>JAZGQO010000011.1:11250000-12500000 GCA_036850965.1 Patella caerulea
CCATGAAAATGTGGGCGTATAAACAAATAGATAATGAAAAGGGGATATGTTGAAAATTTCAGTCAAACTACTTCTCTCTGAACCTAGATATCGGCGATACAATAACACTGTAGCCTCGATTGCCACTGCCACCGTCGTTACGAGTTGATTATGGTCTTTTCATGTTAATCGTTTTTAAATGTTACGGACAAATAAAGACGTAATTTTGGAGTTCAGGGTCATTTACAGAAATATCTTGAGACGTTTCAACCCAGGTTCCTAACTATCAGGGGGTGGGGGTGGGATGGCCTAGTGGTCTAGTGTGCCGCGCTTCGACCTCTAGCTGACCGGTCACCTCTCACTTGCGGCTGTGGTTTCGAGCCCTGGTGTGAGCGTATGTGGCATGGAGATAGGGGCGCCTTCTCAACCTCGTGGGTTTCCTCCGGGCACTCCGGTTTCCTCCCACTGCTAAAGACCCCTACGCGCAAGCGAATTATTGAAATAATATTAAACCATATGTCAGTCGCGAAATGACCTAGTTTGTGTTGAGTGGACGTTAAACCCCATTTCTCTCTCTCTCGTTCGTTTCTTGAGTTTAACGTCTACTGATCCATTGACTTTGTCTGATTGTTTGTGATTTCTGCGTATTGTGTTTTGTCTGTAAATTTGTTTTGAGTCATTTTTTGTGCGTGGTGCTGTCACCCTGCGCTTAATACAAGTTCATAATACATCTTCAATCAAAAAGGTTTATATTGACAAAGTACCGGTGCATCATTTGAATTAGGCGCGTTTGTGGTTTTCTGAGATATATTTAATTAGTAGTATGTACCGTCTTTTACTACACAAATGTATTGGACCAAGTCGACCAAAATGTTTCGTCACGAAGTCTCGTCTCACGGGATTTCGAAATTGGGTAAATGTTCAAATATATTTAACAATACTACTATTAGCGATGTTAGTCGTATAATCGAGAGCGAGAGAGGGTGGCTAAAAGTCCAACTAAGTCATTTCAATGACTAAAATAAAGTTAACTTTTATTTCATTAAATGCCTTGCGCCTAGAGGTCTTTTACTCCTAACTGTCAGCGTAGAACTGGCGGAGTTGCGAAGTAAAGTGTTTCCGTTTAAGAACATTTGGCAGATGGGATTTAACAAAGAGTAGTCGGGAACGTCAATACCCGGGCAAAATTCACCTTAAGAGTAATTCTACAACTGCATGTTTTACTGACAATGACCATTGTAGTAACGAAGTGTTAAACTCCCTTCTTTCCCCCCTAAAACACTCACCACCTTTAATACTATAAATAGGTCAAGGAACGTTGGTCTAGACGACATTATAGTAATACGATTTAAAAATATCGACTACAATCCATTGTATATTAATCGTAGTCACACCAGTACTTGATGATAAACTGAATATTAATAGCTACAATTGGACACTTTTTTCTGCACTTAACGTTTTTTTTTATAGTATGATACATCATACTGGATATGTTATTGAACTGTGATAACAGTGTACTTATGAATCAATGATTACTATCATAGACAGAATTGTACAGGAGATTATGGCCGTTTCTTCCTCTACAATAAGACTATTTGACGTTTAACTACTGCGCTTTAAAGTTCCAATAGCATTTTTTTAAGTTATATTTTTAAAATTTATTAAAATAAAGCCCCAAAATAGATTGAACCTATAAACAGTCCTACCTTGTTAAAGAATAATCCTATTAATCCAATAATTCACTATTGCCAGTTGAGAAATTGGCAAAAAAATCATTTTCAACTTCAAATTCAAACGTTTGAAGATGGCCGTCCATGGAGAAGAATGGGAAAACAAGGGAGGTAATTGAGTAACTATTTCCTCAATCAACCAGTGTCGCCCTTTCTAACCCCCCCAAAATTTTGTCCATGATCGTATAATAGTGAGTTGACAACCTTTTGAGCAAAAAAACATAGAAATAATTATATTTTGATTTTCTTAGAAAAAGTGAAATTGGAACTTTAAGGCTTTATAGAAAACATTATAAATCGTAAGGAGACTTTAATAATTTCAGTAGAAAAGTTAAAAGACGATTAATCTTAAAGAGAGATTGGTACTTTTTAAATAGACATTTTAACCTGCCCCCACTTTTCTAGAGGTAACCTTAAAATATGATTATCATTTTTTTTAAATAGAAAAAGCTAATTATTCATAATGTAACATTAACAGTTTTGAAGACGGCAACATATAATTTTTCATGTTTTGATTTCAATGTGTATTCTGAATGTAAGACATATCTGTTCACCCACTGCTGATATACAACCGGAATCATCCAAAGCCATGGGACACTCGTGCACACTGTTTTGTACTACGGATCTAAACAGTCTGAATGTGACGTTATATATTAAATTACTTTCATTTTCTTTATGGAACTGATAAGTCCTCTATACCAGTTAAAAAAAATATTTGAAGCGTCTGTCTGAATCTAGAAAACAGATACAGATATGTTCCCACGAAGTTAATTAGTGCAGTCTGAACACTACGAAATAACATTGGACCCAGTGCAACTAAATGTTTTATATCTTTCAAAATGATGCTTTATAGATCGTCTGTATGACCTCTCTTTTAAATAAAAAAGAGAATACTGAATACGTATTCAACAACATACGTATATATATCTACAAACACAGGTTATTCCACGTTGTCCGCATTATGACACGTTTTACTGGTGTTAAAGGGACAAACCCAATATCATCTAAATTATTCAGAATTAAAAACACGGATTAGAAACCAGTGATAGTCCATATTTTTGTAATAGTTATTGAGATTTGTATCTAAATAGGGGTTGGAGAACAGACGTAGCCTATATTAAACCCCCTCTCCCTGTCAGATATAGATACATGTGTTTACATTTTATATAAATAAATAGAAAATGCACAAGTGAGTGTGTTATTGTTGTCTCTGGAATCACCTGGTGGTTTCGAAAAAAACAGTGAACAGTTCCAAAACTATTGAGCGAGCTTTCCGTGTCGTCAGTTCCGAGTACTAAGATAGTAGTGTTTCGATGGGTAGAAAGTGGAGTGATTATTGTATTATTGCGGACGTCTCAATATAAGGAACATTTCAATAAAACAATCCATTTCAATTAATAACTTACTGAACCTAATATACAATATTTAATACACAATGAACATCAGTACACGACTCGTGTAATCTTTGCTTTCGAGTGCCATTTGTAATTTATAAAGAAAAACATACCCCAAACGACAATGCAGAAGTAATTTAAAGTGAGTGGTTCACAAACAACCAAATATTTTTTGAAAAACGTATTGAATGAAATAACCAAGAACAAACTAGACTGACGTAGCATTTGAGCAGAATTACAACTTTAAACAACACTGAATGTAACGTATTCTATATACACTCGTGTTACAGTCATGATGTTTTTAGGCCCCTTGTCATTTTTTAAATGTTCCAACGCACTGAGCTATACGATCTTTGAAAGCTTCTGTTGATGAATGTGACTTCCCTATTGTAGTAGTAACATTCCAATATCACCAACTTATGGAGTATTTGTGTCTCGGCTAATTCGTTTCGCGACAGCTTGTTCCTTTTATGCTGATTTTCAAGTAGATCGAGGTTTTTGTCATGTTTCAGCTACAGGGATACTTGCCCACTAAACATACAAAACCCTTTAAAAAGTTGTATTGACGTCATATTGACTTGATTGGTAAATATAACAATTCTCTTTCGGCTATTAATATTTAATTGACACTATACTATCGTCCTGGGCCCGGTTTCTCGAAATCTTAACTAAAGATAAAATCCAAATTTTAGTGGATACTTCAACTTGATTAGCTAAGCACTAAAATCAACCCAATATTATCCAATCAAAGTACTAAGATTTGGATTTTATCTTAGTTAAAATTTCGTGAAACAGACCCCAGATTATGTTTATATATCCTACATCATTAACACTGTTCATCACGTGCATTTTGCTTACGGATAGTCCATTGGCCAATCATGCTATTTTATCGAGATTTCGTCTAATAGTTTGGAGGGTAAGCTTACTCTTCTGGACACCTGTTACCACTGTTTGTCGTGTATTTTGTACACAGTGAACAGCCCATTTGCTGATTACACTGTTTTTAAGACTTTGAATGTTGTCTAATGGTTTGGATTGTTCGTACTTTGGTTTTATTTTATTGTTACTCCCGTCGATGTTGATGTCGAATAGCATGTGAAGCTTCTCACAGTTAATGCGCGCGTTGGTGTCTTTCGCAGTTGGGTAAAACCGGTGGTTAAACAAGCGAGTCACACTACTTGTCTGGAAGGTAGACCTAGAAAAAAGTGTCCGGTTCTGGTGTTCATTCAAGGTCGCTCTACTGCCATTTTATATCTTTACCTGTTCCATTTTTGACTTGCGCCGTTTTGCTGTCGAATAGAGAGGGTGTACACCTTTAAATACAATACAACTCAATAATGGATACTCAATAATTTGAATTGCGTGTCTCAATAAATTGAGTTATATGTCGTGTTCTGTGTCGATTTACTGAAATACAAATAGTTGTAAGTTTATAATATGACGTGTTGTGAGTCTTCATATACTGAGCGCCATGGAAAACGCATCACTTAGTTTTTCGTATAACAAAATGATCCTGTAAACATATCTTATTTATTTTGCTTCTTATTGTGAACAATATTCAAATGGGAACACATCAATAACAACACATTTGTACACTTTTGGATGTTTAATCTGTAATCAACGGTACAAAGTCGGGGGGGGGGGGGTCAAAACCAAAAGTACGACACAGATGTCAGTAGCGCGTGTGTCCTCGACGAGCTCTTACGCACGCTGTGCAGCGACGTTGCATGGAATTAACCAATGTTTGAAAGCAGTCCTGTGGCAAATTGTTCCATTCTTGAACAAGAGCAGCTTCTAAAGCAGCAATGGTGTGCATCTGTGGTCTGTGGTCTCCGACACAGACGGCGTCCAAACTCATCCTAGACATGTTCTATCGGTGCCATGTCCGGAGACATGGCTGGCCAGTTCAAGACATAGAAGTTGTTAGCAGCCAGGTAGTCCATACTGATACGGGTGGTATGCGGACGTGCATTATCCTGTTGGATGTGCTGACGTCGTGGGTGCACTCGAAACATCGGTGCAATAATTGGTTGCAAGACATCATCACGGTAGGCTACAGCATTAAAGGCGGTGATGAATGTAAAGCCTCCCCACACCATTACACTTCCCCACCCCATCGATCAGTTTCGAAGACGCAGCAGGTCGTTCCCAAGACTGAAAAGCACACTTTGCCAGTCTACTCTTCTCCATGTCTGGTGTCCTTGAGCCCATATCAAACGCCGCTGACTGTGATGATCCCTGAGGTTAGTTCCAACATAAGGTCGTCGTGTACTGAGTCCTACTTCTCTTACACGACGTCTTACGCTGTTGGCACTTACTGATCTATGTCTTCCGGCGACTGCTGTAGCTGGGTGGAATCTGTCACGCAGGTGAGTGACCCGGATGTAGCGGTCTTGAGCCTGGGTTGTAACACGTTGTGGACCAGGACGTTGACGGTCACGTGTTGATCCAGTAACTCGAACACGTTCCACCAACCTTACAATAGTGGACTGACGACAATTGAAGTGTCTGTCTGGCAATAGCACGCATAGACATGCCAGCCCTGGACATTTCCATGGCTTCATTCCGTTGATTTTCAGTAAGTCTCGGCATCTCTAGCTCGGTTCCTTCACGTTTCACAGTTCATGTACTGCACGTTAAGTTGAAAACATGCTTGTAAAGGGCTCACACACAACGTGAACATTGGGTTTTTCATGTGTATCTCGTGCAATTTTTTTGTGCACACGGGCCGATATTTGCATGCGTTTGGGAGCATTGTGTGAAACAATAGTTCATAGTATTGTATAATATTATACATACAAAACCACCTTGTAATAAAATATTTGGGGAAAAAAGTGATGCGTTTTCCATGGCGCATATGGAGTTGTGCGTTTCAATATATCGATTATTCTAAATATATCGCATGTGTAGATAATACAATAGGCCTAAAACATCAGTTATATGATGATATGCATTCCAAAAATAAAGTAAAAATCTTAACGGATCTAGCCCAGTCGGATTTTTATGTTCATTTGACGAGAGCTGTGTTAACCGAATTTCTAACCAAAACAATTTGCATAAAAAATAGACAGTCTTTTCAATTATATCTTATACGCTTTTTGCTCTAAGATCGATAAGGATAAAACGACCTGATCAAAAGGCTATGTCACTGTGGCCGAAACGAAATGAGAAATTCAAAGATTCTTTTTGTAATCCAGATAAAATGATCTATTGATAAACCAGTAAGCTTTAGCAGCCCCGTTGTTTCTGACCTCGATTCTTTCCATTACCCAGAATTCAATGAATCGGGCGATTTATAGAAGCAGTGTCTAATAATAATTTATTTAAGTCTCAGGTGCAGTCTATTAAGATCTTGGAAACACCATTCAATATGAATTATTAAATGTGACATTTATACTGAGCGCCATAGAAAACGCATCACTTAGTTTTTCGTATACCAAAATGATCCTGTAAACATATCTTATTTATTTTGCTTCTTATTGTGAACAATATTCAAATGGGAACACATCAATAACAGCACATTTGTACACTTATGGATGTTCAATCTGTAATCAACGGTACAATGTCATATGGGTAAAAACCAAAAGTACGACACAGATGCCAGTAGCGCGTGTGTCCTCCACGAGCTCTTACGCACGCTGTGCAGCGACGTCGCATGGAATTAACCAATGTTTGAAAGAAAGCCCGTGGCGAATTGTTCCACTCTTGAACAAGAGCAGCTTATAAAGCAGCAATGGTGTGCATCTGTGGTCTCCGATACAGACGCCGTCCAAACTCATCCCAGACATGTTCTATCTGTGCCATGCCCGGAGACGCACGCTGTGCGGCGCAATTAACCATCTTTGTCGTACTTTTGGTTTTGACCCCTCTGAGCGTGTTGATTACAGATTAAACAACAAATGTTTTGTTATTGATGTGTTCCCATTTGAACATTGTTCACAATAACAACCCAAACAAATAAGATATGTTTACAGTATCATTTTGTTATACGTAAAAAAAGTGATGCGTTTTCTATGGCGCTCAGTATATTAGTTAATATGCGACATTGTTCCTTAAATACAATATATATTCAATAAAGAAAGATGCATCTCTTTTGGGATTCAGTTAACCGTAATAACCTTTGTAGTAGACCAAATTTCAATGTATTAAAACAAAATTGAAACGAAATAGAGTTAAAAAGCCCACTTTTGGGACCGAATGTGCTAATTGAGACGGTATACTCATCTCCACGGCCTACTTTTCCAATAACCGAGGATTCTTTTACTCGCAAGAGGAAATAACGTCGGCAAATCGAAAGGAATGTTCTCGAGTACCCTCGACAACCGCTGTTCATTCAGTATATTAAAATGAAACGTTTTCGAATCTTTCCACTTGTGTTTGTGTCTTGTCTGTGTCTCGTGTTATATTATGAATAATGCAGTCTGTTTCGTTCCGTTCTGCACCAAGTTATCGATTGTAAATATTAATAATGTTATCATCCAAATGTCTTCGATAAACTTTCTGAACTAGTCGAGTTAATAGCTGTAACCATAGCCGTGTTCTATATGGGAAATGTTGCCTCGTTGGCGGAATTTAGGTCTTATTTTCCTAAAACTTTCAAATTTCTTTACACATTTGCCAACTTGTAAACGGAACTCGTTTTATTTTTTCTCAACCGAAATGAAAAACGACCATTCTGCTCCAAAAGAGAAACCACTCTGAAAGGTCCGGTTCCAGACCTCCATGTTAGTGAGTGCCGCAATACTCATCGACGTCACCGAGCCATTTACTTAATGATACAAAGATTTTATTTGAATGATATGAATGGAATGGAATGGTGTTTAGCGTCCTACTCTAAGGGAATATGCTCCGGAAATATTCTTACTCGCTGTTATACACAAAATTATCAATGATTTATGAAAAGTCGGTTTCGCTTGAAACCAATGTAAAATTTTGTATTTTAACTACCAGGTAGAATCCATTGAGTTTGGATTTATTGATATAATCAATCAATTGTCGTCGATATAGAGTCAATGGGAAATATATGACAGTCAATACGATATACACCTTCAATCGCTTGTGATTTTTAATCCGTCATCGGAAGTTGTGTTTTCACGCACCCACTTCCGGTACGGAAATATACTGCTGAATAGGTCGTAAAACCGGAAGTATTGAGGGTATCATTAATAATTGACCATTGATTTAAGATCGTTTATTATGTGATGCCGTGTATCAGCGGTGGCTTGCTAAAATAGAGTTCCTTTGTTCGATTCCGATATCATGATTTTCCAGCGTGTTACCAGGACATTTCGGAACTAACTTGCATAATTCGCTTTCGATTTAAAACATCTAACTTGGCGGGTTCATCATTAGCGTGCCCCATCCCTGCTAATAATTCACGAATATATCAAATTTTCAAAAAAAAATTGAATACACAGAGCTTTCACAAAGTAAATACGTCAAAGTGGACGCCTGTCTTTTGTACAGCAAATAGTTATGTTACGTATTGATGCTTGCTCCATCCCTGGTCTGATCGCCTTCCCTTCTACCCGTTGTTTTCATTTTCACTTCTGGTATTTAGTTCGTCTGCCAGCGGAATCAGACGTTCCTTGTTTAAATGAACCGTTTATTATTCGAATCAAAAGTTCACGACCGCAACTTGACGAAGGTGGCTGGATTTATTCCAGATGTAGACGAACTTGTATTATATGATCTGGCTAGTAATTTCCAGGAATAAATCTATAGACCATTGTTTAAAAGTAAATTGGATAAAAGGTTGATATAATTACACCACGCACATTGTAAATTATATTATATTATAATCGAATCATTGATTTACTAAAGGAGATTAAGAAATGTTTCTGGTATTTTGTATTAGAATGCTTAATTAACTCATTTGATATTGACTCATGGATTGAATATTATTAATTCTTAACAATACTGCCCTATAACAAGCTTCTTAGAATGGCAATAATAACATAAAACCAAGTACAAACAATCAAAACCATAAGACAGAATTCGAAGTCCTAAAAACAATATAGGCAAAATAGTGTAATCAGCATATAGACTGCTCCCAGTGTACAAAATACACGAAAACAGTGGTAACAGGTGTCCAAAAGAGGAAGCAAGTAACACAGGCTAACAGCCTGACAAGAACAGCTGTCTAGTTGTTCGGGTGGAACGGAAACCCGAGGTCCCGCGTACACATTGGCGTGCATGTAAAAGATGACTTTACAGATGGAATTCGATATAAGAGTAGGATGCTGTCCGTGCAAAATTTCCATCAAAGCACACTGCATGGCGTATGCTCGTCTTCATTAGCCCAGTTCCGAGCAGAACAGTGGGACGTTAAACCCCATTTCATTTCATTTTATGAAGCTATTACGAGCGGGTAGAGGGGATTCTCTCATCTTCAGCAAATTTAAATTTATAAGTTTATAGCTGATTGATGTTCAAGAGCAGGCTGTCAGAAATTTTATGCCAATTTCTTCCTTTAGACGAATTTGCTAGGGATATTTTTTTTCTTGTAAAATTGACGTAAGCGTTTATTTTATAGAAACTCGCAATGCTTTCCTGTGTGATTATTTTATTTCCCGTGACAAATTCTATCTCATTTATAACTATTTTTCATTCATTCCCAGAAGTTTTGTACGGTCTATTTTGTAATCTCATCAACCACTCGTCTCCACTCAAATTATTTCTCAACCTGCCCTACACTCCACATTCCCAATTTGGTCGCTTCGCTAGAAACTTGGAACTAAATTTAATCAGCAAAACGACTTTAATTCAATAGACATCATTTTTTATACGAAACTATCCCCATGATGTTTACATATCGTGTTGTTTCAAGATTGTCCACTCTTGAGACTGAAACAATACTAATTACATTACTCTTTACAGTTCATTGAAATCTGATTCTTAAACAGTAGTAGCCAAATAAATTATGACTTGCCAGGCATCGAAACTTACACAAATCTGTGTCTTCCATACAGAGTATCATCGCATGAGACTTAATATTAGCATGAGACTGAATATTGACAGAATGGAGATGATTTTAAATGAAGTGGGGGATTAATGCGTTTTTTGCACTATCCAAAGAACTAGACAATTTTCCTTGTAAGCCCCATCTGTGTGGCACTGACAAGGGGACATCAACCTAGAAAATCCCCAGGAATGGAAATTTTGATCTCATGTTTAGAGTGTGTATGTGTGTGTGGGGGGGGGGGAGAATTATTGTTCAGTATTGTTTTGTTTTTGTTTTTTCGTACCATGAAAATATCCAATATGTACGACGTTTTATACTCTATGGAAATAATGTTTCTGATGGCCATTTGTAATGATCAAAGAAAAACATATCTCAGAAGACAATGTCGACGTAATTAAATTGACTGATTTATAAATGATAAAATGTTAATATTATATAAAAAAGTGTAGAAGGAGCAAACGCAACGGGGACTGAGCAGAAGCAAACGCAAACGACTGGTTTTTTTTAAATAGCTATAATACTACATATAATTATAGCCTGAATATTCCTTTGATCTTACCATTTACGTGCACTGCAACGACAAAACGGAACCTGTGTTTTTAGTGTCAAATAAGAAGGACTATAAGAAGCTGTTGTTTGTCAAGCCCACCGACATGCACCACTAATACGTGGGGTTTGGGATGGCCTAGTGGTCTAGAGTGCCGCGCTTCGACCTCTAGCTGGCCGGTCACCTCTGGCTTGCGGCTGTGATTTCGATCCCCGGTGTAAGCTTATGTGGCTAAAGACCCCTACGCGCAAGCGAATTTTTGAAATAAAATCAAACCATATTTTATTCCCGAAATGACCTAGTTTGTGTCGAGTGGACGTTAAACCCAATTTCTCTCTCTCTCTCCACTGATACGTTGAACCATACCGGAAATCCCGAGGATCCTTCTTCGCTAACACCGTGATTGAACCCGGGTCCTCCATGTTAGTGTGCTAGCATCATACTCACTGAACCAATAGTTGGCCACATTAATGATTATTCATTTGCACTTACCATTTTTGCATGTCTGCGAATAAAGTTAGTTTAGTTTCAACACAAATATAGACGGTATTTCTTATGTAAATGTAGTATGAATGATGATAATATTCTATTCAGATCGTCATTAGTCTTCATGTCGATAACAGATCTAACAGAACATCATATATAATAACATTTGATTATAGTTCATCATCATTCTTAGTTTACAGACTAAAACTAACTCATTATTATCGTTACAGAATAACAGATATACACTTATATCAAATATATTTAATGGGCTACTATCACTTTGAACATGATTCGAGCTCGATATACATGGCATGATAGTTAATTAGTCCATTGCGCACCGGTTAACAGCCTTCGGTTGTCAATATGATGTCATAATTCCAAGATACCCGGTTTATATAGAAATAATTACAGCTCTATCAAAATTATAGACCAACTAACTCATTGTCGGTATAATTTCACTTAAATTGATAAACAGTGAAAATGCATTTGAGCAAAATTGGAAATTGATGACTGATGTTTTTTACTAGTTTTCAGGGAGTTCAGTAGACAGATGTTTACATGCATAACTGGATATAGATCGAATGATTTTTTGCCGAGATATAGACGTTTCACGTTTACTTAAAATTCCGCATGCTGACTTGAATTACACTAGGGCTTGGATTGACAATGTTATAAAAGTTTAGGCTTATTTTGAATATGATATTGATTTTACTTGGTTAAAGTCACAATTCCTCTTTAAACAAAGATTTAAACACATTTCAACTCGCAAGTTGCTTTCGATAGATGTCAGAATATTGATCTGATTTGTTTTGATGTTGAAAAGTGAGCCGAAGGGTCTTTTAAGTTGATTTTAAGAAATCTGTAATAACTGAATTCAGACTATAATTACAAAGTAAATATTCGTTTGACGAGATGTATTTTAACAAAATTCCCCACAGAACGATTTACTTTAAAACATTATACCTCTATTGAAAAGGGCAATTTCACTAATGTATCGATTCAAATAGAAAATGTTCATTCAAGTCGTATTCGGTGTTCGCTTTATTTTTGGAATAGCTTGGAATCCTAATACTGTATAATATACATAACGTCTATAATCTGATGTTCTTTATACAAGTTAAGACGACCCCGACTGTCATGCGACGCCATTTGGACTGGAAATGAATTTAGAAATTCAAATATCTCATTTTCAACGTGAAAAACTGAACTATTGACAATATCGTGAGCGGTGCGCCAAAATGGCACCTACTTTCTTATGACCTGTGTATTATGTGGAATCGAATTGAGATGGTCTCCTTTTCCTGTTTTTTTTTCACTTGGATTCCACAGAATTCTGTAAATGTACGCTTTTGACAAGAGGACTTAGCCCTGTCTAATAATATTGCAACTTTTCGACTTGTTGATTAAGCCACATCAGTTTGAATTTCTGTTCTTCGGAACAAATGTTAAAAATCGAGTGAGTTATTGATTGATTAAGAACGAGAAGGAACATAAATTCAAATTGGTCTGGCCTCATGGATAAACTGGCTGGAATATTTAGTAAACTTATTACGTTCCAAGAACCTTCGTGTCGTCCACAGAAAAACGTTATAATGTTATAAATATAGCTGGATATATATATATATATATAAAAGCTGCATATACAGCGTAGTTATCCGGCACATTTTGTTGTTAAAGTAGCCACGGCTCTTTATTTTAGGTCAAAATGATTATTAGTTTCCTTATAATTAGTCGACGTTTAATGAATTTTGATTTAGTGTGTCGACAATTGAACATAAGATCGGTTTTATCTTTACATTGGCTTTTTACGAAGACAGATTGTCTCACACAAGTTATACAATCCATTGAATGTCCACAAAGACCCAGTTTGATTGACATGCTTACGGCAACTGATTCTTTTCATTCTTCGACTTCTGGGGAGTAATTTATATATTGCCATACAAAAAAAAGAAAAAAAAAACACCACGAAGAACGCAGCTTTAAGGATCCCAACAGACCAAATTTTAATTAACGAGTAATACATTCTACTAATCTTCCCTAGACTATAATTGATGATATCAATAAACAGGGGAGGATGTTATAATGAATTTACTACATCCTATGAGCACCATTTCTAGTTATTATGAAACAAGTGATCTCCCTTGAGTATACCTTCTCGCCTTTATGTAATAAGTGGTGCGTATTTACCAAGGACATGGTAATACCCGAGAGTGGTAATAAAGATCGTTCAATATGAATTACGCCTGATCTATTAAAACACCCATATTTCTAGATGAAATTACAATGGTTATCCTTATAATATTTAATTCACACGTGGGAAAGAAGTCAAGGTTACTTTATTTAATATCTGGATTATTAAATAAAGCATACTTTTTATTTGCGAATGACGAAAATCGGTAGGGTTTCTGCGTCTTATATGTACAAACGCATGTTAGATTGCGCACAAGTGAGCTTTAAAGAGACAACGGTTTCAGGCTTTATTTTATAATGTCAATGATGGGCCAGGAAAATGCCAAATAATCTTATGCTAGGCTTTTACTAGCACGATTTGTGCTGCGATTGAAATTGTGGTTAAAATCGTGGAGTAATCGGAGTAATCATTCCAGGTCTTATCATGATATTGAGGCTAGTCGTAGAAATTGTGTTGGCCACATTGAAGCGTGAACGCAATAGGGACAATCGTATCGTTTTTTTATTAGTTGTACCGGGGCTAGTTTTTTTTCAGAACACATTCTTACTTTAGCTTAAAGGCACAGTAAACTAACATTTGTCGTGTATCCCCAAAAAACTGTAGTTATTGACAGATTTAGAAGCGGTTTAAGGCGAGTTATTTAACCATGAATTTTAGGTATCTCCCTAATACATAAGGCGTAACACTTAATCTCAGACAAATGTTGTTTTAGAAAGCGATTCCCCCGTTTTACAGACACCGGTGGGCTTTCAACACATTAGTCTTTATCATTCTAGGATTTCTGCCGCATGAAGAAATACAACGGAAGTTGCGCAGGTTGTATTTGTGCGAAGTTTCGTTTGTTGTATCCATATTATTTCTTTTTTATAAATAAAAATTAATGTATTTCAAAAGATGTTGGATTTGGATTTACGAGACTCTATGAATGCATTACTTTATTCATTGCGCACTACAACTGAGTTATTTAACTGCAAGGTAAGGTCATGTCACCATCCTGTCTATTAAAATAAAATTACCTCTAAAATAAGTCAATAATAATCGGAGGTGGAGAGGTCGTCAACTGTAGTGAGGAAGTAGACTCTACAATATTGTCAGTGAGTAATTCATGTTTAATCAATCTAATATTGAATGATATCGCCATGACCTTTTGAAATCAAGGAGAACAATTACACTGCCTTTCCTTATATTAAATCAATAATGGTTATTGAAAAACGATTTGGAACCCTGCTTTCTTCAAATAAAATGAAATTACGTGAAATACGATTTTAGATTGCATTCTCGTAAACACCGGGATTCGGATTCGCATGCTTTCGGCATTTTAATAATGTGAAGTCTTTGAGATCTTGATTTTGAAGCCACTGGTCGTCATTTGCAGTTTTTTCCCCAATATTTAATTATTATTTCACGGGTTATTCAACCATAATCTCCCGGTTGGGATTCAGTCGGGTTTAACGAGGCTCATCAAAACATTTTAGCGAGGTTATAGGTATCAAAACATTTTAGTGAGGATTATAGGTAATAAGGTAGTACTGGGTTGTTACCGTATACCGTAGACATGTTACTCCCGAAATGGCCTAGTTTTAGTCGAGTGGACATTACGTCCCCACACATACACCATCCCCTCTCTTTTTCTCTCCCCCCCCCTCTCTCACTCTGTCTCCCTCTTTCGTATAGTTTGCAAGGGATTACAATACTTCAACTCCCATCTATCTATTCACTCAAATTAAAATTTTCATGGGCCAAATACGTAACTACATAAAATATAACGCAATAAACAACTCAATTACCGTGGATGTATTGGAAATGAAATGGGGTTTAATGTAGTACTTTTCTGTAGCAACCAGGATAATGGCGACTGACACATCAGAGAAAGTTTACCCGAATAGCGTGGCTAAGCCTACGCATATTTCGAATTAAAACTGTAAAGTGTTCTTTGACGTGTACATCGACGTTTTCACATAACCCCTTTTTGTTTTTGGTCAGGGCCCTTCGTCTAGCACCACTGACACGGCGAAACCACGGCAGAAAATCACGAGAAACTTTCTCAGCTAACACCGAACGTGAACAAGAGAACCTTTGGCCGGCGAGCCATTGCATCTCGAGGAAGCGAATGTGAGAGCCCCTGGCTAGCAGTCGGCGTCGCTTTGAGCAGCAACCTCGTCTCCTGGTATTATCGGAAAGTTAGTAATATATACCAGCTGATCTAGATTAAATCATTTAGTTAGATTTACGTCAGTTACCATTTCTGTAACAAGAGCAAAACTAATAATATCCACAATATTAAATCAAGAATGCCATTAACCGTCTCACAGAAACGGATTCTTATCGGTGCATAGAAAGTATTATAACACATTTTAGTGTGATCAATGACTTTAAGGGCTTTTAGTCTTATCGACCAGTTCAAATGAATGGCCAATAACATTTAGTATAACCAGATAAGGGGGGGGGGGAGTGTCAGAGAGTGGGTCTAGAGAATTTATAAGAAAGTGGTTCAGTCTTATCCTATCAGGAAATTACAAAAAGAAAGCCTCAATGAAATGCAATCCAGTGGATTTATTTTAAGAATAAACCTAGCATTGAGTTCCAGTTAAAATCCCCAAAAGTCAACAAGAAACAAAACAATACGCATAATGAATTAAAACTTAGTCTCTTCGGTGCTGTCGCGTTATTCGCATTGTTTTACAATAAAATGATAAAAGAATAAATAAATGAGAACCTGGAGGAAACCAAGTTAAGTGTTTTGTCTACATGTAGCAAAGTTGACTGTAAGATTTATAGATTTGTTCCTGGAAGTCTGGATGTATCAATAACCGTTGGTCGTCCGGGCGTGATTGTTGTAAAGGTTTATCAACTTACGTTACCCAAACCAGACAAATCATTATGACAACGTAGACACGAGAACAACCACAACCTCGCTTGTACACTTAATATGGTGTAGAGACTATCATCATTAGTATTCTGATATCTTACGTTAATGGCGTTGATGTTTATATTCATAGATATTTTAATTTGACTCAATTCTCGAGTGAACAAGTTCATTTATTTATTTTTTCATTTCTCAAACATATAGGTGTGTGCTTTCTTAGTTGTAAGGAATATAGTAATAATATATTCACCCAGCAGAATAGTCATGAAGCCATAATAATCAGGTCTGGTAGAACATTTGGTACAACTTTTTAAAATTGGGTCAGGGGTCTAGTGTATAGAACATTTGGTACAACTTTTTAAAATTGGGTCAGAGGTCTAGTGTATAGAACATTTGGTACAACTTTTTAAAATTGGGTCAGGGGTCTAGTGTATAGAACATTTGGTACAACTTTTTTTTAATTGGGCCTGGGGTCTAGTGTATAGAACATTTGGTACTTCTTTTAAAAATTGGGTCTGGGGACTAGTGTAGAGAACATTTGGTACAACTTTTGAAATGAGTCTGAGATCTAGTGTCTAGAACATGGGGTACTACTTTTGATGTAATTATTTACTCACCTGATTATTGCAGTACTTGAAATCCACTGTTGGTTTTGATTTCTTTGTCAGCTTTTAAAATTGGGTATATTTTAGTGAGAGAGAGAGAGGGGGCAATATTACTACAATAATTCTCTTTAACAGTTGGATAGACTGACAACCTATTCCTTGTCACGTACGAGCGGGAAATCGAAACATCGCCACTTTACTCAAGGACAAACCTTGTCATCAAAGGAATACCCTATTCGGTCACCCAATCCGGTGTATATTTTAGCACTGATTAAGACTTGAAAAGCTAGATATTGTGAGAACATTGAATGATTGATGACGTTAAAGGACAATTAGATGTTTAGACGTTCAATGCTTCTTTGTGAAACCGGAAGTTGTGTAAGTGGTTGTAAAAAGCTGAGTTCAACTCAGCAAGAAAAAATGAACAAAAAAGTTTAAAAATTGGCGTTTTCGATATGTCTTTGTTAATTAGAATGTTTCTTCATTATCCCATAACATGTTCAGGCAATATTACACCAGGCCCGACGAATCGAGCAAGAAAACATATACACTAGTACATAAACACAGTCTAGATATTAACAAAAAAGTTTAAAACTGCGCCGTTTTCTATATGTCATTGTTAATTATAATGTTTCTTCATTACCAAACAATATCATTATCCAAACAAAAAATTATAGGCAATGTTCAATCGGTTCCGTTGGGAAATATCTAAAATATCAATAGTTTTAGCTTGACTTGCGTAATAATTCAAACCTATCATGGCGTCCAAGTCAGACACAAAGACAAGCATATCTGATTAAATAGATCCAGTCAATGTGTTTTGGGAGTTTATTAGGTTTTTTTGTTCAGACTGATATATTGTATATCCTGATATTTTGTCATAGCGACCTTCAGAACCTGATATTTATAGGCGTGGGTCTAATAAGGTCTTATATTTATGATACCGTTAAGACAAGAGTATAATCAATTAACTCTGGTGAAATAGCTGTAGATCTGTATCTATTCTGTCAAATGGTCATTACGATGATAATTGCATATCGAACTGCTTCTTGGGTTGATATATTATTAACGCACATTAGCTGAGGATATTTGTGTGGAACATTTGCGATGTTATATTGTTTCTCATTTGAGAGGAACTAAATGTTATCCTTAGACTCTTCGTGTCCGGTTGGCTTCAGATGTAAAACAAGAAATAGAAAGTAGAAGTTTTGGACACTTTAATCAACATTGGTGTCATAAACCCAATTGCAATAAAATAGAAGACAATCTGGCCGATTTATATTCAACGATGATAGTACTTCAGAATAAGATTTCGATATATTTGTTAAGTTTGTTTGATATTATTCTGAGACAACGGCCACTTTGGCTTTTCGAAAATAATAGATCCGAGCAAACTTTTCAATTATTTTTACCTACAAACAGGTATGATTTCAGCTAATCCTGATTAGGCCGAATAAGGCCCACGTAATATATCCTTCAAATCAAAAGATCTATACAATCTCTCTTTTAGACTTCAACATAAAACAATGATTAAAGGGAGATAATCCATTATACTGTTGGTCAAAGACTCGTGATTGCAGGTATTTATTATAAACTCCAGTTTCTTTTTTTAAAGAAGACAGTACCTCTTGTAAATGTTGGCGTCCTGTTTGAGACTAAATTGAAGCTATGTAAGGCTTAGTATTTGAAAGAAGTTTGTGGTATTATGAGAAAGATTAATGATTAAGATTGAGTTTTAGACAATAATCCACCCAATAAAACTAGCCATTTAAATTTGGTCATTCTTCGTGAAGTTTTTATTTAAAATTCAAATACGCGTTTTCTGTCTTTAATATTGCTCTCGGATGTGTACACTGAATGTAACATTCGAGTTTTTTTTCTCTGCTTTGACTACAACGATTATTCTGGAGACAAATGCAGCCATGTTTATATGGTAACTGAGTGTCTGGATATTCGCGTATGCAATTACCTGTTAACAGAAACTGCATACGCATATTTCAAATACATTTACCTCCCAAGCTTAAATTTAGATGTAGGTGCTGAAACCCACTTTAATGATGTCCTCTCCATTTAATATTTACAGAAGTATAAGAAATAATGGTGAACATCTGTACTAATATCAGTGACTGTCGTTTGGTTGTCTGTCTGTCTGTCTGTTTAGGGTTGGTGGCTACACTAGAATTGCTCCGAGGCCGGAATTTGGTAGATAGGGGTGGCTCGTACCTGGAAATAACATAGGGATAGAATTCCACTTCCGGTTTCGGAATTCAGTTACTTTCGGTTCTTGGCTATAATTTGCTACGCCAGGTCAACTATATTTATATATAATATAAAAAATGATACAAATACACAATCTCATAAAATGTTTAAAATTAACAGAAACCAGAAATTGATTAAAATCAAGGTTATATTCATATAATATACGTTCGTTATGAATTTAACAAACGGTATTTGTTAAGGATTATATATGCATTAGGTATAAGTGGAGGAGTAGGCATTCTTGACGCAGTATGTCCTTAATGTACGTATTGATACGCATATAATTATAATATATAACAAAGCATTTATTAATATTATTACAGCTGTTCAATTATTTTACAGAAAATACTATTACTTAGTAAACATTTGATGTACATGTACATATTTGCATTCAAAATATTATTATACGAATACCATATTCCTGCATATGTAAACCCGGACTATTAAGTTACCTTGTTTATAATATAGCCTTCTAGTTCCTTTGAAAGCATGTATATCTAAAGTATTTCAAGAACATCCAATTTGAGCAACAAACATCAACAAGATTTAGAACTATTGCATTTCAGTATAGTCTATCAATTTGAGATCAATGGTACCGTTATTATTCATATACAGTTTCCAGAAAAGAACACAGCAAATAATATAAATTACTGATCAATTACGTGCAAGTCTACTATTCAACATTAAACTAAAAACAATGTTATATTTTAAGTCAAAATAGTAGGGTATGTACATTGGTCAACTATTCAATGTGATCTAAAAAGTGGGATATGTAAATTGGTCAACCATTCCATGTGATATATAAGTCTAAATAATGAGTAAGTAAGTGAGTAAGTAGTTTAATTACCCTAACTGAATCATTTATTTACAGATATGGTGTCAATTTATGCATATTGCGTTTCGTTTAATTTTATGCTGTTCTACATAAAGGACTTACCTATTTTGTTTTAATGTTGACCAATAAATGTATTTGAGCTGAAATGTGGGAATTTGTTATTAGAGTATATCACGTTAACATTACCGTTGTCTCTTGCACAGAACATAGGTGGTTTACATTACAATGTAGTGAAACATCAGAACGAAATTTTAATCTAATTTTAATTATAGAGTTAATAATAATATTTACAAATATGATCACACGAAGATTGTCTTCTCTGATCATAATCCAGATACAAAATGTATCTATAATTCGTGCTTACTCTTTCTGGAACATCTGATACCACCTCTCATTTAAATAAGGATTTAAGAGCTAAGAATTGTCTCATTTTCTTTGTATTATAGCGTTTTGATCACATGTCCGCTTTTGGGGACTATATACCACCCATAAATAGTTCTTCACCAAAGGTGGTTAAATAATACGTCCAATAAACTATATTAAATGATATAAATATAAATGGGAAGAGAAATCGTGAAATGTTATCCATCAGCTGGGCCCACTGTAAACCCGATATCCTCTTTATTGCTTTCTTCTCTTCTTCAGCAAATCTGACTCCACCCCCAATCATAACCATCGTCTGAAAGACAATATCCATAAATCACGATGCTGTTTCTAATTCGTTAATAACAATTCATCGACGCACATGGTTTTATGGGTTCGATTCCATGATTATGGAGTTATCGGTGTAGCTTAATTTAACCATCGCTAATTTTGGCAACTTCACCAATACATTTAATTACATGTTGTTGTTAAGGTCTTTGACATACAGGCGGTCATTTCGGATTGTCCGTGATTTTAGTCATGGGCTGATTTTTAAAGAGGGCAAGTCACCACTCAAGCTGAAGCTTAACACTCAGTCCACGCACGTGTTACTCGATTGTACAGAGGTCGCGAGTTAGTGTCCTTAAATTACCCCAAAGACACAAAACAGTCAAGCCTAAGTAGTCCTCGGCAATAGATATCAAAATGACACGTTTATGTTCTAGAAACATTGCTTATCAGTGGGATTTAATCAGTATATACTTACTTCATTCATAAAGGGTCCATTTTCCAGCTTAGTTCCAATTTGTTCTGTTGTACTGTTCGTTTCGGTAGCTTCTTTATTTCGACTTAAAACATTTACAACAGCAAACTCAATCAAAGCACCGAAAACAAACAGCAAACAGGTCGACATCCAAATATCTATAGCTTTGGTGTACGATACACGGGGTAATGAGGCATTGACCCCTGAACTCTGTGTCGTCATCGTCAGAACCGTTAAAACACCCAATGAGATTCTACCCGCCACTGACGTCACAGTTAACCAAAACGAGATCCAGGAAATGACGACTATAAGTATGCTAGGTATATACATCTGTATGATGTAATAACCAATATTTCTCTCCAAATGAAACTTGGCTTCTAAACAGCTGTGGTTACCTGGAAAGGATACGTGTTTATTAGTAAGATTCGTAATACAAAGTAGGTATATTGAACCATGCTAGTTGTGTGAGCCGCTTAAGTAATTGCAAAATAGTACCGCATGATCAAAGACATGCGAGCAAAACCGGCGATGCAACCTTTTCTAAGCTAAGTAGTTGGGATATACATGTTGAAGATCCATACATGTCCATATTGATGCTTGTGCAAGAAATACCATATTTCAGTTCACCATGCCGAGGGGAGGAGAGGGGGTGGGTGTATCGTCTGTGCTTCTTATTTTAAGGGTATTTCATAAGGTGTGGTTCAGTCCCAAGCCAGCACGTGACTAGGAGTAGGGTCGCCTGCTCAACCTCCTGAGATTTCTCCAGATCCCTATACGCTAACAGATTATTTTCTTTACTCGCACTCTCCGACTGGAAGTTATATACATCACCATGTCCACAACTATAGCCATTACCAGATGAACCAGGAGATTAAAAATAACTTCCGGTTCCATGATGGCTGATCACCTCTATATATTTATAATAGAAAGCATTCTTGGTTTTAATCTCTTCAAGTGTCTGTGTAATCTATCTTTCTGGTATAGACAAGCCAATCAGCGAATTAAGACAATTTAAATCCAATACGATACGTGGATTTCACAATGTTAAAATTTAATAGCAATGACCTTACCTAGTCGGGGATGTGATTTTGCGCAAAGACCGCTTTCATTCCTAACCACTTCAAATTGTGGCAGAATAATATGATCATTGATAGCTACTGGTGTTTCATTCTTAGCCCATTCTAGTAATACCTTTTCTCTATCAAAACCAACTGAAAAACACAATCAGAAACAATATTCCCATGTGGTTTGGATACATCGCTATTATACACAGGGCTTTTCAATTAATTCTTGTTGTACGCAGGCGTTCAGATATAAGATTAGTCTTAATTTTGTTCGTATGGATTAATTACATCATAACAAAATTGTCAACTATCCCGTTGACAATAGCTAGCTAGCTAGCATAAGATAGAAACCAAACTTGACTCTATATACATTCGGAAATTCCAAATGGCGCCTTTATTGTCACATATAGTAGCTGTATGCCATAACCAAAATATTCAAGAATAACAAATATAATAGTGTTTGACCTGCGCTTGGCGTCTCTCATTCGCCACACTGAGATTAATCATAAACTGCCCTCCACTCCGCCCCGCAACCACCCACGACACCCAAGCAACGAGGTACCATTTACCGGATTCCCCAGTTTTCATTGTTTGGGGAAGCTCACTTGAGTTTTGATGGGTACGAAAATATGTGTGAGGGGCTCTGGCAATAACAGGCTTTTCTAGAAAATTGGAATCTGCACACCAAGAGCTTTCTAAAATTGAAGACATTTTTGAAATCGGATAAAAATTCGATAAGTTATACCCTTTTCTGTGTTAGAACTCAGCAGACTGAGAAATTAAGAAAATGGCCGCCAAAAATGAAGATTGAAAAAAGTATTTATTTCAATCAAAAGTCCATAGCAACCATGCTTATAAATCAATCAAATGACTTGAAAACTGCCACAGGCAAAGCTCTGATCATTTCCCTTCATATGATAGCCCTATACCTTAAAAAAAATTTGATAAACCGACACTGTAACAAGTTGTGTGTGGTGTCGGATTAGTAAAGCTATTCTGTCCTTATTTTAAGTAATATTATACTTACAGCTTTCTAACTGCAGGGCACATATTTGTTTATCGAATGGATATTTTCGTAGATTCATTGGACACGACATAGTTAATGATAACCTACATAAAATAACAGTAATTATATGCCACGTTCTACAAGAGCAGAAAACCCCCAAATATCCCAGCCATCATGAATAATAATGCGGGTTATTGAAGACCCTGAAGTTTTTAGAAATATGGACTCCTTGTGCTAATATCCAAGCTGGTAGAGGCACTCGTGATTAATATTTATGATATTAAATTCATCTGGAGTACACCATATTGACCAAAATAGTTAGCAATTAAGTAGAATACTGTATTATTCTTCTAAAACCCCATAATTTCATGATTATATCTTACTTTCACAGCAAGCATATCCAGAAGCTTAAGTTCTCTTTTACGACAAACTCAGAGCTTAATGAAACAGAACACAACGTACAAAGCGAAACACGATTGTTTCAGATTCTTTAGATTTTTATCAACATATACTAACCAAACGGTTTACACGAAAGAGAAGCCGTAAGGCAGATCATTTTTCTTTTAATCAACAAATTAACTAGGCAACTGTCAGTCACGATTTCCAACAAAGCTATGTGGTCATGCACTTTGTACGCATGGGATGCAGATACTCTGGTTAGATTCAGCATATAAATTTTTTTATTTAAAGGCTAATATATTCCTTTACTTCAAGTTGATTGAAGATTTCAATATCATAAAGAAACTAAAACGCCTAGATTGTTCCTTTAATAAATTAATATACCTTGCATAGAATGACAATCGGCCATCGGCGTACAATCTGACAACTTTATTTGGTGTCATTATTTTATGGAATGCGGCAATCTTCTCATTGGGGAAATAAATGTCTGGTAGCCATATCTGTTCCATGTGTTTATTGTCAATTTCAAAATAATCCACCTCAAAACTATAAGATAGGTCAGGCTGTATCCATGAAAGCTCCATCAGGACACTAACTGAATAATCCTAGAAAATTACCGCACATAAAATACAATTTTATCATCCATCCAATATTATAACAAAATATTATTATTCCATAAACAAAGATACCAAATTGATTTGTCCCACTCCCGGTATTATACTGGAAATACCATGGCCTTAATGTGGAAATGTTCTTTTGCATGCGCTGCAGCTTATTGAGGATAAATCAACTCTGTTCTTTGGAACCGTAAATAATTAAAATTCGTCTAACACCTATTTGTAATTTGAATGTACCTGTATATAAAATTATTTATATTAAATTTTTCTTACATTTATTGTAATTTCTAATGAATTATGTTCAGTGAAATACGTGAGCAGACCAAATTGAACGACAGTCGTTTATGCCTGATTAGTAAGTTCTACAATTTCTATAAAATTATTATTTTGTTGTTTTTGAATCAGCCATTACTAATTACTTCCGCATTGTAATACTATTTTACGTGCAATTTATTACATGCTCGGTGCGCTATAGCTTCTAACATGTCATGGTATAATGAGCCTGCAAACCCCGTTCCTATTAATTAACCAGCTTTCGTTTCGTCAATTTCAATTATCCATAGTTTTGTCAATATTCCATGAAATTATTTAAATTTATTTATGAACTATATCTAATATCATCTTTCCTTGTCGATCACATTTTGCAATAATTTTGGCGATATTGATCACAAGTCTGTTGTCAATTCTTCCTACAAATCCCGAACACTTTCAAGATGCCCTTACTGAGCTATAAATCCATGGAATATTTATTATATATTTATTAGAACCTCTTTCCAAACTAGGCATTGCTACAAAACCACAAACATGAATGCTAAATGACTTACCATTGCTGCCTCACTAACAGAATCAAAACTGTCCACAAAAATCTGACATTGAACAACTGTAGGTAAATCTGAAAGAAGATCTTAATGTAAACTTATAGCCGTATATACAGTTTTTGATTATATCTAAATGAAGGGTTTAAAATGACTTTCAATTTATTATCTCATCATATTGCACTAATTGGAAAAGCTGTTGTCTCTTTCCTTAGACTGTAGAAACCAGATCTTCGGTGGAATGTTCAGTAAATGAAATGAAATGGCGTTCCAAGACATGCTAACACCAACTGGGTTATATTGCTCAAACACATTTTCAATAAGCATGGGCTTCTCGAAGGCATCAAGAAATGACGTGTATTAAGAAACTAGTGACAATGTGGCCCTTCTGTAAGGATCGCATAGTAGTCGATACATCCCACCACTTATGGCCATAATGTTAAGTGAGACATACAAACACACCCAGCTATCCAATTGTAAGACGGTCTAAAAGTGGATATCTGGTATCTTCATATATACAATTACCTACCGCCAATTAAGCTACCGTTCATTACCACAATAATTCAAATGCCTACAACTTTTTTATTACAGATAATCGAATAAAAAAAAATTGCCTTTGATTTTCTCACAAAGAGGTCAGGTGCTTTATAGGTGATAACAGATTCTATGTATAACCTTCTGAATTTTAATTACAATTATTTCACACAGGATGTTACTCCTTAAAACTGACAGTTAGGTGAATTAAGCGCTGCGTAAGACATTATCAAAGTCGTTTCTTTGGGGAAAAGAGAAATTAGTTTGAAGTTAAAACCCAAGTGGCGTAACCTGGATATTGCACTAGTGAACAAATATCATTTTCTATGTCATGGTGTTCCGAAAACAGAAATTGGGCACGGTTTGACCATGTAGCCCATTATCAGTCGTTCATATAAGGTCTTCAACTAACCCATTTAGTAGTGTAAGCTGGATCACGAACTGTATATAAGAACTGTTTCTTACCATTATCAAAGTTAGGAGGCACCCTGCTATCTTTACCTTCAAGTTTTCGTAATATACCTGTTAACATATCAGACCTAAAACGAAAGCAAATACTGATAAGAAACGACTGATGTTCTTTACAAATTTATAAGATATTAAAAAACATTGACTTTTCACAGCTGGTAAGATACATCATCCTACCAAATAGTTTCCGCGTCTTGCAAAACTTCACTCTAATAGTAAGTGCAGGGGGACTGCACCACACACAATTCTACACAAAAACAAATATACAGATAAGACATCATACTAAGAGACCACAAACAAAAACAAATCAAAAAGAGTGAATGGATCCGGGGTCTAGCCGTAAGCGTCCACTGCGCTGTACAGTCCCGGGCCTGTGGTGACACACTCCATCAATATTTGCTAGGTTTAAAAACGATGCTAATGTTTTTCTAAAATGTTTCAGCTTAAAAGTTGAACAAGTGTTATCTTTATTTTGTGAAGGATATTTTGCATGACGCAGAATTTGCTTACATAATATCACGCATTTAGACTTGCTGAGCGTCTGGATGGATACATTGTGTGCGTAGTAGAGGGGGCGGGGTAGTAGGCATGTATGGGGTGAGAAAGTTAAAACTTTGTTAAATGAGCATGCGATCTCTAAACATATGTTATTCCCCATGAACTTTAAAGTGGGTTAATTTTAGTTTTTTTCTCTGTATTCCATGGGGTTGATTCCAGATCACTAATTTTAATTCATTGGGGTTATGTCTAGGTCTTTTGTTTCATACTCTCAAGTTCACAACACAATTATTAAACCTACGTGTTATTATTACTGCCAGAAACGCCGTACAATATATATACCCCTTGAGAGTTTCAAATGGATCATTAACTCTCGCATGCTACGTACTTTCTTCTTCATTTGTTTATTCAAATTATAAACAGATTTCATAAAATGTATTAGCAATTTATAGACTACTATTTTGATCCTTTGTAGTAGTCAAATGGGATATGGACTCGGCACATGTCGAACAACCCTTGTTATCTTACACGTCTTATTTACTGGCTACAATTCCAAATATAAACACATTTCATAGGGGTTGGGATGGCATAGTGGTCTGGAGTGCCGCGCTTTGACCTTTAGCTGGCCGGTCACCTCTGGCTTGTGGCTGTGGTTTCGATCCCTGGTGTGAGCTGGTGTGGCATGGAGATAGGGGTGCCTTCTCAACCTCTGGGGTTTCCTCCGGACACTCCGGTTTGCTCCCACTGCTAAAGACCCCTGTGTCGAGCGGACGTTAAACCCCATCTCTCTCTTTCCTAAAATAATATTTGCAATTAATACTATATGCATAAACGCCCCGAGAAGGTCTAATAGAACGTAAGATCTCAGCGCATGTCATACACCCCACGTATATTCTACGTCAATTAGTTCGCTCAAAAAACAAACACATTTCATAAAATAATATTGACAATTTATATCATAAAGGGTCAAATGGAACATTAAGTTTCGGCGCATGTCAAACATTCAATCTATCTTTTACGTCATTTAGTTATTGGTCGCTATTCCAAATATAAATACATTTCATACAATAATATTGACAATTTTTAATATATATATAAATATAAACGCTCTGAGATAGTCAAATGAGTATCGGCGAATGTCAAACATCCCATGTATCTTCTACGTCGTTTAGTTATCCCAAATATAAACGCATTTATACCATTATAAAAACGCTTTGGGGTGTCAAATGGCGGGTGTCAAACTTCCCATTCATCATCTATTTCGTCTTGTTAATGGTTGTTATTCAAGGGAGAGAGAGGGAGTTTATTTATTTTATCAACTAATTTATGGTTCAGTTTTAATTCAATAATTTGCTTGCGCGTAGGGATTTTATTAGCATGGGAGGAGATCAAAGGACCCAGAGAAAACCCACGAGGTTTTAGACACGGCTCTACGCCTTTTCACGTACATGCGGGGAAGAGAACTCAATGGCAGACCTTGTTCAACATACAACCTTAATTTAATGAAGCAGATGTATACAAAACTTCTTGCAGGTGTATATTTATGTCGTAATAAATCGAAATATACGTTCAAGATCAGATTAATTAGCTAATAAGAAAGTCGTTTCCACACAAAAAGATACCATGAAATGATAAGAGGGAAACACACTGCGAGATCTTCACGTTCGAGTTTTCTACTTCTTGGTCACATCTTTCGCTATTGCAGATTTTTAGATATGTTTTTCAGTATCTACCTATCTACAAAATACATAATTCAATATCTGCCAATCCATAACTATATAATATTTTCCAGGATTAGCTAAGCTATTAGCTAGGCTATGTATATAATTAAACATCTTAAACAAACTGCATGTATATAAATATTTACAGCCTATGTATATAGGCAAACCGGCTGCATGTGCTACTGTCCGCACGCAGTCCATAGACTCTCATTTGTGTAATGATCAACTGGCTCACTAACAAGGGGTTCGAACCCATTGATGGTTGACAGAGTTCCTCGTGAATTCCTTGTGTGGTTTCTACATTTCAGTTATCTAGGAAGAATTAACCTTGAAAGGAGCGGCGTCCAGAACCAGGCATTTTCCCTTGCACTGTACATTAATGTTGAAAGATTGGGAACTAACAATCGACCTTTTTTAAGAACAAACTAAATACCGAGCAAACTGTCGCTACAGGACATCTGTGTAGTGGTTACCATTGAGAATACAGATGTATTAACTGGAGAAGTTATCCATCAGACCCATTCTAATGTAATAAGATAATTTTATTTCTACGAAACTAATTAGTATATAACCAATTGACATATCGATGATATAACAGTACGCCACAGGGCTTGTTGCCATCAAAACTAATTTGCACTGTATTAATGATGGTTGTATACAGTCACTTTGAAGTGAAATAAATCATATTGTTAATAATCCTCAAGCGAAAATGTGGTCCTGGTATTCAGAAACCTGTGTCACGGAGAACTTGGTAAGCGAAACTGTATATCAATTAATGACCAAAACTGTATAAGCATTTTGACTGCTTCGATCTGCATCCGGTTGTAAATGATGAACATCAGTAATTATTACTATAGCTACGTATTGCAATGGAGGGGATATTGCCAATTGCCAAGCGCCAGATTTGTGTCTTATGCTTTTAGGATTATCAGTGTTGAGCTCGAGTTTTAGTTTCATCCAAATATCTTGGCTAGCTTTCCTTTCCGGCCACCTGTTGAATACCCGAAAGGTTCCTCTATGTTAGGATGTGTCCGTTTGACCTTATTTAATCCATGTCGTAGTACATTAAATAATGCGAACTATACGATTATCACTTCATCGAAAAATAAAGTTCAGAAAAAAGTATGTAGGTCTTTGAGAGATAACAGTAAAGGTTTTCTACAGCATGTAGACGTACCATTGATTCTTCGAACGATAACCTAAAATATTTCTAACCAAACAGATTTCCAGCCCTGATATGTAGTACAAATAAATATTTTATTAATAAATATTAAATTAATTAAATAGTTTTCCTTCAGAAAAGTAGGACGTTAACCCCAGTTTGTTTCATTCATTCATTCGCTTAAATGATTTTGTTTTTCGTTTTTAGGTGCATTATTGACATTCCATTTCATGAGAAACTACAACTAGTCCTATAAATATAAATCCACAATGCATCAGCATTTAGCATACCACGATTACAATGACATAGCCTATTTAAAACTTTACAAAAAATAAAACATGACATTGGGGCCTCCATGTTCGTTCAGATCTCCACCGGCGATCAAAGAAAAACCACGATGACACCATGAAGTCAATAGAAATTGGCTGATAATAATATAATCATCACAATTAGGATGGTGGATAGATCTGAATAATTTTGTTTAATTTGCCAAAAAATGTACAACTCGAAATCACTTTAAAGTGTCCATTTTACATAGAGCATACTGGGCCGATTTAGCTGAAAATTTTAAAATGTATTAGAAACATATCACAAACTTCTTAAATCGAAATAACGAATGAAATCAACACGATTTAGTTCCTTTATGACAACTTTTCAGTTTAACGATTTTGTATTAACTTGTTTCACAGAAGTATTGCGAAATCTTCCTTAAACCTCTGTATGTACGTTCGTCCCACGGGTTTTACGTCTACTTCCACCTGGTGTGAGATCGTAGACAAGAACAAGCCTCTGTGTAAGTTGACTGACCTTTATACATTCAAATATATCTCCTACATGTGATTTCATATTACACGGCGTCGATCATTGGCTTGATGATGTTTGGATTGTTTACTGGCCCTGGCAAAATGTTGTCTTTTACTCATCTGATAAGCACCCATTTACAATTAAAGGAAGATATATTTTTTCCAAATATACCTCAAACACCATTTTTTTTATTTTTTGAGTACTTAAAAACAAAATATTCTAGAATTTAATTTGCAGAAGGAAATAAGTTATTATGGTTAGTTAATTAAGTCGCACGGATGTCAATAATGTCATTTTCTCTTAGTGAGTATAGCGGTCTATGGAATATTCACTGCTGATCAGTGGCGTTTTAAATGAAACGTTGTGTTGCATGTGTATAACTATAAACCAATGATTTTGTTTTTATATAAATTGTGGTTTTTTTTTCAAAGTTTTCTGGGTTTCACGAGTTTAAGTTTTGAATTTTTATACAACAACAGCATCACCAATGTTTAATGAATTTTGTTCTGTCATGAAAGCGATAGTACCGATGTCCGTACGAACCAAAGTAGAGGAAATGGCATTGTGTATAGTCTTTTATTGTAACATTATTTATTCAATAAATATTTACATATCATAAGAATACAATAAATATATATAAATTCATCTTATATATTTAAAAGTCCATATACTGGAGTTCCTGCAGTAAAATCAATTCGTCCAACATACAGGTAAATGTGTTTACTTTAAAACCTTAAAAGATCTTACTTTTTAAAAGATGTTAGTTTATGAAACCTGGTTAAATTACTTTAGCTTTTGACTCTGATCTATACATTAAAGGCTTGTCTAGACTACTTGAGAGATACATTCAAAGATAAAGCAGATGAATGTTTACTCAATAATAGCTCAAAGAAAGTGAAATGGGATTTAACATCCTTCTGTTCTACTCAGACGGGGCTAATGAAGACGGGTATACCCCATACAGTGTGCCCACGGACATGTTGCCCGCTCAGTCCGATATGGCCGAAGCTTCTATCGAGTTTCAACTGCAAATGGATCTTTTACGTGCATGCCAATGTGTGCACAAGACTTCAGATTTTCGTCCCATCGTTGCCAGTGTTACAGGATGTGCCTGGCAAAGACAGCTGTTTGATCGTTTGGATGGGTCATATAAAACCCGTGGCAGATGTAATTCGGTAGAAGAAGAGGCCGTAGCGGCGCTACCCAGACACAATTTCCCTCATTCCACATGACGTATATCCGTCTAAATTCAAACTGACCCCGCAGTGAATATTCGCTTGGCCGCTACAATCACTGATAAGCATGACATCGACGAGGTTTAATAAGTACGGCATATTAACTTTTTTTTACTCCGACAAATTAAATTCTCAAACATTTTTTTGAGGTAACAGAAAAATAAATAAAGTAATTGAAGTTAAAAAAATATTACCTATTATGTGTAAATGGGTATTAAAATGAGTAAAATGCGTCATTTTGCCCGAAGCAGTTAGGTGTTAAGTAAACATTGCACGAGCCGTTGAGCCAATGACTGCAGTCAACGCATGTGCTGTGGACACTATCTGTTACAGAGTTAATTCGTAAGTAATTCTCTGTGAAACAGATTGGTCTAAATTAGCCAAATTAGTGCAGGACGTTAAACCCCATTTCATTTCATATATACCATTGCCAACTCATGATAGTTGGAAATAGAAACAAGAATAGGTGGTGTAGCACCGATGTCAGGAACAAATTCCCCCATGTTACACTGCTTGGTGTATATCCATTCGCAGATGCATAGGACGTTAAACCCCATCTCATTTCATTCTCATCCTATGTCTTTTGACAACAATTCCATCGAACATTTAACAGCTTGCCGACTTTATTGGTGATTCACATTTGTTCTGAGAACGGAAAAGCTAAATATAGTTATTAAAAAACTGGTGGACAGATTCTGATATCTGGTCATGCATTTTATGTTTTATTCATACTATCCAAGAGACTTGAAGGCGCATGAAAAGAATCAATAACTATTTGATGTCCATAATTCTGGAAGCGATGATTAAACACTAATTTGTACCGGTGTGGTGGTTTGTTTCGCTTGCTTTGGCATGGAGTGAATGAAATTAAATACGTCTCGTTAATGCAGCAAGTCGGCCATTTCTAGTCTGACATATAGAGATGCAAGTTACCCTGACAGTCCGTATACTGCTCATCGAATTTCATTGTTCTTTCTGCAAAGGTGGGTCTAACAATCGCTCGAGTTCATCTTCTTATACAAAGAAGAATAGTTTAACAGATGGGTTCGTCCTCTCATGACCCCAATGCTTCACATCGCATTTGGAAAAAAAAACTAGTTGAAACTGCATGCAGCCTTTATGATAGAATCTATCGCGTTAACAAGGTTTTCACGAAGTCTCTATCGCGTTAGCAAGGTTTTCAGCAAGCAAGTCATTATCGCTTTAACAAGGCTTTCAGCAAGTCCCCATCGCGTTAACAAGGTTTTAAGGAATTCATACTAAGATACGGAGATGAAACTTCCACAGACGGTATCCACAAACTCGTCATCGAATTGAACTGTTTTTCGTGTACACGGGTAGACCTGTGCTCTTTGATCGACCCAAATAACTAGGCCAGCTATATACTGATCAACCGGGATTTGAAATAGGAACATTTTAGTCGAGAATTGTATTCGCATTTCCGCTCAATAACCCCACTGGATGCATTGTTATCTTCTTTTTTTACCCTCTTTGGCACTTGTTTTGTTGCGGCATAGTATATATTTATTTCGTGCACTCAATAACCACAATTTTGATTTGGTGTTGTGTACATTTTTATTAGGCCACGGATACTTTATTATTAGGTCTAATGATATATATATTTATTGATAGACCCACCATTAAATATCAACATGAATCCAACTGATCGTCATTTGGAATCGTTGTAGCACTGCGAAAGTTGAATCTCGAAGATGAATTGACGCAGACTTATTCATCATCCTCTGCGTACTATATACACAAACAAACGCCACCTATAAGTGTTGCGTAAACTATTTTAATGGGACTCATTTTATTCCGAATGAATCCAAACCGGAAGATTGTTTATATGTGCTATTTTGTTTATAATTATGTGCTATTTTTGTTTATATGTGCTATTTTTGTTTATATGTGCTATTTTTGTTTATATGTGCTATTTTTGTTTATCTGTGCTATTTTGGAGCTGTTTTTGTTTATCTGTGCTATTTTGATCAATATCTGCTATTTTGGTTATATGTTCTTAATTACATGGCAGATAAACAATTTAAGTACATTGTAGCTGTGGAATTTTTTACTGCCCGAAAAATACAATTAGCACCCAGTGGCTTTACGAACCCGAAAAAGTATCGATATACTTGTTTATAGCAATGATAGAAATCGGCGAAGCATCCATAACTGGTCTTTTCTGAGTAAACATTCAACGAATCGGTTATTTGTTTGAATGGTGGCCAACATTTGACATAACTTGACTAATATAATATGATTGACGGCCATGATTGATAACCATGGTGCCCAAGAGAACATTCTATTTAATCTTATTATTGATTAAGCCCTAGTTACAGACTCCTAACTTGGAACCAAAATGATCGTCTTTAGAAATTGATATGGTTTTACAGCAGCGCGTTGAAAACATCACAACTTTTTATGTATTTTAGTTTCCGATTCACGAGGAATTCAAGTCGTTATTTGGTATTTTATGGGTTACAGAGATTTTTTATTCCTAGACTTGATCCTTCTGATTTGATTTTCATACTGGTATGCCAAGACTCATTCATACAAATCAAATGTTTTTATTTGCCAAGCCTCCAAGTTGCCAATAAATGGACGGAGTGTCGATCTGACTTGCCAATTTCATCAATAGAAGAAATGCGACGTTAAATACAACGATAATTAGAAGGTTCTGGAATATTCTAGTCCGACTAATCACCAACAAGACGGTTGTGTAGATGATGAGTTGATTTATGAGCCGGTTTCTACTACGGCGTACGCCTGTCAGGTAACCGCATCAAATCAAAGATCCAATTCAACTTGTCATTCCTATATAACACACATTCTACCTCGTTCAAAGCGTACACCGAAACATTTGCCGACTTTTTACTTCCGGTTAAATCAAGTGACCTTGCATTGGCGAATGTCAAACTATGATCAGTCGGTATGCGCAGGTATAGACACATCAATCAGCGATAGTGTGTAGAATATGCATATCTATTACATAAATTTACATGTCGACCACTTTTTTGACAGTACTTCCCCACATGTCGACCACTTTTTTGACAGGACATCCCCACAATCTTTTCACCACAAACCGATATAACACCTCAACCTATATAATTTATTTTGATCTTAATTAAAGTGGGTTTTCCTCGTTTAAACATACACGCAAGCGCACAATCTGCCAATTGTAGGCCTTTCTTTAGGCCTGAAATGTTATCTAGATTATTAAGTAGACATTAATTAACTGATCCTGGCCATAATCTAATCTCCGTGGCATCGGATTTCTACGATATTAAATATACTTGAATGTTTCAACCATATTTTGATTTAATTTAAAAGTGGAGGGGCGAGACATAGCTGCGAATAACTAGTACGAGTAATTTAAGAGAAATTTTCGAATTATTCTTTTTACATTATCTATTTTCGAACCATTATAGCGAGATTGGCTAGCTCTTTATCTAAATCTTACATAATGTATCTTTAAGCAAACACAATTCTTCACTGAAGACATAAAACGTGTACTGATTTGCTACAAAATGAACTTTATATTGACTTTTAAATCAAAGCCTTATGTGCATAATTCACCGAAAGAACATGGATAGATGAAAAGGTTGCCGGGGATACATCAAACGTGCACTGGGTGCTGTTGCTACAAAATGAAATTTCTATTTTGGTCTTAAATCAAAAAGTTCGAGTGTTCTTAAGTAAACAACTAGTGTTCATAATTGATCAACGAATACGGATAGACACGTTGTCAGTGGCTTATTATAACGTATACTATGTGAATTTGCTACCAAATTAAGTTTTCTATGCTTACCGTTTCTTTGAATAAGTTTTAACAACACCCGGGTTACTGGATAGACAAGGGCTAATTGTTAGAAAGATTAACCAGCCTATAGATAATGAAAACCCTTGTATTAAAGTCATCATGGCAGGTTCGGGGTTCTGTTGAGTATTAATTCACAAAACCATTCACGAAAACTTCGGAGTTCATGTATAAATTATATGATCCACCTTTAAATGTCCTCAAATTCTAACAACAATTATCGTTATGGCGTAGTTGTGTTTCGATCAGAATAGTTCGACATAATATTTATTTTAGAAATCGACCTGCAGCAAAATCACACTAAACAAACTAGAATCCGTTTATTTATATTAAGCCACAAGAGAACACCGGAAACGAAATATAGCTTGATTTAAGTGGATGAATACGCACGTTATTTAACACTAAATGCAGGATAATTTACCTAGACAATATTCAGTTAATTTAATCAAGAATCGTACTTGGCAAAATCACAAAAGCCGCGAATTTTTTAGTAAGATAATCCCTGCACACAATCACAAAAACAGTTAACGAGCACAAGAGTCTTCGCGTGGTCTTAATATCAATTCATTTCCAGGAATCTTTCAAAATCACGTTACAACATCAGCTGAGTTAATCCAACATAAAAATATCCAGCCATAAACACGAGCTTTGTACATGTGATTTATGTTGGTCGAGTTGATCAGTGTACATCCCTAGCTAATACTTTCTGTTAGTTTCAAACATCTATCTGTGTGCCGCTCACTCATCTTCCCCGGTCTAACCGCCATCGATTTCATATATTGAGTTCTTATAACGGTTAATTGTATGAAGACTTTATTTTCAGGAATAACCGAGAGGTGCCAGTATTCTATAATGTTAACTCGTTAGCATTTAATTTGCTTATAAACAAACAACGGGTTGTTTGAAATGGGCGATTAAAATTGAGTAGCTTATAACGAGTTTTTTTTAAATAGGCTTTACCGTTTTTGATGAGCATGGAATACGTGAGAGAGGGAGAGAGAGAGAGTATGTGTATTGGTGAGTGGTAACGTTTGTAAGACACAACGTAGGCCATTTCGCAACTAATAATGATCATTTGTAGGGGTCTTTCGCAGGGAGGGGAAACCGGGGTATTCGGAGAAAACACACGAGGTCCGACACGCGACCCTTCTCCTTGTCTTGTAACCACGTCACTTGATTCAGTGGCAGATCCCATGATCCAAAATCGCATCCATTAGACTACTTGACCACCCTAAACCCTGTAAAATGCTGATGTCCTAGTTGTGTCAGGGATATTTCTAGCTTTATACGCTTTAGTGGAAGTCGATCTATTTACTAACAATGTACGCTTCGATACTGTCGACCGTTGAACAAGTAATTGGTTATATTTCTACTTTGGCTCTCTATCGAGGGACTTAAAATATGCCATCTAGACAGATGCTAAAATCACATCTAATTAAATCATCAGTTTCTTTCTACTTTTGTTCGCAATCAAAGAGGTCTAGCCATTTTAAAGTTTCTATGGGTTTTTGAATGAACTGAATAATGGTGTTTTATAACGTCAGCACGATGGTCAATCCCGAGACGAGCACAAACTTCCTTGTGCCTGGGTGGAGTGGCGATGACCTATGAATTTATAAATGATTATAGATTATCATAGGACTGACCATCCCTCGCAGACATAGAGTAACAATGACATTTGGAAAAAATACAGAGTCAGAACTGCTGGCACAGAAATCAGATTTTCCGTGGTGTTTCCATAATGATTGACATCCCAAAGTGACCCACCGTTTTCCAGTCAGCAATATACCACCAAGCAACGAAAAACCCACCACTGCACAAAAGTTACAATTCAGACGGAAAACAAATAACTTTAAGTTTTAATATACAGACTTTGAACAAACAGTCTAACACACAATGAATTATCCTAGATTCGAGAAATACGGGGTTTCCTTGTTCAACACATTCTATAAAAATGTATTTTAAAACAGCAAACTAAAAAAATATTAAAAATAAGGCGGACTTTGATCTATTTCAGCATTGCTAATTAGTACAATTTACGAGATAAGCCTGTCTGAATAATGCATTTAATTAAATGATAGTCTTTCATTTTTGCCGGTTATTCCGCATGTAGGTATAAATTGGCTTACTTGATTGAATCTTTTGATTGTAATAAACAAAAGGTTATACCAAACTTAAGTCTAATTGTATTAGTTGAATGTCACGGAACTTAGTAAAACCGTTCATTATTGCATTTACGTCTGTGGGTATAACTAGAACAAAAATCAAGGCGTTTAGAAAAAAACAAAACACCATTTAGATTAATGTCAGGCTAACAAACATTAGCCTTATGAAGAATAAAAAAAAAAAATTCTGAAACATCTTAATTGATATTAATTTAGACAGACAAAACACGTTGTAGATTTATAACTCAATATTGGTGCTTTGGGACTTTATTGGTAGTCAACAGATATTCCACAGACCCATGGGCGGGGGGATGGCCTAGTGGTCTAGAGTGCCGCGCTTCGACCTCTAGCTAGCCGGTCACCTCTGGCTTGCGGCTGTGGTTTCGAGCCCTGGTGTGAGCGTATGTGATGTGGCATGGAGATAGGATCGCCTTCCCAACCTCGTTTCCTCCCACTGCTAAAGACCCCTACGCGCAAGCGAATTATTGAAATAAAATGAAACCATATGTTAGTCCCATAGACCTGGTTTGTGTCGAGTGGACAACCCCATTTCTCTCTTTCTCTCTCTCTCCACAGACCCAAACAGGCAGGATTCCCGAAATTTCCTATCCCTCTTTCACATGACCGGATCAGTGCAACATGGACTCTGTCCAACAGGACTGTTAGACATTCAGGGCGTCTTGTAGAATATGATTATTGTCAGTTGATGCCGGGGCACAATTTGCCCTATAGCTCACTACATGGCATACGCCCATCTTCATTAGCCCAGTTAATCAATAATAATAATAATCGCATGACGTTAAACCCGATTTTATACATTCATACAATATAGACGATCATAGATAGATTAATTGAAATCAGACAAACCGTGTTAAATTGTATATTGCTGACAGGTCTGAAGTAAATCAAGTTTATTGCTGACAAAATAAAGTCTGCAGTAAATCACGTTATCTGAAGCTAATAGATCAAACGTGTTTATCGGTGTTTTTGTAAAAGACAGCCAGTTTCAATGACTCAAAACGCCTCCATCAGTAAAATATTAAATAACCGCATGTGGTCAGATACGTATCGGTGAATTGCATGTTCTTATCTTTTAAGTTAAATTACTCTAAACTTAAATTTTATCATCCTCAACATTGCCAATGTTTTCTAAAATTCATATCTCATCCTTCGATGAGCAGAACAGATATTGCGCATAAAAAGCATAGCAATTCAGAATGATTTTCAAATTTAGCCTAGAGTCCACTATTAAAGGAGGCAAATCGCTAATTCAGTATTATCCACAGCCTTCGACATTGCAAACACGACTTATTGGTCAATTTAAAGGAGCTAAATCGCTACCATTTAGGACCTACAAATTGCCACAAGCGGGTCGCAACGCATAAAATACTATGAATGTATCTTAATGGTTTCCGTTTTTACTCTAATTTCAAATCAGCTACGTTCGGCGAAATACGCCAGCAGTGTCAATCGAATGCAAATTTCTAGCGTCTGGTTCGTCTAGTCTACATATGCCGTTTCATTTACACTCGGCAAACCTCGGCAGATTCCGGAACCTAAATGTAGCCTTGACTGCATGACAGTAAGTGATATGTACCTACGCCTATACAATTGCCATGCGGCGCCGGTTTACTTGTAGGAAAACTTGCCACTTTAATACTAAGTGCAGGAGGACTGCACCACACACAATTCTACACAAAAACAAATATATGGACAAGACATCATACTCAGAGACCACAAACATAAACAATTCAAAAATAGTGAATGGATCCGGGGGCTAGCCGTAAGCATTCGCTGCGCTGTACAGTCCCGGGCCTATGGTGACACAGACTTTTATTTGAAAACAATTTTGAATGCAACCCAAAGAAATAATTATATAATGTCAGCATGAGTCATGATCTATCATATGTTGCAAGAATTACGAATGCAAGCATATTGTATAAATTCCGCTATACAAGTAACCACACATTTAAATGTATCAGAGAAGTAGGCCTAGTTCAAAAAACTAGATGCACTAAATCAATAAAGAAGAGGATTGAAGTATATATATTGAATGCATTTAAAGTTCTCAAAATTGCGCCGTTCGAGGGGTGTGTAGAATTTTCAGTGCAAACTTGTTCTTGTTTTTAAAAAATCGGATTGAAGTATATAATTTGAATGCATTTAAAGTTCTCAAAATTGCGCCGTTCGAGGGGTGTGTAGAATTTTCAGTGCAAACTTTTAAAAAATCGGATAAACTTGAAAGGAAAACAGCGTCAAACTTTGCAATATAAAACAATCTTCAAAGGCTTCGTCATGGGCAACGCCGTTGCTAATCCGGGAATTTGAAAGTAGTTCTAATGGCGGACTTCGTCATACAGTCGAGGCTAGATGTGGGGTACTGGAAACTGCTGGGGTTTACCGAGTGGTTTCATTAGGTGTAATGTTTCTAGCCTCGTTCCTCGAGTCTCTTGCTAGAACTGGGGCTGAAACGCATTATGTTTATTTTGTCTTAAATATAGGATATCAGAGAAGTCCATCTTTTGCCAGTAAGATCACAGCATCAAAGTTGATCTAAATTGACAAATAATTCGTGTTTTCAATGTTGAAGATTTTGGATGATATTGAGTTAGAGACTTGGCTGCTTTGAATCAATATTGATGTTATTATCTTACCTAGCAGATGGGTTTTTGATATCCAACATTTAAGAAAAATAATGAAAATTTAAAATCGGTACACGAATCGAGTAGCAGAATGCTTTCGATTTGAACAACCCGGTTCAAGCTTCCGCCGTGAACCGATAAGACCCATGTTATTTTTATGGGATAGTGCCTGTCTATACATTCAAACCGTATCGATTGTCTTGCGGATGAGTCGAAAAGCCGAGGCCAACACATCGATTTATAAACGGAAATAGGACCGAATTTAGAACTGCATTGTAAGTTTTATCAGGTTGTTTAGAGTAAAAGTTCCCTTAAAGTAGACTGCGAATGTCTTCAATTGCCCAGGATTAAATACACTCAAACTTAATTTAGGCATTATCATGGATCAGCGTAACTGGATACATCGGTCCAATCAATAAAATAGTAAAATCTTTCTATTGGTTGAAGTAAAGCAAATGATTAAATCGCCGTGTGTGGAAAAATGAAATAAATCGTTGATATATATTAACCTCGATCCGTCTGACGCTTCATCAATAGTTTTATTATCAAAGCACCGTCATCATATTTGGGTTGAATCAATTTTAATCCAAATATAGAATTCTATTGGTACTAAGTTCGAGAGGTGACTTGGTGCTTCTTAGGCTAAGTTTATTTCTGTCGGCTTAATTATGGGCACTTGTTGCGACCGTTAGATTGGAACCGATTCTATTCAAGTGTTATCTTAAACGTGGCTAATTCTCTTGCTTCATTTTAAACGTTTGAGATGTTAACGCTGTATTTATATCCATAGAACTGGATACTATTTGAAGATGCTTACCTCAGGATCAATTTATAATTTAATTTCGCCTTAGATATGTGATATCTCTGTATTCCCATTTAATATGGTGGAGATGCACTTAATTAACTTCTTCGGGGAGATAAATAATTTGTACACAGCTCGCTCAAATTATATAATCTCTCTAATGCAGCGTAAAATTACATTCCCACCGTCATGACAAATATCAACTTCTGTGAGCAACTGGGAAAGTTCGATAAAAGAGGGGCTATATTTTATTAAATACTAGTAAACAAACTTCTTCTCTTTGTTGAAATAATCGATATAAGTTTGATTTCACTGTTGAAATGATAGAAAAGTTACATTAAAAAGTAGTAAACATGTCCCTTTTCTCATTTTAGATATTGTCAATCAATGTTATTGAATAACCGGAGACATAGTTTCGGCTAATTTTGATAAATAATTTATTAAAAGATAGTAAACACGCCTAATTTCTCATTTTAAAAAAGGGCAAGCAGTATTATTAAACAATTGTATTAAATAATATCATGCAAACGTTTGTTTTCATTCTAAAAATTATCAATCATTGTTTTTAAAGATGCAATATAGCTATAATAATTCCAAAATAGATAATTTAAAATTAGCATATTGAGAATGCCATTAAAATTACTTTACTCCGAGCGTTGTTATATCGCTAATAACTGTACGTTATTTTGCCTTAAAACGGCATTTCCCCCCATAAACAACGCATGTTCAGACACATATTCGTCAACGGACACCCCTCTTCTCCCCTCCGCACCATACCCCTCATCTGTCCAATATAGCTACACCACACCTGCTTAAGTGAACCATTTAGTTAGTTGCTGCGGGAAATATTAGGCTACCATTCTCTTTCTTTTTCCTAAAAAATATTTCAAAAAATGTTCTATTGCACAATCCACACGGGCATCCTTTAAATATTATACGTTTGCATCGATCTCGTCCCTCAAAAAAGAACAGCAATGTTTAGCCCCTAACACCATCTCGCAAACACGACTCTTTATATTGTTTTTCCCAAATAGTCCTATTTTACCAGGCTGGCTAAAACTTTTAAGTGGTTTGGATTACTCATAGGAATGTTTAGTAACTAATTATTGAATCTGGTTCTTATATAAGAAAAGAAAATGAGTTACCTATGTTTACGTTGAGCATCTATTGCCTGCTCTTCAAATGACATAATTTCAATTTGGTGTCGAAATTGAGTTGATTGCGAAGCGATGTCGTGTTTCTTCTGAAAGCCTAAAAAATTGCCCCTTTTGTGTTAGTTAAAATGAACACTTGGTACTTATATACATTTAGGGATTGGACAAATAATTACATGACAGAGGTCGGAACAAATCGTGGGGCCTCGAGTCTGAGGCGAGTCCAAATTCTCCGCACTTCGAGTCCTGAGTTGAGTGTCAATTCACCATGAGTCCCAATCTGCTATTGTTGACGTCTCGCAAAACAGAACCAGTTTGTCCATCCATGATTAACTTTTAAAAGGATGAGAGATTTGTACAGGTTGAATCCTAATAGCGCTTTTACACTTCTATTATATATTAAAAAGGTATATTTGGGCTGCTCCTCTGCCTTGCAACAATTTTAAAGTTGTTTAAAATAAAATGGGGCTTAAAGTCCTACATTTTTATTCCACCTGGGCTAATGATGGCGGACATACGCTACGCAGTTTGCTATGGGAGAACTTTTGCCTGGACAGAGGCACTATGGCCCATTCTGATATCACTTGTAACAATTGTTGCATATCTTAGCCATTTATAGTTTTAAAACGTTTAATGACATAAATTAACAAACATCAATTAATTTCGGATTATAATTTTCAGATAAACCTTAATACGATTAATAGATATTGAAATGGAAAAGGATTGATTAGTTGTTGTTTTTTAAATTCTTTTTTTTTAATAAAATGGGTTTATCTGAGGGTCATTGAGAAGATAAGATACAGAATTCACATCGTAAGCAATTCACCAATTCAAAATATGATGTGTAGCAGAAAGTGATGCTCAGAGTGGCAAAAGTTATTGATACAATTACAGGAATTTGGAACTGATTTTCATGATGCTATCTCTGTATTTAGTAAAAAAAAAACCGTATTTCTGACCAAATGATGGTATCTATAATTAAACAGATTCTATTTGGGCATAATGATCCTTGAATTCGCTACTTATTTCCAATAGTAATGATTGATATTAAGTGAGAATACAAAATTCCTTCAACTAAAACAACTTCAATACCGTTGCGAACAATGGAAATTGATGCAAATGATTGAACACTAATCCGCATGAATTTTGAACTTTTGTTAATTTCAATGATAATCCTTTATTAATTGGAACCGGGTCAATTTGATATCGATTAATATCAACTGTTTTATGGACCTCAATTAGATTTGTCCTTTTGCAGTAAAATATAGTACTTTTGGATTAAAGGGGCAATTGGAATTTATAAGTCCTTGAACACAAAATGAATATAATTTTAAAAAATGTCTAATGTTATTAGATCTTACCACTACAACATAAGTCCATGCATTACCATGATTTTTATTAAATATAAAATGATAAAAAACAAGGCAATGTACGAAATATTAACATTTTTCTCGTTTTCTCTTATACAATTGAATTATAACATATTCTTGCAGGTTTTGGTCTTCGAAGGAATTATTAGTCAGCAGAAATTCGCCCGTATCACTTGTCACTTCAGTCAGTTTTCCTTTTGTTTTCGTTACTTCCGTTTCTTAAAATATTCATTAGTCATCTATCGTAGCAATGATCATTGTGTCATAATTATATGTTATGTGTATGGCAGTTGTATCACATATGTGATAATGACTGACACCAATATTGTCCTTTAAACAATAAAGTGTGCTGGGGTGGTGTGTTAAAGTTTTTCGCGCAAAGCAGTGCCATTATCTAGGCTACTTTTAATCGAATTTCATCTGCCAAGGGCAATTTGACGTGCACGGAAACCCCCCTACCCCCTGGCTAGTGAACCATGGCCGTACTGATGACTTTTAAATGACCTCAATGCATGCCAAAGCAAACTAATCTATTCTATAATTCACTAATAATTGTATCGATGACATTTTTTATTTATATATTTATTAAACGTACTAGATTTTGTAATCCGAAAGAAATTGTTAATCGCATAAGCACTTTTATTAATCCGACATAAATTGCTTTTTGATTTATTGTTATTAAATATTTGAGACTATAAAAGTGTGCGATACACAACTATTGTCATAATCAACTGATTTATTTGTAGTCTACTACCTACTGAAATCATCAAGATGAAATCTGTTCTCTGTGTTGTTCTGGTAAGTTGAATATTTCAATTGTTTTATTTTAAACCCGTGAAGCTACGATGGCTTAATGGGTAACACTTTGGCTCGTTAGCCTTGAGGTAGCATGTTCGATCTTTTATATATCTTTTATATTGAATGTTCCTTTTCTTGTTTTTCAGTGTTTGGCCATTACATGTAACGCCCTCTATGTTGATACTGATGTTGAGGTTCATGTTGATCTATGTTTGGTAAGAATTTTTATAAATATATAGGATATTGTATGTATCTGCAATCATTAAAGCCAGTTGCCCCCGATTTGATAAGTCACGGATAGGATATGCTGTCATTTAAACAAGTGACGTGGTTTTAATCCCTAGCTTGTGCTTGACAAGTAGTTGTGATGCCTGTTCAGTCTAGTGGGTTTTCCCTGGGTCGAATTGAAATAACATTGAATCATGTGTTAGTCCCCGGATGATTTAGCGTGTGGTATACTTTATAAAACAGCACAGACAACTCGCATGTGGAAGGGTTTATGTATTGGTTAAACAATCTCTGATACACATTTAAACTGTAAGCGTCTGTAAGGTGTGTTTAGGTATATATTTTAGCCTGTGGGGGTCATTCGGATTGTCCAGTTGGGGCAGAACAGTAGGGCGTTAAACCACATTATATTTCATTTTACTTTTTAGCCCGCATGTTATAATTTCTAGAGGCAAGATATGTTATTATATATATATATATATTTAACGTGTATGTTATATTTTGTAGTCTAAACAATGTGACAACGGACAAGTATGTCGTCTACGTAAGCCTGCGTGTTTAACAGACTTACACGAATGTCTTCCTCTCGCAGTTTGTGTTGGTGAGTGAATTTGCTTAACATACATTTTCAAAATTCAACAAGATTATCATCAGAATGATCAACACTGTGAAAATGATATTTACCGTAACGTTAGACATTCTAAAGTAAACTTCGATGGTGGTTAAACATGTAGTGTGACACCATTTCGGTGGGACGTTCACGCTGTGTATAAAACTTCATGATGAATAATCTCTGAAACACTACGTTTAAAAATCTATGTAGCAACCATGATTCACATGTTATATACAGAAATTAAAACACACAGCTATGCCATTGAATATAGGCTAAATATAAGTTATCTATCCCTCTTGGATTACTACACGTTATCTTTATCCCGGCATCTAGCCGAGGACTCTATGTGTATGCTTTCCTTTAAGAACTCTGAAGAAAGACAGACCAACAATAGATAGACTTAAATCCTGCATAATGCTCGGTTAAGTAAAGGAACAAATGTGACTTTTCACCTTTAAGAATGAACATGCCATTTTCTGTATTTCAGATGCAGCAGTTAATGTAGATGCTGATAATTTTCTGAATGATGGCCGACCTCTTTGTCGAATTGGCCATCCTATCCTCGAGATTGACGGAGTGCGACCTATAAGATGTAAACGTGATGAAAACCAGTGCCCAAGGGGCTCCGTGTGTGTTTCCCACCGGGAAATCAATGTAAATGTTTGTTGTCTTGATGCATAAGAATCTGACGTGTAATGGTTTGTGTTCACAAATAAATTGTATTAAATAATATTGTTTCTGTCATATACTATTACCGAAAACATATTTTTCAATCATACCAACTAATGTAATATCATACCAGAAAATGTATCCACTGTAGCAGTCGGAGCAGTGTTTTATCATACCAAATAATGGGCGCACTGCATACGCCAGTGGAAACAGTGTCTTATCATACCTACAATATACACACTGCAATGTAACCACTTATAGTGGCGTCGTCTGTAGATCCATTATACATAAGGGGAACCACGGTGAAAACGCTGACGTACTAGTCTGGAGGTGGAATGTTCGATCCCTGCATTGACCGAGAAAGTTCATCGGGATTTTCCAACGTGGTTTCCCCTTCTCAGTAGATAAGGACGGAGAGCCTGATAACGATAACTGCCTAGTCGTTCAGGTGGGACGAATAGCCGAGATCCCGCGTTCACATTGGGGGTGCACGAATAGGAACCCCAAATCATTTTATATCGCTGATAACTATAGGTTATATATTCGTTAACGGACACCCCTCTTCTCCCTTCCCCTCCTTTGTCCAACATAGCGATACCCCCCTGCTTATGGGAACCAGTTAGCTAGTTGTTGTTGGAAATATTCGGCCACTATTATTTTTATTTGTTATATGCCATTTTTACATCTTATTGAAACGACGCCCCTGCACCCTAACCTACGACTACCATACCTCATATCCCCACTCCACCCCTGCTAATGTAAACCAATTTCGACAATGTAGTGGTGAGAGTAAGTGCTTGGTCGTTAATCCAATTTTCTGTACACCATTTCTTAAGATGGCCATTGGGATCCAATGTATATGAAACGATCGCTAATCGATGGCCACTCGATTGGATTAAAGAACTTTAACTTGTAATAGGACAACACACAATTAACCAATTTACTGAAATCGAAGGAAATGGTTGGTATTCTACTAATAATAGTATAAATAAATAATCCAACAAAATGATAAAGGTTATACGTGATTAATAGTAATAAAAATGTGGTAGTATTTGTACAGATCGCCACACTATTACTAACTACTATTACCAGGGGGTTGTTGGGATTTTACGACTCTCTGGTAAAGTCATGTTAACAGTGATGGATGCAGACATAATTATTCATCTTTCAACAAGTAGCCAGTGTCGAAACGGCTTCCATCTATATTATATCATGGGCTGGCGCGTATCTGTGGGCGGGCGTTGTGGTGGGGGGGGGGATGTAATACCCGTTTATTGTTCGGATGTCATAAAACAAAGTCGATTCAATAAAGGGTAGTATACGGAGATAAATCCCTTCTAGTAAATATTATCCATACAAGATGTTTCAATATGTGGGAGCCGCGATCGCCAGACGATGTCTCACTAGACTTGAGGTTCCTGTGTTCAGACATGCCCAACTCGCATCATAACCCACTTATTATAACTACATGGTTTATCATAACACATTGTATGGAGAATTGTGACTGTATAACATTATGACTGTAATGGATAAGTAAGTTAACAGTACATGGGAGCTAACGCTTGTCGTCGCGCTTCAAATAAACAGAAATGATCTTTTCTAGATGTGTTTTCTTATTTTTTTTAATTTTTCTGCTTAAAGCCTAGCTCACAACCCGCCGTACGTGTTTTGACACGCACGGATCGCAGGGTTTGGAACCTCACAGACCAGCCACAAGAAACCGGATTTACTGAAAACATGCCCCACCCCTTAGACTACCAGTAGTAGCACGTCCAAGGTTATTTTATATTTTTGTATTGCAAGTATCGTTTTTGCATTCAAAATCCCGAAATGACAAAGGTCTAATTAATTACAATATACAATCTCAATATTAACAGCTGAAAACTGCAAGAAGTTGATGTTCATTGTGAAACCCAACACCACATACCACCGGTACGCACTTGAGCTTGCCATGTAAATAAATGTCTAAATAATAATATTATATATGATTTCAACCCAGAGAAATAAGCTAAGCCCTGGGCTGATTTAGCTTGATAAACTAAGGACAGCAAAAACTATGTTAATTGTCTGTCCACGTTAATTTACTCTCTAAAAAAAAAGCCATGTCGTTTCTTAATGTCTAAAGTGTTGGAATGAATAAAATCACTTTTGATATTTTTAGCAAAAGATGACGAGAAAATTCTAAGCACCGCACTCGTATATATCACACCGGATTTTGAAAGGGATTAGTGTAAATCAATAAAACATCTCTACCAAATGTCATTCCCCTTCCCACAGAAATGGAATTATTTGAACAATCCACTCGAAAGGGTTTCAAAAATGCACAATCTATTTAGGCATCCTAAATATTATATACATTTGCGTCGGTCTCTTCCCATAAAAAGAATACCAATGTTTAGCCCATAACACCACCACGTAAATACTACTCTTTACATTGTTGCTCCCAAAACCAGGCTGGTGAAAACTTTAAGTGATTGGATTATCATAGAAATGTTTAAAAACCGATTATTAAATGTGTTTCTTATATAAGAAAATAGAATAAGTTATCTATGATTACGTTGGGCATTTATCACCTGCTCTCCAAATGACATAATTTCAATTTGGTGTCGGAATTAAGAGGGTTGCGAAGTCAAGTCATGTTGCTTCTGAATGCCTAAAATGTGTTCTTTTTTGTGTACTCAGTTTGTAATATTTATCGCGACTCAAAACTAGAGTAAAAACAGAGCGCGACATGAAAGGGCTAAAGACTCATGACGCCGACTCATGACGCCGACTCCACTCGGGACTCGAGGTGTGGGGACTTGGCACTCGACTCGAAATCCCATGATTTTTTTTCTCCTCAGTCATGTAATTATTTGACTAATCCATCAATCTGCATGAGCACCAAATGTCAATTTTAAGTCACGTCTATTGATGACGTCTTGCAAAACAAAACCAGTTTTTCAATCCATGATTAGCTTTTAATGTACATGTTGAGTCGTAATATTGCTTTTACACTTCTATTTCTAAAAATTAGCTATTAAAAAGTATATTTGGGCCGCCCCCTTGCCTTGCAAAAATTGAAACTAGATTAAAATCAAATCAAATGGGGTTTAACGTCCTGACCAACATTTCTACACCGCCTGGGCTAATGATCGCGTACATACGCCACGAAGTTTGCTACGGGAGAACTTTCGCCTGGACAGAGGCACTATGGATCCCCGTTGATCAATTGACAACTAATCGTGTTGATCGTAGAAAACTTATGAACCTTGCAAAACCTTTCTACAGGATCACCACGATTACTTTCAATTTCAACCGTAATGCGAATCGTCTCAAGGAGAGGATAACCGACTTAACAAAGATGTCGTCTGTTTCTAAAACTACGAACCATTTCATTGTAAAAAATGTTGCATATCTCACCCTTTCATAAACATTTAATAACATAAATTAACAAACATAAATTATTTCCGGATTATAATTTAAAACGATCAATAGGTATTGAAATGAGAACTGATTGATTAGTTTATGTTTCATTTTTTCTTTTAATAAAGAAGGTTTATCTGAAGGTCATTGAGAAGCTTATACACAGAAATCACATCCGCATGATTTTCAAACTTTTCTTTTGTTAATTTCAATGTATGCACAATTGACATAGATATACGTACATTGATTGGAAGCGGGTCAATTTGATATCGAGTAATATCAACTGTGTTATGGACCTGAATTAATTTGCACTTTTGCATTAAAATATAGTACGTTCGATTTCAAGGTGTAATTGGAATTTATACAAAGTCCATAAATACAAAATGAAAATAATAAACGATGTCTAATGTTATAAGACCTTACCGTTAGAATGTAGCTCGTTGACGACCGAAATAATACTAATATCTAGATCAAGATTATATTTGTTTCAATCAAAATCACAAATCTTTGTGAAATTTATTGCAGGGCTATATATTATTCAGAAAAGTCCGTACATTACCATGATTTTATTAAGTATAAAATGAATAAAAACAAGAGAATGTACGGAATATTTACATTTTTCTCGTTTTCTTTTATAAAATTTCATTTTTGAATTATCAGATACCCTGTCACAGTCTCGCGCTTTGGTTTTCGAAGGAATTATTAGTCAGCGGAAATTCATCCGTAAATTGTTGTCACTCGTCACTTATATAGAGGGATAACTCGCGTTTTCCTTTTGTTTTAGTTCCTTCCGTTTCTTGAAATATTCACTAGCAATCTATGGTAGCAATGATCTTTGTGTTAAAATTATATGTGTAATGTGTTAAGGCAGTTTTATCACATGTAATAATGACTGACGCCAATATTGTCGTTCAAACCATAGCGTGTGCTGGAAAGTAGAGTTTTTCACGCAAAACAGCTGCACTGTCTAGACTACTCTTAATCGAATTTCAACTGTCAAGGGTTATTTGACGTGCACACCGACGTGTACATGCAGTCATGTTTTTCGTACCATACCCGTCGACCGGCATCACAGACAAGGGGCAAACCGCAATGGTAAACCCCGTTTCCTCTGGCTAGTGAACCATGGCCTTACTGGTGACCTTCAAGTACATGCCAAAACAAACTAATCGATTCTATAATTCTCTTATAATTGTATCGATTAAATTTTGTATATATGAAAAAGATAATCCGAAATAAATTATTGTTTGTTGATTTATTGTTATTAAATATTTGAGACTATATAAGTGTGAGATTCACAACTATTGCCATAATCAACTGATTTATTTCAACTGGTTTGTAGTTCTACTACCTACTGAATTCATCAAGATGAAATCTGTTCTCTGTGTTGTTCTGGTAAGTTGAATATTCTCATTCGTTTCTTTTAAACACATGAAGCTACGGTGGCCCGATTGGTAAAACGTTGTCTCGTCATCCTGGAGGTGCCGTGTTCGATCTCTGCGTTGGCCGAGAAACTTCATCGGGATTTTCATTCTTGATAGTGGTGCAGGACAGAGGACCTGACAACATACACTCGTTCGGGTGTGGCGCAAACCCGAGGACCCGTGTAAACAATGGCGTGCGTGCCCTGTCAAAATGTTCATGTCTGTCTGCATTAGCCTGGTCGGAGTAGAACAGTACCACGTTAAAACCCGTTATGTTTCATTTCATTTCTTTTGACACCTGCAGTAAATACACAATATTCATCACCCAGCATCCATGTAAATTATTTTATATTGAATGTTTCTTTTCTTGCTTTTCAGTGTTTGGCCATTACATGTAGTGCCCTCGATATTGATGCTGATGTTGATGTTGCTGTTAATCTATGTTTGGTAAGAATTTTATAAATGTATATGATATTGTATTTATATGCAATGGCCGTCATTAACGCCATTTACCCCCGATTTGAAAATAAATCTTGGTGATAAGGATATCACAGATTTTGTTCTCACACATTAAAATAAATTCAATTATTTGAGGTGCTTTTGTAAACACAATGCCCGTCATAATTTACGGACGGATCGGATGTTGGTGGACGTATGTATTTGTTAAAAATCTCTGATGCATATTTAAACTCTTAGCGTCTATTTTAGTATATGTTTTAGCGTGTTGTACTCATTCGGTTTTCCTAAAAAGAACGTAAAATGACCGTTGGATGGTGGAATTCGATATGAGAGTAGGTCGTAATGTCGCTGTCATGTTCCTAATAGCACACTGTATGTCAGTCTTTATTAGCCTGAATATTATGTTTTTCTAGACGGCAATTAAGATTGGTTATTTTATATATTTTTAACGTGTATGTTATATTTTGTAGTCTAAACAATGTGACAACGGACAAGTATGTCGTCTACGTAAACCTGCTTGTTTAACAAACTTACACGAATGTCTTCCTCTCGCAGTTTGTGTTGGTGAGTGAATTTTTGCTTAACATATATTTTCAAAATTCGTCTAGATGATTTCTATCATCAGAATGATGATTACTGTGAAAACATATTTACCGTAACGTCGAGTAGTTATTCAAGTTGTTAACATATAGTGTGACGCTATATCGGTGGTACTTTCACGTTGTGTATTTAACTTCAACTCTGGAACACTTTGTTGCTATAACTACGTTTATAAATCTTTGTAACATTCACGATAGACATGAACAAAAACACACAGCTATGACATTGAATATAAGTTAAATAAAAGTTCTCTATCCCATAGCCTGTATTTTGCTGCGAAAGTTACACTCTTTTTTCTAAGTCTACATGATTTAGGAGACTATAGGTATGTCCCTATGGTATGGTTGCATGTTGTTTCTATCCCATCTTTTAAGCCGTGGAGGCTAGGGGTATGCCTCCTTCTAAACATCCCCAGCAAATCGTATTCAAATGTGTTGAAAATCTAGAACAACCGATGGCATCACTAGTTATTTATGTATTTCAGATGCAGCAGTTAATGTAGATGCTGAAAATATTCTAAATGATGGTCGACCTCTTTGTCGAATTGGCCGTCCTATCCTCGAGATTGACGGAGTGCGACCTATAAGATGTAAACGTGGAGAACGCCACTGTCCAAGGGGTTCCGTGTGTGTTTTCCACCGGGAAATCAATGTAAATGTATGTTGTCTTGATGCATAAGAATCTGGCGTGTAATGGTTTGGGTTCACAAATAAATTATATTAAACAATATTGTTTCTGTCATATACTATTACCGGAAACCTATTTTTCAATCATACCAAATAAGGTAGTCAACTCAGTAAATATTCGTGGTATTCAATTAAAAGAAAAGTAGAATTAGTGTTAAAATTAGGGTTCGATGACATTTAGGAAAGTAAAGCAAGAAATGTCCAAAAAAAGAACTTTACAGAGAGCGGAGCTAACCTTGTATGGCTCCCCCGCCCACCAGAAATTTTGGGAATGTTTGACGGTCGCAAACGGGTTTTCCTGTTATTCCAGGGCGTAAAATTAGTGTTTCATTAGATTTCCGGCACTTTATTTGGCCAAGTACATATAGATGATTTTTCACTTTACCCGTCTGCCTGAAAAGTCATCTTGTCCAAAAGTTAGGGGTAGCTGAAGCCAGCCCCACCCCCTGCCCCTACGCCCATGTGTACCCACTGTATACGCCAGTGGGAGCAGTGATTTATCATACAATGGACCCACTGCTTACGCCGCCAGTGTTCACACATAAATTGTATTAAATAATATTGTTTCTGTCATATACTATTACCGAAAGCATATTTTTCAATCATACCAACTAATGTAATATCATACCAGAAAATTTATCCACTGTATACGCCAGAGGGAGCACTGATTTATCATACCAAATAATGTACGCACTGCATACGCCAGTGGAAACAGTGCCTTATCATACCCATAATATACTCACTGCAATGTAACCACTTATAGTGGTGTCGTCTGTAGATCCATTATACATTAGGGGAACCACGGTGGGTAAGGCACTGACGTACTAATCTGTAGGTGGAATGTTCGATCCCTGCATTGACCGAGAAAGTTCATCGGGATTTTCCAACGTGGTTTCCCCTTTTCAGCAGATAAGGACGGAGAGTCTGACAACGACAACTGCCTAGTCGTTCGGATGGGACGAAAAGCCGAGATCCCGTGTTCACATTGGGGTGCACGAATAAGAACCCCAAATCATTTCATACCACTCTTCTCCTCCTTTGTCCAACATAGCGATACCACCCTGCTTATGGGAACCAGTTAGCTAGTTGTTGTTGGAAATATTCGGCCACTATTATTTTTATTTGTTATATGCCATTTTTACATCTTATTGAAACGACGCCCCTGCACCCTAACCTACGACTACCATACCTCATATCCCCACTCCACCCCTGCTAATGTAAACCAATTTCGACAATGTAGTGGTGAGAGTAACTGCGTGGTCAATAATCCAATTTTCTGTACACCATTTATGTATATTATTCATCATAAGAGTCAATAACTCATATTCTTATTTCTTAACATGGCCATTGGGATTCAATGTATATGAAACGATCGCCAATCGATGGCCACTTGATTGGATTAAAGAACTTTAACTTGTAATAGGACAACACACAATTAACCAATTTACTGAAATCGAAGGAAGTGGTTGGTATTCTACTAATAATAGTATAAATAATCCAACAAAATGATAAAGGTTATACGTGATCAATAGTAATAAATATGTGGTAGTATTTGTACAGATCGCCACACTATTACTAACTACTATTGCCAGGGGGTTGGTGGGATTTTACGACTCTCTGGTAATGTCATGTTAACAGTGATGGATGCAGACATAATTATTCATCTTTCAACAAGTAGCCAGTTTCGAAACGGCTTCCATCTATATTATATCATGGGCTGACTCGTATCTGTGGGTGGGTGTTATGGTGGGGATGTTATACTTGTTTATTGTTCGGATGTCATAAAACAAAGTCGATTCAATAAAGGGTAGTATAAATCCCTTCTAGTAAATATTATCCATACAAGGTGTTTCAATATGTGGGAGCCGCGATCGCCAAACGATGTCTCACTAGACTTGAGGTTCCCGTGTTCAGACATGCCCAACTCGCATCATAACCCACTTATTATGACGACATGGTTTATCATAACACATTGTATGGAGAATTGTGACTGTATAACATAATGACTGTAATGGATAAGTAAGTTAACAGTACATGGGAGCTAACGCTTGTAAGAATATTGAACTACCGCTTCGTAGCGCTTCAAATAAACAGAAATGATCTTTTCTAGACGTGTTTTCTTATTTCTTTTAAAATTTTTCTGCTTAAAGCCTAGCTCACAACCCGCCGTACGTGTTTTGACACACACGGGTCGTAGGGTTTGGAACCTCACAGACCAGCCACAAGAAACCGGATTTACATGCCCCCCCCCACTTAGACTACCAGTAGTAGCACGTCCAAAGTTATTTGATATCCTTGTATTGCAAGTATCGTTTTTGCATTCAAAATCCCGAAATGACAAAGGTCTAATTAATTAATTTATTCTACACGTGCAAACACAATATACAATCTCAATATTAACAGCTGATAACTGCACATACGTACATGTTCATTGTGAAACCCAACACCACATATCACCCGTACGCACTTGAGCTTGTCATGTAAATAAATGTCTAAATAATAATATTATATATAATTTCGACCCAGAGAAATAAGCTAAGCCCTGGGCTGATTTAGCTTGATAAACTAAGGACAGCAAAAACTATGTTAATTGTCTGTCCAAGTTAATTTACTCTCTATATACTGACTTTTATGCTACAAACTAAAAAAAAAAAGCCATGACGTTCTTAATGTCTAAAGTGTTAGAATGGATGAAAGAGAGAGAAATGGGGTTTAACGCTCACTCGACACAAACCAGGTCATTTTGGGACTAACATATGGTTTCAATTCATTTCAATAATTCGCCTGCGCGTAGGGGACATAAGCAGTGGGAGGAAACCGGAGTGCCCGGGGGAAACCCACGAGGTTGAGAAGGCGCCCCTATCTCCATCCACATACGCTCACACCAGGGCTCGAAACCACAGCTGTAAGCCAGAGGTGACCGGCAAGCTAGAGGTCGAAGCGCGACACTCTAGACCACTAGGCCATCCCACCCCCCTAGAATGAATGAAATCACTTTTGATATTTTTAGCAAAAGATGACGAGAAAATCCAATACGCCGCACTCGTATATACCACATCCGATTGTGAAAGGGGTTAGTGTAAAACAACTTCACCTACTGTCATTCCTCTTCCCACAGTAATGGAATTATTTGAACAATCCAATCAAAATAGTTTCAAAATTGCACAATCTATTTGGCATCCTAAATATCATATACGTTTGCGTCGGTCTCTTCCCGTACAAAGAATACCAATGTTTAACCCCTATCACCAGCACGTAAATACGACGCTTTATATTGTTGTTCCCAAAACCAGGCTGGTGAAAACTTTAAGTGATTGGATTCTCATAGAAATGTTTAATAACCGATTATTGAATGTGGTTCTTATATAAGAAAATAGAATAAGTTATCTATGATTACTTTGGGCATCTATCACCTGCTCTCCAAATGACATGTTGCTCCTGAATGCCTAAAATGTGTCCCTTTTGTGTTAGTTAGAACACGCGACTTGCGACTCGGTTAATAATATTTATCGCTCAAAACTCGAGTGAAAACAGAGCGCGACGTGAAAGGGCTAAAGACTCAAGCCGCGGTCTCATGGTGCGGCGACTTAACACTCCACTCGGGACTCGAGGTGTGGGCACTCGACTCGAAATCCCATGATTTTTTCCCTCCTCAGTCGTGTAATTATTTGACTAATCCATCAATCTACATGAGCACCAAGTGTCAATTTTAAGTCACGTCTATTGATGACGTCTCGCAAAACAAAACCAGTTTTTCAATCCAAGATTAGCTTTTAATGTACAAGTTGATTCGTAATATTGCTTTTACACTTCTATTTCTAAACATTGGCTATTAAAAAGTATATTTGGGCTGCCCCTCTGCCTTGCAAAAAAATTAAACGCAAAAATTGAAACTAGATTAAAATCAAATCAAATGGGGTTTTAACGTCCTAACCAACATTTCTACACCGCCTGGGCTAATTATCGCGTACATACGCCACGAAGTCTGCTATGGGAGAACTTTCGCCTGGACAGAGGCACTATGGATCCCCGTTGATCAACTGACAACTAATCGTGTTGATCGTAGAAAACTTATGAACCTTCCAAAACCTTTCTACAGGATCACCACGATTACTTTCATTTTCAACCGTAATGCGAATCGTCTCAAAGATAGGATAACCGACTTAACAAAGATGTCATCTGTTTGTAAAACTACGAACCATTTCATTGTAAAATATGTTGCATATCCCACCCTTTCATAAACATTTAATAAATTAACAAACATCAATTATTTCCGGATTATAATTTTCAGATAAACCTTAATACGATCAATAGGTATTGAAATGAGAACTGATTGATTAGTTTATGTTTCATTTTTTTAATAAAGAGGGTTTATCTGACGGTCACTGAGAAGCTTATACACAGAAATCACATCGTAGGCAGTTTCTGACCATATGATGGGTATCCATAATTTAGCAGATTCCAATTGGACATAATGATCATTGCGTTCGCTACTTATTTCCAATAAAACTAGTTGATTTTAATTGAGTATTCAAAATTACTCTGAACAATTTCAAAACTGTTGCGAACAATGGAAATTGATGCAAATCATTGAACACTAATCCGCATGATTTTCAAACTTTTCTTTTGTTAATTTCAATGTATGCACAATTGACATAGATATATGTATATTAATTGGAAGCGGGTCAATTTGATATTGAGTAATATCAACTGTGTTACGGACCTGAATTAATGTGTACTTTTGCAGTAAAATATAGTACGTTCGATTTCCAGGTGCAATTGGAATTTATACAAAGTCCATAAATACAAAATGAAAATAATAAACAATGTCTAATGTTATAAGACCTTACCGCTAGAATGTACCTCGTTGACGACCGAAATAATACTAATATCTAGATCAAGATTGTATTTGTTTCAATCAAAATCACAAATCTTTGTAAAATTTATTGCAGGGCTATACGTTATTTAGAAAAGTCCGTACATTACCATGATTTTATTAAGTGTAAAATGAATAAAAACAAGAGAATGTACGGAATATTTTACATTTTTCTCGTTTTCATTTATAAAATTTTATTTTTGAATTATCAGATATCCTGTCACAGTCTCATCCTTTGGTTTTCGAAGGAATTATTAGTCAGCGGAAATTCATCCGTCTGCTGGCATCACTGACAAGGGGAAAACCACAATGCAAAACCCCGTTTCCTCTGGCTAGTGAACCATGGTCTTACTGATGACCTTCAAGTACATGCCAAAACAAACTAATCTATTCTATAATTCTCTTATAATTGTATCGATTATATTTTATATATATGAAAAAGATAATCCAAAATAAATTATTGTTTGTTGATTTATTGTTATTAAATATTTGAGACTATATAAGTGTGAGATACACAACTATTGCCATAATCAACTGATTTATTTCAACTGGTTTGTAGTTCTACTACCTACTGAATTCATCAGGATGAAATCTGTTCTCTGTGTTGTTCTGGTAAGTTAAATATTCTCATTCGTTTCTTTTAAACACATGAAGCTACGGTGGCTTGATTGGTAACACGTTGTCTAGTCATCCTGGAGGTGCCGTGTTCGATCTCTCCGTTGGCGAGAAACTTCATCGGGATTTTCCAGCGGACTTCATTCTTGATAGTGGTGCAGGACAGAGGACCTGACAACATATACTCGTTCAGGTGTGGCACAACCCGAGGACCCGTGTAAGCAATGGCGTGCGTGCCCTGTCAAAATTTCCATGTCTGTCTGCATTAGCCTGGTCGGAGCAGAACAGTACCACGTTAAAACCCGTTATGTTTCATTTCATTTCTTTTGACACCTGCAGTAAATACACAATATTCATCACCCAGCATCCATGTAAATTATTTTATATTCAATGTTTCTTTTCTTGTTTCTCAGTGTTTGGCCATTACATGTAGTGCCCTCGATATTGATGCTGATGTTCATGTTGATCTATGTTTGGTAAGAATTTTATAAATGTATATGATATTGTATTTATATGCAATGGCCGTCATTAACGCCATTTACCCCCGATTTGAAAATACATCTTGGTGATAACGATATCACAGATTTTGTTCTCACACATTATTAGAATAAATTCAATTATTTGAGGTGCTTTTGTAAACACAATGCCTGTCATAATTTACGGACGGGTCGGATGTTGGTGGGCGTATGTATTTGTTAAAAATCTCTGATGCATATTCAAACTCTAAGTGTCTATTTTAGTATGTTTTAGCGTGTTGTACTCATTCGGTTTTCTTAAAAAGAACGTAAAATGACCGTTGGATGGTGAATTCGATATGAGAGTAGGTCACTGCCGCGTTCTTAATAGCACACTGTATGCCAGTCTTTATTAGCCTGAATATTATATTTTTCTAGACGGCAATTAAGATAGGTTTTTTTTTTCAACGTGTATGTTATATTTTGTAGTCTAAACAATGTGACAACGGACAAGTATGTCGTCTACGTAAACCTGCTTGTTTAACAAACTTACACGAATGTCTTCCTCTCGCAGTTTGTGTTGGTGAGTGAATTTTGCTTAAAATATATTTTCAAAATTCGTCTAGATGATTTCTATTATCAAAATGATGATTACTGTGAAAACATATTTACCGTAATGTCGAGTAGTTATTCAAGTTATTAACATATAGTGTGACGCTATATCGGTGGTACTATCACGCTGTGTATTCAACTTCAATGATGAATAAACTCTGGAACACTTTTTTGCTATAACTACGTTTGTAAATCTTGATAGACATGAACAAAAACACACAGCTATGACATTGAATACAAGTTAAATATAAGATCTCTATCCCTTAGCCTGTATTTTGCTGCGAAAGTTACACTCTTTTTTCTAAGTCTACATGATTTAGGAGACTAAAGGTATGTCCCTATGGTATGGTTGCATGTTGTTTCTATCCCAACTTTTAAACCGTGGAGGCTAGGGTATGCCTCCTCCTAAACGTCCCCCAGCAAATCGTATTCAAATGTGTTGAAAATCTAGAACAACCGATAGCATCACTAGTTATTTATGTATTTCAGATGCTGCAGTTAATGTAGATGCTGAAAATATTCTAAATGATGGCCGACCTCTTTGTCGAATTGGCCATCCTATCCTCGAGATTGACGGGGTGCGACCTATAAGATGTAAACGTGGAGAACGCCATTGTCCAAGGGGTTCCGTGTGTATTTTCCACCGTGAAATAAATGTAAATGTATGTTGTCTTGATGCATAAGAATCTGACGTGTAATGGTTTGTGTTCACAAATAAATTATATTAAACAATATTGTTTCTGTCATTCAATCATACCAAAAAAGGTACAGTGTATCAGAATTGTTTGTAAATCAATAGTTAACTCAGTAAAAATTCGTGGTATTCAATTAAAAGAAAAGTAGAATTAATGTTAAAATTAGGGTTCGATGACATTTAGGAAAGTAAAGTAAGAAATGTCCAAAAAGAGGAGTTTACAGAGAGCGGGGCTGACCTTGTATGGCTCCCCCGCCCACCAGAAATTTTGGGAATGTTTGACGTTCGCAAACGCGCTTTTTCCTGTTATTCCAGCGCGTAAAATTAGTGTTTCATTAGATTTCCGGCACTTTATTTTGCCAAGTACATGTAGATGATTTTTTTTTCACTTTACACGTCTGCCTGAAAAGTCATCTTGCCCAAAAGTTAGTAGTCAGCTGAAGCCAGCCCCACCCCTCTGCCCATGTGTACCCACTGTATACGCCAGTGGGAGCAGTGATTTATCATACCAAATGATGGACATACTGCATACGCCGCCAGTGGGAACAGTGTCTGATCATACACATAATGTATTCAGCAATGGGAACAATGTAACCCCTTAGAGTAGTGTCGTCCACAGATCCATTGTACATTAGGGGAGCCGCGGTGACTAAGTGGGTAAGACGCTGGTTCATTAGTCTGGAGATGGAGTGTTCGATCCCTGCATTGGCCGAGAAAATTCATCGAGATTTTCCAACGTGGCTTCCCCTTTTCAGCAGTGCAGGACGGAGGGTTTGACAACGACAACAGTCGAATGTGACGAAAAAGCGAGATCCCGTGTTCACAATAGGGTATCTATGGAGGGTGAGTGTTTTGTGGGGATGTAAATCGTGTTTGTTGTTCGGATGTCATAAAACAAAGTCGATTTTATGGAGATTTTTTAAAGGGTGGTATACGGAGATTCCTTGTAGTTAATACCTTCCAGGCAAGATGTCCCAATAAATGGGAGCCGCGATTGACCAACAATGGATCACAAGGCTCAAGGTCCGTGTTCAGTCACTGCTGTCCAGACCAAATTTGCCCCATAACACAATTATTATGACTGTATGGTATATTATGACTGTTCTGTAATGGATAAGTTTTCAGTCCATGGGAGCTAACGCTTGTAAGATTATTGAACTAGCTCTTCAACTATTCAACTTCAACAACTATTCTTTTCTGGAATAAATGGAGAAAGCGTGTTTTCTTAATTTTCCTGCTTCAAGCCTAGCCCACAACCCACTGTACGTGTTTTGGCACGCATGATTCGTAGGGTTTGGTAGCTCACTGACCAGTCGCAAGAAACCGGATTTACCAAAAACATGCCCCCCCCCTCTACCAGTAGTAGCACGTACAACGGGCTGTCAGCCAGGCTTTAGATTACAAGCCCAAAGTTATTTTATAATCTTGTATTGCAAGTAACGTTCTTGCATTCAAAATCCCGAAATTACAAAAGGCTAATTAATTAATTATGTCTACACGTGCGAACATAATATACAATTTGAATATTTACGCACATATTCAATCTGAATCATAACATCACACACCACCCGTGCGGACATTTACATGAGCTTGTCATGTGAATAACTGTCTAAATAATATATACAATTTCAACCCAGAGAAAAAAGCACTAGTATGATTTACCTTAATTAGCTTAAGACAGCAAACAATAATTATGTTAATTTTCTTGCCAAGTTAATTTAATCTTTATATACTGCCTTTGATTCTATATCAGTTTATTCTAAACGATTCGAATACAAAATTAAAAGACCAAGCCGTTAGAATAGGAGAAATCACTTTCGATATTTTTAGAACAAGATGACGACAACATTCAAAATACACCACACTCGTTCCATACGCTGACGACAAAGCTAAATACCTCACCGGATTAGTGTAAATTAATAAAACATCTCCACAAACTATCATTTCTCCTCCAATGGAAAGGGAATTAATTGAACAATCCATCAAAAATAGTTTAGACATTGCACAACACACATGGGCATCCTTTATATATTGTACGTTTCTCCTTGTCAGTGATGCAGGACGGAGGGCCTGACAAGGACAGATGTCTAGTCCTTCGGATGGGCGAAAAACTTTTGTCCCGTGTACACATTGGCGTATACGTAAAAGATCCCTTGGCAGTTGGAATTCCATATAAGATAAGGCCATATTGCCGCTGCCCGGGTAAAATTTCCCTCATAGCAAACTATATGGTGTATGCCTGTCTTCATTAGCCCAAATTCGGAGCAGAACAATAGGACGTTAAACCCGATTTCATTTCATTTCCCCCCAAAAAGAATACCAATGGTTAGCCCCTAATACAATCTCGTAAACACGACTTTTCATATTGTTGTTCCCAAATAGTCCTATTTTACCAGGCTGGTTAAAACTTTAAGTGGTTGGATTTCTCATAGGAATGTTCTTATAAGAAAAGTGAATGAGTTACCTATGTTTACGTTGGGTTTCTATCGCCTGCTCTCCAAATCACATAATTTCAATTTGGTCTTGAAATTGAGAGGGTTGAAAAGCCAAACCATGTTGCTTCTGGAGGCCTAAAATGTGTCCCTTTTGTGTAAATTACAACTTGCGACTCGGCTGAAGTGAAATTGATCGCGACTCAAAACTCGACTCGACACCTGTAACAAAGCGCGACATGAAAGGGTTCAAGACTCAAGTCGCGGCATAGGGATACATCTCTTAAATTACCATATTAGGGAATGATAAAATCGGTGCTCTTAAGGAATATTGTGCCAAATCTAGAGTTGGAATTGACAAAGCTTAAACTTAATAAACACTGCCAAGATATACAGTCAGAAATTGACACCTTGAATGCTAGTCTTATTATGCCAACTACCGACGCCACTACTTTGCCTTTGTCGACTAATAATAGAGTCTAGGAACAAGGTACGACTTTGCCTCAACCACCCGCTCCCAATCAAATCGTAGATTACCTCATAACTATGTGTGGGATGGCATGTTGAACCAGTCCAAGAACAAGATAGTTACCCTGGCTAATACTGACATTAAGGTTAATACTGACATTAAGCGCCTTGAAAAAGACTTCCATAGTTGAAAATTGGGGCTATGCTTCATTGTGTATACTCAGTGAACAGCAGATTTCATCTCAGAGTATAATAGAGCACATCAGTTACCATAAAGCTGTCTTTTGATTCTTTAATCGTTTCGTGGGTAGTGTCTCAGCGAGTATCGCGTCTTACAGTACAGGGATGGTTTATCTTAGGGTACTACACGTACCCGTCTCATTGATTTTCGTCTAATACCTAATGGTGGACTACGTCATAGAGTCGAGGCTAGCTGTGGGGTACTGGAAACTGCTGGGGTTTACCGAGTGGTTTCATTGGGTGCAATGTTTCTAGCCTCGTTCCACGAGTCTCTTGCTAAAACTGGGGCTGAAACGCATCATGTTTATTTTGTCTTTTAAAATTGGATATTGGAAGTCCCATCTTTTGCCGGTAAGATCACAGCATCAAAGTTGATCTAAATTGACAAATAATTCGTGTTTTCAATGTTGAAGATTTTGGATGATATTGAGTTAGAGACTTGGCTGCTTTAAATCAATATTGATGTTGTTATCTTACCTAGATGGGCTTTTGATATCCAACATTTAAGAAAAAAATGAAAATTTTAAATTGGTACACGAATTGAGTACCAAAATGCTTTTAACTTGAACAACCCGGTTCCAGCTTCCGCCGTGGACCGATAAGACCCATGTTATTGCTCTGGGATAATGCCCATCTAGACATTCAAACCGTATCGATTGTCTTTCGAGCGTTAGATTGGAACCGATTCTATTCAAGTGTTATCTTAGATATGTGATATATTTGTATTCCCACTTAATATGGTGGAGATGCACTTAATTAACTTCTTTGGGGAGATAAATTACTTTTACACAACCCACCCAAATTATAGGCCTATCGTATCTCCAATGCAGCTTACATTATATTCGCATCTCCATGACACTATCTATAGATAACAATTACTGGTTTATTAGCATGCAACGTTTCGACGATGATACTCTTGTCTTTAACAAGCAAATAATAGCATTATGTAAAACATCAAGTGTTTACATACATTAAAAGAAGCCTTGGATATAGACATTACATATATGAGTAAACAGGTGGCAATTGTAATTGATTTTTGTCTCATTTTAGAAATAATAAGTGATTTTATTAAATGACAAAACCTAACTGCTGCGAGCAACTGGGAAAGTTCGAGGTACACAAGGTTCGATAAAGAAGGGTTATTTTTATTAAATAATAGTAAACAAGCTGCTTCTCTTGATAAAATAATCAATAGTTTTATTAAATTATAGTAAACCAATTTTGTTCAGATTGTTGAAATGATAAATAGTTTTATTAAATAGCAGTAAACATGTCCCTTTTCTCATTTTAGATATGGCCAATCAATGTTATTGAATAACCGTAGACATAGTTTCGGCTAATTTTGATATAAAAAAAATTAGTTAAATGATAGTAAACACGCCTAGTTTCCCATTTTAAAAATGGTCAGGCAGTATTATTAAACTAAACAATTGTATTAAATAATATTATGCGAACGTTTGTTCTCATTCTAATAATTATCATTAGGCTACTATTCTCTTTTTTTTCTAAAGCATCCTTTAAATATCATACGTTTGCATCAGTCTCGTTCCTCAACAAAGAATAGCAATGTTTAGCCCCTAACACCATCTCGCAAACACGACTCTTAATATTGTTGTTCCCAAATAGTCCTATTTTACCAGGGTGGTTAAAACTTTAAGTGGTTGGATTACTCATAGGAATGTTTAGTAACTAATAATTAAATGTGGTTCTTATATAAGAAAAGAAAATGAATTACCTATGTTTACGTTGGGCATCTATTGCCTGCTCTTCAAATGACATAATTTCAATTTGGTGTCGAAATTGAGTTGATTGCGAAGCCAAGTCGTGTTTCGTCTGAATGCCTCAAAAATTCCCCCTTTTGTGTTAGTTAAAATGAACACTTGGTACTTATATACACTTAGGGATTGGTCAAATAATTACATGTCAGAGGTCGGAACAAATCGTGGGGCCTCGGGTCTGAGGCGAGTGCAAAGTTTCCGCACTTCGAGTCCCGAGTTGAGTGTCAATTCAATGCACCACGAGTCCCCCCAATCAGCTATTGTTGACGTCTCGCAAAACAGAACCAGTTTGTCTATCCATGATTAACTTTTAAAAGGATGAGAGATTTGTACAGGTTGAATCCTAATAGCGCTTTTACACTTCTATTATATATTTAAAAAGTATATTTGGGCTGATTAAAATAAAATGGGGCTGAAAGTCCTACATTTTTCTTTCCGCCTGGGCTAATGATGGCGGACAGAGGCACTATGGCCCTTTCTGATATCAATTGTAACATATGTTGCATATCTTAGCCTTTTATAGTTTAAAAACGTTTAATAACATAAATTAACAAACATCGATTAATATCGGATTATAATTTTCAGATAAACCTTAATACGATTAATAGATATTGAAATGGAAAAGGAGTGATTAGTTGTTGTTTTTTTTATTCTTTTTTTTTTTAATAAAATGGGTTTATCTGAGGGTCATTCAGAAGCTAAGATACAGAATTCACATCGTAAGCAATTTAACGATGAAAAAATTCAAAATATGATGTGTAGCAGAAAGTGATGCTCAGAGTGGCAAAAGTTATTGATACAATTACAGGAATTTGTAACTGAGTTTCATGATGCTATCTCTGTATTTAGTAATACGATCAATAGGTATTGAAATGAGAACTGATTGATTAGTTTCATTTTTTCATTGTTGTTTTTTATTAAAGTAGGTTTATCTGAAGGTCATTGAAAAGCTTATACACAGAAATCGTAGGCAGTTTTATGGACCTGAATTAATTTGTACTTTTGCAGTAAAACCTGGTATACGTTCGATGTCAAGGTGCAATTTGAATTTATACAAAGTCCATGAATACAAAATGAAAATAATAAACAATGTCTAATGTTATGAGACCTTACCGTTAGAATGTAGCTCGTTGACGACCGAAATAATACTAACTAATACATAGATCAAGACTGTATTTGTTTCAATCAAAGTCACAAATTAGAAAGAAAAAAATCTTTGTGAAATTTATTATAGGGCTATATATTATTTAGAAAAGTTCGTACATTACCATGATTTTATTAAGTATAAATTTAATAAAAACAAGAGAATGTTCGGATTATTTATATTTTTCTCGTTTTCTTTTATAAAATTTCATTTTTGAATTATCAGATATCCTGTCACAGTCTCATCCTTTGGTTTTCGAAGGAATTATTAGTCAGCTGAAATTCATCCGTATATTGTTGTCACTCGTCACTTATATAGAAGGATAACTCGCGTTTTCCTTTTGTTTTAGTCCCTTCCGTGTCTTGAAATATTCACTAGCCATCTATTGTAGCAATGATCTTTGTGTTAAAATTATATGTGTTATGTCTTATGGCAGTTTTATCACATTTTATGTGATAATGACTGACGCCAATATTGTCCTTTAAACCATTAACGTGTGCTGGAAAGTAGAGTTTTTCAGACTAAGCAGCGGCATTGTCTAGGCTACTCTTAATCGAATTTCAACTGTCAATGGTTATTTGACGTGCACACCGACGTGTACATGGAGTCTTGTTTTTCGTACCAGACCCGTCGGCTGGCATCACTGACAAGGGGAAAACCACAATGCAAAACCTCGTTTCCTCTGGCTAGTGAACCATGGCCTTTCTGATGACCTTCAAGTACATGCCAAAACAAACTAATCTATTCTATAATTCTCTTATAATTGTACCGATTAAATTTTATATATATGAAAATGATAATCCGAAATAAATTATTATTTGTTGATTTATTTTTATTAAATATTTGAGACTATATAAGCGTGAGATACACAACTATTGCCATAATCAACTGATTTATTTCAACTGGTTTGTAGTTCTACTACCTACTGAATTCATCAAGATGAAATCTGTTCTCTGTGTTGTTCTGGTAAGTTGAATATTCTCATTCGTTTCTTTTAAACACATGAAGCTACGGTGGCCCGATTGGTAACACGGTGTCTCGTCATCCTGGAGGTGCCGTGTTCGATCTCTGTGTTGGCGAGAAACTTCATCGGGATTTTCCAGCGGACTTCATTCTTGATAGTGGTGCAGGACAGAGGACCCGACAACATATACTTGTTCGGGTGTGGCGCAAACCTGAGGACCCGTGTAAACAATGGCGTGCGTGCCCTGTCAAAATTTCCATGTCTGTCTGCATTAGCCTGGTCGGAGTAGAACAGTACCACGTTAAAACCCGTTATGTTTCATTTCATTTCTTTTGACACCTGCAGTAAATACACAATATTCATCACCCAGCATCCATGTAAATTATTTTATATTGAATGTTTCTTTTCTTGTTTTTCAGTGTTTGGCCATTACATGTAGTGCCCTCGATATTGATGCTGATGTCGATGTTGATCTATGTTTGGTAAGAATTTTATAAATGTATATGATATTGTATTTATATGCAATGGCCGTCATTAACGCCATTTACCCCCGATTTGAAAATACATCTTGGTGATAAGGATATCACAGATTTTGTTTTCACACATTATTAAAATAAATTCAATTATTTGAGGTGCTTTTGTAAACACAATGCCTGTCATAATTTACGGACGGGTCGGATGTTGGTGGGCGTATGTATTTGTTAAAAATCTCTGATCCATATTTAAACTCTAAGCGTCTATTTTAGTATGTTTTAGCGTGTTGTACTCATTCGGTTTTCCTAAACAGAACGTAAAATGACAGTTGGATGGTGGAATTCGATATGAGAGTAGGTCGTAATGTCGCTGCCATGTTCCTAATAGCACACTGTATGCCAGTCTTTATTAGCCTGAATATTATATTTTTTCTAGACGGCAATTAAGATAGGTTATTTTATATATTTTTAACGTGTATGTTATATTTTGTAGTCTAAACAATGTGACAACGGACAAGTATGTCGTCTACGTAAACCTGCTTGTTTAACAAACTTACACGAATGTCTTCCTCTCGCAGTTTGTGTTGGTGAGTGAATTTTTGCTTAACATATATTTTCAAAATTCGTCTAGATGATTTCTATCACCAGAATGATGATTACTGTGAAAACATATTTACCGTAACGTCGAGTAGTTATTCAAGTTGTTAACATATCGGTGGTACTTTCACGCTGTGTATTCAACTTCAATGATGAATAAACTCTGGAACACTTTGTTGCTATAACTACGTTTATAAATCTTTGTAACATTCATGATAGACATGAACAAAAACACACAGCTATGTCATTGAATATAAATTAAATTTATAAGTTCTCTATACCTTAGCCTGTATTTTGTGGCGAAAGTTACACTCTTTTTTCTAAGTCTACATGATTTAGGAGACTAAAGGTATGTCCCTATGGTATGGTTGCATGTTGTTTCTAACCCAACTTTTAAGCCGTGGAGGATAGGGGTATGCCTCCTTCTAAACGTCCCCCAGCAAATCGTATTCAAATGTGTTGAAAATCTAGAACAACCGATAGCATCACTAGTTATTTATGTATTTCAGATGCTGCAGTTAATGTAGATGCTGAAAATATTCTAAATGATGACCGACCTCTTTGTCGAATTGGACATCCTATCCTCGAGATTGACGGAGTACGACCTATAAGATGTCAACGTGGAGAAAACCACTGTCCAAGGGGTTCCGTGTGTGTTTTCCACCGTGAAATAAATGTAAATGTATGTTGTCTTAAAGCATAAGAATCTGGCGTGTAATGGTTTGTGTTCACAAATAAATTATATTAAACAATATTGTTTCTGTCATATACTATTACCGGAAACCTATTTTTCAATCATACCAAATAAGGTACAGTGTATCAGAATTGTTTATAAATCAATAGTCAACTCAGTAAAAATTCGTGGTATTCAATTAAAAGAAAAGTAGAATTACTGTTAAAATTAGGGTTCGATGACATTCAGGAAAGTAAAGCCAGATATGTCCCAAAAAAAGAGTTTACAGAGAGCGGAGCTAACCTTGTATGGCTCCCCCGCCCACCAGAAATTTTGGGAACGTTTGACGGTCGCAAACGTGTTTTCCTGTTATTCCAGCGCGTAAAATTGGTGTTTCATTAGATTTCCGGCACTTTATTTTGCCAAGTACATATAGATGATTTTTTGTTCACTTTACCCGTCTGCCTGAAAAGTCATCGTGTCCAAAAGTTAGGGGAAGCTGAAGCCAGCCCCACCCCTCTGTGTACCCACTGTATACGCCAGTGGGAGCAGTGATTTATCATACCATGGGCCAAATAATGGACCCATTGCATACGCCGCCAGTGGGAACAGTGTCTTATCATACACATATTGTATTCATCAATCGGAACAATGTAACCCCTTAGAGTGGTGTCGTCCACAGATCCATTGTACATTAGGGGAGCCGCGGTGACTAAGTGGGTAAGACGCTGGTTCATTAGCCTGGCGATGGAGTGTTCGATCCCTGCATTGGCCGAGTAAGTTCATCGAGATTTTCCAACGTGGCTTCCCCTTTTCAGCAGTGCAGGACGGAGGGTTTGACAACGACAACAGTCGAATGGGACGATGTTTTGTGGGGATGTAAATCGTGTTTGTTGTTCGGATGTCATAAAACAAAGTCGATTTTTTAAAGGGTGTTATACGGAGATTTATCCCTTGTATCCAGACAAGATGTCCCAATAAGTGGGAGCCGCGATCGCCCAACAATGGTTCACAAGGCTCAAGGTCCGTGTCCAGTGACGGGAGTTAACGCTTGTACGATTATCGAACTACAGCTTCTTTGTAGCTATTCAACTTCTATTCTTTTCTGGAATAAATGGAGAAAACGTGTTTTCTTAATTTTCCTGCTTAAAGCCTAGCCCACAACCCATTGTACGTGTTTTGGCACGCACGGGTCGTAAGGTGTGGTAGCTCACTGACCAGCCACAAGAAACCGGGTTTACTAAAAATGCCCCCCCCCCCGGTAGACTGCCAGTAGTAGCACGTTGAACGGACTGTGAGCTAGGCTATAGATTACAAGTATAAAGTTATTTTATATTTTTGTATTGCAAGTAACGTTTCAGCATTCAAAATTCCGAAATTATAAAGGGCTAATTAAGTAATTATGTCTACACGTGCGAACATAATATACAATTTGAATATTTACGTACATATTCAATCTGAATCCCAACATCACACACCACCCGTGCGTACATTTACATGAGCTTGCCATGTGAATGACTGTCTAAATAATATATACAATTTCAACCCAGAGAAGAAAGCACTAGTATGATTTACCTTAATTAGCTAAAGACAGCAAACAATAATTATGTTAATTGTCTGGCCAAGTTAATTTAATCTTTATATACTGCCTTTGATTGTATATCAGTTTATTCTAAACGATTCGCATACAAAATTAAAAGACCAAGCCGTTAGAATAGGAGAAATCACTTTCGATGGTTTTAACACAAGATGACGACAACATTCAATACACCACACTCGTTCCATACGCTGATGACAAAGCTAAATACCTCACCGGATTAGTGTAAATTAATAAAACATCTTCACAAACTATCATTTCTCTTCCAATGGAAAGGGAATTAATTGAACAATCCATCAAAAATAGTTTAGACATTGCACAACCCACATGGGCATCCTTTATATATTATTATATGTTTCCCCTTGACAGATGTTTAGTCGTTCGCATGGGACAAAAACTGTTGTCCCGTGTACACATTGGCGTGTACGTAAAAGGTCCCTTAGCAGTTGGAATTCCATGTAAGATGAGGCCATATATTATACGTTTCCCCTTGTCAGTGAGGCAGGACGGAGGGCCTGACAATGACAGATGTCTAGTCGTTCGGATGGGACGAAAAACTGCTGTCCCGTGTACACATTGGCGTGTACGTAAAATATCCCTTGGCAGTTGGAATTCCATATAAGATAAGCCCATATTGCCGCTGCCCGGGGAAAATTTCCCTCATAGCAAACTGTATGGCGTATGCCTGTCTTCATTAGCCCAGATTCGGAGCAGAACAATAGGACGTTAAACCTGATTTCATTTCATTTCCTCCCCCCCCCCAAAAAAAAAAAGAAATACAAATGTTTAGCCCCTAATATCATCTCGTAAACACGACTCTTCATATTATTGTTCCCAAATAGTCCTATTTTACCAGGCTGGTGAAAACTTTAAGTGGTTGGATTACTCATAGGAATGTTTAGTAACTAATTATTAAATGTGGTTCTTATATAAGAAAAGAAAATGAATTACCTATGTTTACGTTGGGCATCTATTGCCTGCTCTTCAAATGATATAATTTCAATTTGGTGTCGAAATTGAGTTGATCGCGAAGCGAAGTCGTGTTTCGTCTGAATGCCTCAAAAGTTGCCCCTTTTGTGTTAGTTAAAATGAACACTTGGTGCTTATATACATTTAGGGATTGGTCAAATAATTACATGACAGAGGTCGGAACAAATCGTGGGGCCTCGAGTCTGAGGCGAGTCCAAAGTCTCCGCACTTTGAGTCCCGACTCAATTCACCATGAGTCCCAATCTGCTATTGTTGACGTCTCGCAAAACAGAACCAGTTTGTCCATCCATGATTAACTTTTAAAAAGGATGAGAGATTTGTACAGGTTGAATCCTAATAGCGCTTTTACACTTCTATTATATATTAAAAAGGTATATTTTGGGCAGCTCCTCTACCTTGAAAAAATTTTAAAGTTGATTAAAATAAAATCAAATGGGGCTTAAAGTCCTACATTTTTTTTACCGCCTGGACTAATGATGGCGGACATACGCCACGCAGTTTGCTATGGGAGAATTTTTGCCTGGACAGAGGCACTATGGCCCATTCTGATATCAATTGTAACAAGTGTTGCATATCTTTGCCTTTTATAGTTTAAAAAGGTTTAATAACATCAATTAACAAACATCAATTAATTTCGGATTATAATTTTTAGATTAACCTTAATACGATTAATAGATGTAGATATTGAAATGGAAAAGGATTGATTAGTTGTTGTTTTTTTAATTCTTTTTTTTAATAAAATGGGTTTATCTGAGGGTCATTGAGAAGCTAAGATACAGAATTCACATCGTAAGCAATTTACCAGTTCAAAATATGATGTGTAGCAGAAAGTGATGTTCAGGGTGGCAAAAGTTATTGATACAATTGCAGGAATTTGGAACTGATTTTCATGATGCTATCTCTGTATTTAGTAAAAAAAAAAACGTATTTCTGACCAAATGATGGTATACATAATTAAACAGATTCTATTTGGGTATAATGATCCTTGAATTCGCTACTTATTTCCCATAGTAATAATTGATATTAACTGAGAATACAAAATTGTATCGATGACATTTTTTTTATTTATGTATTTATTAAACGTACTAGAATTTGTAATAAGAAAAATATAGTTAGTCCCGATTTCCCGGCGTGGATCATCCTTGTTACAGGACAGAGGACCTGACAACATATAATCGTTCGGGCGTGAAGCAAACCCGAGGTCCCGTGTACACATAGACGGGGACGTAAAAGCTTTCTAGGACGTTGAAATTCCATGTAAGGGTAGGCAGTAGGGCCACTGTCCTGTCCAAATTTCCATGTCCGTCTTCATAAGTCTGATCCATATGAATTATATATCTTTTATATTGAATGTTTCTTTTCTTGTTTTTCAGTGTTTGGCCATTACATGTAACGCCCCCTATGTTGATACTGATGTTGAGGTTCATGTTGAACTATGTTTGGTAAGAATTTTTATAAATATATAGGATATTGTATGTATCTGCAATCATTAAAGCCAGTTGTCCCCGATTTGATAAGCAAACACCATACAGTTTGCTATGAGGGAAATTTTCCGCGGGCAGCGGCAATATGGCCTTATGTGGAATTCCAACTGCCAAGGGATCTTTTACGTACTCGCCAATGTGTACACGGGACTAGTTTTTCGTCCCATCCGAACGACTAGACATCTGTCCTTGTCAGGCCCTCCGTCCTGCATCACTGACAAGGAGAAATGTATAATATATAAAGGATGCCCATGTGGGTTGTGCAATGTCTAAACTATTTTTGATGGATTGTTCAATTAATTCACTTTCCATTGGAAGAGAAATGATAGTTTGTGAAGATGTTTTATTAATTTACTCTAATCAGGTGAGGTATTTGGCTTTGGCATCAGCGTATGGAACGAGTGTGGCGTATTGAATGTTGTCGTCATCTTGTGCTTAAAATATCGAAAGTGATTTCTCCTATTCTAACGGCTTGGTCTTTTAATTTTGTATGCGAATCGTTTAGAATAAACTGATATAGCATCAAAGGCATAAAGATTAAATTAACTTCGCAAGACAATTAACATAATTATTGTTTGCTGTCTTTAGTTAATTTAGGTAAATCATACTAGTATGTGATGTTGGGATTCACATTGAATATGTGCGTAAATATTCAAATTGTATATTATGTTCGCACGTGTAGGCATAATTGATTAATTAGCCCTTTATAATTTCGGAATTTTGAATGCTAAAATGTTACTTGCAATACAAGAATATAAAATAACTTTATACCTTGTAATCTAAAGTCTAGCTCACAGTCCGTTGAACGTGCTACTACTACTGGCAGTCTACGGGGGGGGGGGATTTTTTAGTAAACCCGGTTTCTTGCGGCTGGTCAGTGAGCTACCAAACCTTACGACCCGTGCTTGCCAAAACACGTACAATCGGTTGTGGGCTAGGCTTTAATCAGAAAAATTAAGAAAACACATTTTCTCCATTTATTCCAGAAAAGAATAGTTGTTGAAGTTGAAGAGCTACAAAGAAGCGGTAGTTCAATAATCTTACAAGCGTTAGCTCCCATGGACTGAAAACTTATCAATTACAGAACAGTCATAATATACCATAAAGTCATAATAATGGTCTGGACAGCCGTGACTGAACACGGACCTTGAGCCTTGTGATCCATTGTTGGGCGATAGCGGCTCCCACTTATTGGGACATCATGTCTGGATAGTATTAACTAAAAGGGATAAATCTCCGTTTACCACCCTTTAATGAATCGACTTTGTTTTATGACATCCTAACAACAATCACGATTTACATCCCCACAAAACACCCACCCTCCATAGATACCCCATTGTGAACACGGGATCTCGGTTTTTCGTCCCATTCGACTGTTGTTGTCAAACCCTCCGTCTGCACTGCTGAAAAGGGGAAGCCACGTTGGAAAATCTCGATGAACTTTCTCGGCCAATGGAGGGATCGAACACTCCACCTCCAGGCAAATGAACCAGCTTCTTACCCACTTAGTCACCGCGGCTCCCCTAATGTACAATGGATCTGTGGACGACACTACTCTAAGGGGTTACATTGTTCCCATTGATGAATACAATATGTCCACTATTTGGTATGATAAATCACTGCTCCCACTGGCGTATACAGTGGGTACACATGGGCAGAGGGGTGGGGCTGGCTTCAGCTACCCCTAACTTTTGGGCAAGATGACTTTTCAGGCAGACGGGTAAAGTGAAAAAAAAATCATCTATATGTACTTGGCAAAATAAAGTGCCGGAAATCTAATGAAACACTAATTTTATGCACTGGAATAACAGGAAAACGCGTTTTCGACCGTCAAACATTCCCAAAATTTCTGGTGGGCGGGGGAGCCATACAAGGTCAGCTCCGCTCTCTGTAAACCCCCTTTTTTTTTTGGGGGGGGGGGGCGTATTTCTTGCTTTACTTTCCTAAATGTCATCGAAATCTAATTTTAACGCTAATTTTGCGTTTAATTGAATACCACGAATTTTTAATGAGTTGACTATTGATTTATAAACAATCCTGATACACTGTACCTTATTTCGTATGATTGAAAAATAGGTTTCCGGTAATAGTATATGACAGAAACAATATTGTTTAATATAATTTATTTGTGAACACAAACCATTACATGTCAGATTCTTATGCTTTAAGACAACATACATTTACATTTATTTCACGGTGGAAAACACACACGGAACCCCTTGGACAGTGGTTTTCTCCACGTCCACATCTTAAAGGTCGCACTCCGTTAATCTCGAGGATAGGATGGCCAATTCGACAAAGAGGTCGGCCATCATTTAGAATATTTTCAGCATCTACATTAACTGCGGCATCTGAAATACATAAATAACTAGTGATGCCATCGGTTGTTCTAAATTTTCAACAAATTTGAATACGATTTGCTGGGTGACGTTAAGAAGGGGGCATACCCCTATCCTCTACGGCTTAAAAGTTGGGATAGAAACAACATGCAACCATACCATAGGGACATACCTTTAGTTTCCTAAATCATGTAGACTTAGAAAAAAAGAAGAGTGTAACTTTCGCCACAAAATACAGGCTAAGGGATAGAGAACTTATATTTAACATATTCAATGTCATAGCTGTGTATTTTTGTTTATGTGTATCATGAATGTTACAAAGATTTATAAACGTAGTTATAGCAACAGAGTGTTCCAGAGTTTATTCATCATTGAAGTTGAATACACAGCGTGAAAGTACCACCGATATAGCGTCACACTTTATGTTAACAACTTGAATAACTACTCGACGTTATGGTAAATATGTTTTCACAGTGATCATCATTCTGATAACAGAAATCATCTAGACGAATTTTGAAAATATATGTAAAACAAAATTCACTCACCAACACAAACTGCGAGAGGAAGACATTCGTGTAAGTTTGTTAAACAAGCAGGTTTACGTAGACGACATACTTGTCCGTTGTCACATTGTTTAGACTACAAAATATAACATACACGTTAAAAATATATAAAATAACCTATCTTAATTTCCGTCTACAAAAATATAATATTCAGGCTAATAAAGACTGACATACAGTGTGCTATTAGGAACATGGCAGCGACATTACGACCTACTCTCATATCGAATTCCACCATCCAACGGTCATTTTACGTTCTTTTTAGGAAAACCGAATGAGTACAACAAGCTAAAACATATACTAAAATAGACACTTAGAGTTTAAATATGCATCAGAGATTTTTAACAAATACATACGCCCACCACATCCGACCCGTCCGTAAATTATGACAGGCATCGTGATTACAAAAGCACCTCAAATAATTGAATTTATTTTAATGTGTGAGAACAAAATCTGTCATATCCTTATCACCAAGATGTATTTTCAAATCGGGGGTAAATGACGGCCATTGCATATAAATACAATATCATATACATTTATAAAATTCTTACCAAACATAGATCAACAGCAACATCAGCATCAATATCGAGGGCACTACATGTAATGGCCAAACACTGAAAAACAAGAAAAGAAACATTGAATATAAAATAATTTACATGGATGCTGGGTGATGAATATTGTGTATTTACTCCTGTGTCAAAAGAAATGAAATGAAACATAACGGGTTTTAACGTGGTACTGTTCTGCTCCGACCAGGCTAATGCAGACAGACACTATCAAGAATGAAGTCCGCTGGAAAATCCCGATGAAGTTTCTCGCCAACGCGGAGATCGAACACGGCACCTCCAGGACGAGGAGACAACGTGTTACCAATCGGGCCACCGTAGCTTCAAGTGTTTAAAAGAAACGAATGAGAATATTTAACTTACCAGAACAACACAGAGAACAGATTTCATCTTGATGAATTCAGTAGGTAGTAGAACTACAAACCAGTTGAAATAAATCAGTTGATTATGCCAATAGTTGTGTATCTCACTCTTATATAGTCTCAAATATTTAATAACAATAAATCAACAAACAATAATTTATTTCGGATTATCCTTTTTTTATATATGAAATTTAATCGGTACAATTATAAGAGAATTATAGAATAGATCAGTTTGTTTTGGCATGTACTTGAAGGTCATCAAAAAGGCCATGGTTCACTAGCCAGAGGAAACGGGGTTTTGCATTGTGGTTCCCCCTTGTCAGTGATGCCAGCCGACGGGTCTGGTACGATAAACATGACTCCATATACACGTCGGTGTGCACGTCAAATAACCCTTGACAGTTGAAATTAGATTAAGAGTAGCCTAGACAATGCCACTGCTTTGCGTGAAAAACTCCACTTTCCAGCACACACTATAGTTTAAAGGACAATATTGGCGTCAGTCATTATCACATAATATGTGATAAAACTGCCATAAGACATAACACATAACACAAAGATCATTGCTACCATAGATTGCTAGTGAATATTTCAAGAAACGGAAGGAACTAAAACAAAAGGAAAACGCGAGTTATCCTTCTATATAAGTGACGAGTGACAACAATATACGGATGAATTTCCGCTGACTAATAATTCTTTCGAAAACCAAAGGATGAGACTGTGACAGGATATCTGATAATTCAAAAATGAAATTTTATAAATGAAAACGAGAAAAATGTAAATATTCCGTACATTCTCTTGTTTTATTCATTTTATACTTAATAAAATCATGGTAATGTACGGACTTTTCTAAATAACGTATAGCCCTGCAATAAATTTTACAAAGATTTGTGATTTTGATTGAAACAAATACAATCTTGATCTAGATATTAGTATTATTTCGGTCGTCAACGAGGTACATTCTAGGGGTAAGGTCTTATAACATTAGACATCGTTTATTATTTTCATTTTTTATTTATGGACTTTGTATAAATTCCAATTGCACCTTGAAATCGAACGTACTATATTTTACTGCGAAAGTACAAATTAATTCAGGTCCATAACATAGTTGATATTACCCGATATCAAATTGACCCGCTTCCAATTAATATACATATATCTATGTCAATTGTGCATACATTGAAATTAACAAAAGGAAAAGTTGGAAAATCATGTGGATTAGTGTTCAATATTTGCATCAATTTCCATTGTTCGCAACAGTTTTGAAATTGTTCAGAGTAATTTTGAATACTCAATTAAAATCAACTAGTTTTATTGGAAATAAGTAGCGAACGCAATGATCATTATGTCCAATTGGAATCTGCTAAATTATGGATACCCATCATATGGTCAGATATAATTTTTATTTACTAAAACTACCTACGATGTGATTTCTGTGTATAAGCTTCTCAGTGACCTTCAGATAAACCTTCTTTATTAAAAAAAAAAAAAAATGAAAAAATGAAACATAAACTAATCAATCAGTTCTCATTTCAATACCTATTGATCGTATTAAACCCATCTCTGTAAATCGTTCTTCTTTCGGAGAACGATCCTTCTCTTTTTGAATTATCAGATATCCTGTCACAGTCTCATCCTTTGGTTTTCGAAGGAATTATTAGTCAGCTGAAATTCATCCGTATATTGTTGTCATTCGTCACTTATATAGAAGGATAACTCGCGTTTTCCTTGAAATATTCACTAGCAATCTATGGTAGCAATGATCTTTGTGTTAAAATTATATGTGTTATGTGATAATGACTGACGCCAATATTGTCCTTTAAACCATAGTGTGTGCTGGAAAGTAGAGTTTTTCACTCAAAGCAGCGACATTGTCTAGGCTCCTCTTAATCTAATTTCAACTGTCAAGGGTTATTTGACGTGCACACCGACGTGTACATGGAGTCTTGTTTTTCGTACCAGACCCGTCTGCTGGCATCACTGACAAGGGGAAAACCACAATGCAAAACCCCGTTTCCTGTGGCTAGTGAACCATGGCCTTACTGGTGACCTTCAAGTACATGCCAAAACAAACTAATCTATAATTCTCTTATAATTGTATCGATTAAATTTTATATATATGAAAATGATAATCCAAAATAAATTATTGTTTGTTGATTTATTGTTATTAAATATTTGAGACTATATAAGAGTGAGATACACAACTATTGCCATAATCAACTGATTTATTTCAACTGGTTTGTAGTTCTACTACCTACCGAATTCATCAAGATGAAATCTGTTCTCTGTGTTGTTCTGGTAAGTTAAATATTCTCATTCGTTTCTTTTAAACACATGAAACTACGGTGGCCCGATTGGTAACACGTTGTCTCGTCATCCTGGAGGTGCCGTGTTCGATCTCTGAGTTGGCGAGAAACTTCATCGGAATTTTCCAGCGGACTTCATTCTTGATAGTGGTGCAGGACAGAGGACCTGACAACATACACACGTTCGGGTGTGGCGCAAACCCGAGGACCCGTGTAAACAATGGCGTACGTGCCCTGTCAAAATTTCCATGTCTGTCTGCATTAGCCTGGTCGGAACAGAACAGTACCACGTTAAAACCCGTTATGTTTCATTTCATTTCTTTTGACACCTGCAGTAAATACACAATATTCATCACCCAGCATCCATGTAAATTATTTTATATTGAATGTTTCTTTTCTTGTTTTTCAGTGTTTGGCCATTACATGTAGTGCCCTCGATATTGATGCTGATGTCGATGTTGATCTATGTTTGGTAAGAATTTTATAAATGTATATGATATTGTATTTATATGCATTAGCCGTCATTAACGCCATTTACCCCCGATTTGAAAATACGTCTTGGTGATAAGGATATCACAGATTTTGTTCTCACACATTATTAAAATAAATTCAATTATTTGAGGTGCTTTTGTAAACACAATGCCTGTCATAATTTACGGACGGGTCGGATGTTGGTGGGCGTATGTATTTGTTAAAAATCTCTGATGCATATTTAAACTCTAAGCGTCTATTTTAGTATGTTTTAGCGTGTTGTACTCATTCGGTTTTCCTAAAAAGAACGTAAAATGACAGTTGGATGGTGGAATTCGATATGAGAGTAGGTCGTAATGTCGCTGCCACGTTCTTAATAGCACACTGTATGCCAGTCTTTATTAGCCTGAATATTATATTTTTCTAGACGGCAATTAAGATACGTTATTTTATATATTTTTAACGTGTATGTTATATTTTATAGTCTAAACAATGTGACAACGGACAAGTATGTCGTCTACGTAAACCTGCTTGTTTAACAAACTTACACGAATGTCTTCCTCTCGCAGTTTGTGTTGGTGAGTGAATTTTGGCTTAACATATATTTTCAAAATTCGTCTAGATGATTTCTATCATCAGAATGATGATTACTGTGAAAACATATTTACCGTAACGTCGAGTAGTTATTCAAGTTGTTAACATATCGGTGGTACTTTCACGCTGTGTATTCAACTTCAATGATGAATAAACTCTGGAACACTTTGTTGCTATAACTACGTTTATAAATCTTTGTAACATCCATGATACACATGAACAAAAACACACAGCTATGTCATTGAATATAAATTAAATATAAGTTCTCTATACCTTAGCCTGTATTTTGTGGCGAAAGTTACACTCTTTTTTCTAAGTCTACATGATTTAGGAGACTAAAGGTATGTCCCTATGGTATGGTTGCATGTTGTTTCTATCCCAACTTTTAAGCCGTGGAGGATAGGGGTATGCCTCCTTCTAAACGTCCCTCAGCAAATCGTATTCAAATGTGTTGAAAATCTAGAACAACCGATAGCATCACTAGTTATTTATGTATTTCAGATGCTGCAGTTAATGTAGATGCTGAAAATATTCTAAATGATGGCCGACCTCTTTGTCGAATTGGACATCCTATCCTCGAGATTGACGGAGTACGACCTATAAGATGTAAACGTGGAGAACGCCATTGTCCAAGGGGTTCCGTGTGTGTTTTCCACCGTGAAATAAATGTAAATGTATGTTGTCTTAAAGCATAAGAATCTGGCGTGTAATGGTTTGTGTTCACAAATAAATTATATTAAACAATATTGTTTCTGTCATATACTATTACCGGAAACCTATTTTTCAATCATACCAAATAAGGTACAGTGTATCAGAATTGTTTGTAAATCAATAGTCAACTCAGTAAAAATTCGTGGTATTCAATTAAAAGAAAAGTAGAATTTGTGTTAAAATTAGGGTTCGATGACATTTAGGAAAGTAAAACAAGAAATGTCCAAAAAAGGAGTTTACAGAGAGCGGAGCTAACCTTTTATGGCTCCCCCGCCCACTAGAAATTTTGGGTATGTTTGACGGTCGCAAACGCATTTTCCTGTTATTCCAGCGCGTAAAATTAGTGTTTCATTAGATTTCCGGCACTTTATTTTGCCAAGTACTTGTAGATGATTTTTTTTTTCACTTTAAGTCTGCCTGAAAAGTCATCTTGCCCAAAAGCCAGCCCCACCCCCTGCCCCCGAATGGGACGAAAAAGCGAGATCCCGTGTTCACAATGGGGTATCTATGGAGGGTGAATGTTTTGTGGGGATGTAAATCGTGTTTGTAAAACAAAGTCGATTCATTAAAGGGTGGTATACGGAGATTTATCCTCGACTGTATTTCGAAGTCCGCCATTAGGTATTAGACGAAAATCGATGAGACGGGTACGTGTAGAACCCCAAGACAAACCATCCTTGTACTGAGACACTACCTACGAAACGATTAAAGAATCGAAAGACAGCTTTACGGTAACCGATGTGCTCCATTATACCCTGAGATGAAATCTGCTGTTGTTCAATCAGTTCAGTGAGCATACACAATGAAGCATAGCCCCAATGTTCAACTATTGAAGTCTTTTTCAAGGCGCTTATTAACCGTAATGCCAGTATTAGCCAGGATAACTATCTTGTCCTTGGACTGGCTCATCATGCCATCCCACACATAGTTATGAGGTAATCTACGATTTGATTGGGAGCGGGTGGTTGAGGCAAAATCGTACCTTGTTCCTAGACTCTATTATTAGTCGACAAAGGCAAAGTAGTGGCGTCGGTACAAAGAGCGAGTATTAAAATGCTTGAAATAGCTTGCAAACGGCCATGCTGTGTTGGAGTGAGCGACCTCTAGCAGGAGTAGACAACTCTACACAATAATAAAATTCCAGACCATCAAAATATAATTAAAACATCTTAAATTATCACTTAAAATTTTTGCAATATTATTATTAGATCTCTCATCCTTTGAAAATTAATCTTGGATGGAAAAACTGGTTCTGTTTTGCGAGACGTCACCAATAGAAGTGACTTAAAATGAACACTTGGTGCTCATGTAGATTTATGGATTAGCCAAATAATTACATTTTATGGGAACATATGGTGGGACCTCGAGTCAAGTGCCTAGTCCCCGCACCTCGAGTTATTGCTAGTCGCCACACAACCAGTCCGAATCGAACAATTCATGGCGAATAAGGCAATTTAAGAGATGTATCCCTACGCCGCGACTCGAGTCATGAGCCTTTTCACGTTGCGCTTTGTTACAGCTGTCGAGTCGAGTTTTGAGTCGCGATAAATATGACTTCAGTCGAGTCGCAAGTTGTAATTTACACAAAGGGGACAAATTTTAGGCCTCCAGAAGCAACATGGTTTGGCTTTGCAACCCTCTCAATTTTAAGACCAAATTGAAATTATTTCATTTGGAGAGCATGCGATAGAAACCCAACGTAAACATAGGTAACTCATTCACTTTTCTTATATAAGAATCCGATTCAATAATCAGTTATCGAACATTCCCATGAGAAATCCAACCACTTAAAGTTTTTAAACAACCTGGTAAAATAGGACTATTTGGGAACAACAATATGGAGTCATTGGTATTCTTTTTGCGGGGGAAATGAAATGAAATCGGGTTTATCGTCCTATTGTTCTGCTCCTAACCTGTGCTAATGAAGACAGGCATACGCCATACAGTTTGTTATGAGGAAAATTTTCCCCGGGCAGCGGCAATTTGGCCTTATCTTATATGGAATTCCAACTGCCCAGGGATCTTTTACGTACAGGCCAATGTGTACACGGGACAACAGTTTTTCGTCCTATCCGAACGACTAGACACCTGTCCTTGTCAGACCCTCCGTCCTGCATCACTGACAAGGAGAAACGTATAATATATAAAGGATGCCTATGTGGGTTGTGCAATGTCTAAACTATTTTTGATGGATTGTTCAATTAATTCCCTTTCCATTGGAAGAGAAATGGTAGTTTGTGAAGATGTTTTATTAATTTACACTAATCCGGTGAGGTATTTAGCTTTGTCATCAGCGTATGGAACGAGTGTGGAGTATTGAATGTTGTCGTCATCTTGTTCTAAAAATATCGAAAGTTATTTCTCCTATTCTAACAGCTTGATCTTTTAATTTTGTATGCGAATCGTTTAGAATAAACTGATATAGCAGTATATAAAGATTAAATTAACTTGGCCAGACAATTAACATAATATTAGTGCTTTTTTCTCTGGGTTGAAATTGTATATATTATTTAGACTGCAGTTATTCACATGGCAAGCTCATGTAAATGTGCGCACGGGTGGTGTGTGATGTTGGGATTCAGATTGAATATGTACGTAAATATTCAAATTGTATATTATGTTCGCACGTGTAGACATAATTAATTAATTAGCCCTTTATAATTTGAGAATTTTGAATGCTGAACCGTTACTTGAAATGCTAGAATATAAAATAAATTTATGCTTGTAATCTAAAGCCTAGCTCACAATCCGTTGAACGTGCTACTAATGGCAGTCTACGGGGGGGGGGGCATTTTTAGTAAACCCGGTTTCTTGCGGCTGGTCAGTGAGCTACCAAACCTAACGACCCGTGCGTGCCAAAACACGTACAATCGGTTGTGGGCTAGGCTTTAAGCAGAAAAATTAAGAAAACACGTTTTCTCCATTTATTCCAGAAAAGAATAGTTGTTGAAGTTTAAGAGCTACAAAGAAGCGGTAGCTCCCATGGACTGAAAACTTATCCATTACAGAACAGTCATAATATACCATACAGTCATAATAATGGTCTGGACAGCCGTGACTGAACACGGACCTTGAGCCTTGTGATCCATTATTGGACGATAGCGGCTCCCACTTATTGGGACATCTTGTCTGGATAGTATTAACTAGAAGGGATAAATCTCCGTATACCACCCTTTAATGAATCGACTTTGTTTTATGACATCCGAACAACAATCACGATTTATATCCCCACAAAACACCCACCCTCCATAGATACCCCATCGTGAACACGGGATCTCGGTTTTTCGTCCCATTCGACTGTTGTTGTCAAACCCTCCGTCCTGCACTGCTGAAAAGGGGAAGCCACGTTGGAAAATCTCGATGAACTTTCTCGGCCAATCCAGGGATCGAACACTCTACCTCCAGGCTAATGAACCAGCGTCTTACCCACTTAGTCCTCCGCGGCTCCCCTAATGTACAATGGATCTGCGGACGACACCAATCTAAGGGGTTACATTGTTCCCATTGATGAATACAATTTGTGTATGATAAGACACTGTTCCCACTGGCGGCGTATGCAGTGGGTCCACTATATAAATCACTGCTCCCACTGGTGTATACAGTGGGTACAAATGGGCGTACGAGCTGGAGACAGGGGGTGGGGCTGGCTTCAGCTGACTACTAACTTTTGGGCAAGATGACTCTTCAGGCAGACGGGTAAAGTGAAAAACAAAATCATCTACTTGGCAAAATAAAGTGCCGGAAATCTAATGAAACACTAATTTTATGCACTGGAATAACAGGAAAACGCGTTTTCGACCGTCAAACATTCCCAAAATTTCAGGTGGGCGGGGGAGCCATACAAGGTCAGCTCCGCTTACTGTAGAGACCCCTTTTGGGGGGGGGGGGGGCATTTCTTGCTTTACTTTCCTAAATGTCATCGAAATCTAATTTTAACGCCAATTCTGCGTTTAATTGAATACTGAGTTGACTATTGATTGATAAACAATTCTGATACACTGTACATTATTTGGTATGATTGAAAAATAGGTTTCCGGTAATAGTATATGATAGAAACAATATTGTTTAATATAATTTATTTGTGAACACAAACCATTACACGTCAGATTCTTATGCTTTAAGGCAACATACATTTACATTTATTTCACGGTGGAAAACACACACGGAACCCCTTGGACAATGGCGTTCTCCACGTTTACATCTTATAGGTCGCACTCCGTCAATCTCGAGGATAGGATGGCCAATTCGACAAAGAGGTCGGCCATCATTTAGAATATTTTCAGCATCTACATTAACTGCGGCATCTGAAATACATAAATAACTAGTGATGCCATCGGTTGTTCTAGATTTTCAACAAATTTGAATACGATTTGCTGGGTGACGTTAAGAAGGGGGCATACCCCTATCCTCTACGGCTTAAAAGTTGGGATAGAAACAACATGCAACCATACCATAGGAACATACCTTTAGTCTCCTAAATCATGTAGACTTAGAAAAAAAGAAGAGTGTAACTTTCGCCACAAAATACAGGCTAAGGGATAGAGAACTTATATTTAACATATTCAATGTCATAGCTGTGTATTTTTGTTTATGTGTATCATGAATGTTACAAAGATTTATAAACGTAGCTACAGCAACAAAGTGTTCCAGAGTTTATTCATCATTGAAGTTGAATACACAGCCTGAAAGTACCGCCGATAAAGCGTCACACTTTATGTTAACAACTTGAATAACTACTCGACGTTATGGTAAATATGTTTTCACAGTAATCATCATTCTGATAACAGAAATCATCTAGACGAATTTTGAAAATATATGTAAAACAAAATTCACTCACCAACACAAACTGCGAGAGGAAGACATTCGTGTAAGTTTGTTAAACAAGCAGGTTTACGTAGACGACATACTTGTCCGTTGTCACATTGTTTAGACTACAAAATATAACATACACGTTAAAAATATATAAAATAACCTATCTTAATTGCCGTCTAGAAAAATATAATATTCAGGCTAATAAAGACTGACATACAGTGTGCTATTAGGAACATGGCAGCGACATTACGACCTACTCTCATATCGAATTCCACCATCCAACTGTCATTTTACGTTCTTTTTAGGAAAACCGAATGAGTACAACAAGCCAAAACATATACTAAAATAGACACTTAGAGTTTAAATATGCATCAGAGATTTTTAACAAATACATACGCCCACCACATCCGACCCGTCCGTAAATTATGACAGGCACTGTGTTTACAAAAGCACCTCAAATAATTGAACTTATTTTAATGTGTGGGAACGAAATCTGTGATATCCTTATCACCAAGATGTATTTTCAAATCGGGGGTAAATGACGTTAATGACGGCCATTGCATATAAATACAATATCATATACATTTATAAAATTCTTACCAAACATAGATCAACATGAACATCAGCATCAATATCGAGGGCACTACATGTAATGGCCAAACACTGAAAAACAAGAAAAGAAACATTCAATATAAAATAATTTACATGGATGCTGGGTGATGAATATTGTGTATTTACTGCAGGTGTCAAAAGAAATGAAATGAAACATAACGGGTTTTAACGTGGTACTGTTCTGCTCCGACCAGGCTAATGCAGACAGACACTATCAAGAATGAAGTCCGCTGGAAAATCCCGATGAAGTTTCTCGCCAACGCAGAGATCGAACACGGCACCTCCAGGATGAGGAGACAACGTGTTACCAATCGCGCCACCGTAGCTTCACGTGTTTAAAAGAAACGAATGAGAATATTTAACTTACCAGAACAACACAGAGAACAGATTTCATCTTGATGAATACAGTAGGTAGTAGAACTACAAACCAGTTGAAATAAATCAGTTGCTTATGGTAATAGCTGTGTATCTCACTCTTATATAGTCTCAAATATTTAATAACAATAAATCAACAAACAATAATTTATTTCGGATTATCCTTTTTTTATATATAAAATTTAATCGGTACAATTATAAGAGAATTATAGAAGTTTGTTTTGGCATGTACTTGAAGGTCATCAGTAAGGCCATGGTTCACTAGCCAGAGGAAACGGGGTTTTGCATTGTGGTTCCCCCTTGTCAGTGATGCCAGCCAACGGGTCTGGTACGAAAAACAAGACTCCATGTACACATCGGTGTGGACGTCAAATAACCCTTGACAGTTGAAATTAGATTAAGAGTAGCCTAGACAATGCCACTGCTTTGCGTGAAAAACTCAACTTTCCAGCACACACTATAGTTTAAAGGACAATATTGGCGTCAGTCATTATCACATAATATGTGATAAAACTGCCATAAGACATAACACATATAATTTGTTGTCACTCGTCACTTATATAGAAGGATAACTCGCGTTTTCCTTTTGTTTTAGTCCCTTCCGTGTCTTGAAATATTCACTAGCCATCTATCGTAGCAATGATCTTTGTGTTAAAATTATATGTGTAATGTCTTGTGGCAGTTTTATCACATATGTGATAATGACTGATGCCAATATTGTCCTTTAAACCATATAGCGTGTGCTGGAAAGTAGAGTTTTTCACTCAAAGCAGCGACATTGTGTAGGCTACTCTTAATCAAATTTCAACTGCCAGGGGTTATTTCACGTGCACACCGATGTGTACATGGAGTCTTGTTTTTCGTACCAGACCCGTCGGCTGGCATCACTGACAAGGGGGAAACCACAATGCAAAATCCCGTTTCCTCTGGCTAGTGAACCATAGCCTTACTGGTGACCTTCAAGTACATGCCAAAACAAACTGATCTATTCTATAATTCTTTTATAATTGTATCGATTAAATTTTATATATGTGAAAAAGATAATCCGAAATAAATTATTGTTTGTTGATTTATTGTTATTAAACATTTGAGACTATATAAGAGTGAGATACACAACTATTGCCATAATCAACTGATTTATTTCAACTGGTTTGTAGTTCTACTACCTACTGAATTCATCAAGATGAAATCTGTTCTCTGTGTTGTTCTGGTAAGTTAAATATTCTCATTCGTTTCTTTTAAACACATGAAGCTACGGTGGCTTGATTGGTAACACGTTGTCTAGTCATCCTGGAGGTGCCGTGTTCGATCTCTCCGTTGGCGAGAAACTTCATCGGGATTTTCCAGCGGACTTCATTCTTGATAGTGGTGCAGGACAGAGGACCTGACAACATATACTCGTTCAGGTGTGGCACAACCCGAGGACCCGTGTAAGCAATGGCGTGCGTGCCCTGTCAAAATTTCCATGTCTGTCTGCATTAGCCTGGTCGGAGCAGAACAGTACCACGTTAAAACCCGTTATGTTTCATTTCATTTCTTTTGACACCTGCAGTAAATACACAATATTCATCACCCAGCATCCATGTAAATTATTTTATATTCAATGTTTCTTTTCTTGTTTCTCAGTGTTTGGCCATTACATGTAGTGCCCTCGATATTGATGCTGATGTTCATGTTGATCTATGTTTGGTAAGAATTTTATAAATGTATATGATATTGTATTTATATGCAATGGCCGTCATTAACGCCATTTACCCCCGATTTGAAAATACATAAGGATATCAGATTTTGTTTTCACACATTATTAAAATAAATTCAATTATTTGAGGTGCTTTTGTAAACACAATGCCTGTCATAATTTACGGACGGGTCGGATGTTGGTAGGCGTATGTATTTGTTAAAAATCTCTGATGCATATTTAGACTCTAAAAGTCTATTTTAGTGTGTTTTAGCGTGTTGTACCCATTCGGTTTTCCTAAAAAAGAACGTAAAATGACCGTTGGATGGTGGAATTCGATATGAGAGTAGGTCGTAATGTCGCTGCCACGTTCTTAATAACACACTTTATGCCAGTCTTTATTAGCCTGAATATTATGTTTTTCTAGACGGCAATTAAGATAGGTTATTTTATATATTTTTAACGTGTATGTTATATTTTGTAGTCTAAACAATGTGACAACGGACAAGTATGTCGTCTACGTAAACCTGCTTGTCTAACAAACTTACACGAATGTCTTCCTCTCGCAGTATGTGTTGGTGAGTGAATTTTGCTTAACATATTATTTTCAAAATTCGTCTAGATGATTTCTATCATCAGAATGATGATTACTGTGAAAACATATTTACCGTAACGTCGAGTAGTTATTCAGTAGTTATGTGACGCTATATCGGTGGTGCTTTCACGTTGTGTATTTAACTTCAACTATGGAACACTTTGTTGCTATAACTACGTCTATAAATCTTTGTAACATTCATGATAGACATGAACAAAAACACACAGCTATGTCATTGGATATAAATTAAATATAAGTTCTCTATCCCTTAGCCTGTATTTTGTGGCGAAAGTTATTCTCCTTTTTTTCTATGTCTACATGATTTAGGAGACTAAAGGTATGTCCCTATGGTATGGTTGCATGTTGTTTCTATCCCAACTTTTAAGCCGTGGAGGCTAGGGGTATGCCTCCTTCTAAACATCCCCCAGCAAATCGTATTCAAATGTTTTAAAAAATTTAGAACAACCGATAGCATCACTAGTTATTTATGTATTTCAGATGCTGCAGTTAATGTAGATGCTGAAAATATTCTAAATGATGGTCGACCTCTTTGTCGAATTGGCCATCCTATCCTCGAGATTGACGGGGTGCGACCTATAAGATGTAAACGTGGAGAACGCCAATGTCCAAGGGGTTCCGTGTGTATTTTCCACCGTGAAATAAATGTAAATGTATGTTGTCTTGATGCATAAGAATCTGACGTGTAATGGTTTGTGTTCACAAATAAATTATATTAAACAATATTGTTTCTGTCATATACTATTACGGAAACCTATTTTTCAATCATACCAAATAAGGTACAGTGTATCAGAATTGTTTATAAATCAATAGTCAACTCTGTAAAAATTCGTGGTATTCAATTAAAAGAAAAGTAGAATTAGTGTTAAAATTAGGGTTCGATGACATTTAGGAAAGTAAAGCAAGAAATGTCCAAAAAGAGGAGTTTACAGAGAGCGGAGCTAACATTTTTTGGCTCCACCGCCCACCAGAAATTTTGGGAATGTTTGACGGTCGCAAACGCTTTTTCCTGTTATTCCAGCGCGTAAAAGTAGTGTTTCATTAGATTTCCGGTACTTTATTTTGTAGATGATTTTTTTTTTTCACTTTACCCGTCTGCCTGAAAAGTCATCTTGCCCAAAAGTAAGGGGTAGCTGAAGCCAGCCCCACCCCCCTGCCCATGTGTACCCACTGTTTACGCCAGTGGGAGCAGTGATTTATCATACCAAATAATGGACCCACTGCCTACGCCGCCAGCAGTGGGAACAGTGTCTTATCATACACATATTGTATTCATCAATGGGAACAATGTAACTCCTTAGTGTCGTCCACAGATCCATTGTACATTAGGGGAGCCGCGGTGACTACGTGGGTAAGACGCTGGCTCATTATCCTGGCGATGGAGTGTTCGATCCCTGCATTGGCCGAGAAATTTCATCGAGATTTTCCAACGTGGCTTCCCCTTTTCAGCAGTGCAGGACGGAGGGTTTGACAACGACACGACAACAGTCGAATGGGACAAAAACCCGAGATCCCGTGTTCACAATGGGGTATCTATGGAGGGTGAGTGTTTTGTGGGGATGTAAATCGTGTTTGTTGTTCGGATGTCATAAAACAAAGTCGATTTTTTTAAAGGGTGGTATACGGAGAATTATCCCTTGTAGTTAATACTATCCAGACAAGATGTCCCAATTAGTGGGAGCCGCGATCGCCCAACAATGGATCACAAGGCTCAAGGTCCCTGTTCAGTCAAGGCTGCCCAGACCAAATTTGCCCCATAACACAATTATTATGACTGTTCTGTAATGAGAAGTTTTCAGTCCATGGGAGCTAACGCTTGTAAGATTATTGAACTACAGCTTCTTTGTAGCTATTCAACTTCAACAACTATTCTTTTCTGGAATAAATGGAGAAAACGTGTTTTCTTAATTTACCTGCTTAAAGCCTAGCCCACAACCCATTGTACGTGTTTTGGCACGCATTGGTCGTAGGGTTTGGTAGCTCACTGACCAGCCGCAAGAAACCGGGTTTACTAAAAATGCCCCCCCCCCCCCCGTAGACTGCCAGTAGTAGCACGTTCAACGGACTGTGAGCTAGGCTTTAGATTACAAGTATAAAGTTATTTTATATTATTGTATTGCAAGTAACGTTTCAGCATTCAAAATTCCGAAATTATAAAAGGCTAATTTACCTTAATTAGCTAAAGACAGCAAACAATAATTATGAAAATTGTCTGGCCAAGTTGATTTATTCTTTATTTACTGCCTTTGATTGTATATCAGTTTATTCTAAACGATTCGCATACAAAATTAAAAGACCAAGCCGTTAGAATAGGAGAAATCACTTTCGATATTTTTAGCACAAGATGACGACAACATTTAATACACAACACTCGTTCCATACGCTGATGACAAAGCCAAATACCTCACCGGATTAGTGTAAATTAATAAAACATCTTCACAAACTATCATTTCTCTTCCAATGGAAACGGAATTAATTGAACAATCCATCAAAAATAGTTTAGACATTGCACAACCCACATGGGCATCCTTTATATATTATACGTTTCTCCTTGTCAGTGATGCAGGACGGGGGGCCTGACAATGACAGATGTCTAGTCGTTCGGATGGGACGAAAAACTGTTGTCCCGTGTACACATTGGCGTGTACGTAAAAGATCCCTTGGCAGCTGGAATTCCATATAAGATAAGGCCATATTGCCGCTGCCCGGGGAAAATTTCCCTCATAGCAAACTGTATGGCGTATGCCTGTCTTCATTAGCCCAGATTCGGGGCAGAACAATAGGACGTTAAACCCGATTTCATTTCAGTTCCCCCCAAAAAGAATACCAATGTTTAGCCCCTAATACAATCTCGTAAACACGACTCTTCGTGTTGTTATTCCCAAATAGTCCTATTTTACCAGGCTGGTTAAAACTTTAAGTGGTTGGATATTACTCATAGGAATGTTTAGTAACTAATTATTAAATGTGGTTCTTATATAAGAAAAGAAAATGAATTACCTATGTTTACGTTGGGCATCTATTGCCTGCTCTTCAAATGACATAATTTCAATTTGGTGTCGAAATTGAGAGGGTTGAAAAGCCAAATCATGTTGCTTCTGGAGGCCTAAAATTGTCCCTTTTGTGTAAATTACAACTTGCGACTCGGCTGAAGTCATATTTATCGCGACTCAAAACTCGACTCGACACCTGTAACAAAGCGCGACGTGAAAGGGCTCAAGACTCGAGTCGCGGCGTAGCGATGCATCTCTTAAATTGCCATATTCGCCATGAAGTGTTCGATTCGGATTGGTGGTGTGGCAATTAGCAATTACTCGAGGTGCGGGGACCAGGCACTTGACTCCGGGTCCCACCATATGTTCCCACCGAATGTAATTATTTGGCTAATCCATAAATCTACATGAGCACCAAGTGTTCATTTTAAGTCACTTCTATTGATGACATCTCGCAAAACAGAACCAGTTCTTCCATCCAAGATTAACTTTTCAAAGGATGAGAGATCTAATATTGCAAAAAATTTAAGTGATAATTTAAGATGTTTAAATTATATTTTGATGGTCTGGAATTTTATTATTGTGAAGAGTTGTCAAAAAATTTAAGTGATAATTTAAGATGTTTAAATTATATTTTGATGATCTGGAATTTTATTATTGTGTAGAGTTGTCTACTCCTCCTAGAGGTGGCTCATTCCAACGCAGCATGCCAGTTTGCAAGCTATTTCAAGCATTCTAATACTCGCTCTTTGTAAAGAATTATAAGTATTTCATTATTTGTCCGCATACGTGAGCTACAAATAAACGATGAATGCAGTTAACCGACCGAAAAGGAAAGATGTCGGGTTATATTGACTTGACTGACCACTTGCTGACGAAGAGCTGTCGCCAAACTCAAGCCCGGTCCCCATTGTTGTGAAACAATCGAATAGTAGAATGTCAACTCATGTGACCGTTACGTTACCAGACCCACGGCATTACGGAATGATAAAATCGGTGCTCTTAAGGAATATTGTGCCAAATCTAGAGATGGAATTGACAAAGCTTAAACTTGATAAACACTGCCAAGACATACAGTCAGAAATTGACACATTGAATGGTAGTCATATTACGCCAACTACCGACGCCACTACTTTGCCTTTGTCGACTAATAATAGAGTCTAGGAACAAGGTACGATTTTGCCTCAACCACCCGCTCCCAATCAAATCGTAGATTACCTCATAACTATGTGTGGGATGGCATGTTGAGCCAGTCCAAGGACAAGATAGTTACCCTGGCTAATACTGGCATTACGGTTAATAAGCGCCTTGAAAAAGACTTCCGTAGTTGAACATTAGGGCTATGCTTCATTGTGTATACTCACTGAACTGATTGAACAACAGCAGATTTCATCTCAATGTATAATAGAGCACATGGGTTACCGTAAAGCTGTCTTTCGATTCTTTAATCGTTTCGTGGGTAGTGTCTCAGCGAGTATCGCGTGTTACGGTACAAGGATGGTTTGTCTTGGGGTTCTACACGTACCCGTCTCATCGATTTTCGTCTAATACCTAATGGTGGACTACGTCATACAGTCGAGGCTAGATGTGGGGTACTGGAAACCGCTGGGGTTTACCGAGTGGTTTCATTAGGTGCAATGTTTCTAGCCTCGTTCCACGAGTCTCTTGCTAAAACTGGGGCTGAAACGCATCATGTTTATTTTGTCTTTTAAAATTGGATATTAGAAGTCCCATCTTTTGCCGGTAAGATCACAGCATCAAAGTTGATCTAAATTGACAATAATTCGTGTTTTCAGTGTTGAAGATTTTGGATGATATTGAGTTAGAGACTTGGCTGCTTTAAATCAATATTGATGTTGTTATCTTACGTAGATGGGCTTTTGATATCCAACATTTAAGAAAAAAATGAAAATTTTAAATTGGTACACGAATTGAGTACCAAAATGCTTTTAACTTGAACAACCCGGTTCCAGCTTCCGCCGTGGACCGATACGACCCATGTTATTGCTCTGGGATAATGCCCATCTAGACATTCAAACCGTATCGATTGTCTTGCGACCGTTAGATTGGAACCGATTCTAATCAAGTATTATCTTAGATATGTGATATATTTGTATTCCCACTTAATATGGTGGAGATGCACTTAATTAACTTCTTTGGGGAGATAAATTACTTTTACACAACTCGCCCAAATTATAGGCCTATCGTATCTCCAATGCAGCTTACATCATATTCGCATCTCCATGACACTATTTATAGATAACAATTACTGGTTTATTAGCATGCAACGTTTCGACGATGATACTCTTGTCTTTAACAAGCAAATAATAGCATTATGTAAAACATCAAGCGTTTACATACATTAAAAGAAGCCTTGGATATAGACGACATTACATATATGAGTAAACAGGTGGCAATTGTAATTGATTTTTGTCTCATTTTAGAAATAATAAGTGATTTTATTAAATGACAAAACCTAACTGCTGCGAGCAACTGGGAAAGTTCGAGGTACACAAGGTTCGATAAAGAAGGGTTATTTTTATTAAATAATAGTAAACAAGCTGCTTCTCTTGATGAAATAATCAATAGTTTTATTAAATTATAGTAAACCAATTTTGTTCAGATTGTTGAAATGATAAATAGTTTTATTAAATAGCAGTAAACATGTCCCTTTTCTCATTTTAGATATGGCCAATCAATGTTATTGAATAACCGTAGACATAGTTTCGGCTAATTTTGATAAAAAAAAAAAATTGTTAAATGATAGTAAACACGCCTAGTTTCTCATTTTAAAAATGGTCAAGCAGTATTATTAAACTAAACAATTGTATTTAATAATATTATGCGAACGTTTGTTCTCATTCTAAAAATTATCAATCATTGTTTTTGAAGATGCAATATAGCTATAATAGTTCCAAAATAGATAATTTAAAATTAGCATATTGAGAATGCCATTAAAATTACTTTACTCTGTGCGTTGTTATATTGCTGATAACTGTACGTTATTCTGCCTTAAAATGGCATCACCCCCTGGAAACAACGTATCTTCAGACACATATTCGTCAACGGACACCCCTCTTCTGACCAATATAGCTACACCACTCCTGCTTTAAAGTGAACCATTTAGTTAGTTGCTGCGGGAAATTTTAGGCTACTATTCTCTTTTTTTTCTAAAAACTATTTAATGTTCTATTGCACAATCAACACGAGCATCCTTTAAATATTATACGTTTGCATCGGTCTCGTCCTTCAAAAAAGAATAGCAATGTTTAGCCCCTAACACCATCTCGCAAACACGACTCTTAATATTATTGTTCTCAAATAGTCCTATTTTACCAGGGTGGTTAAAACTTTAAGTGTTTAGATTACTCATAGGAATGTTTAGTAACTAATTATTAAATGTGGTTCTTATATAAGAAAACAAAATGAATTACCTATGTTTACGTTGGGCATCTATTGCCTGCTCTTCAAATGATATAATTTCAATTTGGTGTCGATATTGAGTTGATTGCGAAGCGAAGTCGTGTTTCGTCTGAATGCCTCAAAAATTGCCCCTTTTGTGTTAGTTAAAATGAACACTTGGTGCTTATATACATTTAGAGATTGGACAAATAATTACATGGCAGAGGTCGGAACAAATCGTGGGGCCTCGAGTCTGAGGCGAGTGCAAAGTCTCCGCACTTTGAGTCCCGAGTTGAGTGTCAATTCACCATCCCAATCTGCTATTGTTGACGTCTCGCAAAACAGAACCAGTTTGTCCATCCATGATTAACTTTTAAAAGGATGAGAGATTTGTACAGGTTGAATCCTAATAGCGCTTTTACACTTCTATTATATATTAAAAAATATATTTGGACTGCTCCTCTACCTTGCAAAAATTTTAAAGCTGATTAAAATAAATTCAAATGGGGCTTAAAGTCCTACATTTTTATACCGCCTGGGCTAATGATGGCGTACATACGCCACGCAGTTTGCTATGGGAGAATTTTTGCTGGACAGAGGCAAAATGTCCCATTCTGATATCAATTGTAACATATGTTGCATATCTTTGCCTTTTATAGTTTAAAAAGGTTTAACAATATAAATTAACAAACATCAATTAATTTCGGATTATAATTTTTAGATAGACCTTAATACGATTAATAGATGTAGATATTGAAATGGAAAAGGATTGATTAGTTGTTGTTTTTTTAATTCTTTTTTTTAATAAAATGGGTTTATCTGAGCATCATTGAGAAGCTAAGATACAGACTTCACATCGTAAGCAATTTACCGATGACAAAATTCAAAATATGATGTGTAGCAGAAAGTGATGCTCAGAGTGGCAAAAGTTATTGATACAATTACAGGAATTTGGAACTGATTTTCATGATGCTATCTCTGTATTTAGTAAAAATAAAAAAAACGTATTTCTGACAAATGATGGTATAGATACCATCATTTATACTATCCTTGGTCAGAAATACGTTTGTTTTTTTTTACTAAATACAGATACCATCATTTGGTCAGAAATAGTTTGTTTTTTTTTTTACTAAATACAGAGATAACATCAAGGTAGCTGACGTTGCTTTACACCTACATCTATGGTGTGTATTCTTGCCTTGTCTATTTCTCTGATTATAATATCATAGTTTGAACTGGTTTTATTTTCGTATTACATGACATAAATTTTAGTTTTAACAAATTCGCTGATAGGAAATACTGCTAATACCTATCTTGAAAAAAAAACACGTTTCGTAAACGAGGCATTTTTACCAAGCCTCGTTCTGAACAAAATACCTCGTTCCAAAAACAGGGCAATTTAAAAAAAAAACTCGTTTTGGAACTCCAAACAACGAGGCATTTGTTTTGGCATTTCTGTCCAAACGAGGCAATCTGCAAATTGAAAACCGTTGAGAACAATGGAAATTGATGCAAATGATTGAACACAAATCTGCATGAATTTTGAACTTTTATTAATTGGAAGCGGGTCAATTTGATATCGATTGATATCAACTGGTTTATGGACCTGAATTAAATTTGTCCTTTTACAGTATAATATAGTACTTTCGATATGAAGGGGCAATTGGAATGTACAAGTCCATGAATACAAAATGAAAATAATAATAAAAAAAAATGTCTAATGTTATTATATCTTACCACTACAACGTAAGTCCATGCATTACCATGATTTTATTAGGTATAAAATTAATGATAAAAACAAGGCAATGTACGAAATATACAATTGAAACATGGGCGTACTGGTGACTTTCAAATGACCTCAATGCATGCCAAAGCAAACTACTCTATTCTATAATTCGCTAATAATTGTATCGATGACATTTTTTATTTATACATTTATTAAACGTACTAGATTTTGTAATCAGAAAGATATAGTTAGTCGGGATTTCCCGGCGTGTATCATCATTGTTACAGGACAGAGGACCTGACAACATATAGTCGTTCGAGCGTGACGCAAACCCGAGGTCCCGTGAACACATAGACGGGCACGTAAAAGCTTTCTAGTACGTTGAAATTCCATGGGTAGGCTGTTGGGTCACTGTCATGTCCAAATTTCCATGTCGGTCTTCATAAACCTGATCCATATGAATTATATATCTTTTATATTGAATGTTTCTTTTCTTGTTTTTCAGTGTTTGGCCATTACATGTAACACCCTCTATGTTGATACTGATGTTGAGGTTCATGTTGAACTATGTTTGGTAAGAATTTTTATAAATATATAGGATATTGTATGTATCTGCAATCATTAAAGCCAGTTGCCCCCGATTTGATAAGCAAACACCATACAGTTTGCTATGAGGGAAATTTTCCCCGGGCAGCGACAATATGGCCTTATGTGGAATTCCAACTGCCAAGGGATCTTTTACGTACACGCCAATGTGTAGACGGGACTAGTTTTTCGTCCCATCCGAACGACTAGACATCTGTCCATGTCAGGCCCTCAGTCCTGCATCACTGACAAGGAGAAACCTATAATATATAAAGGATGCCCATGTGGGTTGTGCAATGTCTAAACTATATTTTTGATTGATTGTTCAATTAATACCCTTTCCATTGGAAGAGAAATGATAGTTTGTGGAGATGTTTTATTAATTTACACTAATCCGGTGAGGTATTTGGCTTTGGCATCAGCTTATGGAGCGAGTGTGGCGTATTGAATTTTGTCGTCATCTTGTGTTAAAACCATCGAAAGTGATGTCTCTTATTCTAACGGCTTGGTCTTTTAATTTTGTATGCGAGTCGTTTAGAATAAACTGATATAGCATCAAAGGCATAAAGATTAAATTAACTTCGCAAGACAATTAACATAATTATTGTTTGCTGTCTTTAGCTAATTAAGGTAAATCATACTAGTAATTTTTTTCTTTGGGTTGAAATTGTATATATTATTTAGACAGTTATTCACATGACAAGCTCATGTAAATGTACGCACGGGTGGTGTGCGATGTTGCGATTCAGATTGAATATGTGCGTAAATATTCAAATTGTATATTATGTTCGCACGTGTAGACATAATTAATTAATTAGCCCTTTATAATTTCGGAATTTTGAATGCTGAAATGTTACTTGCAATACAAAAATATAAAATAACTTTATACTTGTAATCTAAAGCCTAGCTTACAATTCGTTGAACGTGCTACTACTGGCAGTCTACGGGGGGGGGGGGGGTATTTTTTAGTAAACCCGGTTTCTTGCGGCTGGTCAGTGAGCTACCAAACCTTACGACCCGTGCTTGCCAAAACACGTACAATGGGTTGTGGGCTAGGCTTTAAGCAGAAAAATTAAGAAAACACGTTTTCTCCATTTATTCCAGAAATGAATAGTTGTTGAAGTTGAAGAGCTACAAAGAAGCGGTAGTTCAATAATCTTACAAGCGTTAGCTCCCATGGACTGAAAACTTATCCATTACAGAACAGTCATAATATACCATACAGTCATAATAATGATCTGGACAGCCGTGACTGAACACGGACCTTGAGCCTTGTGATCCATTGTTGGGCGATAGCGGCTCCCACTTATTGGGACATCTTGTTTGGATAGTATTAACTAGAAGGGATAAATCTCCGTATACCACCCTTTAATGAATCGACTTTGTTTTATGACATCCTAACAACAATCACGATTTACATCCCCACAAAACACCCACCCTCCATAGATACCCCATTGTGAACACGGGATCTCGGTTTTTCGTCCCATTCGACTGTTGTTGTCAAACCCTCCGTCCTGCACTGCTGAAAAGGGGAAGCCACGTTGGAAAATCTCGATGAACTTTCTCGGCCAATGGAGGGATCGAACACTCCACCTCCAGGCTAATGAACCAGCTTCTTACCCACTTAGTCACCGCGGCTCCCCTAATGTACAATGGATCTGTGGACGACACCACTCTAAGGGGTTACATTGTTCCCATTGATGAATACAATATGTGTATGATAAGACACTGTTCCCACTGGCGGCGTATGCAGTGGGTCCACTATTTGGTATGATAAATCACTGCTCCCACTGGTGTATACAGTGGGTACACATGGGCGTACGAGCCGGAGACAGGGGGTGGGGCTGGCTTCAGCTGACTACTAACTTTTGGGCAAGATGACTCTTCAGGCAGACGGGTAAAGTGAAAAGAAAAATCATCTACTTGGCAAAATAAAGTGCCGGAAATCTAATGAAACACTAATTTTATGCACTGGAATAACAGGAAAACGCATTTTCGACCGTCAAACATTCCCAAAATTTCTGGTGGGCGGGGGAGCCATACAAGGTCAGCTCCGCTCTCTGTAAACCCCCTTTTTTGGGGGGGGGGCGCATTTCTTGCTTTACTTTCCTAAATGTCATCGAAATCTAATTTTAACGCTAATTCTGCGTTTAATTGAATACCACGAATTTTTACTGAGTTGACTATTGATTTATAAACAATTCTGATACACTGTACCTTATTTCGTATGATTGAAAAATAGGTTTCCGGTAATAGTATATGACAGAAACAATATTGTTTAATATAATTTATTTGTGAACACAAACCATTACACGTCAGATTCTTATGCTTTAAGACAACATACATTTACATTTATTTCACGGTGGAAAACACACACGGAACCCCTTGGACAGTGGTTTTCTCCACGTCCACATCTTAAAGGTCGCACTCCGTTAATCTCGAGGATAGGATGGCCAATTCGACAAAGAGGTCGGCCATCATTTAGAATATTTTCAGCATCTACATTAACTGCGGCATCTGAAATACATAAATAACTAGTGATGCCATCGGTTGTTTTAGATTTTCAACAAATTTGAATACGATTTGCTGGGTGACGTTAAGAAGGGGGCATACTCCTATCCTCTACGGCTTAAAAGTTGGGATAGAAACAACATGCAACCATACCATAGGGACATACCTTTAGTTTCCTAAATCATGTAGACTTAGAAAAAAAGAAGAGTGTAACTTTCGCCACAAAATACAGGCTAAGGGATAGAGAACTTATATTTAACATATTCAATGTCATAGCTGTGTATTTTTGTTTATGTGTATCATGAATATTACAAAGATTTATAAACGTAGTTATAGCAACAGAGTGTTCCAGAGTTTATTCATCATTGAAGTTGAATACACAGCGTGAAAGTACCACCGATATAGCGTCACACTTTATGTTAACAACTTGAATAACTACTCGACGTTATGGTAAATATGTTTTCACAGTGATCATCATTCTGATAACAGAAATCATCTAGACGAATTTTGAAAATATATGTAAAACAAAATTCACTCACCAACACAAACTGCGAGAGGAAGACATTCGTGTAAGTTTGTTAAACAAGCAGGTTTACGTAGACGACATACTTGTCCGTTGTCACATTGTCTAGACTACAAAATATAACATACACGTTAAAAATATATAAAATAACCTATCTTAATTGCCGTCTAGAAAAATATAATATTCAGGCTAATAAAGACTGACATACAGTGTGCTATTAGGAACATGGGAGCGACATTACGACCTACTCTCATATCGAATTCCACCATCCAACGGTCATTTTACGTTCTTTTTAGGAAAACCGAATGAGTACAACAAGCTAAAACATATACTAAAATAGACACTTAGAGTTTAAATATGCATCAGAGATTTTTAACAAATACATACGCCCACCACATCCGACCCGTCCGTAAATTATGACAGGCATTGTGTTTACAAAAGCACCTCAAATAATTGAATTTATTTTAATGTGTGAGAACAAAATCTGTCATATCCTTATCACCAAGATGTATTTTCAAATCGGGGGGAAATGACGGCCATTGCATATAAATACAATATCATATACATTTATAAAATTCTTACCAAACATAGATCAACAGCAACATCAGCATCAATATCGAGGGCACTACATGTAATGGCCAAACACTGAAAAACAAGAAAAGAAACATTCAATATAAAATAATTTACATGGATCCTGGGTGATGAATATTGTGTATTTACTGCAGGTGTCAAAAGAAATGAAATGAAACATAACGGGTTTTAACGTGGTACTGTTCTGCTCCGACCAGGCTAATGCAGACAGACACTATCAAGAATGAAGTCCGCTGGAAAATCCCGATGAAGTTTCTCGCCAACGCAGAGATCGAACACAACACCTCCAGGATGAGGAGACAACGTGTTACCAATCGGGCCACCGTAGCTTCAAGTGTTTAAAAGAAACGAATGGGAATATTTAACTTACCAGAACAACACAGAGAACAGATTTCATCTTGATGAATTCAGTAGGTAGTAGAACTACAAACCAGTTGAAATAAATCAGTTGATTATGCCAATAGTTGTGTATCTCACTCTTATATAGTCTCAAATATTTAATAACAATAAATCAACAAACAATAATTTATTTCGGATTATCTTTTTTTTATATATAAAATTTAATCGGTACAATTATAAGAGAATTATAGAATAGATCAGTTTGTTTTGGTATGTACTTGAAAGTCATCAGAAAGGCCATGGTTCACTAGCCAGAGGAAACGGGGTTTTGCATTGTGGTTTCCCCCTTGTCAGTGATGCCAGCCGACGGGTCTGGTACGAAAAACAAGACTCCATATACACGTCGGTGTGCACGTCAAATAACCCCTGGCAGTTGAAATTCGATTAAGAGTAGCCTACACAATGTCGCTGCTTTGAGTGAAAAACTCTACTTTCCAGCACACGCTATGGTTGAAAAGACATTATTGGCGTCAGTCATTATCACATATGTGATAAAACTGCCATAAGACATTACACATATAATTTTAACACAAAGATCATTGCTACGATAGATGGCTAGTGAATATTTCAAGACACGGAAGGGACTAAAACAAAAGGAAAACGCGAGTTATCCTTCTATATAAGTGACGAGTGACAACAATTTACGGATGAATTTTCGCTGACTAATAATTCCTTCGAAAACCAAAGGATGAGACTGTGACAGAAGAAAGATTTACAGAGATGGGTTTAATACGATCAATGGGTATTGAAATGAGAACTGATTGATTAGTTTTTGTTTCATTTTTTCATTTTTTTTTTTTTTTTAATAAAGAAGGTTTATCTGAAGGTCACTGAGAAGCTTATACACAGAAATCACATCTTAGGCAGTTTTAGTAAATAAAAATTATATCTGACCATATGATGGGTATCCATTATTTAGCAGATTCCAATTGGACATAATGATCATTGCGTTCGCTACTTATTTCCAATAAAACTATTTGATTTTACGCTGATGACAAAGCCAAATACCTCACCGGATTAGTGTAAATTAATAAAACATCTCCACAAACTATCATTTCTCTTCCAATGGAAACGGAATTAATTGAACAATCCATCAAAAATAGTTTAGACATTGCACAACCCACATGGGCATCCTTTATATATTATTATATGTTTCCCCTTGACAGATGTTTAGTCGTTCGGATGGGACAAAAATTGTTGTCCCGTGTACACATTGGCTTGTACGTAAAAGGTCCCTTAGCAGTTGGAATTCCATGTAAGATGAGGCCATATATTATACGTTTCCCCTTGTCAGTGAGGCAGGACGGAGGGCCTGACAATGACAGATGTCTAGTCGTTCGGATGGGACGAAAAACTGCTGTCCCGTGTACACATTGGTGTACGTAAAATATCCCTTGGCAGTTGGAATTCCATATAAGATAAGGCCATATTGCCGCTGCCCGGGGAAAATTTCCCTCGTAGCAAACTGTATGGCGTATGCCTGTCTTCATTAGCCCAGATTCGGAGCAGAACAATAGGACGTTAAACCCGATTTCATTTCATTTCCCCCCCCCAAAAAAAAGAAATACAAATGTTTAGCCCCTTATACAATCTCGTAAACACGACTCTTCATATTGTTGTTCCCAAATAGTCCTATTTTACCAGGCTGGTGAAAACTTTAAGTGGTTGGATATTACTCATAGGAATGTTTAGTAACTAATTATTAAATGTGGTTCTTATATAAGAAAAGAAAATGAATTACCTATGTTTACGTTGGGCATCTATTGCCTGCTCTTCAAACGACATAATTTCAATTTGGTGTCGAAATTGAGTTGATTACGAATCGAAGTCGTGTTTCGTCTGAATGCCTAATAAATTGCCCCTTTTGTGTTAAAATGAACACTTGGTGCTTATATACATTTAGGGATTGGTCAAATAATTACATGGCAGAGGTCGAAACAAATCGTGGGGCCTCGAGTCTGGGGCGAGTGCACAGTCTCCGCAGTTCGAGTCCCGAGTTGAGAGTCAATATACCGCACCATGAGTCCCAATCTGCTATTGTTGACGTCTCGCAAAACAGGACCAGTTTGTCCATCAATGATTAACTTTTAAAAGGATGAGAGATTTGTACATGTTGAATCCTAATAGCGCTTTTACACTACTATTATATATTAAAAAGGTATATTTGGGCAGCTCCTCTACCTTGAAAAAATTTTAAAGTTGATTAAAATAAAATCAAATGGGGCTTAAAGTCCTACATTTTTTTACCGCCTGGGCTAATGATGGCGGACCTTCGCCACGCAGTTTGCTATGGGAGAATTTTTGCCTGGACAGAGGCACTATGGCCCATATTGTAACAAGTGTTGCATATCTTTGCTTTTTATAGTTTAAAAAGGTTTAATAACATCAATTAACAAACATCAATTAATTTCGGATTATAATTTTTAGATAAACCTCAATACGATTAGTAGATGTAGATATTGAAATGGAAAAGGATTGATTAGTTGTTGTTTTTTTAATTCTTTTTCTTAATAAAATGGGTTTATCTGAGGGTCATTGAGAAGCTAAGATACAGACTTCACATCGTAAGCAATTTACCGATGACAAAATTCAAAATATGATGTAGCAGAAAGTGATGCTCAGAGTGGCAAAAGTTATTGATACAAATACAGGAATTTGTAACTGATTTTCATGATGCTATCTCTGTATTTAGTAAAGAAAAAAACAACGGATTTCTGACCAAATGATGGTATCTATAATTAAACAGATTCTATTTGGGTATAATGATCCTTGAATTCGCTACTTATTTCCAATAGTAATAATTGATATTAACTGAGAATACAAAATTGTATCGATGACATTTTTTTTTATGTATTTATTAAACGTACTAGAATTTGTAATCAGAAAGATATAGTTAGTCGGGATTTCCCGGCGTGGATCATCCTTGTTACAGGACAGAGAACCTGACAACATATAATCGTTCGGGCGTGAAGCAAACCCGAGGTCCCGTGAACACATAGACGGGCACGTAAAAGCTTTCTAGGACGTTGAAATTCCATGTAAGGGTAGGCAGTAGGGCCACTGTCCTGTCCAAATTTCCATGTCCGTCTTCATAAGTCTGATCCATATGAATTATATATCTTTTATATTGAATGTTTCTTTTCTTGTTTTTCAGTGTTTGGCCATTACATGTAACGCCCTCTATATTGATACTGATGTTGAGGTTCATGTTGAACTATGTTTGGTAAGAATTTTTATAAATATATAGGATATTGTATGTATCTGCAATCATTAAAGCCAGTTGTCCCTGATTTGATAAGCAAACACCATACAGTTTGCTATGAGGGAAATTTTCCCCGGGCAGCGACAATATGGCCTAATGTGGAATTTCAACTGCCAAGGGATCTTTTACGTACACGCAAATGTGTACACGGGACTAGTTTTTCGTCCCATCCGAACGACTAGACATCTGTCCTTGTCAGGCCCTCCGTCCTGCATCACTGACAAGGAGAAACGTATAATATATAAAGGATGTCCATGTGGGTTGTGCAATGTCTAAACTATTTTTGATGGATTGTTCAATTAATTCCCTTTCCATTGGAGGAGAAATGGTAGCTTGTGGAGATGTTTTATTAATTTACACTAATCCGGTGAGGTATTTGGCTTTGTCATCAGCGTATGGAACGAGTGTGGCGTATTGAATGCTGTCGTCATCTTGTGTTAAAACCATCGAAAGTGATTTCTCCTATTCTAACGGCTTGGTCTTTTAATTTTGTATGCGAATCGTTTGGAATAAACTGATGTAGCATCAAAGGCAGTATATAAAGATTAAATTAACTTGGCCAGACAATTAACATAATTATTGTTTGCTGTCTTAAGCTAATTAAAGGGGAAGACCAACGATTTTCAACAAGGCTTTCATAAATAATAAATGTATATTTAGAAATAATCCCCTATGTAACATATGCAAAAAAAAAATTTGTAAACGAGAAATTAATTTTCATTAATATCGGAAGTGACGTAGTTGGTTCAACGCGCTCACCGGTCTCTATAGTAAACATTCAAATTTGGAGTAAGTTTAGTACTGTATTTTGTGACCGTCTCGCCTATTAGGAGAACATTGGATGAAAGGAAATCTTTATTATGATATTAAGAACATTAACTTACGTTTTTTTAAGGTATAATACACAAAACCTCTGCGTAAATTAAGTTTCTAAACTGGACACTGTGACCCAATTTAAGCCACATGTTTAGTTGTTTATATCACGTGATGGCTGGCACGTGACAGGTGTTACATCACGTGATAGACATGTGACTCAATATTTCGTCTGCATCGTTGTTTTGTGCTTACCGACTGACGGGTTTTTTTTTTTTTTGCTTTTCTTCTGCTTGTGTTGTTTGACTCTGACTGAACTCACACCATTTCCCTTTTTGCAAATGCTGACCTGTCATTTTGTTGAATTTCTAGTAAGAAAGGAAAATACTTGGAATAGCGTCTTTCTTCAATATAGACTTTCTTTTTGATCCAGTCAGTTCATGCTGTAAATCTCTGACATAATCGGATGGTACAAAATGTTTGCCACACACCCTCAAATTCTTTATTTTTTTATATGAGGAATTTATTGGGAGATTCTTGTTTCTAATTTTCACAAGCCACTCTCTTCGACGCCTTGCATCTGATGGAAACCGATGAAATGACACGCCTATGCTTCTTGTAATCTCGTAGTTCTCACAACCTGGCACATTACAAGAGGGCATTTTCTATTGTTTACGCGAAGCCTGCTCATTTACCCAACAAGAACAAGTCATCAACCTCAACATTAATTGCCAAAAGTCAATGTTATTCACAGGCCGCTAATATTGGTCTGTTTACTTTTATAAATGTAAAAAGATACGCAGTCAGTTACTTAAAACAACGGTGCAGACGAAATATCTGTCAGCTATCACGTGATGTACAAATATCTGTCACGTGCCAGCTATCACGTGATATAAACAACAAAACATGTGGCTTAAATTGGGTCACAGTGTCCAGTTTAGAAACTTAATTTACGCAGGGGTTTTGTGTATTCTACCTTAAAAAAAACGTAAGTTAATGTTTTTAATATCCTAATAAAGATTTCCTTTCATCAGATGTTCTGCGAAACGTCGAAACGAACACAAAATACAGCGTTAAACTTACTCCAAATTTGAATGTTTACTGTAGAGAGCAGTGAGCGTGTTGAACCAACTACGTCACTTCCGATATTAATAAAAATTCATTTCTCGCTTACAAATTTTTTTTTGCATTTGTTACACGGGGGATTATTTCTAAATATATATTTATTATTTATGGAAACCTTGTTGAAAATCGTTGGTCTTCCCCTTTAAGGTAAATCATACTAGTGATTTTTTTCTCTGGGTTGAAATTGTATATATTATTTAGACAGTCATTCACATGGCAAGCTCATGTAATGTACGCACGGGTGGTGTGTGATGTTGGGATTCAGATTGAATATGTGCGTAAATATTCAAATTGTATATTATGTTCGCAGGTGTAGACATAATTAATTAATTAGCCCTTTATAATTTCGGAATTTTGAATGCCGAAATGTTACTTGCAATACAAAAATATAAAATAACTTTATACTTGTAATCTAAAGCCTAGCTCACAGTCCGTTGAACGTGCTACTACTGGCAGTCTACGGGGGCGGGGCATTTTTTAGTAAACCCGGTTTCTTGCGGCTGGTCAGTGAGCTACCAAACCTTACGACCCCTGCGTGCCAAAACACGTACAATCGGTTGTGGGCTAGGCTTTAAGCAGGAAAATTAAGAAAACACGTTTTCTCCATTTATTCCAGAAAAGAATAGTTGTTGAAGTTGAAGAGCTACAAAGAAGCGGTAGTTCAATAATCCTACAAGCGTTAGCTCCCGTGGACTGAAAACTTATCCATTACAGAACATTCATAACATACCATACAGTCATAATAATTGTGTTATGGGGCAAATTTGGTCTGGACAGCCGTGATTGAACACGGACCTTGAGCCTTGTGATCCATTGTTGGTCAATAGCGGCTCCCACTTATTGGGACATCGTGTCTGGATAGTATTAACTAGAAGGGATAAATCTCCGTATACCACCCTTTAATGAATCGACTTTGTGTTATGACATCCTAACAACAATCACGATTTACATCCCCAGAAAACACCCACCCTCCATAGATACCCCATTGTGAACACGGGATCTCGGTTTTTCGTCCCATTCGACTGTTGTTGTCAAACCCTCCGTCCTGCACTGCTGAAAAGGGGAAGCCACGTTGGAAAATCTCGATGAACTTTCTCGGCCAATGTAGGGATCGAACACTCCACCTCCAGGCTAATGAACCAGCGTCTTACCCACTTAGTCACCGCGGCTCCCCTAATGTACAATGGATCTGTGGACGACACCACTGTAAGGGGTTACATTGTTCCCATTGATGAATACAATATGTGTATGATAAGACACTGTTCCCACTGGCGGCGTATGCAGTGGGTCCACTATTTGGTATGATAAATCACTGCTCCCGCTGGTGAATACAGTGGGTACACATGGGCGTACGAGCCTGAGACAGGGGGTGGGGCTGGCTTCAGATGAGTACTAACTTTTGGGCAAGATGACTCTTCAGGCAGACGGGTAAAGTGAAAAAAAAATCATCTACTTGGCAAAATAAAAAGCCGGAAATCTAACGAAACACTAATTTTATGCACTGGAATAACAGGAAAACGCGTTTTCGACCGTCAAACATTCCCAAAATTTCTGGTGGGCGGGGGAGCCATACATGATCAGCTCCGCTCTCTGTAAACCCCCTTTCTTTTGGGGGGGGGGGGGGCATTTCTTGCTTTACTTTCCTAAATGTCATCGAAATCTAATTTTAACGCTAATTCTGCGTTTAATTGAATACTGAGTTGACTATTGATTGATAAACAATTCTGATACACTGTACATTATTTGGTATGATTGAAAAATAGGTTTCCGGTAATAGTATATGACAGAAACAATATTGTTTAATATAATTTATTTGTGAACACAAACCATTACACGTCAGATTCTTATGCTTTAAGGCAACATACATTTACATTTATTTCACGGTGGAAAATACACACGGAACCCCTTGGACAGTGGCGTTCTCCACGTTGACATCTTATAGGTCGCACTCCGTCAATCTCGAGGATAGGATGGCCAATTCGACAAAGAGGTCGGCCATCATTTAGAATATTTTCAGCATCTACATTAACTGCGGCATCTGGAATACATAAATAACTAGTGATGCCATCGGTTGTTCTAGATTTTCAACAAATTTGAATACGATTTGCTGGGTGACGTTTAGAAGGGGGCATACCCCTATCCTCTACGGCTTAAAAGTTGGGATAGAAACAACATGCAACCATACCATAGGGACATACCTTTAGATTCCTAAATCATGTAGACTTAGAGGCATACCCCTAGCCTCCACGGCTTAAAAGTTGGGATAGAGACAACATGCAACCATACCATAGGGACATACCTTTAGTCTCCTAAATCATGTAGACTTAGAAAAAAGAGTGTAACTTTGGCCACAAAATACAGGCTAAGGGATAGAGAACTTATATTTAACTTATATTCAATATCATAGCTGTGTATTTTTGTTTATGTGTATCATGAATGTTACAAAGATTTATAAACGCAGTTATAGCAACAAAGTGTTCCAGAGTTTATTCATCATTGAAGTTGAATACACAGCGTGAAAGTACCACCGATATGTTAACAACTTGAATAACTACTCGACGTTACGGTAAATATGTTTTCACAGTAATCATCATTCTGATAATAGAAATCATCTAGACGAATTTTGAAAATATATGTTAAACAAAATTCACTCACCAACACAAACTGCGAGAGGAAGACATTCGTGTAAGTTTGTTAAACAAGTAGGTTTACGTAGACGACATACTTGTCCGTTGTCACATTGTTTAGACTACAAAATATAACATACACGTTAAAAATATATAGAATAACCTATCTTAATTGCCGTCTAGAAAAACATAATATTGAGGCTAATAAAGACTGACATATAGTGTGCTATTAGGAACATGGCAGCGACATTACGACATACTCTCATATCGAATTCCACCATCCAACGGTCATTTTACGTTCTTTTTTCTGAAAACCGAATGAGTACAACACGCTAAAACATATACTAAAATAGACGCTTAGATTTGAAATATGCATCAGAGATTTTTAACAAATACATACGCCCACCAACATCCGACCCGTCCGTAAATTATGACAGGTATTGTGTTTATAAAAGCACCTCAAATAATTGAATTTATTTTAATAACGTGTGAGAACAAAATATGTGATATCCTTATCACCAAGATGTATTTTCAAGTCGGGGGTAAATGGCGTTAATGGCGGCCATTGCATATAAATACAATATCATATACATTTATAAAATTTCTTACCAAACATAGATCAACATGAACATCAGCATCAATATCGAGGGCACTACATGTAATGGCCAAACACTGAAAAACAAGAAAAGAAACATTCAATATAAAATAATTTACATGGATCCTGGGTGATGAATATTGTGTATTTACTGCAGGTGTCAAAAGAAATGAAATGAAACATAACGGGTTTTAACGTGGTACTGGTCTGCTCCGACCAGGCTAATGCAGACAGACACTATCAAGAATGAAGTCCGCTGGAAAATCCCGATGAAGTTTCTCGGCCAACTCAGAGATCGAACACGGCACCTCCAGGATGACGAGACAACGTGTTACCAATCGGGCCACCGTAGCTTCATGTGTTTAAAAGAAACGAATGAGAATATTTAACTTACCAGAATAACACAGAGAACAGATTTCATCTTGATGAATTAAGTAGGTAGTAGAACTACAAACCAGTTGAAATAAATCAGTTGATTATGGCAATAGTTGTGTATCTCACTCTTATATAGTCTCAAATATTTAATAACAATAAATCAACAAACAATAATTTATTTCGGATTATCATTTTCATATATATAAAATTTAATCGGTACAATTATAAGAGAATAATAGAATAGATTAGTTTGTTTTGGTATGTACTTGAAGGTCATCAGTAAGACCATGGTTCACTACGGGGTTTTGCATTGTGGTTTCCCCCTTGTCACTGATGCCAGCCGACGGATGAATTTCCGCTGACTAATAATTCCTTCGAAAACCAAAGGATGAGACTGTGACAGGATATCTGATAATTCAAAAATGAAATTTTATAAATGAAAACGAGAAAAATGTAAATATTCCGTACATTCTCTTGTTTTTATTCATTTTATACTTAATAAAATCATGGTAATGTACGGACTTTTCTAAATAATGTATAGCCCTGCAATAAATTTTACAAAGATTTGTGATTTTGATTGAAACAAATGCAATCTTGATCTAGATATTAGTACTATTTCGGTCGTCAACGAGGTACATTCTAGCGGTAAGGTCTTTAGACATTGTTTATTATTTTCATTTTTTATTTATGGACTTTGTATAAATTCCAATTGCACCTGGAAATCGAACGTACTATATTTTACTGCGAAAGTACAAATTAATTCAGGTCCATAACACAGTTGATATTACACGATATCAAATTGACCCGCTTCCAATTAATATACGTATATCTATGTCAATTGTGCATACATTGAAATTAACAAACGAAAAGTTTGAAAATCATGCGGATTAGTGTTCAATGATTTGCATCAATTTCCATTGTTCGCAACAGTTTTGAAATTGTTCAGTGTAATTTTGCATACTCAATTAAAATCAACTAGTTTTATTGGAAATAAGTAGCGAACGCAATGATCATTATGTCCAATTGGAATCTGCTAAATTATGGATACCCATCATATGGTCAGATATAATTTTTATTTACTAAAACTGCCTACGATGTGATTTCTGTGTATAAGCTTCTCAGTGACCTTCAGATAAACCTTCTTTATTAAAAAAAAAAAAAAAAATGAAAAAATGAAACATAAACTAATCAATCAGTTCTCATTTCAATACCTATTGATCGTATTAAACCCATCTCTGTAAATCTTTCTTCTTTCGGAGAACGATCCTTCTCTTTTTGAATTATCAGATATCCTGTCACAGTCTCATCCTTTGGTTTTCGAAGGAATTATTAGTCAGCGGAAATTCATCCGTATATTGTTGTCACGCGTCACTTATATAGAAGGATAACTTGCGTTTTCCTTGAAATATTCACTAGCAATCTATGGTAGCAATGATCTTTGTGTTAAAATTATATGTGTTATGTCTTATGGCAGTTTTATCACATATTATGTGATAATGACTGACGCCAATATTGTCCAATAAACCATAGTGTGTGCTGGAAAGTAGAGTTTTTCACTCAAAGCAGCGACATTGTCTAGGCTACTCTTAATCTAATTTCAACTGTCAAGGGTTATTTGACGTGCACACCGACGTGTACATGGAGTCTTGTTTTTCGTTCCAGACCCGTCTGCTGGCATCACTGACAAGGGGAAAACCACAATGCAAAACCCCGTTTCCTGTGGCTAGTGAACCATGGGCATGGCCTTACTGGTGACCTTCAAGTACATGCCAAAACAAACTAATCTATTCTATAATTCTCTTATAATTGTATCGATTAAATTTTATATATATGAAAATGATAATCCGAAATAAATTATTGTTTGTTGATTTATTGTTATTAAATATTTGAGACTATATAAGAGTGAGATACACAACTATTGCCATAATCAACTGATTTATTTCAACTGGTTTGTAGTTCTACTACCTACTTAATTCATCAAGATGAAATCTGTTCTCTGTGTTATTCTGGTAAGTTAAATATTCTCATTCGTTTCTTTTAAACACATGAAGCTACGGTGGCCCGATTGGTAACACGTTGTCTCGTCATCCTGGAGGTGCCGTGTTCGATCTCTGAGTTGGCCGAGAAACTTCATCGGGATTTTCCAGCGGACTTCATTCTTGATAGTGGTGCAGGACAGAGGACCTGACAACATACACACGTTCGGGTGTGGCGCAAACCCGAGGACCCGTGTAAACAATGGCGTACGTGCCCTGTCAAAATTTCCATGTCTGTCTGCATTAGCCTGGTCGGAGCAGAACAGTACCACGTTAAAACCCGTTATGTTTCATTTCATTTCTTTTGACACCTGCAGTAAATACACAATATTGAATGTTTCTTTTCTTGTTTTTCAGTGTTTGGCCATTACATGTAGTGCCCTCGATATTGATGCTGATGTCGATGTTGATCTATGTTTGGTAAGAATTTTATAAATGTATATGATATTGTATTTATATGCATTAGCCGTCATTAACGCCATTTACCCCCGATTTGAAAATACATCTTGGTGATAAGGATATCACAGATTTTGTTCTCACACATTATTAAAATAAATTCAATTATTTGAGGTGCTTTTGTAAACACAATGCCTGTCATAATTTACGGACGGGTCGGATGTTGGTGGGCGTATGTATTTGTTAAAAATCTCTGATGCATATTTAAACTCTAAGCGTCTATTTTAGTATGTTTTAGCGTGTTGTACTCATTCGGTTTTCCTAAACAGAACGTAAAATGACAGTTGGATGGTGAAATGTCGCTGCCATGTTCCTAATAGCACACTGTATGCCAGTCTTTATTAGCCTGAATATTATATTTTTCTAGACGGCAATTAAGATAGGTTATTTTATATATTTTTAACGTGTATGTTATATTTTGTAGTCTAAACAATGTGACAACGGACAAGTATGTCGTCTACGTAAACCTGCTTGTTTAACAAACTTACACGAATGTCTTCCTCTCGCAGTTTGTGTTGGTGAGTGAATTTTTGCTTAACATATATTTTCAAAATTCGTCTAGATGATTTCTATCACCAGAATGATGATTACTGTGAAAACATATTTACCGTAACGTCGAGTAGTTATTCAAGTTGTTAACATATCGGTGGTACTTTCACGCTGTGTATTCAACTTCAATGATGAATAAACTCTGGAACACTTTGTTGCTATAACTACGTTTATAAATCTTTGTAAAATTCATGATAGACATGAACAAAAACACACAGCTATGTCATTGAATATAAATTAAATTAATAAGTTCTCTATACCTTAGCCTGTATTTTGTGGCGAAAGTTACACTCTTTTTTCTAAGTCTACATGATTTAGGAGACTAAAGGTATGTCCCTATGGTATGGTTGCATGTTGTTTCTATCCCAACTTTTAAGCCGTGGAGGATAGGGGTATGCCTCCTTCTAAACGTCCCCCAGCAAATCGTATTCAAATGTGTTGAAAATCTAGAACAACCGATAGCATCACTAGTTATTTATGTATTTCAGATGCTGCAGTTAATGTAGATGCTGAAAATATTCTAAATGATGGCCGACCTCTTTGTCGAATTGGACATCCTATCCTCGAGATTGACGGAGTACGACCTATAAGATGTCAACGTGGAGAAAACCACTGTCCAAGGGGTTCCGTGTGTGTTTTCCACCGTGAAATAAATGTAAATGTATGTTGTCTTAAAGCATAAGAATCTGGCGTGTAATGGTTTGTGTTCACAAATAAATTATATTAAACAATATTGTTTCTGTCATATACTATTACCGGAAACTTATTTTTCAATCATACCAAATAAGGTACAGTGTATCAGAATTGTTTATAAATCAATAGTCAACTCAGTAAAAATTCGTGGTATTCAATTAAAAGAAAAGTAGAATTACTGTTAAAATTAGGGTTCGATGACATTTAGGAAAGTAAAGCAAGATATGTCCCAAAAAAAGAGTTTACAGAGAGCGGAGCTAACCTTGTATGGCTCCCCCGCCCACCAGAAATTTTGGGAACGTTTGACGGTCGCAAACGTGTTTTCCTGTTATTCCAGCGCGTAAAATTGGTGTTTCATTAGATTTCCGGCACTTTATTTTGCCAAGTACATATAGATGATTTTTTTTTCACTTTACCCGTCTGCCTGAAAAGTCATCGTGTCCAAAAGTTAGGGGAAGCTGAAGCCAGCCCCACCCCTCTGTGTACCCACTGTATACGCCAGTGGGAGCAGTGATTTATCATACCATGGCCCAAATAATGGACCCATTGCATACGCCGCCAGTGGGAACAGTGTCTTATCATACACATATTGTATTCATCAATCGGAACAATGTAACCCCTTAGAGTGGTGTCGTCCACAGATCCATTGTACATTAGGGGGGCCGCGGTGACTAAGTGGGTAAGACGCTGGTTCATTAGGCTTGAGATGGAGTGTTCGATCCCTGCATTGGCCGAGTAAGTTCATCGAGATTTTCCAACGTGGCTTCCCCTTTTCAGCAGTGCAGGACGGAGGGTTTGACAACGACAACAGTCGAATGGGACGATGTTTTGTGGGGATGTAAATCGTGTTTGTTATTCGGATGTCATAAAACAAAGTCGATTTTTTAAAGGGTGTTATACGGAGATTTATCCCTTGTAGTTAATACTATCCAGACAAGATGTCCCAACAATGGTTCACAAGGCTCAAGGTCCGTGTCCAGTGACGGGAGTTAACGCTTGTACGATTATCGAACTACAGCTTCTTTGTAGCTATTCAACTTCTATTCTTTTCTGGAATAAATGGAGAAAACGTGTTTTCTTAATTTTCCTGCTTAAAGCCTAGCCCACAACCCATTGTACGTGTTTTGGCACGCACGGGTCGTAAGGTCTGGTAGCTCACTGACCAGCCACAAGAAACCGGGTTTACTAAAAATGCCCCCCCCCCCTCGTAGACTGCCAGTAGTAGCACGTTGAACGGACTGTGAGCTAGGCTATAGATTACAAGTATAAAGTTATTTTATATTTTTGTATTGCAAGTAACGTTTCAGCATTCAAAATTCCGAAATTATAAAGGGCTAATTAAGTAATTATGTCTACACGTGCGAACATAATATACAATTTGAATATTTACGTACATATTCAATCTGAATCCCAACATCACACACCACCCGTGCGTACATTTACATGAGCTTGCCATGTGAATGACTGTCTAAATAATATATACAATTTCAACCCAGAGAAGAAAGCACTAGTATGATTTACCTTAATTAGCTAAAGACAGCAAACAATAATTATGTTAATTGTCTTGCGAAGTTAATTTAATCTTTATGCCTTTGATGCTATATCAGTTTATTCTAAACGACTCGCATACAAAATTAAAAGACCAAGCCGTTAAAATAGGAGAAATCACTTTCGATATTTTTAGCACAAGATGAAGACAACATTTAATACGCCACACTCGTTCCATACGCTGATGACAAAGCCAAATACCTCACCGGATTAGAGTAAATTAATAAAACATCTTCACAAACTATCATTTCTCTTCCAATGGAAAGGGAATTAATTGAACAATCCATCAAAAATAGTTTAGACATTGCACAACCCACATGGGCATCCTTTATATATTATTATATGTTTCCCCTTGACAGATGTTTAGTCGTTCGGATGGGACAAAAACTGTTGTCCCGTGTACACATTGGCGTGTACGTAAAAGGTCCCTTAGCAGTTGGAATTCCATGTAAGATGAGGCCATATATTATACGTTTCCCCTTGTCAGTGAGGCAGGACGGAGGGCCTGACAATGACAGATGTCTAGTCGTTCGGATGGGACGAAAAACTGCTGTCCCGTGTACACATTGGCGTGTACGTAAAATATCCCTTGGCAGTTGGAATTCCATATAAGATAAGGCCATATTGCCGCTGCCCGGGGAAAATTTCCCTCATAGCAAACTGTATGGCGTATGCCTGTCTTCATTAGCCCATATTCGGAGCAGAACAATAGGACGTTAAACCCGATTTCATTTCATTTCCTCCCCCCCCCCCCAAAAAAAAAAGAAATACAAATGTTTAGCCCCTAATACCATCTCGTAAACACGACTCTTCATATTGTTGTTCCCAAATAGTCCTATTTTACCAGGCTGGTGAAAACTTTAAGTGGTTGGATTACTCATAGAAATGTTTAGTAACTAATTATTAAATGTGGTTCTTATATAAGAAAAGAAAATGAATTACCTATGTTTACGTTGGGCATCTATTGCCTGCTCTTCAAATGACATAATTTCAATTTGGTGTCGAAATTGAGTTGATTACGAAGCGAAGTCGTGTCTGAATGGCTAATAAATTGCCCCTTTTGTGTTAGTTAAAATGAACACTTGGTGCTTATATACATTTAGGGATTGGTCAAATAATTACATGGCAGAGGTCGGAACAAATCGTGGGGCCTCGAGTCTGGGGCGAGTGCACAGTCTCCGCAGTTCGAGTCCCGAGTTGAGAGTCAATATACCGCACCATGAGTCCCAATCTGCTATTGTTGACGTCTCGCAAAACGGGACCAGTTTGTCCAGCAATGATTAACTTTTAAAAGGATGAGAGATTTGTACATGTTGAATCCTAATAGCGCTTTTACACTTCTATTATATATTAAAAAGGTATATTTGGGCAGCTCCTCTACCTTGAAAAAATTTTAAAGTTGATTAAAATCAAATCAAATGGGGCTTAAAGTCCTACATTTTTTTACCGCCTGGGCTAATGATGGCGGACATACGCCAGGCAGTTTGCTATGGGAGAATTTTTGCCTGGACAGAGGCACTATGGCCCATTCTGATATCAATTGTAACAAGTGTTGCATATCTTTGCCTTTTATAGTTTAAAAAGGTTTAATAACATCAATTAACAAACATCAATTAATTTCGGATTATAATTTTTAGATAAACCTTAATACGATTAATAGATGTAGATATTGAAATGGAAAAGGATTGATTAGTTGTTGTTTTTTTTATTCTTTTTTTTAATAAAATGGGTTTATCTGAGGGTCATTGAGAAGATAAGATACAGAATTCACATCGTAAGCCATTTAACGATGAAAAAATTCAAAATATGATGTGTAGCAGAAAGTGATGTTCAGGGTGTCAAAAGTTATTGATACAATTGCAGGAATTTGGAACTGATTTTCATGATGCTCTCTCTGTATTTAGTAAAAAAAAAAACGTATTTCTGACCAAATGATGGTATCTATAATTAAACAGATTCTTTTGGGGCATAATGATCCTTGAATTCGCTATTTATTTCCCATAGTAATAATTGATATTAACTGAGAATACAAAATTGTATCGATGACATTTTATGTATTTATGTATTTATTAAACGTACTAGAATTTGTAATAAGAAAAATATAGTTAGTCCCGATTTCCCGGCGTGGATCATCCTTGTTACAGGACAGAGGACCTGACAACATATAATCGTTCGGGCGTGAAGCAAACCCGAGGTCCCGTGTACACATAGACGGGGACGTAAAAGCTTTCTAGGACGTTGAAATTCCATGTAAGGGTAGGCAGTAGTGCCACTGTCCTGTCCAAATTACATGTCCGTCTTCATAAGTCTGATCCATATAAATTATATATCTTTTATATTGAATGTTTCTTTTCTTGTTTTTCAGTGTTTGGCCATTACATGTAACGCCCCCTATGTTGATACTGATGTTGAGGTTCATGTTGAACTATGTTTGGTAAGAATTTTTATAAATATATAGGATATTGTATGTATCTGCAATCATTAAAGCCAGTTGTCCCCGATTTGATAAGCAAACACCATACAGTTTGCTATGAGGGAAATTTTCCCCGGGCAGCGACAATATGGCCTAATGTGGAATTCCAACTGCCAAGGGATCTTTTACGTACACGCAAATGTGTACACGGGACTAGTTTTTCGTCCCATCCGAACGACTAGACATCTGTCCTTGTCAGGCCCTCCGTCCTGCATCACTGACAAGGAGAAACGTATAATATATAAAGGATGCCCATGTGGGTTGTGCAATGTCTAAACTATTTTTGATGGATTGTTCAATTAATTCCCTTTCCATTGGAGGAGAAATGATAGTTTGTGGAGATGTTTTATTAATTTACACTAATCCGGTGAGGTATTTGGCTTTGTCATCAGCGTATGGAACGAGTGTTGTGTATTAAATGTTGTCTTCATCTTGTGTTAAAACCATCGAAAGTGGTTTCTCCTATTCTAACGGCTTGGTCTTTTAATTTTGTATGCGAGTCGTTTAGAATAAACTGATATAGCATCAAAGGCATAAAGATTAAATTAACTTCGCAAGACAATTAACATAATTATTGTTTGCTGTCTTTAGCTAATTAAGGTAAATCATACTAGTAATTTTTTTCTTTGGGTTGAAATTGTATATATTATTTAGACAGTTATTCACATGACAAGCTCATGTAAATGTACGCACGGGTGGTGTGTGATGTTGGGATTCAGATTGAATATGTGCGTAAATATTCAAATTGTATATTATGTTCGCACGTGTAGACATAATTAATTAATTAGCCCTTTATAATTTCGGAATTTTGAATGCTGAAATGTTACTTGCAATACAAGAATATAAAATAACTTTATACTTGTAATCTAAAGCCTAGCTCACAGTCCGTTGAACGTGCTACTACTGGCAGTCTAGGGGGGGGGGTGTATTTTTTAGTAAACCCGGTTTCTTGCGGCTGGTCAGTGAGCTACCAAACCTTGCGACCCGTGCTTGCCAAAACACGTACAATCGGTTGTGGGCTAGGCTTTAAGCAGAAAAATTAAGAAAACACGTTTTCTCCATTTATTCCAGAAAAGAATAGTTGTTGAAGTTGAAGAGCTACAAAGAAGCGGTAGTTCAATAATTTCACAAGCGTTAGCTCCCATGGACTGAAAACTTATCCATTACAGAACAGTCATAATATACCATACAGTCATAATAATGGTCTGGACAGCCGTGACTGAACACGGACCTTGAGCCTTGTGATCCATTGTTGTGCGATAGCGGCTCCCACTTATTGGGACATCTTGTCTGGATAGTATTAATTAGGGATAAATCTCCGTATACCACCCTTTAATGAATCGACTTTGTTTTATGACATCATAACAAAAATCACGATTTACATCCCCACAAAACACCCACCCTCCATAGATACCCCATTGTGAACACGGGATCTCGGTTTTTCGTCCCATTCGACTGTTGTTGTCAAACCCACCGTCCTGCACTGCTGAAAAGGGGAAGCCACGTTGGAAAATCTCGATGAACTTTCTCGGCCAATGCAGGGATCGAACACTCCACCTCCAGGCTAATGAACCAGCGTCTTACCCACTTAGTCACCGCGGCTCCCCTAATGTACAATGGATCTGTGGACGACACCACTCTAAGGGGTTACATTGTTCCCATTGATGAATACAATATGTGTATGATAAGACACTGTTCCCACTGGCGGCGTATGCAGTGGGTCCACTATTTGGTATGATAAATCACTGCTCCCACTGGTGTATACAGTGGGTACACATGGGCGTACGAGCCGGAGACAGGGGGTGGGGCTGGCTTCACCTGACTACTAACTTTTGGGCAAGATGACTCTTCAGGCAGACGGGTAAAGTGAAAAGAAAAATCATCTACTTGGCAAAATAAAGTGCCTGAAATCTAATGAAACACTAATTTTATGCACTGGAATAACAGGAAAACGCATTTTCGACCGTCAAACATTCCCAAAATTTCTGGTGGGCGGGGGAGCCATACAAGGTCAGCTCCGCTCTCTGTAAACCCCCTTTTTTTTTGGGGGGGGGGCGCATTTCTTGCTTTACTTTCCTAAATGTCATCGAAATCTAATTTTAACGCTAATTCTGCGTTTAATTGAATACCACGAATTTTTACTGAGTTGACTATTGATTTATAAACAATTCTGATACACTGTACCTTATTTCGTATGATTGAAAAATAGGTTTCCGGTAATAGTATATGACAGAAACAATATTGTTTAATATAATTTATTTGTGAACACAAACCATTACACGTCAGATTCTTATGCTTTAAGACAACATACATTTACATTTATTTCACGGTGGAAAACACACACGGAACCCCTTGGACAGTGGTTTTCTCCACGTCCACATCTTAAAGGTCGCACTCCGTTAATCTCGAGGATAGGATGGCCAATTCGACAAAGAGGTCGACCATCATTTAGAATATTTTCAGCATCTACATTAACTGCGGCATCTGAAATACATAAATAACTAGTGATGCCATCGGTTGTTCTAGATTTTCAACAAATTTGAATACGATTTGTTGGGTGACGTTAAGAAGGGGGGCATACCCCTATCCTCTACGGCTTAAAAGTTGGGATAGAAACAACATGCAACCATACCATAGGGACATACCTTTAGTCTCCTAAATCATGTAGACTTAGAAAAAAAGAAGAGTGTAACTTTCGCCACAAAATACAGGCTAAGGGATAGAGAACTTATATTTAACATATTCAATGTCATAGCTGTGTATTTTTGTTTATGTGTATCATGAATGTTACAAAGATTTATAAACGTAGTTATAGCAACAGAGTGTTCCAGAGTTTATTCATCATTGAAGTTAAATACACAGCGTGAAAGTAGCAATGATCTTTGTGTTAAAATTATATGTGTTATGTCTTAATGCAGTTTTATCACATATTATGTGATAATGACTGACGCCAATATTGTCCTTTAAACCATAGCGTGTGCTGGAAAGTAGAGTTTTTCACGTAAAGCAGTGGCATTGTCTAGGCTACTCTTAATCGAATTTCAACTGTCACGGGTTTTTTGACGTCCACACCGAGTCTTGTTTTTCGTACCAGACCCGTCGGCTGGCATCACTGACAAGGGGGAAACCACAATGTAAAACCTCGTTTCCTCTGGCTAGTGAACCATGGCCTTTCTGATGACCTTCAAGTACATACCAAAACAAACTGATCTATTCTATAATTCTCTTATAATTGTATCGATTAAATTTTATATATATGAAAATGATAATCCGAAATAAATTATTGTTTGTTGATTTATTGTTATTAAATATTTGAGACTATATAAGAGTGAGATACACAACTATTGCCATAATCAACTGATTTATTTCATCTGGTTTGTAGTTCTACTACCTACTGAATTCATCAAGATGAAATCTGTTTTCTGTGTTGTTCTGGTAAGTTAAATATTCTCATTCGTTTCTTTTAAACACATGAAGCTACGGTGGCCCGATTGGTAACACGTTATCTCGTCATCCTGGAGGTGCCGTGTTCGATCTCTGAGTTGGCGAGAAACTTCATCGGGATTTTCCAGCGGACTTCATTCTTGATAGTGTCTGTCTGCATTAGCCTGGTCAGAGCAGACCAGTACCACGTTAAAACCCGTTATGTTTCATTTCATTTCTTTTGACACCTGCAGTAAATACACAATATTCATCACCCAGCATCCATGTAAATTATTGTATATTGAATGTTTCTTTTCTTCTTTTTCAGTGTTTGGCCATTACATGTAGTGCCCTCGATATTGATGCTGATGTTCATGTTGATCTATGTTTGGTAAGAAATTTTATAAATGTATATGATATTGTATTTATATCCAATGGCCGTCATTAACGCCATTTAGCCCCGATTTGAAAATACATCTTGGTGATAAGGATATCACAGATTTTGTCCTTACACATTATTAAAATAAATTCAATTATTTGAGGTGCTTTTGTGAACACAATACCTGTCATAATTTACGGACGGTTCGGATGTTGGTGGGCGGATGTATTTGTTAAAAATCTCTCATGCATATTTAAACTCTAAGCGTCTATTTTAGTATATGTTTTAGCGTGTTGTACTCATTCGGTTTTCCTAAAAAAGAACGAAAAATGACCGTTGGATGGTGGAATTCGATATGAGAGTAGGTCGTAATGTCGCTGCCACGTTCTTAATAACACACTTTATGCCAGGCTTTATTAGCCTGAATATTTGAATATTATGTTTTTCTAGACGGCAATTAAGATAGGTTATTTTATATATTTTTTTAACGTGTATGTTATATTTTGTAGTCTAAACAATGTGACAACGGACAAGTATGTCGTCTACGTAAACCTGCTTGTTTAACAAACTTACACGAATGTCTTCCTCTCGCAGTTTGTGTTGGTGAGTGAATTTTTGCTTAACATATATTTTCAAAATTCGTCTAGATGATTTCTATTATCAGAATGATGATTACTGTGAAAACATATTTACCGTAACGTCGAGTAGTTATTCAAGTTGTTAACATATAGTGTGACGCTATATCGGTGGTACTTTCACGTTGTGTATGTAACTTCAACTCTGGAACACTTTGTTGCTATAACTACGTTTATAAATCTTTGTAACATTCATGATACACATAAACAAAAACACACAGCTATGACATTGAACATAAGATAAATATAAGTTCTCTATCCCTTAGCCTGTATTTCGTGGCGAAAGTTACACTCTTTTTCCTAAGTCTACATGATTTAGGAGACTAAAGGTATGTCCCTATGGTATGGTTGCATGTTGTTTCTATCCCAACTTTTAAGCCGTGGAGGCTAGGGGTATGCCTCCTTCTAAACGTCCCCCAGCAAATCGTATTCAAATGTGTTGAAAATCTAGAACAACCGATAGCATCACTAGTTATTTTTGTATTTCAGATGCTGCAGTTAATGTAGATGCAGAAAATATTCTAAATGATGGCCGACCTCTTTGTCGAATTGGACATCCTATCCTCGAGATTGACGGAGTACGACCTATAAGATGTAAACGTGGAGAACGCCATTGTCCAAGGGGTTCCGTGTGTGTTTTCCACCGTGAAATAAATGTAAATGTATGTTGTCTTAAAGCATAAGAATCTGACGTGTAATGGTTTGTGTTCACAAATAAATTATATTAAACAATATTGTTTCTGTCATATACTATTACCGGAAACTTATTTTTCAATCATACCAAATAAGGTACAGTGTATCAGAATTGTTTATCAATCAATAGTCAACTCAGTAAAAATTCGTGGTATTCAATTAAAAGAAAAGTAGAATTAGTGTTAAAATTAGGGTTCGATGACATTTAGGAAAGTAAAGCAAGAAATGTCCAAAAAGAGGAGTTTACAGAGAGCGGAGCTAACCTTGTATGGCTCCACCGCCCACCAGAAATTCTGGGAATGTGTGACGGTCGCAAACGCGTTTTCCTGTTATTCCAGCGCGTAAAATTAGTGTTTCATTAGATTTCCGGTACTTTATTTTGCCAAGTACATGTAGATGATTTGTTTTTTCACTTTACCCGTCTGCCTGAAAAGTCATCTTGCCCAAAAGTTAGGGGTAGCTGAAGCCAGCCCCACCCCCCTGCCCATGTGTACCCACTGTATACGCCAGTGGGGGAATTGATTTATCATACCAAATAATGGACCCACTGCATACGCCGCCAGTGGGAACAGTGTCTTATCATACACATATTGTATTCATCAATGGGAACAATGTAACTCCTTAGAGTGGTGTCGTCCGCAGATCCATTGTACATTTGGGGAGCCGCGGTGACTAAGTGGGTAAGACGCTGGTTCATTAGCCTGGCGATGGAGTGTTCGATCCCTGCATTGGCCGAGAAAGTTCATCGAGATTTTCCAACGTGGCTTCCCCTTTTCAGCAGTGCAGGACGGAGGGTTTGACAACAACAGTCGAATGGGACGAAAACCCGAGATCCCGTGTTCACAATGGGGTATCTATGGAGGGTGAGTGTTTTGTGGGGATGTAACTCGTGTTTGTTGTTCGGATGTCATAAAACAAAGTCGATTTTTTAAAGGGTGGTATACGGAGATTTATCCCTTGTGGTTAATACTTTCTAGACAAGATGTCCCAATAAGTGGGAGCCGCGATCGCCCAACAATGGATCACAAGGCTCAAGGTCCGTGTTCAGTCACGACTGTCCAGACCAAATTTGCCCCATAACACAATTATTATGACTGTATGATATATTATGACTGTTCTGTAATGAGAAGTTTTCAGTCCATGGGAGCTAACGCTTGTAAGATTATTGAACTACAGCTTCTTTGTAGCTATTCAACTTCAACAACTATTCTTTTCTGGAATAAATGGAGAAAACGTGTTTTCTTAATTTACCTGCTTAAAGCCTAGCCCACAACCCATTGTACGTTTTTTGGCACGCATTGGTCGTAGGGTTTGGTAGCTCATTGACCAGCCGCAAGAAACCGGGTTTACTAAAAAAATACCCCCCCCCCCCGTAGACTGCCAGTAGTAGCACGTTCAACGGACTGTGAGCTAGGCTTTAGATTACAAGTATAAAGTTATTTTATATTCTTGTATTGCAAGTAAAGTTTCAGCATTCAAAATTCCGAAATTATAAAAGGCTAATTTACCTTAATTAGCTAAAGACAGCAAACAATAATTATGTTAATTGTCTGGCCAAGTTGATTTATTCTTTATATACTGCCTTTGATGGTATATCAGTTTATTCTAAACGATTCGCAAACAAAATTAAAAGACCAGGCCGTTAGAATAGGAGAAATAACGTTCGATATTATTTTTAGCACAAGATGACGACAACATTCAATACTCCACACTCGTTCCATACGCTGATGACAAAGCCAAATACCTCACCGGATTAGTGTAAATTAATAAAACATCTCCACCAACTATCATTTCTCTTCCAATGGAAACAGAATTAATTGAACAATCCATCAAAAATAGTTTAGACATTGCACAACCCACATAGGCATCCTTTATATATTATACGTTTCTCCTTGTCAGTGATGCAGGACGGAGGGCCTGACAAGGACAGATGTCTAGTCGTTCGGATGGGACGAAAAACTGTTGTCCCGTGTACACATTGGCGTGTACGTAAAAGATCCCTTGGTAGCTGGAATTCCATATAAGATAAGGCCATATTGCCGCTGCTTTCCCTCATAGCAAACTGTATGGTGTATGCCTGTCTTCATTAGCCCAGATTCGGGGCAGAACAATAGGACGTTAAACCCGATTTCATTTCATTTTCCCTCAAAAAGAATACCAATGTTTAGCCCCTACTACAATCTCGTAAACACGACTCTTCATATTGTTGTTCCCAAATAGTCCTATTTTACCAGGTTGGTTAAAACTTTACAGTGGTTGGATTTCTCATGGGAATGTTCAATAACTGATTATTGAATCGGATTCTTATATAAGAAAAGTGAATGAGTTACCTATGTTTACGTTGGGTTTCTATCGCCTGCTCTCCAAATGAAATAATTTCAATTTGGTCTTGAAATTGAGAGGGTTGCATAGCCAAACCATGTTGCTTCTGGAGGCCTAAAATTTGTCCCTTTTGTGTAAATTACAACTTGCGACTCGGCTGAAGTCATATTTATCGCGACTCAAAACTTGACTCGACAGCTGTAACAAAGCGCAACGTGAAAAGGCTAATGACTCGAGTCGCGGCGTAGGGATACATCTCTTAAATTGTCTTATTCGCCATGAATTGTTCGATTCGGACTGGTGGTGTGGCGACTATCAATTACTCGAGGTGCGGGGACTAGGCACTTGACTCGAGGTCCCACCATATGTTCCCATCAAATGTAATTATTTGGCTAATCCATAAATCTACATGAGCACCAATTGTTCATGTTAAGTCACTCCTATTGATGAGGTCTCGCAAAACAGAACCAGTTTTTCCATCCAAGATTAACTTTTCAAAGGATGAGAGATCTAATATTGCAAAAAAGATGTTTAACTCTTAACTGACCCACGGCGACTTTTGTCGACACCTATGACGTTACCGTTAAGTACCCACGGCGACTTTTGTCGACAAAACCAGTTAACCGAATGCAACGTTCCTAGCACAATGAGAGTTACTCCCCTTATAAACAGGCGGCCTTTTATCATTTGTTTACTTCCTGTTTGACACTTTGACAGTTAAAAATCTTATTGTTTCTTCTTGAAAAATTACAATAAAATGGTGATATGTCTAGGCCTATACGACAACGCTCTCCGTATGACGGGTTACAAATACAATACCTATTGATTCAGATTTTATCGGTGGTGTAGATATTTATAGTTTTGCGTTAGAACGTGATAGACGAAGAAGCTATGCTAATCCACAAAAAATTTTAATATCGGTACCGGTACTTTTAAATGTTTTATAGTTCACAAAAGCCGAACAAAAAAAATAGAAATAACCGTTATATCTATGTGGGCCTAGACGTCTACATGAATTGTGCATGAAATGTCTAAATTATTATTATTTTCTTTTTTTTGTACAAAATTCATATTTATGAAAATGGCAATTTAGAATATTTCATCCATTTACATACACATGAAGGCCCAGAAGGGGTCTATTTTCAGTTATTATATGATTTTAAAATGCATACCTATATTTTAACTCTATTGGCCATTATGACGTGGGTTTTTATGACGTTATAACGTCAAACCTCTGGGTCATTTAAGAGTTAAATTATATTTTGATGGTCTGGAATTTTATTATTGTGTAGAGTTGTCTACTCCTGCTAGAGGTCGCTCACTCCAACACAGCATGGCCGTTTGCAAGCTATTTCAAGCATTTTAATACTCGCTCTTTGTACCGACGCCATAACTTTGCCTTTGTCGACTAATGATAGAGTCAAGGAACAAGGTACGATTTTACCTGAACCACCCGCTCCCAATCAAATCGTAGATTACCTCATAACTATGTGTGGGATGGCATGTTGAGCCAGTCCAAGGACAAGATAGTTACTCTGGCTAATACTGGCATTAAGGTTAATAAGCGCCTTGAAAAAGACTTCCATAGATTTCATCTCGGGGTATAATGGAGCACATCGGTTATCGTAAATCTATCTTTCGATTCTTTTATCTCATCGATTTTCGTCTAATACCTAAGCCTAATACTAATCCATCGTATCGCGACAGTACTAACGTAAATAAATTTAATCGCAAAGGCCCTTTACACCTGATGGGAAGGAGATTTGTCGGAAAATCAACTATAGTGATTCGTGCGATTGCCCCAACTGTGAACTGCTGCTCGATTTGTTATAGCAATCATAGTGCATTTGACCATCCAAAAACTAGGCTCTTTGAATTCCCTGTTGCAGGATGAGTTTGTTTCATCCGGCTTTTGAATGCACCAGGACGCCTGGACCAAATACCTGCACGATCATCCGGATAGGTAATTCACTTTAGATGGTGTCTGCTTTGGTGTTTGTATTGTGGATCCCCTAATAATTTAACTAATGTGGGATTCAAAAACTATAAATCCACAGAATAATTTCGCGTGCAAGAGGAAGAACAAGTTATTCGTGAAATTAGGGAGGGGAATTACCATGTAGCGGATGTGAAACCAGAGATTGTGGGTGCTTTGGGGGCAATTCCAAAATCAGCTCCAAACATTAGACTAATACATGACACAAGCCAACCCCTTGGAACTCATTAAATAATTTAGTCCACAGTGACTGTAGTTGTAGCTATATGGTTTAAGGGAAGCGTCAAGATATATACGCGAAGGGTGTTATTTAGCCAAAGTCGACCTTTCAGCGGCCTATCGTTCAGTTCCTTTGCAGTCCAGCAATTTTACTGCTACTGGATTAAAGTGGACAATTACAGATGATCAAAACCCAACATATATGTATGACACCATATTTCCTTTCGGCTCTTGCAAGAGTTCACAGATTTTCCAGACTTTGAGTAGCGCCGTGTGTTGGATTTTGTGGAACTTCTTTGGATTTCGAGCAATAGCATATTTGGACGATTTTGTATTAATAGCTGACACATACTATGAGAGCACATTAAGGTGCCTTTCAAAGCTACTGCATGAACGTGGTTTCGCAATTAAATGGAGTAAACTAGTGTGCATCTCAGGTAATATGTGGCACCCGGGCTTTCCTCCGTAGAATAATTGATTTTAAATCAAGTGTTGTTAAACACAGTCACAGAGTTCTGCTGTCGAGTGAACTTTTCGATGATATTCATTGTAGTCCAGTCAATGTAGCTGAAAAAGGGACTGAACCAAAACAAATTGCAACAGAATTTCTTTTGGTGGTATGCTTTTCAGTAAGGTCTCCTGTACATAATACTAAACATGTTCCAAAATATTGGTGGTGGAAAGGGGTCAAATTGCGTAATATGCAATTAGCATAATGTCATGATTCAATTTGGCTATCAAATGCTCAAATTTGGTGGAAATTGTATCCAATCCCGTGTTATCCTGGCCAGGGACATAAATAAACACATTTAGAATGTAATCAAATAATATCTGATGCACAATGTGCAAATTAATCAACGCCATTAGTGAAAAACTTACCCCCCCCCCCTAAATTAGAAACTCCTTTAGCTCCATGAAACCAGTACCTATGTCCATAATTACACGGTAAATGGTACCGTAGAACACTAGAAGTACAGCACACTTACATTGCATAAGAATATGCAAATAAGACACAGTTTAAGTCCATCTCAAAGAACATTTGCAATGAGTTTGATTTATTCGAAAAGCACGCTCAATACGTGTTTTTTCTACATTTATGCTCATTTGGATAGAAATAACCCTGCAATATTACCATACATCACTAATCATTGAGATATTTCTTCGCATATTGTCCATAATAACACTCACTCCGTGACTGATCCAAAGTTATCACAAGTGAATATTATGAGCAATACCGCGTAAAAAGTCTTAACAAATTCCACTTATATTGTTTCTACCCCTGCGAGACAGAAGGAAAGGTTCCCTATTATACAGTTATCTTTGTATTCGTCTAGTATTTGTTGAGTTGGTGGTAGTGGTACCAGCTTTCCTTGCAGTAGTTTTGAAACATCTTGTAGTACGTTTGGGGTGTCTAATAGGTGGACGCTGGGAAGTTGGTCCTTCTGGTAGTTTTAAGAATGCAGCAGTGATAATTTGTTCTGAAATCTCTTGAGTTCCAATGGATTGTGTCTTTATGGTATTTTTCACTCCAATAATCATTTGACCGTTTGTTCACTTACCTCTTCTCTCTGGATCTTTACTGTGGTTGACCATGTCTGCGTTTCTCGCATTCACAGACATCAGCACCATCAGCAAGAACTCTCTCACAGACGTAGATAAGTCACTGGTTATGTAATTCACTCCATGGCACTACAAATTTACTGTTCATTTATTAATAAACATTGTGCTCAATTTTCAATTGTGGTTATGTTTGGTGTGCATTAATCAAGTAATAAACTATATTAAAAACAAATAAATAAGATAAACAGTTATGTTTTCATAATGATTACATATAATGGTGGTGGAAGACGTCTAGGGTTTCTTAATACCTAAAGATTTCCTGTGACTCTTCAGGTATAATTGTAAAACTAGGCGTGGCAGTGATTGGCGCATTTATGAAAAACATTGACTGGACCGCACTAATATACTTGCGGAGATTTCACAGTACATCCTGCAGCACCTCCGAAATCAGTTTAAGACAATTCAGACGATAAAGTTTTGATAATTTGTTTCCATCAGGGATATGTGACCACACCTCAACAGTGCTGTGGTACTAATGGAGTCAGTCAAATGTTCCCCTTAATATTGGTGATGGAGCTTAATTTTTCAGGTTATTGCATAAGTCCATTTTTGAAATATGAAATTATGCTAATTAGCATATTATGCAATTTGACCCCTTTCCACCAAAAATATTTTGGAACATTTTTGGGATGTTTTTTTAGGGAACTGCACTGAAATGTATTCCAGTGAAATTAATTCTGTTTCAATTTGTTTTGTGTCTAACCCCAGATTGACTGGACTATTGGTGGCTCTCCTTCGTGAGGGTTTTCAATGGCACGTGTTCTATTAGAGATAGTCGTCCAATTACGTCAATCCAAACAGATGGATGTCGCTAAGGGGTTGGCGTTTTGACTGCCCAACATACTACCAACTACATACCAATATTAAAGAATTAATAGCGATATTGTTGTCTATTTGTCGTTAGTATCAATCTTTTAGTGAAACTCTGACAATAACCCAAAGATCTTAATTCATTTCAATATTTGCACATATCAAATTCTAACTTAATGATGTAGGAAAAATCACTTTCGGTATTGCTTGTTCTCTATCCATCTCTCGAAAATGTGGGCGTATCCTGCCTGGCAGTGCCAGCCTATCTTTGTCCCATCCGAACGACTAGACGGCTGTTCTTGTCAGGCCCTCCGTACTGTAACTATTCCATACGTCAAATCGTTTCCACTCAATATTTCAATTAATCCTAGGTTACTGTCGGGGTGAACTTGGATGCGAGGGTGAATTTCAGGTCACACGATCTATCACGATCTGGTCAGTTGACAAAGATGTCGGCCGTTTGTAAATTTACAAACATCAATTATTTATGGATTATAATTTTCAGATAAACCTGACTTATTAGTATTCGTGATTTTTTTAATAAAATAGTTTTATCTGAAGGTCATTGAGAAGCTAATACACAGAAGTCACATCGTAGGCAATTTACCAATGACACAATTCAAATTATGATGTGTAGCCGAAAGTCATGCTCAGAGTGGCAAAAGTTACACTTGTCAAAATTATTGGAATTAATTTGTGGCTGAATTTTATATCTCTGTTTTAGTAAAATAGTATTTCTGACAATATGCCGGGTATCCATAATTTAGCAGATTCTATTTGGGCACAATGATCCTTGAGTTCGCTACTTATTTCCAGTAGCAACTGTTGATTTTGATTGAGTATATAAAATTGCACTGACCCAAAACAATTTCAAAACTGTGGCGAACAATGGAAATTGATGCAAATGACTGAACACTAATCCGCATAAATTTTGAACCGTTCTTTTGGTCATTTCAATGTAAGTGTCATTGACCTGGATAAACCCTTAATAATTGGAAGCGGGTCAATTTGATATCTATTGATGTCAACAGTTTTGTCGTTTTGGGGGAAAATATAGTACATTCGACTTGAAGGGGCAATTGGAATTTATAATGCTATAAATACAAAATGAAAATTAAAAACTAAAAAACAATGCCTAATGTAATGAGATACGACCGTAGTAATACTAATCTAGACCAAGATTGTGTTTGTTTCAATCAAAATCCTTGTGATTTTTTTTGCTGTATAATACATTATATTTTTATATTTCATATTATTTGCAATATCTTTATTCCTTTTCGTCGTTGATTTTAACATTCAATATTGTTTTATAATTTCACTGTAATTAATAAGCCAACAGTAAAACTGATGTTTCCCGCCGAAATCCCAAAACAAATTGATGACACATATTAATTAATCGAATATTTATTTTTTCTTTCAAAAGTATTGAGCAATCAAACTATACACTAAGTTTTATCACTCGCTATGAGATAGAATCAATATTATCTTGTCCCAAAACGTTAAATTTAACTAAACAAATTAATTAAACAAACAAATTCAATATGTAAACAGCTCAAAAATAAGTTGATCCCGAAATCAATCTGGAATATCAAAACGAAATTAGTTTTTTTTTGCAATTAGATTCGATATCATACAAATCTCTATTTCAATGACACATCAGAATTAAAACAGTGGATGACCTTCACGTGAACATCAAATTAAATGCATACCAATGCAAACTAATCCATTCTACAATTCTCTTACATTTAATCCGAAATAAATTATGAATCACATAAACACTTTTATTTATCCAAAAATTATAATCCGAAATATATTATTGTTTGATTTATTTTTTATTAAATATTTGAGACTATATAAGTGTGAGATACACAACTATTGCCATAGTTTATTTCAACTGGTTTGTAGTTCTACTACCTACTGAATTCATCAAGATGAAATCTGTTCTCTGTGTTGTTCTGGTAAGTAGAACATTGGCGTGCTCGTAAAAGATTTCTTGGCAGTTGGAATTCCATATAAGGTTTGCTTGTATATGTCTTGCCCAAATTTCCATGTCCGTCTGCATTAGCCTAGGCGGAGCAGAACAGTACCACGTTAAAACCCATTTTATTTCATTTATTTTGCCACCTGCAGTAAATACACAATATTCATCACCCAACTTCCATGTAAATTATTTTATATTGAACGTTTATTTTCTTGTTTTTCAGTGTTTGGCCATTAGTGCCCTCTATGTCGATGCTGATGTTGATGTTGCTGTTGATCATTGTTTGGTAAGAATTTGTATAAATGTATATGATATTGTATTTATATTCAATGACTGTCATTTACCCCCGATTTGAAAATACATGTTGGTGATAAGGATATCACTTTTTTTCTCCTCACACATTGTTACAATACAGAGGCACTTTTCAATCTTTAGAAAGGTTGGGTGGGTGGATGGTTTTAGCTTGTGCTTTTAGATCACGATATCTATATTTTACACAAGTGACGTGTTTTCAATTCCCAACTTGTACTTGACAAGGTGGTTGAAACATTGAAATAACATTGAATGTGTTAGTCGAGTGGACGATAAACATAATACCCGTCATACTTTATGAACAGCACAGACAACTCGCATGTTTTGGTAATTGGTAAAAAAATCTCTGATGCACATTTTAACTCTAAGCGTCTGTAAGTGTGTTTTAGTATATATTTTAGCGTGTTGTACTCAACATATACGAGTATAGACCGTAATGTCACTGCCACGTTCCTAATAGCACACTGTATGGCGTATGCCAGTCTTTATTAGCCTGAATATTATATTTTTCTAGACGGCAATTAAGATAGGTTATTTTATATATTTTTAACGTGTATGTTATATTTTGTAGTCTAAACAATGTGACAACGGACAAGTATGTCGTCTACGTAAGCCTGCTTGTTTAACAAACTTACACGAATGTCTTCCTCTCGCAGTTTGTGTTGGTGAGTGAATTTTGCTTAACATATATTTTCAAAATTCATCTTGATAATTTCTATTATCAGAATCATGAATACTGTGAAAAGACATTTACTGTAACGTCAGACATTCTAAAGTAAACGTCGGTTTGTTATTCGGGTTGTCAACATATAGCCTGACACTATATCGGTAGGACTTTCACGCTGTGTATAAAATTTCAATGATAAATAAACTCTGGGACACTTTGTTGCTATAACTACGTTTATAAATCTTTATAACATCCTTGATACACATGTTATATATAGGAACTAAAACAGGCAGCTATATGATATTGTAGCTAAAAATAAGTTCTCTGTCCCTTAGCCTGTATTTTGTGGCGAAGGTTGCCAAATGATTATCTGGGAGACTAAAGGTATTACCGTCTGGTATCGCTGCATGTTGTCTCTATCCCAATCTCTAAGTCGATGAGATTATGGGTATGGCTTCTTCTAAGCGCCCCCCCCCCAGTAAATCGTATTTCAATCTGTTGAAAATCTAGAACACCCGAAGGCATTCCGAGTTGATTATGGTCTTTATAAATGTCTATAGATTGTAATATTTAATCCTAAGAATTTCCTGCAATAGGCAGATTTAGCTCCTGCATAATGTCGTTTTCTGCATTTCAGATGCTGCAGTTAATGTAGATAATATTCTGAATGATGGCCGACCTCTTTGCCGAATTGGCCGTCCTATCCTCGAGGTTAACGGAGTGCGACCTTTAAGATGTGGACGTGGAGAAGACCAATGTCCAAAGGGTTCCGTGTGTGTTTTCCACCGTGAAATAAATGTAAATGTATGTTGTCTTAAAGCATAAGAATCTGACGTGTAATGGTTTGTGTTCACAAATAAATTATATTAAATGATATTGTTTCTGTCATATACTATAAAAAAGAACCCTTGGCGGTTCGAACGCCACAATGATTTGCCAGAAACGTGACTGTGCGGGGAAGGAGTGGGGGCCGGTTAACGCCCACTGAACACACTCAAGTCCTTCGGGACTAACACGTGGTTCAATATTCAATAATTCACATGTGTGCAGATTGTTGTAGCAGTGGAAGGGGAACGGGGAACGTATAAGTGGTAATTCAAACCACGCCACTTTAAACCTTATGATCTAAAGAACTTGCGCTAACCCACTCGCCCCCTCTCCTCACTACTTTCAAGAAATCTACAATAAAACATCGTATATTTTTTTCATCATGACCGAATAATATGTTAGCCCCCATTCATATTCTTGTGCATAACAATAAAACATAATAACCCAAATATTATGTTTATAGCCATTCAAATTATGTAATGTGAGTAGCATACAAAAAATGTGTTTTTGTCAACCTGATCTTTAATACACAGAAATAAAAGCGATAAGACGATTATCTGTCAAATTTCTTCCTTGTTATTGAATCACTACGACCCACGTATAAATAGAGACTTTTGGCAAGTGTCATTTTCCCTATCCGTATCACGTATCGTATACGTGACACATTGCGTCAGTAGTTTTAGAGTTTTGGCAGATTCTTGTGTCGCGTACGTATGCGTCACTGAGCTGAGCTTAGTTCTGTAAAGCATGATGACAGTTATCTACCAAGATCACCACCACCATGAGCTATTATAAAAAAATAACTTCGATTCGACAGCAATTTTCGGTTTCACTAATTTATCATTTATACCCCTTTTCCATAGAATCACATCGTTTACAGATTTGCAAATTTCTATATCTACCTAAATCTAGCACGTACATTAATCAGCGTGTAGACAGACAGACGGGAAAAGTATGAAAATTCCTAGAAAAAACCATCAAAAATAATGATTAAATTCCAGTCTTTATTATGGTCAATTTCACATCAAATATACACCTCCGTGTTCTAAGATACACATCGATTCATACAAGCGCTATGATACAACATTTCAGTGTCTAAAAAGACGACAAAGTTATTATACGCACCTTCTCCGTATGAAAGCTGTTCGATCAGGGCTGCCGTATCCGTGTACCGTTTCACGTATGAGAAATACACACACATTGATGACGTCACACACAAAATCCAAACGGATACGCGATACGTACTAGGAATTTACGCTTGCCAAAAGTCTCTAATAGAGACTTTTGGCAAGTGGAATTTTCCGCATCCGTATCACGTATCCGTATCGCCACGTGATACGTTGCGTCAAGGTGGTTTTAGAGTTTTGGCAGATTTTCGCGGCGTGTACATATGGGTAGCTGGGCTAGCTTAGTTCTATTACAGCATGATGTCAGTTTTCTACCAAGATCTTCAGTACTAGTCAAGTGTCTACTATGATACAACATTTCAGCGTCTAAAAGTAGCAAAAAGTATGGTAAAAAGACGACGATGTTATATGGACCTTTTCCGTATGAAAGCTGTTCGATACGTGCTGCCGTATCCGTGTGCCATATCACGTATGAGAAATACACAACCATTGTTGACGTCACACACAAAATCGATACGGATACGCGATACGGACCAGAAATTTACGCTTGCCAAAAGTCTCTAATGATAATTCACGCGTGGTGTATGAGTGAACTAGTTTGATTGTCTCCATTTAGTCAATGCATTTCAACGCGTAGGCTTAAACAGTACACTTCGGTGATAATCATGGCTACAGTTTTCAGCTCAAATTGTGCCTCTCTATTGGACCTCTAGCTTAAGGGAGATTGGATGGCTAAATGGTTAGCACGTGCGCACTGTATCATAAATTCTTTCATTGAGTTAACTGGCGTGGTTTCGAATCCACGGTTGTACGTGACAATGAGTAGGGCCACCTGTCCAACCTCGTGGGTTTTCTCCAGGTCTTCCGGTTTCCTTCCACTGCTAACGACTCCTATGCGCAAGCGATTTATTGAAAATGACCTGGTTTGCGTCGAGTGGGCGTTAAACCCCATTTCTCTCTCCCTCCGACTTAAAGGAGCTTACTCTCTAACACAACGTTTTCCATAATATTCGAAATTAAAAATATTGTCCTGCAATGAAAATAAAAATGTGGGATCCCAACGTCCAATTTTAAGACACAATGAACGTTTTAAAATATGGTACATGACACGTGCACCATTACCATATCGTTTCGGGCGCAAAACCAATGAACAAAGAAAAACATATCCTAAATAACCTTGCGGCAGATATAATTGTAATGCCATTGAAATACTTTGCTGCAAATGAAATCCCTTTGAAATCTTATTAGAATAAATGTTGTTTTGGGATATTTAAGTTTCGAGAAAGGGTTCTATAGTAGATTGAGGGGTGGGGCCATCTTGCTGAAGTCTATCTTATCATATATAACTTTATCATCACTATGACTGTGGACTATGTTCCTGTGTGGACAGGCTAGTTGTAAATCGGCATAAATTAAATTCTCTCTATTCTGAAAAAATAAAGAGAAACCATAAATGTTTTTCTAAAAAATAATATCAATAAAAATCCAAACGAGGTTTGGTCTGGACAATATGTCGTTAAATTAACTGTTCTAATAGAAGTGTCCAGACAACTAGTGTTTTAGGGCAAACTTATGTGGTCTAGTTTATCACAACACATGAAGTAAATGCCCCATCCACATTTTTACAACACAGTAGGAATTTTAGCGATGAGTGAGGATTGTTTGGAGGTCGCCTGACACGTCCGGAACATATGGTGTTCTATTTCGGCCACTTCGTGCGTCGTGCATCGCGCGTCATGCATCGCGCGTCATGCATCGCGCGTCGCCCTTTTCAATGTTAAGCGACGCGAAGTTTTTAACACGACGTCGCCTTTTCTAAGGTGATGAAATGCGCATGTAACAGGAGAATTCATTTGCCGTTTTGTATTTCATCATATATACAGTAATTTATTTTGGACACAAAGAACTGCCATTGGTATCCTATAACAATATATTTCTATAATTCCCAGATTATATGTTATATTTAAAATCTCTGCTCTAAACTTAAATTCTGGTATGAATGAATGACCTCGTGCTGTCTGCAGATAGTACACTATTACAGTTAAACAAACGATGACAGGGTACTGATAACGATGTGGGTATGGTTTCCTTTATTTACATCAGTTGTTTTATAGGTTATATGAAAATACCCGAAGACCAATATACCTTGGAGTCTGAGATAACATCAAGTAGAGGGTAGAATTATGATTTTTCCAAGACATATTATAGTGTTTTTCGATCAAACGGAGAGTTGACGGGAAAATAGATATAAAAAATTTAATGAATTTAATATATAGTTATTTAGACAAGGTGTTAAAAGTATGAAAGATGATATTTTAAAAAATTTTTGATCATCATAATTCAACTCAGCGAAGACATTGAACAAAGCAGTTACAGTATGCAATGTCTGGGTGGGGGGTGTCATAGGTTTGTGACGGCCCTGCTAATAGCTGCCTAATATATTCGCCGTGAAATATCTACAATAAAATAATTCTCGTATTAATTCGTCTTGAGAGCCTATAAAACAACTGATACTGATGTAAATAACGGAAACCACACCCACAACGTTATCAGTACCCAGTCACCGCGTGTTTAACTATAGTGTATTACTGTATCTGCAGAGAACAGGTCACTCTTTCACAGTAGAGGACACGAGGCCACTCTTTCGCAGTAGAGTTTAAAATTTTTAGTTTAGAATAGAGATTTAAAATATAACACATAATCTGGGTTTTATAGAAATGCAAAAAGTATAGTAATGGCAGTTCCTTGTGTCCAAAATAAATTATTGTATTGAAGATAAAATACCAAACGGCAAATAAACTGCAAATGAATTCTCCTGGTACATGCGCATTTCATCACCTTAAAAAAAGGCGACGCGCGACAACGCGAAGGGCAACGCGACGCGCGACGCACGACCCTTTTTTCAAAACGCGACGCGCGACGTGGCCGAAATAGAACACCATAAGAACAGGTTGTAGTTGAGTACAGTTGATAATAACTAAAACAAATGTGGGTAATATATGAGAGAAAAGCTCAGTGGCTTGATTCGCAATGGTCCCTCAACCGAGAGAAGTAACTCCAAGTTATAGCTACCCAAAATGGTTGATTATGCTCTGTACAACATTTTGGACTATTCTTCCAACAAACACTTCATATGTGTGAACTTACAGTATGTCCTGGGTGATTTGTAGGCGGTCTATTATACGTAACCAAAGGGATTTCAGCATTCCGTTCGACAACGTCTTTCTTTTCACTTTTTGTATCGCCTTTTATCCCTGAAAAATATAAATACATGTTTTAAAAGGTTTTTTATTAAAAAAATAAAGAGAAAAAAAAAACGCAATAAAAATAAGTTTTATAACGGTAACTAATAGCGGAAAACGTAATAAAAGTATGCAATGGGTAACTAAAAAGGGAAAACATAACACAAGTAAGCAATAGGTACCTAATAAGGGAACACATATAAAAAGTAACCAATGGGTATCTAATAAGGGAACACAAATAAAAAGTAAGCAATGGGTACCTAATACGAGCAAAAGCGTTTTATAGCTGAGGCGCTGAAGGCGCCAGCATTCTCGCGAAACAAATCAATGAAGTTGAAAAAATAAAACGGGAGAAAAAAGCTAAAACCGATGAGAAAAATGAAAATGTATCCGAGTTAGGGAGGCCCTTAAAGGCAGACAAAAGGGCACCACGTCTGACAAAAGGGCCCCTCTGGCGTCCGAGTTATTCGTTTTCTATACACTGTTACTGTCGAATCCACAACTGAATAAGAATTCAGTCATTGCATTGGCATGAAAATCATCAATCAAGACCCTGCTCCCTCAAAATATTACAGTCTCCGCCATGATAAACCTTAAAACGCCCTTGGATAAGAGAAAACGTAATACAAGTAAACAATGGCTAACAAATAAGAAAAAACATAATAATAAAAGTAGGTAATGGAAATAAGGGAAAACATAAATAATGAAAGTAAGAAATAGATAACTAATGAAAGGAAAACTAATTAGACTGTATAATAGATCTTCACATTCCCAACTTTTAAACAAAATCACTTGCCATGTTTAATTTCACTATTTCTAGTTAATGGAAAATTTTAGAATTAAAACAGCGAATGAATTAATGAGTAATTATAGAATCGAAATCTGGAGTTACGTAAAATATCAAACACTTTTTATAACAACTTACTTTTTTTCTTACAGTAGACAACTATCACTATGATGATTAGTAGTACAATTATAATGATAATCGGTATTAGAATATAAACCACGACCGGTGTTATACTATCAGCAAAACTGGCAACATCTTCATCAACATGAATACCGTCTAAAACAATAAACATTTAAAAAAAAATAAATAGGGTTTGGCGGGTTGAAAACTGAAGGAATAACATCACCGTTCAGTGTTTCTTTCTTGGTAGGTACTGACTTCGTTTAATTGTTTTAATTGATCTATGGCATAATTTTAAAATATGTGAAATATATTGTCTTGTCGAGAAAACTACGACTAGACGACATTGTACAAATAAAGGGTGAATAAACTGTGGTTCAATTATGAAATTGCAGAAAGGGGGAAACATCCGTAATGAGACAACAACTTACCCAATAATTTTACTTTAAGAGATATATGTTTTGTACCATGTTGATTTTTTACTCTACATTCATATTCTCCAGCGTTTGAAATATTAAGAATTTTTATATTTAATTGTTTGTGGTCACTCAACACCAAGTCATCTTTATACCATCTGATATTACAAGGTGGATTGCAATCACTGCTACAATTTACTGATAGTTTCTCTCCAATATTTACTGTGACATTATCATCTCTTGGCAGTAGATATACATTACGCGGACCATCTGAAATATAAATAACTTCAACGTGGTGCCAGATGTTCTAGAAGCACACCAATATTAGCGCAACCGTAAAGCTGCACAACTTTGTTTCACGGTTAACGATGGAAAGAAAGATAAAAGGTATGATGACACAAACTGATTTCAACATTTTAAAGTACCCTTCGTCCGATCATCTTGGGGCATACAGATGGACACCATAAATATATATGATTTATACTATAGTTATCATTTGCTATAGTTACATAGCATATAGATGTCTTTAAAAGGCATTTAGTGAACACGATATACAATAAACTGAAAATTTTATGGATAACATTAACTAGGTTTATTAACTACAACGTTTCAGTGAGGATAGCCTCACCGTTATCAAGCATGCAACGTTTCGATGAGGATACTCTCATCGTTATCAAGCATCATCACGTCATAACGGTGAGAGTATGCCCATTGAAACGTTGCAGTTAAAGTTACATTATGGGAAATAAGATACAGAGATGGCAGTTCTCACTATAAAATAGTTAAAAACTAAATAGTGTAAAGATAATTTGCTGAAAATTTCAGTTAAATTGATCCATTATTAGCCTAGAAAAAAGCATTTGAAATATTCACATAGCCTCGGTCATCATTAGTCAAATCATGAATATAAACATCATAGCCTCGATTATCCACTTGATTGATTTAATTATCAACGGCCATTAAGCGACATATTAGAATTTAATACGCCAACATCGAAGGCTAGCATTGACTTAAAGAGTTTATTATGGTCTGGATATGTTAATTAATGTCTAATTGATTATTTAGATAACATCTCAGGCCTAAAGAAAGACCTGTAATAAGCCGATTTTGCTCTTGCATAATGCTATTTTAATAAACCTAGTGAATTTTATCCCTAAAGTTTTCTGTTGATTATAGTATATACAGTTTTATTCTATAATATTATGGGTTCAATAATTTAGGAACAATGAGAGGAAGGTTAATCTAGGGATAGATTAAGAAACTAAATTAAATGAATGGCTCATTATAACTTATTGACTATTAAGCCGAGAAACGTATTTGTTCAATAAAATGGTTTTCCATCATTTTTCTATTCTTCATGGCATCGATTTTCATATTTCTAAACGGGAAAATTTAAAATTTTATTCTTTTAGCTGTTGTGCACATCTAAAGATATGCCTATTTACAAATAAGAGTCAATTTTCAATGATAACAACCCCGTTGATTGTTGCGTACTGTATCTCGCAGGTGTGTGCCTGTCTCGTCGATGTAAACATTTAAACAACTATTACAAAATCAAGACATATATGTCGTGGTTTGTTGTGTCACAATAATTCATATTCATAAAGTTATGAAAATTATACTTGTTATTTGGCGTTATATGGTCCCAACATTTACATCGAAGAACCGAGTATTTAGATACATAAAATCCGATCCCTGTAAGAGATGAGTTGAATTTTACTTTGATTAGGGGTCGTTTCAGATTAGATGGCTGTCAGACTTTGTTCAGAGGTTGTTCTTCGTTGTTATGATTAATCTGCTCTCAAGCATTGTTTAAAAGAAGTCTATCTGTTGATGGGTATGGGTAGAGGCAAGGGTGATGATATTCCTTACATTGTCAAGTATGTAAGGATTAAAACAACCAATAGTACATATTAAATGACTAACTATACATCTCATTAAACTAAATCTAGATAGTCTATCTTAAATTAGCTAAGTCTTTTAACTCAATATCATCCAAATTCATCGACATTGAAAACAAGAATTATTTGTCAATTTAAATCAACATTGATGTGATGATATTACCGCGAAAATATATCCAATATTTAAGACAAATTGTGTACCATAATCTGTTTCAAGCCCATTTTTAACAAGGGACTTGAAAAACGAGGCTAAGCATATTCCATGCATTCTTATCTGGCGACCATACGTTATGTAGACTGGAATAACCAGACGCTAAAGATTGCCAATTCCATTGAGATTTCGAAGGTATTTCGCCGAACGTAACTGATTTGAAATTTGAGTAAAGATGGAAAGATTTGAATGTAAATGAGTTCATATACAATCTGATTACATTAGTATATGCGTTGTGACCCGTTTGTGTCAACTTCTAGGTCCCAAATATTAGCGATATAAGCTCCTTTAAAATTTAATACTCACATTCCATACGTATGGTAAAATTGTTAGAAATACCCAAAACTTGTTCACATCTGGAATCTCTTTTTACTGTTGAAAAGAAAGATCACTGGTTGAAATCTAATATCAATAGTAGACTGTTTCTGGTATAAACCCGAATTACATGCTAAATATACTCTCCCAAAAAAGAAACGCAAAGTTACATTTCGTCGCCAGTACATCCTTGCTCTGATATCGCCTTGTTGCAACAAGAACAACGACACGTTGCTGAACCAAACTGCTATCCAGTGTTGCTGTGGCCATACCCTCAGTGCCTGAACCCATTACAGTTGGATTTCAAGGTGTCGGCGTATTTCAAAACAGAAGCTCTAACGGGGACGTCTGCCTCGTTATTCGGTTTCACGTAGGCGTTTGCCTACTGTCTGGTACGAGATTCTACGCCGTCCGGGAATTGCTGCTGCAGTAGAGGTCACTGTTGAAAACCATTTACGCCAATTACGTAACCGGAAGTGACGATCCAGGTCAGGTGGGGCCACTCTTGTTTGGCCTGGGCTAGGGCGTGCACGTGTTGAACTCCGATGTCGGTACCTATCCCAAAGGCTAGAAATGGAACTTAGCGAAACATTCAGCAGCCTGGTTACATCTGTCTTGGATTAACCTGCTTGTAATCGACGAATAGCGTTGTTGCGTTGGTCTTCGTCCAGATGTGGCATCACTTGGTTCTTTGAGTGTTTACATGCCCAACTGATTTTGAAACCGAGAACCCTGGGATTTTAATGACCTTAGATTTAGGTTCCATGCGAAAAGCTCGCGAAGCTGTTAAATTCATGTTTCTTGGTGCAATCAAGCGATAAAAAATTTCAACAAAAAGGATGACCAGTCACAATAAGTCACCCTACCTTTAAAATCAATAATGAATTTCTTTTATCCTTACATAATGGCATTAAAAACAAGTAAGATTTGCCGAAACAAAGACCTCGGTCAAATAAAAAAATGATGAAAAATGGGTTGTGCGTTTCTTTTTTTGAAGAGTATATTACATAATCCAACGTTCTCTGCTTGCCACGTGTGGTACTCAATCATACTTAAAAATCATAAAAAGAATCTTTATATATGTTAAACTGAAATGTTTATAGTTATAATACAGAGCTACTAAACAAATTAAAAAATCAATTTGTCAGAATTGTCAGCTATTGACGTTGGAACGTACAATCTTGGATTGCTTGTAGTGACTTATTGTATAGAAACGCTGCAACATAGCCCAGCCATTCTACCATAAATAAAATAATGATAAACACCAAAATTGTGTTCAATATCTTTCATTGTCAAGGTATAGTATTATGGTACCTGTAATCAGTGTATTTACTTACTCGGTACAGGTAACCAGTTTATTTACCTACTTGGTTCATGTAACCAGGTTATTTACTTACTTAGTGCCAGTAACAAATTAATTTACTTACGAGGTACAAGTAACCTAGTAAGTCGAGTATAGTAAGTCGAGATGAACGCACGATAAACAATTACACACGGTAAACCTACTCACGGGACACTATACAAACACCACTGTCGACATACGCATATCTCAAATTAAGTGATTAGGTCTGTAGTGGTATGTACTTACTTGTTTGTACATTAGACGAGGTGTGTAAATCTTGTAAGGCTGATCCACAACCAGGATCATCAGTAGCCACGCAGTGTATTACATCATCATTATAACTTAAATCAATATCTGTGATGTTCAGAATACCACTCTTAGATAAATTCCAGTACATTCCATTTTTAAACCAAGAATAAACCATGGGTAGTTTGGGGTTATCTTGTTTTGTTCTAGATGTTGCATTACATTTTATTATAATTGTCCCTTTCACGTGACTCATCCCACCATCAAAAGCTAGTACTGGCTGTCGTGGTGGTGCTATTTTGGTAACAGGTGCATCTACATTAAATAAGGTCAATATACTATTTAAATATACAGTATGTAAGACCTAAATCTGCCTAATACAGATCTGTTTGGCCTCAAATGTTATGTAAAACAATAGATATCTATTCACATTCTAAGTCCATAATCAGCTCTCTAAATTACCGGGTGGCTGTGATTTTCAATGGATTTAAACATAATTTATATACAAAAATAGGTTGCCAGGCAACGAAACATACGCCCACACAACAGCTAAATCGTCCGTGCAGTCAACAAGAGTTGTCGCATATTAAGTAACTATCCGAAAATCATTAGAATTTGTCTGGTTTTATATAGTTCTGCCCCATGCTAACATTTAGTATACGAAACATTTAATGTGTAACAGGGATATAGTCAAACGATTTTTTAATTCGGAATAAAATTGTGACCTCCATTGCATCCACAAGATAAAAAAACATGATTTCTTGTACAATCAATGGCCATAATTTAGGAAGTTACAATTTGAAAATGAGGGCGTATAAAAACGAATAATCGAGACCGTGTTTATTATCGTAGAAACGGCAATTTCGCGACTACAGTATTCTCCAAACGCCTATAACTCCGCTTAGAATAAAGTAACAGACATTTTCAATTAATTCCCTTCTCAGTATCTATGTGTTACCTAGTATAGCGAGAACTGCCAGCTTCTTGTCGAAATCTTATATAATGCAGTGGAAATGATCTTGGATTTTGGAGGACGAGCTAATTCTTGAATTGTTTCCTAATTTATCAATAACACAAACTAAAACATGTTGAACAATCAAAACGGTGAACTGTTACAAATATTGACTGCAGAAGGAACAGGGGAAACCATACATTAAACCGCACAGAAGACGTTATCAATGGACAACTAAAATAGAATTATATCCACACCCTTTAATCGCCCTGGGCCCGGTTGCTCAAAACTAAGTTATTTTAACGATCCGTTAAACTCTAACGGATCGTTATCTTTGTAACGTGTCGTTTGTTAACGGTCCGTTAAATTTCGGTTGCTGGAAAGTCAATTTCATTATCCGTTAGCTAACGGATTCATTAAAATTAATCCAAGAGAAGATCGTTTTTTCATTGGCTGAATTTAAAAATTTTAATTTCAATGTACATGTATAACAACTTCATAGAAGTTACTATTAACAAGAAACTGAAGACAGCGAGACAACTGTTCAGTCTGTTCACAAAACTAGATTAAAGACAAAAGGATGACTGTAGAATTTACAACAGAAAAAACTATAGAATACTTTATTTTTTCCTTTAGAAATTTTAGCGTAAATCTGTAGGAAAAATTATTGGATTTGCACTACAGAATTATGGGGCCATTATTTCCTATACTCCACCAAAATTCTGTAGAATAGTATATAATTTCATCCTATAGAAAATGGAATAGGCCCGCATCGCCCAACCCTCTAGAATGTTCTACAGAAAACTACATTGGTAATCTATGACTCTTTGCTACAGCCAACTAATGCCATTATTAATTAAACAGATAACGGAGCCCCAAACCTCCGTTAAATATAACGCCAAGTTAACGACACATTAAAGTTAACAGGACTTCCAGCAACAGTCTTTCTCTCTGTTAAAGTTAGCGATCCGTTAACATGGAGTTAACGGATCGTTAAAAGATAACGGAGCTTTGAGTAACCGGCCCCTGGTCACTATAAAAACACGATTTCTTTCGTTAATTTATTCTAAATCACCTGTTATAGTAAGTTGAATACCACAGCTTGTTTTCATTCTGTTTATTCTAATTGAAGTATTGTATTGACCAAAATCAACCATTGTTACATTATTTATGAAAACGCTCAATGCTCTGTTGCTGCTTTCTCTGGTTATTCTTGGGTTATAAGGAGAAGTTGGTGCAGCACCTTTTTTCCCAACAAATATTACAACTCCCTTATGTTCAATCTGTATTAATGAATTTGTATCAACATTAAAGGTAAAGTTAGCCGTTGCACCGACCTTCACTATTTGATCCCCAGGACACTGTGACAGAACTGGAAATAACACAAAGTAAAATTATAATTAGAATGTGGCATGTCAACTGCGTTGATCAGTATTATAGCCCCACCGACATTCCCTACGTCAAAGGTAAATGTATTATCTGCACATGTACAATTTAAAAAGTTAAGTGAATTGCACACCATTAAACCAAAAGTCAACTTACCAAATCCTAGATGAAACCCCATCATTGATACTATAAATATACTAGGCCACATGACGAACTTTTAACGTACACGTCATATCAAATCAACACTAAGATATAACCACACACCGACATTAAGAAACGTAGTATGAAAGTATCTAACTCTAATATTAAATCCTGTATCCCGTCTTTCTATGTTTTAGTATTAAAAATTGATGGGATCATGTTATTATTTCCGTCCAATAAGTCATACGGGTGGGGGTGGGGGCTTTATTGATATCATAGCCTGGTGATTCAAATCGAAACAAACAGGAAATACCCCAGTTAACTGATGACACAATAAGTCAACAGTCTGAATCATTTACTAATGTTAAAGGAATTCATACCTTTAACAAAACAGCATTGTGGTTACTTGCCTATTTTTTGTTACTAAATGGGCTACACAGTTTATATTTAGATCAAGAAATCCTTGAATAGGGTTGATGTGACATTGGTGATGGGGTGAAAACTTTATATGATAACATTTAGATTTGAAAGATTAAAGGAGAGTTTTATCGTAAAAGTTTAACTTTATCATTTACGAAGTTCAGTTTAACGTATTTCGGAATTATAAATTCCATACAGCCATAGGGCTTTGGTCATAACATTTGCAACGTCTGCTTGAATGTTGGTCGTGTCTGGGCCACACTTTCCAACTATTGCCCACTGCATGGTGAGAAAACTTAATTTTGTAACTTATATTTAAGAATGCCTTGTCATTTTGTTAAAAAGGTTTTAAATTTGTTGCAATTTTCGAAACATCTGCAAAAATAATAATATGCTAAAGTTTGGATAAGACATGACACTCAGAGAAATCCACAGAATAAATTTCGGCTCAGAATATGCTGCGCATGTTTTTTTTAATAGCCCGGTTGGAGTTTACTCAAGGTTTAGTACTAGATCTCATGCAATTTTTTTTTAGAAAGGGTGATCCTGGCTGTAGCATTGGCTGACTTTGATCAATACTGTGCTTCAATTGGAAAGAAAGGAAAGAACACTAAGTGTGGTATTCAACTTACTATTACGTGTTTATATAGTATATCCAGGGCGGTTGTAACGTGTAGCTTCAATTCTAAGTTAGTTATCGATGGATAACGGTGGATTTCTGTGCCTCTAAGTGTATAGCTGCATCTGTTCCTTGAGTAACAAAAATTTTGAACTTTACAAAAACGTCTCATAACATCGCCTATTCTGGGTAACATGCTTCTAATCTGTAGCTTTTGTTCCTCGGAAATTCAGTACGAAATCCAAGATATTGTCCACACTACAAATAGTTATAATTTGGCTCATAATAAAGTAATATGTGCATGAAATTTTGACTATTATAGCAAGATTGGTCAAATACATGATGTATCTTTAAATCGTATGTTAGCTATAACTTATAACAATTTCCGTATTTATTGTATATGCCCCAGCTATCAAACTAACAGCACCACGACAACCGGTACTAGCTTTTAATGGTGAGATAAGTCGTTTTAATGAGTTGGTTAATATAAAATGTAATGCGACATCTAAGCACTGTTAGAAATAAATGTTAATTTACTGTAAGAATATGATAAAATATTTACGTAGTTGTATGTTATTTTACATATGTATGTTTTATCACGGCAAAATAAGAGTGATAGTACAAATACACGTAAGATTCCCCACATTATACAGGTGATTTTATCCTGTAATAGGTCCTTTTACACACGTAACGTCAAAATACAGTAATGCACAGTGTATTCTAATCGTATTATGATGTGATAGTACAAATACTCGTAAGATTCCCCACATTATACAGGTGATTTTACCCTGCAATAGGTCCTTTTACACCCGTAACGTCAAAATACAGTAATGTACAGTGTATTCCATCTGTATTAAGATGTATCGTAGCGGCGTACACTCGACACAAACGAGGTAGTTGTGGTACTGACATAAGGTATACAAAGTTTTTCATTCTGCGTCTATATCAGTGGGGAAAACAGAGTGACTCAGAGAAAACCCACAAAGTTGGGAAGACGTCTCTTCTCTATGTCTCCATAAGGTATACAAAGTATTTAATACTTTAATTTTTGTATGTAACACTACTTCATTAAAATTAACAAGGATTCATATGATAATAAGAGTTTTCCCCACCTCGGTTCTAAGGCGATTTTGAAATCTTAACCATCTATTTTGCACAGCGGTTCTTCTTTGTTCGCCATAATGAACCATTTCTTGTCACATCCGACAAACAGTTATAATAATGAAACTCAAATTTTCATGTAGAATTTAGCGATCCAAAAACAAAACCCACATTCGTTAGAATTGCGAAATTCACGTCTTCGCAAACCAGCGGTAACGGGTTCATAGCTGCGTTCAGTCAATATTTCAAATTTAGGTATGGAATGTTATTGTGAACGAAAATTCTTGCTGTACTTCAATTTTTTATCAATCGATTTTATGTAATAATTGTTTATGTTTGTTGAATATTTGCGGTATCAATATTTACAATTTTGTCCGTTACTAAAGTGACCTACTAAATCATTGGCTGAAAACGTTTTCGCACAGTCGTGATCTAGGCGTATAATCTAATTTCAAGTTGCCACGCGTACAGTCTGGGGCTCGTAAGTTACCGTAAATAAAATAGTAATACATTACCCTTGACAGATTTGTTTCGGCAAACATATGTACGATTTTTATCCGGAGCGGGGTGTAGCTTGAACTCCTTATGGATATGAACATATGGTCCAACGGGTGTAACGTGATCCCAATCATAGAAATCCGCCAATTTCACATCATTCATCCACTCGTATTCACCATCAGTATTATTTTGGTACAAACCTATCCAAAATTCTTCTTCTCTATTTAAATACAAAACAAAACCCCAGACAACTATTTTGATTTCTATTTGAACTTGATACCAAGCCTAAGCCCCAAAATAAATTCATTTGAAAAGAGTAAAAATACCTGCGTCATTAGATTTCAACACAGAAAGGGGAGCCACGATGGCTAAGTGGGTAAGGCGCTGGCTCGCTAGTCAGGAGGTTGCGTGTTCGATCCTTGCATTGACCGAGATTTTCCGGCGTGGTTCCCCTTGTTAGTGGTGCAGGATGGAGGGCCCGACAAGGACAGCTGCCTAGTCGTTCGGATGGTAAGAGAAAGAAAAACTGAGGACCAGTGTACACATTGGCGTGCACGTAAAAGATCCCTTGGTAGACCATAGGGCCGCAGTCCGGGCAAAATTCCCCTCATTGCACACTGCATGGCTTATACCCGTCTTCATTAGCCCGGCTTAGGAGCAGAACATTTCAAATTATTTACCTACCAAATTAAAAAGATATTGAGGGAAAACAAGACGGGGTGTACAGAATAAAACAAAAGAATATTTACATCCTCAAATCAAGCGTGTCAAGGAAAGCCATCAATGCGGTTTCCTCAGCTTTTGTGATAATTATGGGTAGAATACTTTTATTTTGTAAACATCGTTGTTGTGCCTCGGCGTGACTGACCTTGACAGAACCAAACGTGTAAACTGGCACTGGAAGAAAATAATGATCATTTGAAAAGGAAAGGAGAAGGGGAGAGAGGCGAGGGTGGGGGGGAGAGGCGAGGGGGGGGGGGGAGATAGAGATTTTCACGTCCACTCGAACAGACTAGGTTATTCCGGGACTAACATATGGTTTTAATTTTAATCCAATAATTTACCTGTGCGTAGGGGTCTTTAGCAGTGGGAGGAAAGCGGAGAAAATGGAGAAACCTCACACGCTGAATACCAAATGGAAACCTCCTACCACAAGCACAATTGTTCATACACCAAATTTAAAATAAATGTTTTAAAACAAGTAGCTTCTATTGCATTTACAAGATTTCAAAACAAGTTGCATGACATTCGGACAAAAACTTAGACCCGCCAGTTTCAGAAACATTCTGCGAAAACCTTATCTCTGATGCCAACAAGTAGTTTAAATAGTTTTCATTGCAAGAAAAGGTGGGGAATGGCTAGGAAAATATTAATTTGCCGAACAAAACACAGAGAGAGAGAGAGAGAGAGAGAGAGAGAGAGAGAGACTTCAGCCCTGGTAAGTAATTATCATTAACAACCAATTCTTATGAGACACTAACTCGAGGACCACAAACTAACATAAGATAAGGAATATTAAAGACACCGATCATCATTTTTCAACCAAGCTAAAATATCAACGGGAAATATTCGCCTGGCTTGGATCGAGTCCTATTTAAAAATTGAACCTTGCTATCCGCCCGTGTGTTAATCGTATATTACAATCATAGTTTCGTGTCCGGTGGTTCGTCCGCAGCGATTGTAGATTTTGCCAGCCTTTTTCTTTAAATAATATGTATGAACCGCAGGGAGTACCCCCCCCCCAAAAAAAAAAAAAAAAAACCCCCAAAAAAACAACAAACAAACAAACCAAACGCGAGCTACTTGCCAAATAACAACCCCGGAATAATGCTTTTGGACAAGTAATTAGTAATTATTTCATGTGGCAAACGATGATCCCTATGTATGTCAACAATACCTGATTAACATGTGTTCCCCTTTTCTTCCGAAAAAGTGTCCATAATAGTACCATAATGTGTTCCCAGATCTTTCTGAGAATTCCAAGAAACTTATATTATGATGATCACTTATTTATTTTCGGAAAATTGGAATTAACATTGTTAGTTTTGATCGCCTGTCCAACCTCGTGGGTTTTCTCCGGTTTCCTCCCACTGCTACGCGCAATCGAACTATTGAAATAAAATTAAACCATGTTAGTCCCGAAAGAAACCTAGTTTGTGTCGAGTGGGTGTTGAAAACCCAATATCTCTCTCTCTCTCTCTCTCTCTCTCTCTCTCTCTCTCTCTCTGTGTTTTGTTCGGCAAATTAATATTTTCCTAGCCATTCCCCACCTTTTCTTGCAATGAAAACTATTTAAACTACTTGTTGGCATCAGAGATAAGGTTTTCGCAGAATGTTTCTGAAACTGGCGGGTCTAAGTTTTTGTCCGAATGTCATGCAACTTGTTTTGAAATCTTGTAAATGCAATAGAAGCTACTTGTTTTAAAACATTTATTTTAAATTTGGTGTATGAACAATTGTGCTTGTGGTAGGAGGTTTCCATTTGGTATTCAGCGTGTGAGGTTTCTCCATTTTCTCCGCTTTCCTCCCACTGCTAAAGACCCCTACGCACAGGTAAATTATTGGATTAAAATTAAAACCATATGTTAGTCCCGGAATAACCTAGTCTGTTCGAGTGGACGTGAAAATCTCTATCTCCCCCCCCCCCCTCGCCTCTCCCCCCCACCCTCGCCTCTCTCCCCTTCTCCTTTCCTTTTCAAATGATCATTATTTTCTTCCAGTGCCAGTTTACACGTTTGGTTCTGTCAAGGTCAGTCACGCCGAGGCACAACAACGATGTTTACAAAATAAAAGTATTCTACCCATAATTATCACAAAAGCTGAGGAAACCGCATTGATGGCTTTCCTTGACACGCTTGATTTGAGGATGTAAATATTCTTTTGTTTTATTCTGTACACCCCGTCTTGTTTTCCCTCAATATCTTTTTAATTTGGTAGGTAAATAATTTGAAATGTTCTGCTCCTAAGCCGGGCTAATGAAGACGGGTATAAGCCATGCAGTGTGCAATGAGGGGAATTTTGCCCGGACTGCGGCCCTATGGTCTACCAAGGGATCTTTTACGTGCACGCCAATGTGTACACTGGTCCTCAGTTTTTCTTTCTCTTACCATCCGAACGACTAGGCAGCTGTCCTTGTCGGGCCCTCCATCCTGCACCACTAACAAGGGGAACCACGCCGGAAAATCTCGGTCAATGCAAGGATCGAACACGCAACCTCCTGACTAGCGAGCCAGCGCCTTACCCACTTAGCCATCGTGGCTCCCCTTTCTGTGTTGAAATCTAATGACGCAGGTATTTTTACTCTTTTCAAATGAATTTATTTTGGGGCTTAGGCTTGGTATCAAGTTCAAATAGAAATCAAAATAGTTGTCTGGGGTTTTGTTTTGTATTTAAATAGAGAAGAAGAATTTTGGATAGGTTTGTACCAAAATAATACTGATGGTGAATACGAGTGGATGAATGATGTGAAATTGGCGGATTTCTATGATTGGGATCACGTTACACCCGTTGGACCATATGTTCATATCCATAAGGAGTTCAAGCTACACCCCGCTCCGGATAAAAATCGTACATATGTTTGCCGAAACAAATCTGTCAAGGGTAATGTATTACTATTTTATTTACGGTAACTTACGAGCCCCAGACTGTACGCGTGGCAACTTGAAATTAGATTATACGCCTAGATCACGACTGTGCGAAAACGTTTTCAGCCAATGATTTAGTAGGTCACTTTAGTAACGGACAAAATTGTAAATATTGATACCGCAAATATTCAACAAACATAAACAATTATTACATAAAATCGATTGATAAAAAATTGAAGTACAGCAAGAATTTTCGTTCACAATAACATTCCATACCTAAATTTGAAATATTGACTGAACGCAGCTATGAACCCGTTACCGCTGGTTTGCGAAGACGTGAATTTCGCAATTCTAACGAATGTGGGTTTTGTTTTTGGATCGCTAAATTCTACATGAAAATTTGAGTTTCATTATTATAACTGTTTGTCGGATGTGACAAGAAATGGTTCATTATGGCGAACAAAGAAGAACCGCTGTGCAAAATAGATGGTTAAGATTTCAAAATCGCCTTAGAACCGAGGTGGGGAAAACTCTTATTATCATATGAATCCTTGTTAATTTTAATGAAGTAGTGTTACATACAAAAATTAAAGTATTAAATACTTTGTATACCTTATGGAGACATAGAGAAGAGACGTCTTCCCAACTTTGTGGGTTTTCTCTGAGTCACTCTGTTTTCCCCACTGATATAGACGCAGAATGAAAAACTTTGTATACCTTATGTCAGTACCACAACTACCTCGTTTGTGTCGAGTGTATGCCACAACGCATTCTCACCCCTATTGATCGTGTAACATATGTGGCGGCGGTGGCTCAGTGAATGTGCCTTGTCAGCGGGCGGACAGGAGGGCCTGACAAGGAATCTTATCTAGTGGTCCAGATCGGATGAACCGAGATCCCTTGAACACACGTTAACGAACCAGTTGAAAATATAAGCAAGCCGTAGTTAGTCGCAGCACACTGTGATGTAGAAAAGTATGACGTCAAAAAAACTTTTTTCAATGTAATTATGTGTAGGAAAAACTGGAGATAGATGTAAGTTTAAGTACATGTATTACTTAATTAGACAAACCAGATTGTCCTTGCGTGTTTATATCTAATACTTTACTTTTAAGGTATTTCAAAAAATATAATCTCATTAAACAAATTATGAAATTCATCCTGTTTGCTATGTTTGGCTCTGTTGGTTCCAGGTATAGACGAGAGAAAAACAGATTATTATTATTTGGAATCTGCAAATGCTTGGCCTTGGGGAGTACCAAGAAAGGAAGTATCTATCACCAGGAGAACTGAGTGCGCTGCCCACTGTTCAAGAGATCCTGGCTGCTTTAAATACACTGTCTATAGATCAAACTGTAAAACGTTTGGCAATGTTTTCAAATCAACCTTTTCTGAAGGAATTCGTTTATACAAGAGACGTTTAATTAGCGATTAATGTGATAAATATGTAAATTTTAGACTCATAATTAAACTGTAGTGTTGCAATTGTAATTAGGCATATTGCCGGAATGTAAACGTCTGGGTAGCCCATGTTACTATTTATTCTGACACAAAATAGTTTCTAGACTGACACCAGGCATTCCATGTAATAAAAGTATTTGTTAATGGAAAATCTGTCGCGTTAGAATAAACATGGAAGTCATTATCCATCTCTTTTAAGTAGTGTTTCTAGTTTCTGTTTTCAGTTCGTAGCTATACTGTTAGAAAAACTCGGAGAGTGGAAACATTTTCTTATCTTGTATCGTAATACTATAGCGCGTTATATACACACATTATAAGCAATATAAACTGTAGCGTTTTAATTACCAATTGGATGTATTAAAATCACTTTATCAAGCATTGTATATCAATATTGTATGATAATGTAATGAAATAAACAAATACAATAACTACCTATACAATCTCGTATTATAACATCGATACACTCATCCCCCGACACGACACTCCACCATTTCTATAACACGTCACTATCCTACTCTCAACCGCACTAGATTTCTCTAATTATCAGATTTCGAGATTTGTGGGTGTGGTTCCTCTTGTCAGTGATACGGAACAGATGGTTTGACAAGGGCAACATTGACGTGCACGTAAACCTATCCCTTGGTGGTTGGAATTGGATTGTACTATAGCCCAGTCGGAGCAGAACAGTGGGGCGCTATACTCCATTTCTTTTCATTTCATTTAATTATAGGATGGTTGATAGAAGTTGTTGTTCTATGGAAGGTTTGAACAAAAATTTAAAGGATGCTGTGTAGGTGAAAAAAAACTGTAGAAAAGCTAACACCAGTAGTGTGGGAGTTGAATCAGGCATGTTGGCGCGAAGTTTGGTTGGGGTAAACGACAAACCTGGAGATGATAATAATCGGAATTTATAGGTTACGATTGCTAAGGTTTACTACAATGTAAAATAGTCTTTTCTCCCCCCCCCCACCTGTTGCATGTTGGGGGATTTGGTGACCGAATGGTTAACGGTTGCTCATTGCATCATAAGGTCTTCCATTGAGTCAAGTGCTTGTTCATGACAAGGAATAGGGTCGCCTGTCCAAAGTTGTGACTTTTCTCCGGGTCCTCCGGTTACCTCCCACTGCTACACACAAGCACATACTTGATATAAATGTTAGTCCCGAAATGACCTAAATTGTGACGAGTGAGCGTTAATTCCTATTTCTCTCCCTATCTCTCTCTTTTGCATGGCGATATTTGTTGGCGTAGATTCGAAGGATTTTTCATTCAAGTTTTCCATGGTGAACCTCATACATAGCCCTATCTGTGGTAGAAAGTGTTCCACTCCATGAACATGTGGAAAAAATTTAGAACATTTCAAACAGACATTAGAGTTAATGGAGAAATGAATGGTGTATTGTGGCCAACACATTTCAACACACGGTCTCGCAAATCGGAGTTATCTCCAAAAAATATTACGCGCGGGAGCGAATCAGCACTGATTTTGTATTAAAAATATTATAAGTTCTGTGGCATTGTTTATATCAGGATATATGTTATTTTCTGGCTGTCTTATTATTCATTGGTTTCAGAAAAGACGCGAACAGATCACATACTGCTTACAAAAGCATTGATAGTTAGTTGTCCGGTAGAACTGTGGCTGAATCTGGAAATTTTATACAAAGTTTTTTTTATGATTTATTTTAGTAGCGTAGGGTCAACCCTGAACCTCTCGAAACGGTCCTCATTTCAAATAATCCCCTATAACTGCCATAGGCTTTAGTCTAGACTGATAATTTTGGTGTCTAACCGCATGTTTTGGGGGTTAACAAATACATTGAAATCGTTCATTATGTTGTCGGGTGATTAGATGATAGTAAAATCAAACATGCCAGACAATAGGGCCGTTTAACTCATAAGCGGTGGTTGGGGCGACTGTTTCACCAAACCAAACTATATTTATTCTAGAGGCAAATTATATATTTCTTAATATTGGAGCGTATGTTTGATACGATGAACCACATACATGTACATGCTTATCATGGGCTCTAGGTTCACATGGGTCGGTTCTGAAAAGGGAAGCACAATCTGTATGTTCAACATACCAAATTCTACCCGCTAAACACGAAATTTACTTCCACAAAACTGGGGCTACCCCCCCCCCCCTCCCCGACACCACCTTTGCGATCCTAATGATTCTGGTTTCACTCAAAAAACCTACTCTTTTTATCACCGTGGCTTCATTGGAAAGTGAATTTTGGTAGATTTATTTTGTTGTGGTGCATTTGGAAAAGGCATCTACTCACAAGCAGTGTCATGGTTTTGCGTTCTTGTGCCCAATGAATTTTTGCCCCCTCTTGCAAATTGCAAGAAACCGTACGGTTTGCAACATTATAATCATAATCATGAAGCTTAAAGGGGATTATGGGAGATTAGATAAAGAGTTGACGTTTCTCGCTATAATTGTTTTAAAAAATAGATACCGTAAAGAATATGCTAAAAGATTCCTGTTACACTGCTCACCCCTGAACCGAGATATTAGTTTACGACTCGATCTTCATTACAAAGGCCCCTGTAGGCGGCTAAATGAATAATACAAATATTGGAATACCTACAATTGTTACGTTCCGGCCATTATTATCGTCGTTGCACCCATAATAGATGAATGTGATGACGGCACTATAATTGTTGGGGAATAGGGGCATGAGGAGTCCGTCTTTGCTGGCTGTCTTTTGTTTAGGGACGTCCCGTGTGTATTCAATCATTTCTACCATCCCTTAGTGCCCATCTAGTCTCGCAACTGCTTTCAGTTAGCCTAAAGAAGCAATATTGTTCAAAAAATATAGAAACCAGTCACTTACAATCTTTAATATATACAATGGCCAGTTAAATTGAGCTAAGAAAGCCAGAATTACTGAGCTCTACGACCCAATCTTATATCGACCTCTTCGACCTCTAGCTGACCGATCACCTCTGGCTTGCGGCTGTTGTTTCGAGCCCTGGTGTGAGCGTATGTGGCATGGAGACAGGGGCGCCTTCTCAACCTCGTGGGTTTCCCCCGGGCACTCCGGTTTCCTCCCACTGCTAAAGACCCCTGTCTAAAATTCTATGAAAAATAAAATATATGTCTAGACGCAAGCAAATTATTGAAATAAAATGAAACCATGTGTTAGTCTCAAAATGACCTAGTTTGTGTCGAGTAGACGTTACACCCCAGTTCTCTCTCTCTCTCCATCCCAAGAACAGAGACTTTTGGCAAGTGGCATTTTCCCTATCCGTATCACGTATTCGTATCGTATACGTGACACGTTGCGTCAGAATAGTTTTAGAGTTTTGGCAGATTCTTGCGTCGCGTATTTATGCGTCACTGAGCTGAGCTTATTTCTGTACAGCATGATGGCGGTTATCTACCAAGGTCACCACCACCTTTAGCTATGTCGCATCTTATTAAAAATAATCTTTCACTAATTTATCATTTATACCCCTTTACCATAGAATCACATCATTTACAGATTTGCAAGTTTCCATATCTACCTAAATCTAACACGTAGATCAACCAGCGTGCAGACAGGCAGACGGGAAAAGTATGAAAATTCCGAGAAAAACCCATCAAAAATAATGATTGAATTCCAGTCTTTATTATGGTTAAATTCACATCAAATATACACCTCCGTGTTCTAAGATACACATAGCTTCATAAAAACGCTATGATACAACATTTCAGCGTCTAAAATAACGACATTAGAGACTTTTGGCAAGTGGAATTTTCCGCATCCGTATCACGTATCCGTATCGCCACGTGATACGTTGCGTCAATGTAGTTTTAGAGTTTTGGCAGATTTTCGCAGCGTGTACATATGGGTAGCTGAGCTGAGCTTAGTTCTAATACAGCATGGTGGCAGTTATGTACCAAGATCTTCAGTACTAGTCAAGTGTCTACTATGACACAACATTTCAGCGTTTAAAAGTAGCAAAAAGTATGGTAAAAAGACGACGATGTTATATGGACCTTTTCCGTATGAAAGCTATTCGATACGTGCTGCCGTATCCGTGTGCCATATCACGTATGAGAAATACACAAGCATTGTTGACGTCACACACAAAATCGATACGGATACGCGATACGGACCAGAAATTTACGCTTGCCAAAAGTCTCTAATGTTATACGGACCTTCTCCGTATGAATGCTGTTCGATACGGGCTGTCGTATCCGTGTGCTGTTTCACGTATTAGAAATACACACACATTGATGACGCCACACACAAAACCCATACGGATACGCGATACGTACTAGGAATTTACGCTTGCCAAAAGTCTCTAACAACTTAAAACTGACCTAAACGTATGTTATAGATGTTTAGTAGTACTCCTGGATAATCTGGCAGTATAGACCTACTCAAGCCACGCTTTAGCACCAGGCACGGTCCAATCTTTGACGTTATCACCGTTCTTTGAAGACAACGAAAGGCCTCAAATACGAATCTAAAATTTTCCCAGACTCCAGATCTGTATGTTTTCAATACTTCCCGCTGTCGATTCTAGTTTAGTCGACCCGTTTGAAACATAAGACAATGGATCATGAAGTGGATATTTCCGTTAGATCTACTAGTTGGGAAAACATCCCTGGAATCATTGGCAGACGCTAAAAGTAATTTAATCCAAATCCTTCATGCTATTTTATGGTTTGATTTGGAACAATCATTTGTTTATTACTAAACTAATCAAGATGTATAGAGACTATAATAAACCACTTACAATAAATAAAAGGAAATGAAACGTGGTTTAGCGTCCTAATGTTCTGCCCCGACTAATAAATAAATAAAGAGAATGATTAATTTAAATACAAATATATAAACAAATATCATCATTTCCAATTATCAAATTAAAGATACATTATGTAAGATTTACAATTTATTTAATATCGGAGAAACGAGTTGAGTATGGCCTAGATAAGTTAATTATTGTCTAATTAATAATTTAGAAAACATTTCAGGCCTAAAGAAAGACTTGCAATAGGCAGATTTAAATTAGTTCTCGCATAATGTATCTTTATATTACTTATATCATCATGATAAATATAAGAAAAAATAATTTAACAAAGATAAAAGATATAATCTCAAACAATAATTGATAACTACATGTTGTAATAATTACATACATTACTGTCGCTGATCAACATTTTTATTTTTCGGGCACTATCTAATTATTGTTCATGGCTCAATCTACGCTAAAATATTATATTCATATTTATGGTTTAACACAAATTTAAAAAAAAAAACAAAAAAAAAAACAAACTTGGCTTGGCTTTAATCGAATTTAAAAGAGGATACCGAATCATGACACACTTTCAGTATACTGTAAACTGTAAGAGGTAGAGCGATTTTTAGACTGATATTTCCTTTTAGAGGTTCAGCTTGTACAGTATTGTAGATTGTAAGGGATTCACATTTCCCCAAATGAAGTTTAGGTGTGCCTGTGTGTGTGTGTGTGTGGGGGGGGGGTAACGAGTTCGCTCAATAAAAATGTCTGGTGTTGAGCCAAGGAATAGGATGCCTTACTGTACTTGGAAAACTAATATACACGATGACGTTCTTGTGTAAGCGTTTAAAGCATAACTGTCGAGGGTATCCAACCTAGACCCTTTTACGGCATGTATACTAAACTAAGTGTCTAGTAATTATTTATAATTATGCAATACTACATAAAAAATATACGTAAACGTGTAATAACTGAACAACAGTAAGATCTGTCCGGATCAGCCAAATATCTAACTTGACGGGTATACAGACACAATATGACCATCTAGCAGTGCTGGGTTCACCATTAACCAAATAAGCACGTGGTTAGGGAATCATGGTAATTGGGGGACCAAAGAATGTCTGCTTTGTTAGGTGCCGAATTCCAAATATTTAATTTTAAAAAAAATAACTAAGGACTTTCAATCAGTTTTTCATTGTTATACAGTTATCGGTTTTGTCGCAATTAATAATGAGGTGTATAAAATAAATGGTTTATTAATATTCATATTTCAATTACATATGGAGGCCAACCGTTTATGTGCTAAGACCCCTGTACGTCCTATCTAATCCGCCCAAGCAACTAGGTATCAACGGAGAGTTAATTACAGCTACTTTAATACGTCAGTTGTCATAGTTTCTACTACGATAAACAATTAATGTTCTAAGATTCGGCATTGTAATTATACCACCAACTTACAGCTTTATTTACAGTATGTAATAATTATCTTCCAATTGGTCTGGAGTTCTCCATAAAAACCTGACCTCCCACCGCCTTGTACTGCCCGTTTATCTCCAAACCGACACAATGTCCTCCCCAAAAAGCCTAGAAATTGTGTTGTGTTTTTAATGTGTTCAAATCAGTATACAGTAGTAAAAGTACAAGGACTTGACTTAGTTGTGTCTTTTCATCTGTGTTTTTAAGGCAGAATTATTCTACATCACATCTAAATTAAAAAGAAATAGATAAATTATTGCTTGTTTTTTTTTATCAAAATATTAGCTTAGCGTTACATTCAGGAAAAATCTGCCGATTTCATGACTTTCCTTGGGCCTGAAATGGTATGCAAACTATTAAATAGACATATATTAACATGACAAGACCATAATCGATTATCGATGCCATCTTATGGAAGCTATTTGAATCCGATCTGCTGTTAAACGCTAATTGATGACCAACCATAAAAAAAGATAACTGAGACTTTCTGTATTGTTGTTACCCTGGTAACAATGATAATCGTTGAACAGTTTTTTAAAATGATGAATTTTCGGCTCCTAGTGAATTAGTTTGACTGAAATTTTCAGTACACCCCCTTTACATTATTTAAATAAAACAACTATAAGATTCATTATTGTGTACGATTTAGATAGAGTTGCCTGTTTCAATAAAAGTTTAAATATAGATAATGAAAAATGAATATATATTTATTTATAATTTCATTCGAATTACTTTATTCTGAGCAAAGTTATTACAATTTGAAGTTATGACAAGATGTTAATCGGGACCCAGCCTCGCGAAATTGATTGTCATCTAAAGTCCCGAATATCAGTCCAATAAAGCGTCAATTCCATTCAGTATTTACATGCCAAAAAATTGATAGATTTGTTTCAAAATCCAATTGAATAAAAGCCCGGACATTATCTATCGTTGGTACTTTTTGTTTTCCTAATTAGATGTTAAATAATCTATCTGAATACACATTTGTGTGGAATAAGTCGTAAGGAATCTGATATTTTAGCGACAAACGTCAGTGTCACATCGTTTTAAATGTAGACCTAGATCTTGTCTGTTGAATTATACAAGTCTGATACTATAAAGTGACGAGTTTTCTAGGCATTAGAACCCATTGTTGTTTTGGGATTTTCTTAAATATAAATTATACATACTACCATATTGTGGATTTGAAGACTGGGTTGCGGTATGATATGATGATATAATATCATCTGATGATTCGGTCGGAATTTCATATGTTGAATCAATGGTTTCATAACGCCTATTATCGCTTCCATTTTCATTATCATGGTGATGTTGCCTGTCACGTTGTTGATAAGTGGTTAAATAATGACCTCCAATATTTCGAGGATTGTCATGTCTGCGGTCTCCAGTTGGGTTTTCAGTAGATGACTCAGGGATAGCTGTAGTTTTGGCTGAAGTGAAGAATATTATAGTTTTCTTAGCCGTGTGTAAGCCGCGGTGACTCAGTAAGTAAGGCATTGGCTCGCTAAACTCGAGTTATCGTTTTCGATCCCGGTGTTGGCCGAGAAAGTTCATCGAGATTCTCCGGCATGGTTTTCCCCATTGTCAGTGGTGTTTGGTAAGGAAAAGCGTATAGTCGTTCGGATGGGACGTAAAGAAAATCCAAGGCCCCGTGTACGCATTGGCGTGCGAGTAAAAGAACCATATTGACAGTATTAATTTGGTACAAAAACAGGCCGTAGCCTAAATGGTTTATGGCTGTCTGCATTAGCCCAGTCCGAACAGAATAGTAGGTCGTGAAGAAAACCGAAAACCATGTACAAATTGGCGTGCATGTAAACAACCATTGTTTGTAGCGCGGCTGTCCGTGTCGAATTTCTTGTCATTGATAAACGCGTTCTGTTATTAAGACTGATTAATTTCGTTCCGTTGATTTGTCAGTCAAAACTTTCTTATCAAATTCAATCTACGAAGAATCTTGCCTTTCTACAACATTTTATAAGACTTCTTATTAAACAGTTGACAAATCAGTCATCTTTGCCAATCTAACATTGTTTTAAATCCATCAACATTTTTGTATGGCGGTTTGCATGTTGTTTTTACGTTGATTGCCGACCAATCACATAAAAAAAATACGAGCGGAATCAAACGTGCGGCTGTTTATTCCAGATCTAGTCAACTAAACGCTGTACCATTTCCATCTTTCTTAAAATTGAAAGCCATATCACTTCGGTGGAAGTGGGTGTAAAATAAAGCTATTTCACACACTGTGAACGAAACATGACTACGTTAAGTCTTACAATTATTATTCTATTTTCAATACCTGAACCGGACTCGACTGGAACTCGATGCCGACGGCGACAATGGACTATTACTACAACCAGGACAATTACCACCATTACTAGTAGGAATCCGAGGGTAGACGTGGCTATTATTAAACTTACATTAGGCCCTGAAATGGTGAATTGTGAATCTCGTTATAAACTGTACATTTGAGCAACAATGGGTAGATAGAAACATATTCATGTGAAAAAAGTCTTCGGAAGCATTCTGAGAAGATCACTATTTTGTTTCCAGTAGACGTGGCATTGGTTTCAAACTTGTTGAACTATCAAGGGGGATAATCGACCAAGGGACATTGTATAAAGGTATTTATTTTCGATTTGTAATTCTTGATCGGCGCAAATACAATTCACATGCGTAATCAATTCTAAGCCCAATCCACAATAATGCAGAATTATAGACGCCAGTAATTTGACTTTTAAAGGGAAAATGATTTAGTAAGTGGTACCAGGTGTATTAGGCATATATTAAAAAAAAGATTAATCCGAACCAATTCCAAATACAAAATCAAGTTCCAATAATATCATCAACATCAGACCCACCTTCATCGGTAGTACCTTCAGAGTCAATAGGTCCAACAGTAGTTGTTGAATTCGTGGCCTCTTTCCATGAAATAAATAGAAATATAAATTACCATTAAATTTCTTTGTTTCGCACGATACAATTTCAATCCATGTGTAAATGCAAGGGGTATCTCTGGACCCCACGACCATATCCTTAATGTTTGTGGGTAACTGGTTCATAATTGTCTAGCGAAATCTTATACATTGTCAGCTACTTAATGTCGAGTATAATGCTGCAAATAGAACGGATATGCAGAGGCAACACTCCCCATTTGACAATAAACTACGAGTATTACATTATTGGACACAAGGGGTCTTGTGGACCCCCTCTTCTTTCCTTTCAGAATTTTTCTGGTTACAAGTGTCCAATCTGTTCTGCGCCGGGTGATAGCTTTGCATTTGATAGTGACTGCGACTGTTACCAAAGTGTGTTATATCAAGGGAAGTAAGTCTAGCAGTAAATCCGGGAATGATTGTCGGAATTAAGCATATATTATAATGTCAAAAGATTGTTGTGATAATATTTCTCACTATAATGTAAAAATGAAAGCATGGTCGACTGGCTTTCAGGGGGGTTACAATATAGGATCACAGTAACATGTGGGTGGATAAAATGAATCATCTCTTACTAACCTGTAAGGTAAAGAGTTACATTAAGCATGTATACATATGTTTGCCCTATGACACATCTAAACTGTAGTCCATCATCTCCATATTTGAGTGTGTATCTTAGTGTACTTCTTGTAATGTTCCCACATTGGCCAATGGAAGGCGGTGTTATGTCACCACTGGAGATGTCATCCTTATTTGGGTATGGAAGCCAGTTATTTGTATTAGTTCGACTAATCTGCCAGAACCAATCTTTTTGTGGGTCACCACTGTTTCCACTGCATTTAATAGCTAATTTAGTATTCACGAGATATATAGGTCCTTTCGGGATAGTGGACAATTTAAGATTCCCTGGATTGCCTATAAAAGACAGTACGACGTACTTATATACATGTATATCCGTGTTATCAGTGAAGCTGTTTGGTTTGTTTTAGACGAATTTATGGAATTATTTTCGAGAGGACTCAACCCAGAGAGGAGTCCACATAGGCCCGATCTGTTCTCTAATCCATTTTCAAATGAAAAATATAGATTTCCTGGACACGACTTTGTGATCATATCTTGCTATGTAGCCCCGTTAATGAACTAAAGTTTACTACACACAGAGAACTACCGAGTGTATTTTGATAATAACGACGATTACATCTGAGGTTACATCTTCGGCAATAACAAGTTATTCATACAACTGACGAATTTATTACGTAACGCAATTTAGAAAATCTTGCAATATCATATGGACAACTAAATAGTTTGATCTTTATTTTTGGGAAAGGTAAGAAGGTTCAATATCCCATATTATTTACATACAAAAGCCAATTAACATTTTCTGAAAATATATAGGTCACCATTCTTATGGCGGGGGAAAGCGGCAAAAACCTAATGCTATGTAGAAATGTCTAATTCAAAACACACATGTAACATAATGCCACACCAAATACCTAAAACGTCTAATGCAAAAAACAAAATACAAGAAACCTCTAATACAAAATACCTCATACGTCTATTGCAAAAGACAAAATACAAGAAACCATTAATACAAAATACATATAACCTCTTATGCACAATTGATTTTACAATTTAAAACATCTACCATAAGCATTAGATGACATATCTCTCATGCATTACTTACGTTTCTCCACTGAATTATCTTTATTTAGGTCAATGTCAAGGTCACCGAACAAAACTTGGCGACCTATTCGGCTAGCGAGCTATTTGACCGATCCAGCTGGCAACCTGTTCGTTGACAACCTATTCAGAATTAAGACAACAGTCGCCCAAACTCATCTATTTTTAACAACCAATAAATCCAACGTTACGTCTATCAAATGAAAGTAGAATAATATATTATTTTTATCAATTCCTTTAGCTCAGAATAGAGATGTAATTTCGCATTATCGTACAATATTCTAGACATCCAACTAAATATATTCCGAAAGGTAATTAAATAGGCTTTCTAAGTATTATCAGTAAAAATTGGCACATTCATATTAAAGGGGTGCACCCTCTTCCTAAACATGACCAATTTTTTTAAAAATTTTAAAGAGAAAAACTGTTAATATCCCGTGTCAAAATTCGGACCATCGTACAAAATTCTGATGATCCAACTAAATATATATGGTCCGAATTTGTACTTCGAAAAAAATACCTGTCTATCTTCACTTATAGAATATTGAAAAATTTGATATGTTCAGGTTGAGGGCGCGCCCCTTTAATATGATTGTGCCAACTTTTACTAATAATGTTTGGAAAGCTTATTCAATTACCTTTCCGAATTTATATAGCTGGATGCTCCGAATTTTTGTACGATGGTCCGAATTTTGACTCGGAATATTACCGTTCTTTCACTTTAAAATATTAAAAAAGTGGCGATGTTTAGGTTGAGAGCGCACCCCTTTAATATGATTGTGCCAACTTTTACTAATAATATTTGGAAAGCTTATTCAGATACCTTTCAGAATTTATATAGCTGGATGCTCAGAAATTTTGTACGATGGTTCGAATTTGGACTTCAAAAAGAAATACCGGTCTATCTTCACATATAGAATATTGAAAAATTGGATATGTTCAGGTTGAGGGCGCGCCCCTTTAATATGATTGTGCCAACTTTTACTAATAATATTTGGAAAGCTTATTCAATTACCTTTCAGAATATATATAGCTGGATGCTCCAAATTTTGTACGATGGTCCGAACTTTGACACGGAATATTACCGTTCTTTCACTTTAAAATATTGAAAAATTGGCGATGTTCAGGTTGAGAGCGCGCCCCTTTAATGTGATTGTGCCAACTTTTACTAATAATATTTAGAAAGCTTATTTAATTACCTTTCAGAATATATATAGCTGGATGCTCAGAATTTTGTACGATGGTCCGAATTTCGACTCAGAATATTACCGTTGTTTCACTTTAAAATATTGAAAAATTGGCCATGTTCAGGTTGAGAGCGCGCCCCTTTAATATGATTGTGCCAACTTTTACTATTAATATTTGGAAAGCTTATCCAATTACCTTTCAGAATATATATAGCTGGATGCTCAGAATTTTGTACGATGGTCCAAATTCGGACTTCGAAAAAAATTCCGGTGTATCTTTACATATAGAATATTGAAAAATTGGCTATGTTCAGGTTGAGAGCGCGCCCCTTTAATATGATTGTGCCTACTTTTACTAATAATATTTAGAAAGCTTATTGAATTACCATTCAGAAAATATATAGCTGGATGCTCAGAATTTTGTACGATGGTCCGAATTTCGACTCGGAATATTGCCGTTCTTTCATTTTAAAATATTGAAAAATTGGCTATGTTCAGGTTGAGAGCGCGCCCCTTTCATATGACTGTGCCAACTTTTACTAATAATATTTAGAAAGCTTATTCAATTACCTTTCAGAATATATATAGCTGGTTGCTAAGAATTTTGTACGATGGTCCGAATTTCGACTCGAAATATTACCGTTCTTTCACTTTAAAATATTGAAAAATTGGCTATGTTCAGGTTGAGAGCGCACCCCTTTAATATGATTGTGCTAACTTTTACTAATAATATTTGGAAAGCTTATTCAATTATCTTTTAGAATATATTTAATTGGATCATGAGAATTTTTTACGATGGTCCGAATTTTGACACGGGATATTAACAGTTTTTCCCTTTAAAATTTTTAAAAAATTGGTCATGTTTAGGAAGAGAGTGCACCCCTTTAATATGAGTGTGCCAATTTGTACTGATAATACTTAGAAAGCCTATTTAATTACCTTTCGGAATATATTTAGTTGGATGTCTAGAATTTTGTACGATAATGCGAAATTACATCTCTATTCTGAGCTAAAGGAATTGATAAAAATAATATCTTGTTCTACTTTCATTTGATAGACGTAACGTTGGATTTTATTGGTTGTTAAAAATAGATGAGTTTGGGAGACTGTTGTCTTAATAGGTTGCCAACGAACAGGTTGCCAGCTGGATCGGTCGAATAGCTCGCTAGCCGAATAGGTCGCCAAGTTGTGTTCGGTGACCTTGACATTGACCTAAATAAAGATAATTCAGTGGAGAAACGTAAGTAATGCACGAGAGATATGTCATCTAATGCTTATGGTAGATGTTTCAGATTGTAAAATCAATTGTGCATAAGAGGTTATCTGTATTTTGTATTAGAGGTTTCTTGTATTTTGTCTTTTGCAATAGACGTATGAGGTATTTTGTATTAGAGGTTTCTTGTATTTTGTTTTTTGCATTAGGCGTTTTTGGTATTTGGTATGGCATTATGTTACATGTGTGTTTTGAATTAGACATTTCTACATAGCATTAGGTTTTTGCCGCTTTCCCCCGCCATACATTCTGTGGAAATATCGCTTAGTAATAAGCTGTGGTTGTATCCCACAGAATATTCCAGTTCAATTACTTAAAAGTGCCATTGAAATAATGTTCCTGTAAAATATGGGATTCTCCCGTTAAATTAACTTGAATCATGTTGTGCTGACCTCATGGAAAGAAACCTTCCTCAAACAGCTTCCTTTGGGCGGTTCAGATAATTCTGTATTCCGCAATCAATAGAACACGCCCTTGTCAAAAATATTTAATGCTTGTTAGGAGTATTATATTTGTCAGAGTCATAAAAGACAAGAAACAAAAACTTACTATCAACTGTTACGTTCTTTTTATCTCGTGGACTTATTTCTACTTTCACGTAGTTTGTCCAGCATTGATATTCAGCTTCATCATTGCAATCGGGGTCATTGATGACAACTTGAAGGTAAGACAGACGTGGTGAGGTCGAGATATAGCCACCACTTATGGTAAATTTAGGTGGCGTTATTCCCACCCCAGGCCGAATCCCCTTTGAAGAGATGGTAGCGATTACTAATTCAACACTGACTGATCGTTTAACGATCTGAAGACTTTCTAGTGTTTTAACCCCAGTGATATCAGTGACAACAGATGGGAAGCACTTCATAGAGAGATTCTTAAAACCAGCTCCAAGGTCTTGAGATGGTAGAATTTCTAGACTTGCTTCTAGTTTATCTAAACAAAATATAAGATAAATACAATTATTAAATGATTTCCAACTAATAGGCTACAACCAATAAATAATCGTTGACAATGAAACCAGTTTCAGAGTCATAGAATAGTAGACTTTCAACAACGTTATGTAAACACAAGGCCAGACGGTGGAATCTGGATGGGCACCATCGATCGTAAAGGGCTTTGAGTCCCTCGTCCAAGAATATAAAATCACATATAGTGCAATATTCCACAGATGTTGAAGGTGCAACGCCACAGCAGACTTGTTTCCAGCGTGTCGTCTGCCCCCCCCCCTCTCTCTCTCACATACAGCACCGGGTTAAGTAATTAGTTGTTACAGACTCACCGTCCAGTATTATAGTGGTGTTGACACTATATGATTCAGAACCTCCAACCAGACACCTAAAGGATAACCCATGATCAGTCTCTTGTACTGTATAGTTCAACGTACTTTTTCCAATATTAGTGCATTGTGAGGAATTTCTCTGAGCTACACTTTTAGAATAAAATTGAAAAGGCTTCCACATTGACTCATCAGGTAGTTTCGTCTCCCAGGACCACGCCTGTTCAGGGTTTCCCAGATTACCACTGCAAATCAGATCAATGGAGTCGTTGATGTTGTATTTATCTTTACTTGGGATGGTTACTAGTTTTATATCACCTGGACTGCCTTTAAACAAGAAATAGATAACTTGAATTGACAATAAAAGCGATCGGATGAAAACACATCTATATTTGGTTTCAGTTCGATGGCTTCCCTGTTGTATTAAAAACAAGTCGACGGGCATTTTAAATTATCAAAAAGAATGAAAAGAAATATGATCTGCGTTTTAAACCGATTGCTTTACAAGTATGGTGCACGGTTAATATTAACAATATTTCTTTTAACACCATCCTTTGTGTGGGATTTAGGGGTCACGGTGGCTAAGTGGATAAGGCGCTGGTTCGCTAGCCTGGAGGTCGGGTGTTCGATCCCTGCGCCGCGATTTTCCGGCGTGATTTCTCCTTGTCAGTGATGCAGAAGGAGGGCCTGACAAGGACAGCTGCCTAGTCGTTCGGATGGTACGAAAAACCGAGGTCCCGTGTACACATTGAAGTGCACGTTAAAGATCCCTTGGCAGTTGGAATTCGATATAAAAGTAGGTCGTAGCGCCGCTGCCCGGGCAAAGTTCCCTCATAGCACACTGTATGGCATATACCCGTCTTGCAGTAGTCCAGGTTAGGTTCAAAAGAGTCGGACGTTAAACCCTTTAATATGGCGTTGTTTTTATTAGTAGTAACTTTACCTTGTGTCTAGTAATTTCTAATAATAAATGTTGGTTGCCACATCACTTGCCACACGACTATAGTTTTGTGTAAATGCAACATAAAGCTAAGATTAAAACATTAATTGCAGAGGCGGATTACCCTATAGGCAGTTGCCTAGGGCCTCAAGAACAAAAAAGGCCCATAACATTTTGAATTACCTTTCTAAATTTGAGGTTTTTTATTTTAAGTGAATTCAGATGTGTGAAAGTTGTAGTCATTGGCATTATTCCATCAGTATATTGGTTCTCTTAGTCTTACAGTGGTCTTAGTTTCACTACGGCAAGCCAGTGCCCGAAAAGGGGCCAGCTGGTCGAGCTGCCTAAGGCCCATCAGAGCCTTGATCCGCCTCTGATTAATTGTTTATATTATATTTATTGCTTAATAGTTTGTCAAATTACTTTAATAAGAATCATTCCAGCTTAATTTTTAAAAGATAATAATAACATATGATCTGACTTGGCAACCGTCGCTTTACGCGATATATATATATATATATATATATATATATATAATAAGCTAAACACTAGTATAAGGACTGGCTTACTTGGTATAATTATTTTTTTTTCGTCTTCAAGGGTTATGACTCCCTGGTGCGTGACTCCAACTGTCTTACAAACATATCGACCATCATCCTCACAGTTAGGATATTTTACTTCAATATTTACGTAAGACTGATCTGGTGACGAATCATTGAAACGGCCAGTAACAGTATAATTAATTGATACGCCCTGCGGTCCGACTACGGTTCCGGCATCATCAACAGTCGCTAATATTGTTGTTTCGTTGTTCTCAAGGGAAACTTTTGTCATCTGTATATTGTATAGTGTTCTGTATCCAGTTTGCGAAGATGGAGAGCAATTTACAGCTAAAACATGGGTATTTCCATTTTGTGACGTCTCAATACGTGCCGTGCAAATACCTGTAAAACAAGTCCTGGAATTATAGCCAACAACAAGGTATTCATTGTTATGCATACATTAGACTTCCTAAAATAGCTTGTAAGAGACTTAAATAGAAAATGACGTTTTCTGGGATTGAATAATTCTCTGTTAAATAATAAAAATGTTAAAGAGACATTATGCAACAGCTAATCTTGTGATGCTAGAATTTCTAGACTTACTTTACAGAATCCATTTTAACATAAAAGAAGGGTAAATGGAATGAAACCCGCATAAAGTGAATAGGGTGCTAGAATGATGTCGACTGTTTTTATTTGGCCAACGCGAAAGCTAATGGAAAATATAATATAAATCGAAACACAGGTTAGGGTACGTGATTGTTGTAGGGTAAGGTGAGGGTAAGATCTACATCCAGGGTTAGGTTGGGATTAGCGCTAACCCTGTTTACATCTCATGCCCTTTGACCGAACTTGAAATTGGCCTAATAGATCTAACCATATATAAATAAGCAACTTACCTGAAACAAAAAACGTATAAATGATAAAGAAAGATACTAGAAAGTTATTTACACAAAAACAACAATCCATGCTAACTAAAGAGTCGCCCGACAGTGTTCTGTATGCAGTTATGCAACACTTATGAATATATAAATATAAATCTATATAAATAGATGGACACAGATCACCAAATATTCATGGGCCGTCACGAAACAAGGGCGAAAGTTATTTTTAGTCTTTCTCTCTCTTTCCTTTTTCCCCCTTTTGCATGGCGATTTTTGTTGAGTCTTTGGTGTAGAATCGAAGAAAAGGGGTTGAAAATACATTCTCTGCCAGGTTTTGGTGAATATTCATGATTTTGAGGCGGAAGAATACAAGAGTTGTGAGGTTGGTTACGTTGAAGGGCGGGGGGGGGGGCGAAAAAGGGAAGGTTAGCTGTCTCTTCTTCCAGCTTGTCTATCTCAAGTTTTTCATGAAGAACCTCATACATGCTTTTGGGCAAGAGTTTGCCATATGTTGCTCCATCTGTGGCAGAAAGCGTTTTACCCAACGAATATACGGGAAAAAGTTACAACCGGTCTTAGAGACGAGAATTAACATTGAAGTCAATGGGGAAATAATTAGTGATCCGTGGCCTGTCTGTGTATGACAAGACTGTGACTGATATGCCTTAGTTTTGAAAATATGATGACTAATTTGTCAGAAAATATGTATAAAATAACTTGACTACAGAAAAAACTAAAAAAAAGTTAAGTTTAAAAAAAAAATATCAAAGTTTGTGGCCTGTCTTTGTATGACAAGGCTGTGACTGATATGCCTCAGTTTTGAAAATATGATGACTAATTTGTGAGAAAATAAGTATAAAATAACTTGACTACAGAAAAACTAAAAAAGTTAAGTTTTAAAAAAAAGATATCAAAGTTTGGGGAAAAATTGTGATTTTACTGCAAATTTTCAGTTTTTATTTAATTTCTAACAGTAAGAAAAATATTTCAATGTCTAATTTTGGCATATTCAGCCTCAGAAAGCCCAGATAAAGTGAACAACATTGTAATTTCACGTAATTTTGTCTAAAAATCGGGAATATTCACAGAAAATCTCCAGATTCTCCCATTTCGATGTAAAGATTAATGTTTTCATACCTACTCAAAATTTCTAAAATGCACTTATTTTCATTCTAATGTAACTTTGATGGGATCTATAAGTTTGTCAGGTTTAGACATAGCTCCAGCTTTCCTACAGAAAATGGAAAATTAATTGGCAACACTGAGTTGATAATATACAGCAGATGGGTTTGTACAAAATGTTCAAAACAGGGGTAGGCTTAATTTGGCCACTATTTTACCTAGAACAAGCATTTTTTTCTTCTTAGAAACATTAAATTCTTGCATTTCCTTCAATTAGGAAGCAATATCAAAGTCTTAATAGACATTTTTCACCCCATCCGTTTTTATTAATGTGTTTTGAGAGATTTAATTGCACCTGTGTTGACAATTAAATGATAATAATTGGAATTTGTTGTTGAATTACGGCTGGGAATGTTATTTTTCACCAATAAATGGTCATTTTGTACATTTCAAGGATTTCTGACCTTATTTATTTAAAGTCAAACTTAGAACCTTGAGACATTTCAGGCCAATAAGACCACGCCCTGATACAGAACTGGTGTAGATGTGTAAATGTCAGCTTAATGGTCAATATTTTCTTATCAAAATCTAGGATTTGTGGTGTTTGTTGAATTGATGTCACTTATAGAACAGTAAAATGTTAATTTTGCTCCTTTTCGGGCCTCTTTTATGTTGCCAACTATGTCATAACTACCTTTTTGACTTCATTTTTTCAGGCAATTGATGTAAAGGTCCAGACATCTTGCTTCAGTACAATAAATGCAATAAAGATTTGTATGATGCCTCTGAGCTGTGAAATGTTGAAAACATTAAACTATTTCCAAATTTGTGAAAATTGTGTATTCTGTGACCCTTTCGTTAGAGAGGGGTGGACATCGGCCGAATAGGTCATTTTTTTCTTTCCGCAAGGCCTATTTTAACCATAATTCATATTTATTGCACCTATTTTAGTATCTATGTGCATATATTAGCCAGGGATGGTAAAACATATCTGTTAGACAGATTCCTTTGGTAATGTTAGCTCTGCAACCAAAGATAAGATTGATTCAGTCATTGACATTTTTAGGGGTTGGGGTAACATGTTTCAGTACAGACCTCTTTAATTACAGTCAATGCAACTGATTTGTGATTTTTCTGTTAGCATATTGTCCAGGGTTTCCAAAAATATATTACTTGCCAGTCTAACTATCTAAAAAAAGTGGAAAATTATTGGTTTTTTGAAAGATGCTATGCGTAAATTTTGTACATTTTTCATGACATGGCAGTAAAAAAATATATTTTTGATAAAAAATTCCAAATTATGAGTGTTTTCTATGTAGTTTGTTTGCAACTTGTCATGATTTTGAGGCGGAAGAATACAAGAGTTGTGAGGTTGGTTACGTTGAAAGGGAGGGCCGAAAATTGCAAGGTTAGCTGTCTCTACTTCCAGTTTGTCTATCTCAAGTTTCTCTTGAAGAACCTCATACATGCTTTTGGGCAAGAGTTTGTCATATGTTGCTCCATCGTTTTACCCAACGAATATTTGGGAAAAAGTTACAACCTGTCTTAGAGACGAGAATTAACATTGAAGTCAATGGGGAAATAATTATAGTGATCTGTGGCCAGATACTAGTTACAATCCCATAAGCCCTTTTTGGTAAAACCCGTTTCAATTATGAAAGTAGGACTCTAAACTGCAATTAATGGCTTTAGGAATCATCTTCTTTGTTTTACTGGCTACAGGTAAACGTTAAATTATTTATAGTTATCTTGATAATATATATATATAAGGCTTTCTGGTATTCGAATTATTCTCAGCACTTCCCAAGCAGGCACAACTATTCACGCCAGGTTAAATTTGCATGGCATTATTTCATGGCTACTGTGTTTTTCAACGTTCCGATTAGCTTAATCTCTACAGTCACAAACGGTACAAGTTGTTATAATCCCATGATAAATACATTGTTATACGGCGGAGGGGGGGGGGGGGCTGTAACCTCTAAACATGGCCAATGACTTAAATAAGCTATGACGTCATTTGTTTACGCGATGTGAAACTTCATCTATTTTTCCGTCCTGGTAATTCCCCGTAAGTATCATGAGTATTCAAAACCTTATATGGGAATTACTTTATATTCAATCGGGCGTGTGTGGGCTTCTATGGCAAGGTTTGGGGGCATTTGTGTGGAGCTTTTCACCACAACAATTCCACAATATCTTGTGGAACTCTTGTGGTAAAAAAACACCACAGAACCATAACACTATCGAAAATCTTGTGGAATGTAATAATAATAATGTCCTAAAATCCAACCGAAGTTGCTCTTTGGTAACATTATGGTCAGTTAAAAGAAAACACTAGTTAAAAGGAGTATGCGATCAACAATTAAAAGAAAACGTTTCTAAAAAGATGGGTTTTAAGATTCCTTTTAATTGATGCACAGTACTTGAGTTCTATGGGAAAATCATTTGAATTCCTCAGTTCTGCTGCCGCAAAAGCAAAGGAGCGTCTACCGAAAGAAGAGTTTGTCGTTACTGATTTAATAAGGTACTTAGATTCAGAACGAAGATATCTGGTAAGGTGGTAGGGTTGAATTAATTCTTTAATATATAGAGGAGAGTCATCACATGATAAAGCACAGAAAGTCAGCATGAGAATTCTGGTCTTAACCGGTAGCCAGTGGAGTTCTTTCAAAACGGGAGTAATATTGGTGTATAATTTAGTTCTTGTAACAATTCTTGCAGCTTTGTTTTGAATCTTCTGTAGTCGATTAATTTGATATGCTGGTAAGTTGTAGAGTAACGAGTTGCAGTACTCGAAACGTGAGGTCACCAAAGTTTTGTAGAGTCAATGTCGAGGAAATTGCGGATCCGTCCAATTTTGTGAAGTTAGAAGTTTTACAGATTGAGCATTCATGTTCATATTCTTATCCAAAATTACACCAAGATTTCGAACGCTATTAACTGGGTTAACAATAAAATTACCGAAAGAGATATTACTAACAGATATTTTGGATAAAAGATGATTAGAACCGATTTGCACGAACTCTGTTTTTTCATAATTGAGCTTTAAGAAGTTCTTTTTCACCCAGCACTTAATAGCATCAATGCACGATTCAAGGTTAGACACTCGCAGGGATTCATTTTCGGGTTTAATTGAAATGTAGAGTTGAGTATCATCAGCATAGATATGATAATTCAGATTGAATGATTTCAAAATACGCCCTAAAGGAGTGGTATAAGCGGCAAAGAGCAACGGTCCGAGTACCAATCCCTGTGGCACGCCGAATTTAAGTTCTACAGATGCAGACTTAACATTATTGATGACAACAGATTGGTGACGGGATGTGAGATATGACCGGAACCAATTCAGCACACTACCCTCAAGTCAGAAAACGTGGTGAAGCCGTTCTAACAGTAGAGACTGGTCGATTGTGTCGAAGGCGGCACTTAAATGAAGAAGAACCAGTAACACAACATTTTTATAGTCAAGACTAGTAAGGATATCATTATTCACATGAGTTAATGCTGTTTTTGTACTATGTTTGCTTCTCTATGCTGATTGGAAGGGTTCGTTAAGATTGTGTAACTTCAGATAGGCTTTGAAACGTGCTGCTACAACCTTTTCAATAAGTTTGGAGATGAACGACAGGTTTGAGACAGGTGTGTAGTTTTTCCAGACATTGTGATCTAATGTACTCTTCTTGAGAAGTGGAAAGACCAATGCTTCTTTCAACACATCAGGAAAGTTTCCAACAGATAGGGATGTATTCACAATGCTACAAAGAATAGGACAAAGTTCTGTATAACAGCTTTTAACAAGATGGGTTGGGAATACATCTAGCTCACAAGAAGAGGAAGACGATGTAGAAGTGATTGGTTTGATTTCATCTACAGCAGCTATTGGAAAGGTTGATAGTGGTGAACCACTAAGTTCTTTAGGGTTTTTGTTATTTTCTTGTATACGGTTTAAAACAAAAGTCTGCTTGGTCGGATTGATGAGGATGTTTGTATCATTACGAGCCTTTGCATATATTGCTCTGTCAATTTCAAGCTTATTCTTGCGCCAGACCTTTTCCGCCTTCCGACGTGCCTATTTGCTTTCGCGAACAGAGTCTTTGTACCATTTACGATTTGGTCTGATGGTGAGTGTTTTTCTGACAATTGGTGCATGGCTATCAATAATGTTTTGAGGCTCTGTATTATAGATTTGAAGTTGATCCGAAATATCACAGAAATTGCCAATCTTATTAAGGGCACCGTGACGAATGGAATGTGGTACCACATTGGCATATAGAGGGTCTGAGAAGAAATTTTGGAGAAAAAAAAAAGATTTTTTTCTAACTCCAATATCTTGTGGAACTCTTGTGTTAAAACACCACAGACCCATAACACTATCAAAATTAATCTAAGTCGAGAATCTTGTGGAATGTAGTACCACACCGGCATATAGGGGGTCTGAGAAGAAATTAATGAAAGGACACAACAGAATAAAATTTTGTAGAATACATTTTCCCCACATTTTACAAGATAAGTTATTGTTCAAGCAAATTTTTCATGGTCCACTTTTCAAAACACCCCGAAACCTTGCCATGTGTGTGTGTGTGTGGGGGGGGGGGGGTAACTAGTTTTGAGCTATATGAAAATATATTTTGTGCTACTTAAAGGAGATAATTCAGTAATCTTTCAAATCTAGAAATGAATACAAATGGGTCGCAAAACATTGTTTCTATTGATGTTGGCGGAGAAAGTTCATCGGGATTGTCCGGCGTGGTTTCACCGTGTCAGTGGTGCAGGTCTTACAAGGACAGATGTCTAGTCGTTCTGGTTTGTCGAATAACCAAGGCCTAGTGTATACATTGGCGTGCATGTAAAAGAACAATTAGTAGATATAACAGTAGGCTACAGTGCAAACTGTGGCGTCTTCACTGGCTCAGGCGCCGAAAACGACAGTAGAACGCTAAAGCCCCTTTCATTTCTTACCATGTCATTTCCAATCATTATCTAGAAGGTTGGTTTTGTATCGAATTTATATACAATACATGCTTTTGTCAACTTGATCTTATGTGTTATTTCAATCACAAAAAAAATGTAAAATCTCTTTTAAAAATAACATTAGGCTGTGGCTAACTCTGACGAATGAATGGCCGATCTGGAAATCGGGGGAAACACCTCGTCTGTATTCAATTCTGTCAGGCGATTTGGCAACAGATTAACAGCACGTTGCCCCATTCAGACGCATTACTCACTAATTCTATCGAATCTACAATGACGTTAAAAATATCCACGTGAATATGTGCAAATTAAATACACGTTGCAATATAAAGATTTTTTTCTTCGGTTAAACCACTTAATATTTATTATTTTAGCTGTGGTTGAAGCCAAAATATCAGTGTTTCCGAATACATCATTTCGAACTGGTGACGAGAAACTAACCATCCTTTGTGAAGTTTTATCGCAAGACAGGTTTGATACACTCTATAATATACAGCTTGAAAGGGACACTGTGGCACTTGGTTTCATTGATGGCAGAGGACCGAAGTTGATTTCACCAAACACATCATCTAAATATCAATTAACGGGAGAGTTTCGCGCGTTTTCACCGTCTCGGTCCTTTCTACAACTGGTTATTAATAAGCCTAGTCCAGAAGATCAAGGCACTTACAGATGTTCATCAATTGGTGTGCTTTCAACCGGGCTAACAGATACCCAGCGTCAGAACGTCACAATTAAAGGTATATAATTGCAGGGCCCAAATGTTGCTATTCTTTGGCATTCGAACAAGTGTAAGAAGTCTGGAATGGCAACCTGGTTAAATACACATCTATACATTTTTTTCGTTTTTGTCCCCCGCCTTTATGGGTCTGTCTGTCCGTCACACTTTTTGGGACACAATAACTCTCTTCCTAATTGGGCTAGAATGTTCAAACTTGGTGTATGTGTTTATTAGGTCCATGCCTCGATGGAGTTCGAAGATGAGCATTTTCCGCTTAGGGTAAGCAGAGATAAGCAATTTGATTGGTTGATGCTTTGGGACACGATAACTTTAGTTCTAATTAAGTGAGATTGATGAAATTTGGTGTATAGTTTCATTACAGTAATACCTTGACTAAGTTCGATAATGAGCATTTTCTGCTTAGGGTAAGCAGAGCGATACGCAATTTGATTGGTCGAGACTTTGGAACACAATAACTCTCCTTCTAATTGAGTTAAAATGTTCAAACTTGGTGTATATGCTTATTAGGTCAATGCATTGATGTAGTCAGAAGATGAGTATTTTCTGCTTAGGGTAAGCAGAGATAAGCAATTTGTTTGGTTGATGCTTTGGGACACGATAACTTTGGTTCTAATTAAGTGAGAGTGATGAAACTTAGTGTATAGTTTCATTACAGTAATACCTTACCTAAGTTCGATAATGAGCATTTTCTGCTCAGGGTAAGCAGAGCGATACGCAATTTGATTGGTCGAGACTTTGGAACACAATAACTCTCCTTCTAATTGAGTTAAAATGTTCAAACTTGGTGTAAATGCTTATTAGGTCAATGCCTTGATTGAGTTCGAAGATGAGCATTTTCCGCTTCGGATAAGCAATTTGATTGGTTGATGCTTTGGGACACGATAACTTTAGTTCTAATTAAGAGTGATGAAACTTGGTGTATAGTTTCATTACAGTAATACCTTGACTAAGATCGATAATGAGCATTTTCTGCTCAGGGTAAGCAGAGCGATAAGCATTTTGATTTGCTGAGACTTTGGAACACAATAACTCTCCTTCGAATTGAGTTAAAATGTTCAAAATTGGTGTGTATGCTTATTAGGTCAATGCCTTGATGGAGTTCGAAGATGAGCATTTTCTTCTTAGGGTAGGCAGAGATAAGCAATTTGATTGGTTGATACTTTGGGACAAGATAACTTAGGTTCATCTTGATGGATAATTTTTATGCCAATACAATGACTGCATTCTCATTCGGTAATGGATTCGACAGTAACAGTGTATAGAAACGATTGACCCGGACACGAGGGTCCTTTCCCTTGGCCAGAGGGGCCCTTTTGTCAAGCGTGGTGGCCCTTTTGTCTGCCTTTAGGGTCCCCCTAACTAGGGCACATTTTCATTTTTCTCGTCGGTTTTAGGATTTTTCTTTATAAAACACTTTTGGATGCCACTTCGTGTACAGTTTGATTTCTCGATACGTTTGAAAAAAATAAATGTGCGATTAATTAGTGTGCCATCTATTTATTTTGGGATTTCGGCGGGGGACATCAGCCTCACTGTTGGCTTGTTGTTATTTCGATGGCCCTAGCTACTAATATCTGACTATACCTAGCTGATACGATCGACTTTTAATCCTATGACGTCAATCGCGGATTTTCCAGAGAACTTGCTTCAAGTTCATTTGGATATCAATAATTACAATAAGGTTTGACATTCCATTTTACTAATATCTCCATACTCGTTAACGGATTCTAATCATTTTTTTCCGGTTGTGTTTCATTAATTTTTACAGTATAAACGCATACCAGTACTCCTATATCATACGAAAATGGTGACAAAAATCAGTAGACATTAAAAATTAGAATATCGACTCTATTGTATGGTAAAATACATTAATTACATACAATAGGGTGTAGTATTACAATAGGGGTTAAGTGAAATGCTGTTACACTTATTACATGTATTACAATATAGGTTGTAACAAGGGTCACCATAAAGTGACATCGTAAATGACAACATTTTCCGAAAATCATGGTGATTAATAAAATTAAATATAATATAATTTTATGCTTATACGCATATGTTGTCTTGTTATTGCGTAAAGATATGCTACAGTTAAGATTTGTTTTTTTTTATTTTGTATTAAACCATCGGGATAAATCTTCAACACCTCACAACGTCATAGTTAGGAACATTTCAATCTCGTCTAGATCAACCCGATTTAACCCTGTATATTGCTCTTAATAAATCCGCATTAATATTCCCTTTTAATGCATATTCAGAAAGTCCAGTCTCAACAAGTACAGCCTCAACAAGTACAAGTGCCACCTCAACAAGTACAAGTGCTACCTCAACAAGTACTGGTACAGCCTCAACAAGTACAAGTGCCACCTCAACAAGTACAAGTGCCACCTCAACAAGTACTGGTACAGTCTCAACAAGTACAAGTGCAAGCTCCACAAGACCTGTCACTGCAAATGCTGTATCATACGGATGTGTTATACAAATCTTTACTTTGACGCTATACTCTATACTAAAGTAATACTGATTTGATCGGATTCTTGCTACTAGATTAATATTGATTTGACAGGATTGTAGATACTACAATAACACTCAATATTGACCGGATGGACAATACGCACATGACAATCGCACAAGCTAACCCTGGTAACTTTTTAGTGTATTGATAATAAAGTTATTGTAATTTGTAATCATTGATGTTCGGTGAAGTGCGTAAACCGTCAAATTTGAACGACAGTCGCTTTTCAAATATTATTATTTCTGGGTTTTCTTTTGAGATAGTTTTTCTTTGTTCATTACAAATGGTCTCCGAAACCATAGAATACACAACTTGTGAAGTAACTATGAGATGTCATTATGGCTTAAATATTGGATATTACGATTTTCATGGCAAGATATATTGAATTCTAATTCGGTTTTACATTTCAAATATTGAGTCAGAGGTTTAACTCCTTCAACCCTAATTCTATTGACATGAGTTTGTGTGCCAGTTAAATGTATTACATGTTTATTCTTGTCTGATTGTATGTGGGCTTTACAAAAAAAGTTAATCCCGTGTAAGCTACAGTTCCTTCTTAACTATCGGTTTTACGTCGCTTAGTCAAAAATTTTATTATCCATAATGTTTTTAAATTCTTGTTTTAAAACATGCATTTTAATACCCATTTACACTAATTAGGAAATATTTTTTAACTCCAAATACTTCAAACGTTTTTATTTATTTATACCTCAAAAAAATGTTTGAGAATTTAATTTGTCGGAGTAAAAAAGATAATATGCCGTACTTATGAAGCCTCGTCGATGTCATGCTTATCAGTGACTGTAACGACCAAGCGAATATTCACTGCGGGATCAGTTTGACATAATATATTTAGCTTGGCTTCAAGTTCTTGCATTAAGACAAATAATAGCAATTGAGAAAGAAATACCTTGTTGGTAAGAACAAAAGTTAAACATAAGTATTAAAATTTGATAATCCGTCCTAAAATTTTAAGAAAGCCCAGCCCAACAAGAAACGCAACGAATAATGTGACAGATTAACACCTTAATACATGTATGTATTTAATTTAGCGGTGTTTACTTTGTATTATTTTGTTTACGTGTCCATTATTGCAGGTAAACGTTTTTTACCGTCCACCGGAGCCTGGTCTTATGACGTCATATGTGGATTAGGATAAGGGTTAGGTTTGGCCCAGGGTTAGGGCTAGCCCTGTCTACATCTCGAGACTGTGACGAAATCTGCAGGCCACAGCCCTTATCCTAACCCACAATCCTCATATGACGTCATAAGACCTGGCTCCGGTGGACGGAAAAAATGCTTACCATTATTGCATCATGCATGCAGTGGGATGGTTCACACTACAATGTTTATTTAGTTGCCTAGCGACGTAAGCAACGTCATCTTTTGTTTCCCTCCCTCCCACCTATTTTCTATTATTGCTACATAGTTGTATTATGTTATGGAGGTTTTTGTATTGGCTATTTTTTGTAATGCTACATGTTGTATTGCCCAAATTTAAATGATGTTTTTCAATGAATAAACATTCAGATCTCCCAAAACGCTGTGTTGTTTATTTTCAATATCTAGCAGAAATTAAATTTACAGATAAACCCAAAGAAAAGAGGACAATAGTTACTGTTTATATGTTAAGTTTTTTTTGTTTTTGTTGGGTTTTTTTTGCCTTTTTTTTAAAAAGAAATAGGTATTGACTCATACGTCACCACAACAATGGGGAGGGAGGGAATCATTCGTGGGCAAGTGTCGCTCTATCTGGTAAGTATCAAGCATTATTGTGGACTGCAAGGGAAGACTTGGTGACAGGGATTTGTGCTAAAGAACACCTATGTGAAATAATATTATGGTCTATAGTACAAGTTTATTCTGAAACGCAAATTAATTGTTTGCGAAATATTTTTTCATTAATAAGACATGGGTTAAAGGACAAAGAATGGAGAAGTATAAGGGCTTAAACAATAATAGAGACTTTTGGCAATCGTAAATTTCTGGTCCGTATCGCGTATCCGTATCGATTTTGTGTGTGACGTCAACAATGCTTGTGTATTTCTCATACGTGATACGGTACACGGATACGGCAGCACGTATCGAACAGCTTTCATAAGGAAAAGGTCCATATAACATCGTCGTCTTTTTATCATACTTTTTGCTACTTTTAGACGCTGAAATGTTGTGTTATAGTAGACACTTAACTAGTACTGAAGATCTTGGTAGATAACTGACATCATGCTGTAAATAGAACTAAGTTAGCCCAGTTACCCATATGTACACGCCGCGAAAATCTGCCAAAACTCGAAAACTACCTTGACGCAACGTATCACGTGGCGATACGGATACGTGATACGGATAATTCCACTTGCCGAAAGTCTTTAATGTTAATCTTTCATATTACTGATTCTTAATTCATAACCTAAAAAGGTAGGAAGTATATTATGCTGGTTATTTTGATAGTTAACTAAGCTATAGATTGCTGGTCATTTAGCATTTGTTCTTTGTTATAGGCCTACAACAGATATATTTGTTTGGCCAAATTAGGTAACAATTCCCGTCGATATACAGGTGTGGGGTGCATATGGAATTTAGTTATCAGTCTTTTACGTAAACACGCCAGACAAAGGAATATGCACCTATAAAGTAGGGAGTGGGGGCTAGAATAATCAGACGCCATGTAGATTCTAGCTTAGTCAGACACGCATTGGATTCTTTAAACGACCATTTCACCATGTAGTGGTTTCATTTGTCTAGCCAAGCCATGGTTAGGCTGTTACAGGAGTAGGGTGGAGAGAAAGACATGTTAATTTTAGTTATTGTAATTTAAACTACTGTGTAACTGTTGTGATGTAAAACGTTTAGAAGAAACAATCATTGTTCCTGTTTTATTTGATTTCGGTATCGTGAGAAAACACAATGGTGAAGTCTTAGAGAAGAGAGGTACAGCAGTAGCCAGTCCCGAGCCAATTAACCCCCACTAGACGACCAGACCAAAAACAAAGATGTGTAGTCCGAAACTCCCGTTTTAAGGCAACACCTAATAACTCATTTTTGTCCCCCGCCTTTCGAAGAAAGTTGGGGGACTATTAAAATGGGTTTGTCCGTCTGTCTGTCCGTCACACTTTTTGGGACACAATAACTCTCTTCCTAATTGAGCTAGAATGTTCAAACTTGGTGTATGTGTTTATTAGGTCAATGCCTTGATGGAGTTCGAAGATGAGCATTTTCCGCTTAGGGGAAGCAGAGAAAAGCAATTTGATTGGTTGATGCTTTGGGACACGATAACTTTAGTTCTGATTAAGTGAGAGTGGTGAAACTTGGTGTATAGTTTCATTACAGTAATACCTTGACTAAGTTCGATAATGAGCATTTTCTGCTCAGGGTAAGCGGAGCGATACGCAAATTTGATTGGTCGAGACTTTGGAACACAATAACTCTCCTTCTAACTGAGCTAGAATGTTCAAACTTGGTGTATGTGTTTATTAGGTCAATGCCTTGATGGAGTTCGAAGATGAGCATTTTCCGCTTAGGGTAAGCAGAGATAAGCAATTTGATTGGGTGATGCTTTGGGACACGATAACTTTAGTTCTAATTAAGTGAGAGTGATGAAACTTGGTGTATAGTTTCATTACAGTAATACCTTGACTAAGTTCGATAATGAGCATTTTCTGCTCAGGGTAAGCAGAGCGATATGCAAATTTGATTGGTCGAGACTTTGGAACACAATAACTCTCCTTCTAATTGAGTTAAAATGTTCAAACTTGGTGTATTTGCTTATTAGGTCAATGCCTTGATGGAGTTCGAAGATGAGCATTTTGCGCTTAGGGTAAGCAGAGATAAGCAATTTGATTGGTTGATGCTTTGGGACACGATAACTTTAGTTCTAATTAAGTGAGAGTGATGAAACTTGGTGTATAGTTTCATTACAGTAATACTTTGACTTAGTTCGATAATGAGCATTTTCTGCTCAGGGTAAGCAGAGCGATACGCAAATTTGATTGGTCGAGACTTTGGAACACAATAACTCTCCTTCTAATTGAGTTAAAATGTTCAAACTTGGTGTATATGCTTATTAGGTCAATGCCTTGATGGAGTTCGAAGATGAGCATTTTCCGCTTAGGGTACGCAGAGATAAGCAATTTGATTGGTTGATGCTTTTGGGACACGATAACTTTAGTTCTAATAAAGTGAGAGTGATGAAACTTGGTGTATAGTTTCATTACAGTAATGCCTTGACCAAGATCGATAATGAGCATTTTCTGCTCAGGGTAAGCAGAGCGATAAGCAATTTGATTTACCGAGACTTTGGAACACAATAACTCTCCTTCTAATTGAGTTAAAATGTTCAAAATTGGTGTGTATGCCTATTAGGTCAATGCCTTGATGGAGTTCGAAGATGAGCATTTTCTGCTTAGGGTAGGCAGAGATAAGCAATTTGATTGGTTGATACTTTGGGACAAGATAACTTAGGTTCATCTTGATTGATGATTTTTATGCCAATACAATGACTGCATTTTCATTCAGTAATGGATTCGACAGTAACAGTGTATAGAAACGATTGACTCAGACACGAGGGCCCTTTTGTCAAGCGTGGGGGCCCTTTTGTCTGCCTTTAGGGTCCCCCTAACTAGGGTACATTTTCGTTTTTCTCATCGGTTTTAGCATTTTACTGTATAAAACACTTTTGGATGACACTTCGTGTACAGTTTGATTGCTTGATACGTTTGAAAAAAATAAATGTGCGATTAATTAATATGTGTCATCTATTTATTTTGGGATTTCGGCGGGGGACATCAGCCTCACTGTTGGCTTGTTTTTCTTATTTTGAGAAAACAAAGGAAAACGAAATGAATGAATATTAAGCCCCAGCTTATCTATTGATTTTACTAGGTTTTTCTGTGGCATACTGAGAATTTGAACGGAGTTGCTAGGTTGTGTCATGGGTGTAACTGCTTACAAAATCAAAAGATTGGAATATCTAGTACAACAACAGAAAGCACACACCTACAAATTTGGTCCTAACTCAGTTTTGATAATAAAAAAGTGAATTACTAGGTGTTGCCTTTTGACGGGAGGAGAATAGGCCTACTACACTAGTGGTCTACAGTGTCATGTTTCGACCCCTAGCTGACCGGTCAACTCTGGCTTGCGATTGTTATGCTGGTTTCGAACCCTGGTTTGAGTGTATGTGTATTGGAGATAGGGGTGCTTTCTCAACCTCGTGCGCTAAGAAAATGAAAATAAGACAACTCGTCTAAGTAAACATTATGTACAACAACAACAACAATGAGCAGGTTGAATAAAAATAACTTTATTTTATGTATCACGAACCTTCGAGTTATGACTCATTCATTGTAAATTAACATAATGATTCATAAAGACTGTCAACTTTCTATTTCCTTGACACAGTACATTATTATCATGCATACAGTAGTACAAAATAAATTTCGTTGCAACCTTGACAAAAGAAGCAGTCAGTCCTATTTTAAAGAGACAACAAAAACAAGAAGCATTTAAGTTTGAAATGGAAATGAAATGGGGTTTAACGTCCTACTCTTTTGCACCTAACCTGGGCTAATGGAAGACGGGCATACGCCATACAGTGTGCTATGAGGGAAATTTTGCCCGGGCAGCGGCGCTACGGCCTACTCTTATATCAAATTCCAACTGCCAAGGGATCTTTTACGTGCACTCCAATGTGTACAAGGGAGCTCGGTTTTCGTCCCATCCGAACGACTAGGCAGCTGTCCTTGTCAGGCCCTCCTTCTGCATCACTGACAAGGAGAAAACACGCTGGAGAATCGAGATGAACTTTCTCGGCCAATGCAGGGATCGAACACCCGACATCCAGGCTAGCGAACCAGCGCCTTATCCACTCCACCGTGACCCCCTGTTTGAAATGGAATAATATAGATATGGAATATAGATATGTTGAATTCATAATGTCGACAGTCAACAATATTCAATATAACAACATGTAACACAATATTTAGCAAAATGAATAGTGAATAAATATTTTATTTTTCAAGAATTTAATATGTTATAGGATTGTGGATATTTAGAACATATCACGGAGGCTTTGTTCACCGTAACGTCATTCAGATGGCTAAACAATGCTAACACAACTTGCTGATTACATGTTTTAAGCTAAATGCCTTCGACTCAATGATTGTTTAAACAATACTTTATTCATTTAAATTTGCAAAATTTATATGATAAATATAGGATACGATAACAAGCTTTATCAGCTTATATAAAATCGACTCAATGTGCGGGCTCTAAAGCTTTATATTTTATACCGATAATATGTATGATTAAAATGTAAAAAAAATCACAGTAAGTTTGACAATATAAAAGAATATATAAAGAGACATTAAGTAAGAGTTTCAAATTTCTATATAAATTTTTATTAGATATTCATTCACATGAATAGCTTATAATCAACTCATCTTGACGAGCATAAAAAAAAAATGTGATAAAGTGGATAATCAAGACTAAGTCTCTGTTGTCAGGTACTTTCGATGCGGTGATAAAATATCTATGCTACATCACAACTTCGCCCAGAATAAAGTAATGAACGAAATTTTCATTATATTCATTTTTCATTAATTATTTTGGAACTATTATTGAAAGAACGGTCGGTCATTGATCTAAATCTTACATAATGCACCTTTAATACACAGAAACAAAATCTCTGAGAATGAGCCTTTTAAATTTAAAGCCAGCCAAATGTTAATCATAGGTTTCTATTTCCTAAAAGCATTCAATTCTTTTCATCAAACAATAACAATAGTAGGTAAACTGATCTCATTTTCAGGGTCAAAACTTTGTCCATTTACCGTAAAAGGTAGATTAAAGCGGGAATTTCATATTTTCTAAGAAAGTCAGGACATATTTATTTCTATGTCATTTGCTCAACAGGTTGTCAACTCACTATTATACAATCATAGGCATTATTTTCCACACTTACAGATCCTTCACATCGGAAATAATATGATTACCTCCCTTGTTTCCCCCCCCCCCCCATATAGCTATCCTCAAACGTTTGAATTTGAAGTTGAAAATGATATTTTTGCCAATTTCTCAGCTGGCAATAGTGAATTATAGGATTATTCTTTAAGCAGGTAGGACTTTTTATAGATACCATCAATTTTAGGATTACATGTATAGGATTATTCTTTAACCAGGTAGTGAATTATAGGATTATTCTTTAACCAGGTAGGACTTTTATAGATACCATCAATTTTAAGTCTTTATTTTAATATTTTAAAAAAAAAATATAACTTAAAAATATGAAATTGCAACTTTAAACAGAAATGAAATGAGATTTAACTGGCTGAACTAACCAATATGGACAGTGGCGTTACGGCTTACTCTAATATTGAAACCAAACTGTCTTGTACGTGCACTGTCTTGTATGTTTACACGGGATCTCGGTTTGCCGTCCCGTCTGAACGACTAGACAGCTATCCTTGTCAGCCCCATCCGGCCTGCTCCATTGACAAGGTGAACCACAGGGATTGAACCCGCTACCTCCTAGCTTAAACAGTAAGTGGAAGAAGACTACATTATAACAATCAAGTAGATAGCCAACAGAAAAACATGCGGATAAAAAAACATAGCTTGCCAAGCAATGAAAGATACATTTTTTGAAGGGAAAAAATCGAGACGTCTAAGATGAACTAGCGAAAAATTGAGATAACAAACAAAAAGACCACAACCGTCGTCCATAGTTTACAATAAGCACTATTTCGAGAGAGACAAACAATGGACATTAAAGAACAATGAAATTACCAGAACTTAAACTGTAAGAATTTCTAAATTTAAATGTGAATTCTAGAATGAAGTATCATATTAAACGCCAATAAAATGATCGACGGTTTAGGAATAAGTGATCCTACTGATGCTGGTAACTTAACTGAAATATTTTAGTGTACATATAGTTAGCAATAGAATGAAATGGAGTTTAATAATGTCCTTCTTTTCTTCGTCGACTGCAATCTATTTTACAGCGGAAATGTAAAAGCTTTCCCCTTAACCGGTAGAACATACTTGACCTGTGGGTGACGTCACATCATATGGAATCGATAACACAGAATGGTCCGGGCAGAATTTGTGACTTTTTGTCCCCTGTCTTTATAAGAAAGTTGGGGGACTATTAAAATGTGTTTGTCCGTCTATCTGTCTGTCTGTCTGTCCGTCACACTTTTTTCTGGGACACAATAACTCTCTTCCTAATTGAGCTAGAATGTTCAAACTTGGTGTATGTGTTTATTAGGTCAATGCCTTGATGGCGTTCGAAGATGAGCATTTTTCTGCTTAGGGTAAATAGAGATAAGCAATTTGATTGGTTGATGCTTTGGGACACGATAACTTTAATTCCAATTAAGTGAGAGTGATGAAACTTGGTGTATAGTTTCATTACGGTAATACCTTGACTAAGGTCGATAATGAGCATTTTCTGCTCTGGGTAAATAGAGCGATACGCAATTTGATTGGTTGAGACTTTGGAACACAATAACTCTCCTTCTAATTGAGTTAAAATGTTCAAACTTGGTGTATATGCTTATTAGGTGAATGTCGTGATGGAGTTCAAAGATGAGCATTTTCCGCTTAGGGTAAGCAGAGATAAGTAATTTGATTGGTTGATGCTTTGGGACACGATAACTTTAGTTCTAATTAAGTGAGAGTGTTGAAACTTGGTGTATAGTTTCATTACAGTAATACCTTGACTAAGTTCGAAAATGAGCATTTCTGCTCAGGGTAAGCAGAGCGATAAGCAATTTGATTTGCCGAGACTTTGGAACACAATAACTTTTCATCAAAATTGGTATGCTTATTAGGTCAATGCCTTGATGGAGTTCGAAGATAAGAAATTTGATTGGTTGATACTTTGGGACAAGATAACGAAGGAGTTCGAAGAAGAGCATTTTCTGCTTAGGATAGGCAGAGATAAGCAATTTCATTGGTTGATACTTTGGGACAAGGTAATTTAGGTTCATCTTGTGATGATTTTTATGCCAATACAATGACTGCATTCTCATTCAGTAATGGATTCGACAGTAACAGTGTATAGAAACGATTGACTCGGACACGAGGGCCCTTTCCCTTGGCCAGAGGGGCCCTTTTGTCTGCCTTTATTAGGGTCCCCCTAACTAGGGTACATTTTCATTTTTCTCGTCGGTTTTAGCATTTTTCTTTATAAAACACTTTTGGATGACACTTCGTGTACAGTTTGATTGCTCGATACGATTGAAAAAATAAATGTGCGATTAATTAATATGTGTCATCTATTTATTTTGGGATTTCGGTGGGGGACATCAGCCTCACTGTTGGCTTGTTTTTTTCATTTTAGGCCTTCTGGCACTATTTAATTACCCGTATACTATTTTATGGTTAAACCACATGCAGATTTCGCCAGGGCCACGAGATATAAACAGGGCTAACGCTAAGCCTAACCCTAGCACTAACGCTAACCCACAATCATCGGCAACAAGCACGTGCCCTAATCTAGACCTTGGCGAATTCTGCAGGTTGTCTTGAAATTTAGGCCTGGCCTTATTTTATGCATCCTATTTTACACTAAACAGGAATATTTTTTATTCAGATATACTCCCAACACGTTTATTATTTGTTTCTTAATGATTTAAGAATGTAATTTGCAGAAGAAAGGGGTTAACACTGGGAGCTAATTGCTAATAACTTGCTCCAATGTCGACCCTTTCAGTGATTGCAGAGAACAGTTATTGCTGATCAGTTAGCAAAGGGTGGGATAGTGGTATAGATGCGTTTATTGATTTTAAGTAATTAGGATCAAATATAATGCAGAAAAACCCAGTCAATAAGTCGTATATTATGGTAAATGGTAAAGTCGTGCTCCGAATTAACATATTTTTTCTATTATTATGGTGCAGCTCTGAATAAATCTTAACCTATATGTTTAAAGGTACTTCACAAAAGAAATGCTTAAGATTGTTACATTTTACATCAAGAAGTTGAGATGGTTCAAATTGTTTCGGGTTCAGCCCTGCGCATTTCGTAGTTACATCTCCATTAGGTTCTGCGACAGACCAATGAAATGTTTCAGATCCATCCAGCCATTCCCATTTACCTGCATGCTCCTTATCGGTGGCACCCACAAAGCGTAGTGTTTTTGTGGAAGACGCTAGAAGTAAAACAGAAACAGATCCGACGTTGTAATATACATGTATTAATCGTGTACAAACGATACAGATAAATATCAAAAAGACAGATCTACCATTGCAAACAATACAGACATTAAAATACGCACAATCAAAACATATAATTTATCGGAAACGCACAGGAAGAGTTTTCAGTTATTTTACTTCCTAAAGAGCACATAAAAGACCCTATAACAGTGGTACTTTATTCTGCTCTATAACCAAATTAAGTATAACCAGAGTGACTTTGACCGGAAATTCATCTGATGTCACCCCTTTCAGAAGAGGGGCATGATAATCTTTGAGGCATCATTAACCAGGCGATTTAAATTTATTTTAAATTGGTATGACAGTCGAAACCTGGTAAATCAAATATAAGTAGGACGGGCAACCAATGCTTGGCGATGTCTGTTATGACCGACATCTAAGACGGATCGAAATAGCCTAATAGGGCGCATGATCCCTAAAATTGTTTAACACATTTAAAACTAAATAAATACAGTCTTTACCTGGTAACGACTTTAGGTAATCATCCAGCATCTGTAACTTGTCCATAGTATTAGCAATAAACAAATATCCACCATCTTGTTCACATTGATTCATGGCAGTCAACCAGTCTTTGGGGTTGTCTATGTACTCCTTATAACATGCATTGTAAGTTTTATTGTAGATATAATCTACAGGACAGCTATCTGTAATTTAGATAATATTTATTAACACCGTGCCCAGACCCAAACTTATTCTGTGCACCTCTATATCCAACAATTTACATTAATTTAGAAGACCCGAAAACAGACTGGTGATAATATCATCCGTGAACTCTCCTTTGTGCACTGCCTATTCCAACGATTTTATGGATTAAATCAATTACCCCCCCCCCACACACACACACACAATAGCAAAACCTTAACAATATGGTGACTGTTATGTGGATAATACCCAATAACCCTTAATTCATATAGAAGCCCCCCCCCCCCCCCCAAACACACACACCATGCCCCGCCAAACAGAATTTTGACTGTAATTTGGATATTTATTATTAACCTTTATACATGGTTCAACCCCATCCCCCTTGGACTCACCAAGCAGACATCTAATTCCCACTGCATTATGGATAAATATACGCCCAATGACAAATTAGTTTTTATAAAAAAAAAAAACATCGTCCAATCCTTCAGCCTTGACTGCGGATTGGTCGCCTGCTTATTCAACAGACACTACACAAAATATGTATTAAATGAGACTGATAAAATATGGGGTTTTATGGCCAAGGCACCCTGTAATGCCCTTACGAGTTGACTGAAGGTAACAAGGTCTTTAATCTATGCAACCCATGGGTTCGATCCCCGGCTTGTTTAATCATAAACACTCATAAACGATAACAGAATAACCTCTACTGATGAGAAGGGCAGTTGTGTTTTTAGCGTCAAAGCCTTTTTAAATAAATTATACGGACAGGCGTCATAAGTTCGAGCCAAGGACTAAGGGCTACATGTTGGATTTTAGTTGCAGTTGCACGATTTTAAAAAATAAATAAATAAAATAACCATTCCTTTGTTAGTCCCAACATAACGTAGTGTGAAGTGGGCATCCATTTCTCTCTCTCACCTTACCTGCTAAGCGCCAGTATGTAACTAAACCATCATGTTGGTTAGATACTTGCCCAGCCCATACCCGCTTGTTATATAAATAACATTCACTGAGGCCGATGGTGTCTGGCTTATAAGAAAATGAATCACAGTTTGATATTTCCGAACACTTTTCTGCACATTCTTTAACTGAAACTCCCATAAATACATGTAGCTGTAAAACAACGTCGACGAGACGATTTCTGTACAAAATTCGTTTAAAGACATATTCAGGACAAGAGTATATTTCTCCAAGAGCAAATGTTAACAGCAAGAAAATCAACTTCTTCATTTCGAAAGATAATTCTCGTTTGATGTTTCTTGGTTTCTGCAAAGAGATTTAGTAGTAGAACAGCGCTATGCCAATTGTTGTTATGACAACATGTTTTAAGGTTAGAAACCTTTTATATCCTAGAGAACCGATGCTTCTAATTGTTCTAGGGAAAGAAAGGTTTATAATATTGTTTGGTTGGGTGATGGTGGCTTAGTGAGTAAGACGCTGGCTTGCTTGAATGCCGGACACGAATTCGATCGCACTGTTGTCAGCACCGGGGGCATGACAACGTTCTAGTCGTTCGCATGGGACGAAAAAAACAAGGTCCGGTGTACACAGTGACATGTACGTAAAAGATCCCTTGGCAGTCGTAATTTATATAAAAGTAAGCCGTAGCGCCGCTGCTGGGGCATAATATCTCTGATAGCCCACCGTGACAAAATGTGGATATTATACAATCTGATTAAAATACAGATATATATTTGGGTTCGTGTTTTATACTTGTGATGTCCTACACTATATGAAGATCTGATCGGCTGTAGTGGAAGGTCACGTCAGGGATCATACATACGGCTATTGATCCTATAGACCAGGAGCCCGAGGGATTAACCTAGCTGAAATACTAACCAATTTCTATATGTGTCACTAGGTTCTCTAAGGGTCACTGTCACAGGATATGAATGTCTGCCGAGCCCATTGTGGTGCGTGTGGTCAAGAGGGTCAAAATAAATGGACACAACAAATGGGCTAGACTGGCACGTTTTTTTAACCACGTAAAACTTGTTCCAAAATGTTAAGCATATCAAAATGTATTGGGAATGACCACCGCCAGACATTTTAGGTGGTGGGACGTGTCCGCCAGGCTAAAAAAAACAGGTACTCTAAGTAAACTAAGCTAGACTAGCCCATTTACAAACCGTATGAAATTTGTTGCAAAATGTTCAGCATATTCACATGTATCAAGAATCACCGATGCCAGACATATTCAGTGGTGAGGAACATATTGGGCACAGTGTAAGTTTCTTTTGTATCTAAACTGAAAAAGTCTGGCTTTTATACATTGTTTTATGTTTCCCAGACTTAAAATATCATTTGCGTGTTTACTTTTACTGTAAAATCTTGATTTTAACCACGCAGTACACGATTATAGAATTTAAACTTATTTTGCAACATATTAAAGGAGCTAAATCGCTAATATTTGGGAACTAGAAATTGACACAAATGGGTTGCAACGCATATAATAGTGTGGCTATAGGGTGCCCCACCTCAAATGAATATCTCCAAATATCTCGACAATTACACCACAATACTAATATATTTACCAAGCCTTAAATCTGTTTCACATATTTATAGTCACTAAATAAACGACCATGTTGTACTTAATAAGATATGACCATTTAACCATACATAAATAGGGTGCCCCACCCCAAATGAATATCTCCAAATATCTCGACAATTACACCACAATACTAATATATTTAGAAAGCCTTAAATCTGTTTCACACATTTCTAGTCACTAAATCAACGACCATGTTGTACTTCATAAGCTATGATCATTAAACCATACATAAATAATACTGAAAAATGGTTTGGAGTGGCGTCCATAACATCCAGACACTTTTGAGTAAAAGATAGGTTACGTGCCCTTGTTTTGAAATTAGTTTCGCTTAAACAGTATACCGATCATTCTACGTCTAACTGACAGGTCGGGATAATCAAGACTACTTTTTTACGAAACCTAACAGAAAGCTGGAACAAGAAATTGAATTTAAGAATACACACATTAGACAACTCAACAATATTCTTAAGAACCTTGTAAAAGTAAAATGAAACTACTGCTAGTATCATGTTCTTGCTTTACGAACGTCATTCAGAGATATTATTTGTTCTAAACTAAAATATTTACAGTTAATTATAAGGCAATTTAAAAAATAAAACGAGCGTAATTTCTAAAGATGCCATAATAACCAAAAAAGTTAAATATTATTGCTATTCAGAATCGTCAACAATAGATTTTTTACGACTGTAGTAGTTGAACATTCCCGCATGCAACGAGTGTGCGAGACTGTCAGTAGTTAGTTATTCAAGTAGAGCGTGCACAATCAACGTGTCAAGAACAACTTTTCAGTAGGCACGTGGGGCAACCTACTATATGTTATTGGCATTAAGACATCAGTTGGCTGATGCCCCCCTCCCACCTTAATCCAATATGAATTAACTGCACATTTATCGTTTTACCCTTATCTTTCACCACTGACCAGTCCCTCTTAATTTGAATGATCGTGTTCCCAAGTCTTGGGGAATCCATATTTGCAGAAAATACCTAATTCAATCGTTTTACCCAAATTGAATAAAAGATATCGAGTTCCAAAGTCTCAAATTCATTCTTTCATGTTTGCCCTGGTGTCAAATGCTCAACAACAAACTCAGTCAAGGCATTAACCTCAACATTCTGCATGTGTTTTAAACTCTCTATCACTTAAATTGTTTATCACATTGCGTAACCAGAGCGGGGCGTAGCTAGTAGCCAAATCATTTGGCTATTAAACACATGCACCAGCTCTAAACAATCTTATTCAATTAGAACCAGGGTTTGTTTTGTGTCAGTGACTTAACAGACAGAGGGGCAAACGTCTCAAAAAGCTAAGTACTTCAAAATAGACAAACATACAGAGGGACGAACCAAAGAAAATAGCTTCGCGTATTACTCGAAAGACCTGGCACAATCAAAACGTTTCTTTTTCAAAAGTTTTACATTTCATTTTAATTGGAACGATGTTTAAATAATAGAAATATATGGAGAGTACCTTATTTCTATGACTACATCAACACATCATGAATGATTTATGACTAGGTAGCTTGCTTTTTTTTTTGTCAGTCCATGACGATGAATGGGTGGATTATAACGATTTTGGTCTAATGTCCGCAAAACAATAAACTTGAATACAATATATACACTTTTGAATAATCAAATAGAAATAATGATTCAGTTTTAATGACGGAGTTCCTGAGTTGATTTCATACATAGCTGGTGTATTACGGATAATAAGGATTGACATTAGAGACTTTTGACAAGTGGCATTTTCCCTATCCGTATAACGTATGGTATACGTGACACGTTGCGTCAGAGTAGTTTTAGAGTTTTGGCAGATTCTTGCGTCGCGTACGTATACGTCACTGAGCTGGGCTTAGTTCTGTACAACATGATGTCATTTATCTACCAAGATCACCATGAGCTATTATAAAATATTAATGTCGCATCTTATTAAAAACAATATTTGATTTCTCGACAGCAATTTTCGGTTTCACTAATTTATCATTTATACCCCTTAACCATAGAATCACATCATTTACAGATTTGTAAGTTCTCATATCTACCTAAATCAACCAGCTTGCAGACGGGAAAAATGTAAAAATTCCGAGAAAGCCTAGTGGCCTAGAGTGCCGCGCTCGACCTCTAGCTTGCCGATCAGCTCTGACTTGCGGAAGTGGTTTCGTTCCCTGGTGTGTGTGAGCGTATGTGGCATGGAGATAGGGGCGCCTTCTCAACCTCGTAGGTTACTTCCGGGCACTCCGGTTTCCTCCCACTGCTAAAGACCCTTACGCGCAAGCGAATTATTGAAATAAAATTAAACCATATGTTAGTCCCGAAATGATTTTGTTTGTGTCGAATGGACGTTAAACCCCATCTCTCGATACAGGCTGCCGTATCCGTGTGCGGTTTCACGTATGAGAAATACACACACGTTGATGACGTCACACACAAAATCCATACTGATACGCGATACGTACTAGGAATTTACGCTTGCCAAAAATCACTAATGGCTCGGTTAGTCAGACGTTTGATCACAATCTGGAAGGTCTCGGTTTCGACCTCAGACAGGTCACGTAAAAGAATCCATGACAAATGCCTGAGCATAATTTCCCATAGAGCACTGTATGTACCGTACATACAGGACATAATGTACGTCTTCATTAGGCGGTTGGGCGTAGAGAATAGAACGTTAAACCCATTTCCAATGTCACGTGGAACTCTTGTAGTTAAAACAGAACACCACAGACCAAAAGTACATATCAAAATTACATTCTGCATTCGAGCTTCTATAAAAAAAAAAATCCAGAGCCACCCCCCCCCCCCTTTTGCCATAAATGTTTAACCTTGTGAGACAATGCTAAATCTCTCCAATTGTTATGTGTCTGCCCTGTAGCTTCTGACGCGGCGAAAGTTTATCAAGATAACGCCGACAAGTGCTTGAAATACAATTACTGTGTATTGATAATATGCGAAGGTGTCGCTTGTGCATACCATTAGACTATCTTCTACACACTCTAATTGGCCTACCGTTTTTTCTAAATTATCGTCATTGATTTTCGTGTAGAATTAAAAACTGAAGACCACAATTACCACAAAAGAAAAAAAAAACACCAATTTTGTATATTAGTTGAACGCAATTGCTTGCGGCGTTGATGTTAAACACATCACTTAACAATAACGATTTATACAATACGTAAAGCTATATATACTCGTCGAATAAAATCGCTAGTTAAAAGAATATATAACCTGAAGCTTTAAAGGCGAACGCCCAGAATTCGCTGGGTTCTGTGGCACGCATGAGGGGACTTAGTCAAGATTCGCAAGTCCATTCGTTTGACACTTCCCACTCTGGTCGGATAAACTAGTGATCAGGCGCGCCTTTGCCTCATTAACCTTGGACTTTGCCCCATTTGTCTCAATTAAATCTACTTTTTTCAGACTATTAATGTTACTGAATTAAAAACGATTATCAAAACGGTTTTTTATTGGGTTTTAATAATCACAAAAATCTAGCAAAACGGACTATTAATGTTATTGAATTAAAAACGATTATCAAAATGGTTTATTTATATTTACAATATTGGGTTTTAATAATCACAAAAATCTAGCAAAACGGGGAATATAATAGCAAAATCAAAACTACGATTAAGTCCGCTTCCACCGATGTGATATCGCAGACAATAACGATTGTACGATATGGTACTAATATTATATGCAACAGTTGGTGGAGATAAGTAGGACATTAAAACATACATAATAATATTTAATTACGAATTGTAAAGAGAAAGGATATACGACCACTGTTATCGCGCTTAATTTTAATGTTATCACACGCTCACCGTACTAAATAATTATTAGCGATAAGGCCTGTCCTTGCGAAACACTGAACGCATGACTACATTTTATCAACAATAATGTCTGCGACAACGTGCATATGGTTTGGTGTAATCACTGATGTTATAACCGGTTTATGGGTCTATTTCGGGCGAGAGCTTCCCTTTAAGATCCTGTCGTATGCTATGTTCTTTCCCACCATTATCGCCTTCCTATTCGTGGACAATATCTTCGATTTTGTTATCCGTGTGAGTGGCGTTGAACAGGTTTGTGCAACATATTGGTAGTTTTATATTACCAATGAAGCTAATAATACTATTCGGAATCAAATCCGTTGTCGCATTTCGTGTCACATTTAATACGGATTCGTGATGTTTCGTATTCTAACATGTTTATCGGGTCACCTTACTACGGAAGGCCGGTAGCGTCATTATGATTATGCACGACATGACTCACAATATTTGAAAAAAATATATGTTAGCTTGCTCCCTCGCCGTGTGTGTATTAAATAGGAAAGTGGTACTGGTTCGTTTCCTCACCCACCGCGCTGGTGAACACAGACATACGTCAACCAGTGTCCAACTGCCAAATATTCTTTTACGTGCATGGCAACATGTAAACTAGATGTTAATTTTCGTTCTATCCGAACAGAGAGAGAGAGAGAGAGAGAGGGGGGAGAGAGAGAGAGAAATGGCGTTTAAAATCCACGCGTCACAAACTAGGTCTTTTCGGGACTAACATATTGTTTAATTTTATTTCAATAATTCGCTTGCGCGTAGGGGTCTTTAGCAGTGGGAGGAACTCGGAGTGCCCGAAGAAAAACCACGAGGTTGGACAGACGACCCTACTCCTTGCCACGTACAACCGGGGATTCGAAACCACGCCAGTTGACTCAATGGCAGGCCGTATGATACAGCGCGCACGCTAACCATTCGCCCCCCCCCCCATGAGACAAATCCAGACATAGATACGGTCTCGGTGACGGGGGGGGGGGGGGGTAGAACCCGAAGTGTCTGGCAAATTTGGGTTATAGGTGGCGCCGCTGGTCCTCTGCCAGAGCAGAGCGGTGGCGCTTGCATTGTAAGAACCCCGCAAGAAAATTTTGGAATATTTGACGACCTCAAAATGTTTTAATCCATACTCAATACAGTACAAAGTCGTGGCATTCAATTAAAAGAAAAGTAAAATTAGTCTTGTGTTAGATTTCGAACACTTTATTTTGTCAACTAAGGGAGCAGTATGAGATCCGCGTGTGGTACTGTTTAGTACAGGTTTCTGAATTACTCAAGTTTTATTTCATAATATACTGATTACTAATATTATTTCAGATCGGTGTCTCGTTGTTGTATGGGTTTCTAGCTGGACCTATATCTGTCAGCATAGTAGGCATCTGTGCGACTGTCGTAGTCTTCATGGGCTGGGGCGTTAGAAGTAAGTGTACCAAATTAATCGAAATCCACTATATCCGTTCTTCTGAAATCCGTGTACTATTACATGATAAATAATTTATATTCAGAGTGGAAAACATTTAGAAAGACATTTAAGTATTATCTTTATTTTTCTGCAAAATATCAGAAATAATCAAAACTTAAATGAATCATATTATATCTACAAATAATAATTAGTCAAATTTCTGAAATAAACCATCTAATATCCTTTTATTTGGTTTACTAGAATTTTATTTATTTCACATGTCCTCTTGACTTTCCAAATAGCCATTTTATGTACAGTTTGCTAGCAATTGCTACTACCTTTAACTCTGTGATGATTAGGTTTTAATGATTTCCACACGACAAAATCTTGTTGTTAATATTTAATACATTATTCACTTCAGCTACTTGTAAATAGGAGAAACATAAAAATGTCTTTGTTTCATTTAATTTTAACCAAGAAAGAGGGGTATAATAATATATGTGTTCAGAGGTCCACAAAATGTATTTGTTTCAGCTAATTTTAAGCAGGAAGGGCATAATAATGTCTCTGTTCTAGTTATCTTTAAGCAAGAGGGACGTAATAATGCCAGTTTCAGCTAATTTGAAACAACAGAAACATAATAATGTATTTCTTTCAGCTAATTTTAAACAAGAAGGGCATAATAATGTTTTTGTCCCAGCGTTTCTACGAGCTGCTGGAGAAGAAATAGGGTGGCGATGTTTTATGTTACCCTGCCTGATGTCTTATTATTCACCTGCTGTCGCCTTGCTGATATCGTATGTATTCCTGGTTTTATGTCAATTTATAACGAAACAAACTAGAACAGTGATGCAGTGATGATGGGTTTCATTGAACTGGCGTCAATACCGTATCATGGAAACCCTTAAACAGATTATCTAACCAACGTTATACTCACTGTGCCACCGCGGTTTCCCGTGGAATATTGGCGCAAGGGACCAATACCATAAGGAAAATGAAGCTTTGTATCTCGTCAAAGACAAGACAAGACTAAAGATTGGGAAGAGTCTTTCACTCCGAGAGTATTTCAATCAATTAAATTCACCAACATATATGTGGGTTAAACACACCCTTTTGATTTATGCGGTGCTGTTTAAGTAATTTGTTTTACTTTATATTTTCAGAGGGATAATTTGGGGCTTTTTTCATGTACCAGTCTTAATTCTTCTAACTTGTAAATTGCAACCACCTAAACCTTATATAACAGTATTAGTTCAATGTATAGCATGTGTATTATCAGCGTTCCCACATGGGTGGATAGCTGTTAAATCAGGGTACGTAAGTACAAGAGTAATCATTTGATCCGATACAATAACCGACTGCAGTTATTGATATGTATTAAGATACATACACATTACCAAGGCTATGTGAAGGGGGTGTGATAACACGCTTGTCACGTGGGTTTAGTGTTTTTACACCCCCACCACCCCCACCCCCCTTCATATAGAAGATGTCGGAGGAAAATTTCCCTCATAACACTCTGTTCAGCGTATTCCCGTCTTCATTATCGCAGTAGGAGCAGAACATTAAGACGACAAACGCCATTTCACTTTAAGGCCCATTTTATTACATTTCTATCTGACTGTATTTACAGGATTTATTATTTTAGAGTATGTAATATTTGCAGGATTTGTTTTCAAGGAGCATATTGTAATATTTCGGTTATTATATTTCCAGATATTCTCTGTGGGCTAGTACCATGATGCATGCAGCATGGAATAGAATCAACCCGGCTATATTAGGCAGTATATATACCCAACAACCAGGTTATATTGAAGGAGATCAATGGTTAATAAACGGTGAAGGTTTGATTGGATGTATGGTCATGTTGCCAATAGCTGCTTTTACTCTGTGGGATCTGAGTCCTTATTAAATCAGACATAACAATTTGCGCAAGTTGATTTATGTTCAGAGTTTGGGTGATGTTCTCCGAATAAATGGATACAGTGTTATAATAGTATTATAATGATATATGCCCGTTCTTTTAAATAATCAAATCAGCTGTGGCTGTGAAATACTGGTGTTTGCGTAACCAGTGCGCACACCATTTATATGATTTTGAGACCAGTTGGATTTGTTTGTTTACTGCAATGGCATGCATAACCATGGAGAAGACAATTCTATTGGCTAGAGAGATACTTCCCTAGGCTGTGTGGCAACTAATACTTACGAAATTGCCCTGGATTTCCGTAACTATTCCTTTCACCGTGGGTCATCAGAGAGGACGAGGGGGATTTATTATCCAAAAAATTTAGAAGTGCATTTAGGTGATTTTGAAAGTAATTTTTGGTCAATGATGGTGGAGTTTTTATATGTTTTTATCAGAAACGTGCTCAGTGGCAACTAAGAATTTATTTAGATCATAGACTGCAATTTAATGTATTTACACATATTTTAATTTTGCTAACTTTGAATGTTTAACGTTGAATATTGTCACGTTTGTATACATCCAAGCTGTATAATTGTGTTCCAGGATCAAGCTCCTCATCCATTGTCCTAAGAGACTGTACCACACTGTGGTATAACTGCTGCCGATACGGCGGGAACTGTAAGAAATATAACAATTGCTATTTAATACAACAAATCTCAAAAAGAGAAAAGTTGTGCGAACCGCCGAACCTACATTTCGTAGTGCAGTGTGGAATGACAAAGACATCCGACGTCCAACCCGAATCACGCTTCTTCGCTGGAATTAACCCGACATTGGATAGCCTAATTAATCATAGATCTGTCTCAATGTGTTCTTTGTTGACAGGTGATAATAAGGGTGTTCTGGGTTCAAACCCGGTGTTTACCGAGAAGTTTCTCGGGACAAAATATCCCTCATTGCATACTCATGGCACAAGGCGTATATCTGTCTTCTTTAACCCGGTTTATAGTTTGCTATTAATTGTAGTGAAAGATTTACTTAACGAAACACGTCTAAATAGTACATTTTTTTCCTAAACTATTGAAACAGCTATTTGGGACGACATAGACATGCATGTCCTGTCGGCAATAATCATCACCTTCCAGATCATTAAACATTTTTTCTTTTAAAACATAGCTCCAGTAGTCACTGAGGTCAAGTAAGTTTAAAACACACGAAAATCAAATGACTATAAAACACTTACTAGCAGTTAAATCTAGATCTAATTTAATAGCACCATCAGGGATACATCCACCACAATATCCATCACCTTCACCTACAAATCTGACGTTCGATAGCTCTACTATATCACACAAACTCTGCCAACCACCAACCTTCCAGTTGGTCTGTAATAAAATAGAAGGGAGATAATCGGACCATGTTGTAAGGATTCAGACCACCATAAAATTCATTATTTAATGTTAATGCTGACCACTTGCCCCGACTGAACGCATATTCGGCACAGATGGGGTTACATCTGCGCATGTATTTGCTCCTTAGTTGGTATGGGATTGAATAGTGGCATTTTCACATCCACAAACTTGAATTAGCACACATATTAGTACTTAGTACATATCACCATAACCAACCTCTTAGACCCATTATTTTTCCCGTGGGATCACGTGGCTAAGTAGGTAAGACGCTAGCTCGCTAGCCTGGAGGCCTGGGCTCGATTCCTAGAAAATTCTTAAGCACGTCCTTGTGCTTAGATTTCAAGTGCACTTTGCATTAAAAGAAACTTATTGCATTTTGTGTTCCTAGAAAATTTTTAAGAACGTCCTTGTGCTTAGATTTTAAGTAGACTTCAGTGTAAGTACGTTATTATGTGTTCCTAGAAAAAAACTTAAGAGCAACTTTGTTCTTATCTAAGCTCAAGTCTCAAGCAAGGTATAGGGCTTGCTTACCAACCTTAGGTCTGTTTCTGCTTCAAACAAGATGGCTGACAGCTATTTATTCCACGGCATTTCCTACATCTTTTGATACGTAAGAGACAATTTAAAGGCAGAGAAAATCCTTTAGAAACATATTCTCGAGAGAAAATTTCGCTTCTGCCCTAAAACCATTTTATTTATTTACCAGTTATTAATAAACAACACAAACACTTAAGATTAGGCGCTCCCGCAATTTTTCAGAGTGCTTGCAGTTTCTTTTTTTTTGTTTTTTTTTTCTTTTAGCTAGTTTCACATTTCATGTGTATAAGGGACATGCCAAATGCATCTAAATCGATCATTTGCCGGGAAGCAGACGACAAATTTATGATGTAATTCGCATACCAAAACTGTTTTTATGACGTCTGAGTGCACCAGTCACACTGTGCTTAGACTCGTACTTGACTTGTGCTTACGTAGGAACGGTCTTTAGAATTTTCTAGAGACGGTCTTTTATTAAGATTCTTAGGTAGGGAAAAGTGAAGCATAACTTTGTGCTAACTTTAATAATTTTCTAGGAACCGGGTCCTGGTGTTCGATCCCTGCATTGGCCGAGAACGTTCATCCACATTTTCCAGCATGGTTTCTTCTTGTAAGTGATGATATTTAGTCGTACGGATGGGACGAAAAGCCGAGGTCCCGTGTACACTTTCGCGTGCACGCAAAAGATCCCTAGGCAGTTGGAATTCGATATAAGAGTAGGCCGTAGTGCCGATGTCCGTATGCCCGTCTTTATTAGCCCAACTGTTTGAGTTTATTGTATACTTAGTGTAACGATGTATATTACATAACTCGCGCTATGGCTATATTTTTACTTTTTAAAGATACATTGTGTAAGATTTAGATAAAGAACTAGCCATTCTTGCTATAATAGTTAGAAAGTAGATAATGTAAAATGAATTACTCTATTGCAAGCGAAGATATTAATATTAGCCATTGAAGGGTTGACAGACGTGTGCAATAATTTCAACAACGGTACTGGTTGATCAAAGCTATGTCTCGGTCCACCATATTTGATTAAATCAAAGAAAGTATCGCTGAATCGTTTCAATTATAATATCGTAGAAATCTGATGCCATCGAGAGTTGATTAAGGCCTTGATCAGTTAGTTAATGTCTAATTTATGCTTTAGAACACATTTCAGGCCTCAAGAAAGGCCTGCAATTTGCAGATTTAGCTCTTGCATAATGCATGTTTAACCAACTAGTTCCGATGCACAATTTAACATTTATTATCAAACATTTTTATATAATTAACTAGAACCCTGAAAATATATCTGTACGACAACACTAAAAGAATGTGAAAGAATTATACAAACCGATGGGTTGAATTTGAACCCAGTTTCTGTGACATCCACCAAAGCATATCCTCGTTTAGGGCAAGTGTTATAAGTGGCAATATTAGAGCAAGCCGTTGCATGGCCCAATGCTTGCTGTTTTCCATTCACCTGTGTTGTAAACGTGTAATCATTCGTTGTGACTTCTGACGTCTGTTATATGAAATGTAATACAGTTGAATCATTTTATATAATTGGAAGCTTCACGACATCATGAATTTTATAACTGAAATGGTTTTCGCTTTTGTTTCTATATCAGTCGGTGATGTGTAAGCACTTGCGTGCAGTGTCGGACTAATAGGCCGAAAGCCCACCTGTCAGATCATTCACCAAGACCCACATAAGTCGAAGGCGCGTCACGAGTGCGCCGAGGGCGCTTGAGCGTCCGCTGAAGGAGGGGGGGGGTCTGGATGGATTCTTCCCACCGCACAACCCAGAAAAACTTTGAAAATTGACAACGGCAAACCCATTTTCCAAGCCTTTAAGACCAAAGCAGAAGAAGGCAAATATTTAATTTCCTGGTGCAATTAGGTAACCGAATGAGTGTGTCCTGTCCTTTCCTCTCTTCTTTCTTTGCGTTTCTCCCCTCTCCTTTCTTTTGTTTCTCTTTTTTTTTCTCTTTTTTATTTATGGGCTTTGGCCCACTTTTTTAATGAGCTTAGGCCCACCTGTCACGGTTAGGTGGACAGGTGGGCTCAGTCCGGCACTGCTTGCGTGCAGTTAGCCCTGGATGTCTGGGTAATAAATTGAAATGTAGCAAAAGATAGACATGTCCGTAACACCTGCTATTAAATGGTACCAAAGAAAATATAATAAGCCTTAAATAAGCACGAGATGAATATTACAAGCTTCACTGAAATGAAATGGGATTTAACGCCCTACCGTCCTGCCCCGATTGGCTAATGAAGACTGGCATAATTATGCCTTCGAGTGTGGGTATTTTAAGCTCATGCTAATGAACCGATCTGTTGCGACGATATCTTGTACGGAACTGGGGCACTCGGCAATCCTCGACAGATTCCGGAACCTACATCTAGTCTCGGCCGTATGACGAATTTCGCCATATTAGAACTACTTTTAAGGTCCCGGATGAAACATGGATGCGCCCATGGTGTCTTGGAACTACTTTAAAGGTCCCGGATGAAACATGGATGCGCCCATGGTGTCTTGGAACTACTTTAAAGGTCCCGGATGAAACATGGATGCGCCCATGGTGTCTTGTTTGTTTGTAATAGCGTCAAGTTTTCATGTTAAAGTAAACCAATAGCCGCATCACAAATGTATGGGCGTAGGTACATATCACTTACTGTCATACAGCCGAGACTAGACGTAGGTTCCGGAACGCGCCTGCCATTGAGTCAACTGTCTTGGTTTCGAATTCCCGGTTGTACGTGGACTGTCCAACCTCGTGGGTTTTCTCAGGGTACTCCGGTTTCCTCCCACTACAACCGGTCGAATCTTTATGTACTTGGTGGGGGGGGGTGCATCGAAAGTTTTAAAAACGAAATGAAATATTAATTTGCATTTTAATTAGATTGCACAGCACTTGAATTAATGAAAGACCATGTGATCTGAAGCGCAAGTTTTAGATCACCCGACAACTGTACGTTTGGTGAAAACAAAATCCATACCTTCAGATTAATTCTGATTTTATTAAAATTTGTTTCTCCCCAATCGCTACCAAAAGTTGAAATGGAACATGATGATGTGTAATGTCCTTCTGGGTACCTGGCTACATTTATCTTGGGTAGAGTAATGTATTCGCTGGGCTGTGGCGATGACAACCCATGACAATATATCTTTACTCTACTGTTGTTATATATAGCAGGATATAACCAATATTCACCATCAACATAAGACGGGTTACATTTCTGTATATCTTCGCATGATGATATAACTATAATATAACACATTATTTAATTTCACATGGTCATATAACTATAATATAGAACAGTATATCTCCTAAAGATAATATAAATGAAATGAAATGGGGTTTAATGTCCTACTGTAGTGCTCCGAACTAAAGAAGACGGACATACGCCATGCAGTGTGCTATGAAGGAAATTTGCCCGGACAGCAGCACTACGGCCTACTCTCATATCTTATTCCAACTGTCAAGAGATCTTTTACGTACACGCCACTGTGTACACGGGGCCTTGGTTTTCCGCCCCATCCGAATGACTAGATAACTGTCCTTGTCAGGCCCTCCATCCTGCATCACTGACACGGAGGGACCACGCCGAAAAATCTGGATGAACTTTCTCGGCCAATGAGGGATCGAATACCCGACCTCCATACTAGCGAGCCAGTGTATTTAATGTCCTAATTTTCTGCCTCGAACTAGGTTAATGAAGACGGACATAGGCCATACAATGTGCTATCAGGGAAATGTTGCTGAACAATGGCCATACCGCGTTCTACTCTTATATCGAATTCCAACTGCCAAGGGAGCTCTGTTTTCGTACTATCCGACCGACTAGGCCCTGTATCACTATCACGGAAATTTTGCTGGACAAAGGTCATAACGCGTCCTACTCTTTTATCGAATTCCAACTGTCAAGGGAGCTCTGTTTCCGTCCTATCCGAACGACACGTCGGAAAATCTGAATTAACTTTGTCGACCAATGCAGCTAGAGATCGAACGCGTATCTTCCAGTCTAGCAAGTCAGTGTCTTACCCACAGATGCTACCTACTACCTTGGCATTTCATTTCTGATAGCCACCCACCACTTCCTCCAAACATGGTATGGCGGTCATCTTGGTTTTAAGATTCCCACTATACATTGTATGTCTTAGCTTCTCCTCATAGGATCGAATCTTGGTGTCTTAACCTACATTTTCATGGACAAGGAATGAAATTATAACAGATTGCTTTTTAGTGACAATTTCGTATTAAGGGACAAGAGATGCAATTATAACATATGGATCAGTTTGCCTTTTTTTGACAATTTCGTATTACGATAAACAGTGAAAGACAATTCTACTTACCGGAGCAGTTTAATTGTACGGGTGTCCACGTTTGTGTTGATGTTTGACAATATGAAATTGGTTCTGTATTGGTTGTAAAATAGGAACTTGGACATATGTAACTAGCTCTATAGATTCCACTAGAATCTACCGTTAATGAGTTAAATACAGCTAAATCCAAATTAGATACCGGACCACATACTGGTGCTGAAATATAACAAAAGGCACAGGGAGAAAATTCAAATGATGAAAGTGTAAAGAACATTATTAGCGTTTGAATTTTTCAAATAAATGAGGGTTGAATCTTTTTCTGCATTTCACGCTGGCGCGATCGATTCCTCGTGCTATACAGCGTGTTATCTACTCGGAAGTTCGTGAAGTACATATTCCTGAAGCAATGGCGCGAGAAATCCCTCGTTGATTAGTTCTAATCAAACGAAACACTGCGCAGGAGTATGGTGAAGTACGGAGAACCATATTATTATGTTAGTAATATTGTCTGTTTTGTTCGTTTCCTAAATAAAAGTTATTAAACTGAATTTACCTTCTTTAACCCAATACTGAAATCCATCATGATTTACCAGGTTCTGTGTGGAGTATATGGTGTAGGGTAGAGTTATACAGACCCTGGTTTTACGATGATAGAAGAAAGATTGATGATGGGTATAGTTTGTCATGGAGGCACATTCCAGTTTACTTCTGGTATATAATACAGGCGTGTTGTCAGGTATCACGTAGTTCGATAGGAATACAACAAAATTTAACTCCGTCAAATTCATTCTTTTTATATATCTATATTTCAAAAGAATAAGTAAAATATAGTAAAGCATTAAAGATGCCTCCCCGTGAACAAACTGGGTGATTTGATGATATATTTAGACTAAAAACATACTCAAACTAATTAAACAATCACAATTTTGCCTCAAATCCCTCTAACAACACTGCTATCCACGGGAAACACCACAAACGGTAAAATATTTATTTTAAGAAGCCATGTTTGTGACGTGAATTGAACGTCACGGAAACGAGGTAAGCCGAGGGAGAATTCGTTGAATATATAAAAGACGATGTATCGTTGTACACTTATCAGGATGTGTAAAAGCGGTGAATTTAAGTGGCTGTCAATGCAGATTTTACGAAAGGAGAACGTAATATGGATATTGAAACTTCAATGGTAATTAAATTTTGCTTTATTATTAAGATTTGCATTCCTTCTTGTACATAAATGTGTGGCCGTGGGTATACGGGATTTGTCGAGTTAGCCGAAAATATCATTGTCACCGTGCGAGACAGCTTCGCTATTTCTTTAAAAAAAAGAGAAAAGATTATCATATACGTTATCTTTTTAAAAATAACGAGGAAGAAATATCATGATAGCGCCTTTTCATAAAGTGATGTTATTACTTTAGAAGGACCCGTCGGATATGAATTTCTGCAATCCAATAGTGGCAATAGGCCTATGTATACATGGAAATTGCTTCTATTTTTTTGTTTTAGAGAACTTTTTGTATTCCAATTTTTAACACCTTTCCCTTATAATAAATCAATTTTCATTCTTTGGTTTATTATTTATAATGTTCACAAGGCTGTAATGTTGACTTCCTAAATGTTCAATATTCCCTGTTGCAATAAAATTTATAGGATTATATTGATACATTTATATCCAATATTCATCTTCAGCAGCTGGGCAGAGATTTTTCTAGTATGTGTGCTTTAGAGCATAAGGTCTCTCATTGAGTTCAGTGATGTGGTTTCAATGCCTCAAGGAGAGTCGACTATCCAACTTTTTGGATTTTCTTCGACTCCTAATACAGTAGACTGTTTAACTTTTTCTTTGGCTCCTCCAACTGCTAAAAACTCTTATGAGCGGGCAAACTATTGAAATAAAAAGTGTTTCTTACAATATTATCATATTCATTGTCTCGTTTAAGAGTTCTGGTTCAAGCGGGGATTCTCCTGTAACAGTAGCTCCAGTAGTAAGAGGCAAGGGAAGAGGCAGACCCCGTTCTAGGGGCAGGGGACGAGGCAGAAGTATTTCTACATCCAGGGGAAGGGGGAGAGGCACACAAAGAGCAGCGGTTTTGGAGGAAGACAGACAAAGATTAGCTGGACCAATAGAAAATAGAAGACGACAACTTATAGTAAGATTTATATATTTTATTTAACTATTAATTTTACAAATAATCTAGATTTTAAGGTGATAAAAAAAAATTCCAGAGTAACATTTTATTTACAGACAACCATAAATGCTGTTGATACAACAAGACTTCGAGAACTTGTCTTAGCCGTTGCAAATAGAGAACAAGCTCTTATATTTGACCTGAGTAAGAGTGCTAATGCAAGCCCAGAAGATCCACAACCAGCACAAGATAGAGTTTCACCCGACCGGTGTGTTTGTAACCTAACCACTGTGGAGAGATGGAAGTGGATATAGAATACGTCTGCTGTGGATGCCAACCAGCTTTTTGTATTTCCACATGAATTGTAAGTTTAAAGCATTAAAATATAATAAATAGAAACAGTAACGCCAATGAAATCAAACAATTGTTACAATATGAAATATGTATAAACAAAAATATTTCATGTTAAAGATGCATTATGTAAAATTTAGATAAACGCTTATTGCTATTATAGTCGAAGTTATGTAATGTTAAAAAATGAATAATTTCATTCAAATTACTCTATTGAAGATATTATCCTTTGTTGATCGAAGCTAATGCTCGCTCCTCCATTTTTAAATTAAATGAAAATATGATTGAAACATTCTAGTCTATCAGAGAAATCCTGTGCCATCAAGAGTTCATTATGGCCTAGATCAGTTATCTAATAATATCAATAGGCAGATTTAGCTCTAGCATAATGTATGTTTAAATATTATTGTAAATATCTCTTCTGCAGGAAATGGATCAGTTGATTTTGGATCAAAATGTTAAAGCTTTTTCCGATGGTTACTTCAGGGATATGATGGGTAGACATAATGAAAGAACGGTAAACTAAAACAAAACCGCACGCTTCACAGCATACAGAAACTTCACGTTATGGAGACATGGACGTCTTGGTTCAGGCATCAGAAGAGTTGTACCAAGCTGTGTAACTATGCGCATCAGACAAACGTTCCCAAGTGCAACAGGACAAATCGACCCTACTCCGTATAAAGTCAGCTTCGTATCGAAACCACACAACTTGACTCAATAAACAGACTTTATCTAAATAGCACTTGTTAGATTGTCTAATTGTATATTCAACCACCACATAAGCTCCTACACCATAACAAGGCAAACTCACCTCGGATTCCCGGTCTTGTCAAGGGCTTGTCCTCTCTCTTTGTGTCGCTGGTAGTCTATAGCTGCCAAATAGTTTTTCTAGCCTTGTACATAGGGTAGCTACTACAATACAAAGCCAGAATTTAAAGATATGGAACACCATCAAAATAAATTTGGAGGTTTATTCAGTCTACATACAAAATTAATGACATACCTATATGAAAAAACATCAAAATAAATTTTCATTTTGGGATTTATTCATTCCAACAATATACAATGACATACCTACATGTATATGAAAATCGTTTTGCAGCATACATTAAAATATGTTGGTGGAAGCTTTCTAATTCCCCTGTATGTCTGAAATAAAATAATCCTAATTATATTATAAGCCATAATTTGTCTCATGGAGTCATTGTAAAAACATTTTAAACTTCATTGCATCCAGGCTAATGAAGACAGGCAGTGCAAAAAGCCACATTTTGCCCAGACAGCGGCCCTATGACCTACTCTCATTTTGAATTTCACTGTCAAGTATCCTTTATTTTTACATGTCAATGTGTACACTGACTGCAGACCTACACCAATTTGCCTATAATCAAAAAAATTGATTGATATTCATCAGCACACATTCTACTGTATGTAATAAATTTTGAAAATTAACATCCATATACAGGTATTGTCTCTGCATTTGCAACAAATACATATAGATCTACAATGCATAAAATAAAGATCGCAATATCTTACGAAATTAGCATGGTTTACACTTACATTTGATAAACATATTTAGCTTTTGTGAAACTCCTGCCCAGGGACAGATCTACCTTTCAGTTCTTTCTCTTTGTGTTGGTTCCTAAAATATATAAATGAATAAATGTATATTTTACTTATCTTATATTTATGAAGCTCTGGAAAGTTGGGATATCTGTAACAACTAGTTGCGTTTAAAGAGTGTCAATTAGGTACAACCACGGACCTTATATTATTTTATCCAGTTGATAGGCCTATACAAATAGCATACATGTAAATGTATATGGTAAAAGTGAAATGGTCATCATGGAATCAAATAGCCCGAAAAGCATTGGCAATGTTTACTTTTTTTTTTGACGCCTACATCTTGCAAAAAAAGAGAATCGTCAACATCATTAATATTCAGTCAACATAAACTATAAACACAAAATGCTCTTTAGAAAATGAAAATTAATATAATTCAATAATTAGGTCTATATCCCAAACGAAACCTACAACGAACTTCAATAAAAGAAATCGAAAGCAAGCCAAAGTAGGAGATAACATGAAAACTTACCAATATTCAATCAGCATATAGACACGACTTCCCGATCCCGTTTAAGATTGTATTTCTCTTTAATCGCTGTCCATTTACCATAAATGTCGAAGCCTAAGTAAATTCTTGGATTATCTTCTGCCCATTTCTTTCTCCGCAGTTTAATCTCTGTATCTGTTGTGCGTTTAAAGCCGGGATTCCATGTGTACGTACTGCGTAATGCGGAATGCGTAGTACGTAATGCGTATTTAACACTTTGCACTAAAATGGTAGGAGTTGATTCCATGTACACGTAATCCGTAAAGCGTGATGCGCAGCGCGTAGTACGTGTTTCTCGGGACGCTCACAAGAGTGTCCGAATACGCAATACGCGTGTATACGGAGACCGGAAACGACATGGACATGCGCACTGCCACTGCAATAGGCATATCCGATGTAGTTTTGGGATGGCAATATTCGGTTCTCATCCACATATAATACGCCACTCACGCACACATGGAAACTGACAATACGCGTTACGCAACACGCATCACGTAACACGCATTCCGCACGCACTGCGTACACATGGAATCCCGGCCTTAGTCTTTCACCTCTTCCCCACGTCCACTCGCCATTACGCTTGTCAACAAGAGTGCACTACACATTGAGTGCTCCCTCTTGTCTTGACCTCATACAACCTGCGCGCGCATCCCTTCGCGTCACGCGTGTGGGAACCACTATTGATCGGGTTGACGATTAAGGATACCCTGAGATTTTCGCCCAGTGCTTGGCCCATGGGTGTTTTTCAGGGGATTCATTATTTTTCTAGAAAGATTGGATGTTTCTTCTTTCGATCCATACCAAAATTGCCATATTTTTATTGGAAATAACCACTCGATAAATATTTTACTGGGAAAGAATCTTTAAAAGTGACACAAATTAAAATATTTAATAATTTGCACGATAATAAGAAAATGTGAATTATCATACTGCTACATGTATTTCTGTAGCCTGTGTCAAGTTTACATTGCAGTCTGATTATAACAGCGGTGCTATTTCGTTTCGTTTTTTTTCTAATAGTTCAAAATTTCGTTTTACTTGTCTTTACTACTCTAGGATCTGGAAAGGTTGTGATATTACAGGCGTTCTGGCTGAAGTGAAGGTTTATCCAAAAGAAACGCTCAGCTGCGGCAAGTTCTTGGCCTTCGATGCACAGAAGTCGGGGGTAAACCACTAGAAACGTCAACACTGATTGATTAATCAATGCCTGGCGTCATAGGGTCAAAAGCCGCGTGTACGAACCCTGATGCGACCTTCCAAATATAGATCTGTATTTTAATCAGATTGTTTACGTTGTAATTGTGTTTTGTATTATGGGGGGGGAGGTTGGGATGGCCTAGTGGACTAGAGTGCCGCGCTTCGACCTCTAGCTGGCCGGTCACCTCTGGCTTGCGGCTGTGGTTTCGAGCCCTGGTGTGAGCGTATGTGGCATGGAGATAGGGGCGCCTTCTCAACCTCGTGGGTTTCCTCCGGGCACTCCGGTTTCCTCCCACTGCTAAAGACCCCTACGCGCAAGCGAATTATTGAAATAAATTAAACCATATGTTAGTCCCGAAATGACCTAGTTTGTGTTGAGTGGACGTTAAACCCCATTTCTCTCTCTCTCTGTTTTGTATTATGATTATAAATAAGGAGATCAATTATTGTATAACCTTTTTTTAATCTTTATATATATTTGGCAATTTATGTATTTAACAAGACAAAAATATGTATGAATAATTTACTAAAATTCAACATCGTCAAATTAATCCTCTTTATATGCCTGTCTGGATATTTAATAAATCTACATTTAAAAATATCAAATGAATAATCATCTGAAGAAAAAAAAACGGTTTTTTTTGTGTGTGTTAATTTACGAAATTTACGGGTTTTTTTGTTACAACATACAATAATAGTGTTAACAAGTTATTTCGTGATTTTTTCAAAACATATATTTTACTTATGATCAAGTAGTTCTGTTATTTAATATAGGTGTATAATATTCAAATTTTTGTCTCGCCTCGATATAATTTATCAAAAAATGAGGATAGTAATTCACTTACCTATCGCGTCCGCCTTAGGTCTAATCCAACAAACTTTACTTGCAAATACCCAACAGGCCAACACAAGGCTAAAATAGCACGACTTCTCAATTGTTCCAGTTATACGTTTCGACTTCGAGATTCCGCGTGCAAATTCAAAATAAGTCAATCAAAATTATGGCATATGGTATACAAATATCTTGAAAATTGATTTCCGATTGGACATTAATTAACAACAATTCTTGCTAATTGCTGTTTCTACATTCAAAGGTGCATGCGTCGTTAGAATAATTGTTCACATTAATCACCAACGAATCAATGAAAGATTCTATTGACGCGTCTCTTTTTTGTTATTGCAATTGAGTAAGACACTGTTCAGTAGACAATAGAAATAAAAATGTAAGAAGCGAACCATTAAAACAAAGATTTGGTATCTATAGTTGGAATGTTAAAAAATCTCATCTTTATATCAGGACTCGGACCCATTGTCACAGCAAAAGAGTATACACAATTAATATAATAATATATTGTAACTTTCCTCGCTGCACGCGGCCAATTTCTATTGGCATAAAAGGGTATTATGACTTTGAATTCTACGTGATTTAACAACTCCACAGTTACCATTGGCATCTGATTATTTTTTTGTTCTTGCTTTTTCAATCAGATATTTTTTCATTTCTGTAGGATTCGAACTAAGCAAAATTCTTGGTTACACATACAATATGCAAGAGCTAAATCTGCCTATTGCGAGTCTTTCTTTAGGCCTGAAATGTTATCTAAATCATTAATTAGATATTAATTAACTTATTCAGACCATAATCAACTATCGAAGTCGCCGCTAACCTACGATATCGATGATTAAATCCAAAAAAGGGATAATCCAGTATATGGTTTTTTTCTTTATCGCACCAGCTTTAGGAATGATGAACGAGGATAGGTCAAAAATCAACCACTAAATTCTCGGTTCATTGTGTATCAATTTGAAAGAAAATTTCAGCAAATTATCTTTACATTATCTTGTTTTTAACTTTTAGGGGTTTTTTTTTTTTATCTAATCTAAAATAATGTATCTTTAGCAGGTTTAAAAAATAATTTAATTCGTATCGTTCTGCAGTATCGTACTGCATAATGGAATATTCGATGACAAGCAGCATACGTGCCTATTTATATATTCGATAACCTCATGGGCTAACTTTATAAAGTGAATTGAATCTAAAATTAAATGGAGTTTAACGCCATACTCCTACTGTTCTGCTCCGAACTGGGATAGTGAAGAATTGAATCTAAACATGTGTCTACTGAATTAGAACTATATAGACAAAAGACAAATATTTACAATCATAACTCTACTAGCCACGTTCAATGAAATATTTTTTAGTAAACAATAGTGAATGGAATGTAAAGCCAGGCTGGCACTTGCACGACTTTTGGCCACGATTTTTCCGTGCCCATCAGTGTCCACATTGACACGAACTGGCACGACGAGTTTGCGCATAGTTTGCGCATTGTTTACGCACTTCGCGCATTGAATCGACGAGTTTGCGCAAATCGGACGGTGTCGTGCCGACTCGAGTCGTGCCAATTTGTGCCACGGAATCGTGCAAGTGTCAGCCTGGCTTAATACATAAAGTAAAAGACGCCACAGAGTATTATATAAGATAGATATCACGAAATATTAACCCGACTCCATGACAACTCGACATCACGACATTTTCACCCGACATTATGACATTTTTAATGTCGTGGTATCAAGTCAAAATGACGTGGTGTCGGGTGAAAATGTTGTGATGTCGGGTTGTCGTGGTGTCGGGTTAAAATGTTGTGATGTCGGGTTGTCCGGTTGTCGCCATATGAAAGGCGACATTATATGGACCCATTAAAGGGAGAGAGAGAGAGAGAGAGAGAGAAATGGGGTTTAACGTCCACTCGACAAAAACTAGGTCATTTGTGGACTAACATATGGTTTAATTTTATTTCAATAATTCGCATGCGCGTAGGGGTCTTTAGCAGTGGGGGGAAACCGGAGTGCCCGGAGGAAACTCACGAGGTTGAGAAGGCGCACCTATCTCCATGCCATATACGCTTTCACCTGGTATCGAAACCACAGCCTCAAGCCAGAGGTGACCGGTCAGCTAGAGGTCGAAGCGCGGCACTCTAGACCACTAGGCCACCCCCCCCCCCCCCCCAGACCAAATAAAAAATTTGTACTAACGGGAAAAAACAAAGATTTTCTTTATCAAGAAATAACTCCCACTGTAACACTGGCAACAGTGTATTTGTATATGCGAAAAAATATTTTAAAAGTAGAAAGCTAAACCCTGTTTTGTTTGATTTTTGTGATTATTAAAACCCAGTATTTGTAAAAAAAATATATAAAACTTATTGATTATATAGTTTCATAATTTGATAACAATAGTAGCCTGAAAAAAAGTAGATTTAACTTAGTTACAATAAAGAAATTATATCGATTGTTCCATTAGTCTGAAGCTGACGTTGTATTGATACTTAACTCCATTTGGTTTCTTTTTGTTCTGTTTATACATATAAATGAAAGAGACATCCAGACATATTTTAATGGATAAAACTGGTTGAATTTGATAAAGGGCTCCTAGAAAGTTTTATTCTAGTTCTGTATAAACCACCTGAATTGAATGAAGAGGGTCAATGCCAATCTTATATCAGATATTCTTTGCATAAAAAGTTGTTTAAGACCACAGAATAAAATATTCTCGTAAACATAATATACAGATATCGATTAAATTTGTCACAGTTACCAATTCACCCAGTAGTCTACGGGGTCATGTGGTATACTCCCCAATATTTCGCAAAAAATAATGAATGATTGTAGTGCGGTCCCCCTGCACTTACTATTAGGAGCGTTCTTAGCCGGCCACATCCTCAGTCCCTCCAATAGATTCAGTAGCCCCCACCCCACCCAAATTTTATCTCTGCGGCCTCTGGTTCCCCACGTCTACCTGGTAGGCCCATCTGATTTAATAAAATGATATTAAACTTTATGTTAGTCAAGAAATGGCAGGTCTATAGGAATCTCAATGGTTGGTTGATTGACACTAAACAGCTTTACGTCTGAAGAAACGTGTGTGAATTCGCAATGTCACTATCATACATACGCCATCTATGGCTATTTCTGAACCTACTTCAGTGCGCTATGGGGGACGAAGTGCCACAAAAAGATGCGATGCGGTCTAGTCTTATTTCGATTTTCAATTATCAAGGGTTAGTTTATGTGCACACCAAAGTGTACCCTGGACCTCAGTTTCTCGCCCAATTCGAACTACTAAAATGTAGTTCCTTATCGGACTATCCGCCCTGCAACACTAACAAGTTGAAGTTAAAAAATTCGATACCCGAAAATATATATAATGGAAATTACGAGAAAATTATTTATTGTTGTCCAAATCTAATACAACTTATAAAAAATATATACAACATGTAAATGTGCCAACAGGCAAAACATATTATTAGTTCCTTCTTATTGAAGCCATGAATTAAACATATTATAATAAAACAATAGGTATATATAATGTATATCAAAGATGCATTATTAAGAGCTAATCTGAGTATTGGATATTTTTTCGTCTTGCTTAAATTGGTATATAAATCATTATTTAGATATGTATTAACATAATCAATTATCAACACCATCGGGAGGCTGAGGCATTAAGTAAATAATTAGAAAATGTCTGTCATATCTTTGTTAATCGTTAAAATGGACAATCGAGACTTTGTTGCAAAATTGTTTGATATTTCTTGTCAAAACATCAAATATTCCGAACTTCGCTCGAAGTAAAGTAATTGACTGAAATTTTCACTATATTCACAGGCGCGGATCCATGATTTTTTGCAGGGGGGGGGTCTAGGTTTGATAATTGCTTAACTAATTGCGCTCAACCGATTAACCCGAGAAAAATTTGGTAAATTAGATTCAATTTGGTTCATTCTGACATATTTCCGGAAGGTAAATTCCAAAATTACAGGTCTAAATCGCCAATAAAATCGCATAAAAAATTTTCAAGTCTGAGCAGGGGGGGTCGGGACACCCTGGACCCCCCCCCCCTCTGGATCCGCGTATGATTCATTTATTTTGCATTATCTATATTTGAACTATTATAGCAGTAATGGTCAGCTCTTTATCAAAATCTTACATAATAACAGAGAATTCTATGAAAGACTTACAGCTAAATATAGTTTTGACACGGAAATCTAATAAATGCATAATTTGATGACACTTATTTATATTTTTTTATAAATTATATAGTTAACTTACAGTTAAATATATAGTTTATGACGCGGAAATTTAATAAATGCATAATTTGATAACACTCATTTATCTTTTTTTTTTACAAATTATATAGTATTCCAACTGTTTATCACTCTGCTAACCAAGTTTCATTTGTTGGTTCATGCGGAGTCAGCGAGTAGGACGTTGGCTCCCTGTTCGATCCCTTTGTTGGCCGCGAAACTTCATCGGGATTTTCAGGCGTCGTTCGTCATTGTCAGTTGAGAAGGGCCGAGGGCCTGGCAAGGGACAACGTATAAGGCGTTCGGATGGCACGCTCTTGGGGATTAACGTTCGCTAGAACGGACGAATGAAACTTGGTATCGAGATTAATTAAAATAATACCTTGAATAACATAAATTCGAGGAGGGGCATCATCCCTCCTCAATTAGAAGTGAGAACGGTTAGATTTGTTGCGTTCTATATAGAGGGAATCTTGTACATCAAGATTCTACTACAATACGCATAGACTGGAGGTGGTTGCTTACTCGCTTGGTTGTTTTGTTTTCAATTATCATATAAGTAAATTAGTCTCTAAATCAGATGAGGTTGTTCAACATGTATGATTTTTTTTTTTTTTTTCAAAGTGAACATAGATACATGTATTCCGTTCGTTTGTTCACTTCCACCAGTAGATGTTGTGTTCTGGAGGTAAACGTCCACTTGCAACAGGGGTGATATCGTAGACAATTATACATGTTGCGTGTGTGTTGCGTGTGTGTGAGTTAGCTGTGTTTTACGTCCGCTTCCACCGCGATGTTGCTTGCTGTTGTTCTTTGCGTTTAACGTCCGCTGACACCGAAGCAGATATCACAGACAAGTCTTATTTTTCATTTTTATTATCTTAGCACACGCGCAGAGGTCTTTGCTGTGGGCGGAAACCCACGAGGTTGAGAAGGCGCCCCTATCTCCATGCCACATACGCGCACACCAGGGATCGAAACCACAGCCGCAAGCCCGAGGTGACCGGCCAGCTAGAGGCCTAAGCGCGGTACCCTAGACAACTAGGCCATCCCAACCTCCCGCGATGTTGCGCTGCTCGAGTTTATATACATGTTGGTAACCGGGTCTGATTTAGAGATTAACTCATTAAACAATAGCGTTAATTACAAGAGTACAATTTGAATGAGCCTAAATGAGCTTAGGTAATTAAAACATGATGTAAAAAACATAGGAATATGTGCAGTAATCATAAAATATAAAATATACCGGTATACAAAATTTTAAATACACAATATGTCACAATTAATGTTGTATTATACATGTATTATAAGATACTCTAACTATAATATACTCTATCACTGAAGCAAAGTCTCGACCACTGAAATATTATTACATGTATTATGGTTTGTTTAGCCTAAGCAAACCGTACATATCTACAAATTCACCGAAATTATGAGCAGTGTTATTTATGTTCTAAATTGTGAGATGGCAGGACGGACATCCGTAGATTACAACATCAAAACATTAAACAAAGATAAAAAGAAAAAAAGCATGCGTTTCTATAGAAATATAAAATAAATATATACGTCATTAATTATTCAACTGGAATTAAAAATTTATCCTCTTAATGCTGTAATATATAGTAGTACCAATAATCCAATCAGAGTAGAGTTGTGCAAGGTGGGACATAGACCACATCCAGATGCAGCAGGTCGATTTTCTGGAAAAAAAGTATTGAATGGAATGGAGGTAGTGTGTCGAAGGCTCGATGCATCGTATGCATTTTCTCCAAAATATCAAATTTCTCACCAGGTAATCCCATGATTGTACATATATACTGCACATGTAAGAGGTAAACCATTCCATTGCAGCGCTTTCGCTTTGTCTCAACTGATTAAAACACATTGACAGATAAATAATTTAATTAAAGGAAATAAATAATTGAGACTTTGTTTATCAACGTAATACCGGTAGCAATGACAATCGAAATTGTAAAATTTTTCAAACGGCATAACTCCGTTCAAAATGAGGTTATTTGAATGAAAGTTTCACAATATTCCCTTTACAATATCTTTTTTTTTTAAATTTTAACTATCACGGCGAGAACTGTCAGCTCTGTATAAAAACACAAAATCAAACTGGGATGCAATAAGCTAGACCCATCAGGTTTCTCGGTAATCAATAAAAGATGATGGCGTATTGTTAGTAGCTAACATCATGGATCGATGAAATTTCGATTTATCATAAATTTGTAAGTACTGGACGGAATTTTGAATCATTTTTCGGCTGATATTCCTATTAGGAATCAAACCTTTAACAATGTTGTAGCTCGTAAAGGATTCCTATAGCGATATTAACGTATTAATCCTTTATGGAGAAAGATCAACATATTAATGGGGTCTGCACAATTGTTATTGTAAAGGGGACACATTTTGTTCTAAATTCTAATTGTATGTGTGATCATATTTTGTTACATTCTAACCTTTCGCAATATTGTAGTTTGCCCAGGATTCCTATAGCCCTAATTAACGCGTCGATCCTTTAATAAAGAAAGATCAACAATCGTAAGCGCAATATTATGTGATCATAGTTGTGTTACATTCTAAATACAATGGACTTAATATTTGTTTTAATTTTATTTAGGCCCACTAATCTGTTACGTGTGTTTGTATTATGTATTAGTGCAATATTATGTGATCATAGTTGTGTTACATTCTAAATACAATGGACTTAATATTTGTTTTAATTTTATTTAGGCCCACTAATCTGTTACGTGTGTTTGTATTATGTATTAGTGCAATATAGTCTGGTTGTTACTCAATCTCGTTCCCAGAGGCAGCCGCGGAGCCGAAGGCCTCTGGCGCATTAGACCGTCTATTAGACCGGCTGTAACTCTTTCCCAAATATTCGTTGGGTAAAATGCTTTCTGCCACAGATGGAGCAACATGTGGCAAACTGTTTCCCAAAATGCTTTCTGCCACAGATGGAGCAACATGTGGCAAACTGTTTCCCAAAAGCATGTATGAGGTTCTTCATGAAAAACTAGATAGACAACCTGGAAGTAGGGACAGGTAACCTTGCAATTTTTGGCCCTCTCTTTCCACGTAAACAACCTCACAACTCTTGTATCCTTCCGCCTCAAAATCATGAATATTCACCAAAACCTGGCAGAAAATGTATTTTCAAACCCTTTACTTCGATTCTACACCAAAAACTCAAAAGAATCGCCATGCAAAAGGGGGAAAAGGGAAAGGGAGAGAAAGACTAAAAAACTGAAAATGTTAGTCTTTCTCGTCTAAAAAAAACTTTCGCCCTTGTTTCCTGCGTGACGGCCCATGAGTATTTGGTGATCTGTGTCCAAATGATGTTTGGTGGCCTGCATCCATAAACTTTTCTGGGAAACCTTGTATAATTTTTACTTTCGTTTTCAACATCTGCACATCGTCAAAATAAAACGAAGTATTATGGACAAGGTGTGCTTTGCAAGTTAAATTATCGACTATGCAGAGACTGGGTGTTTACCCCCGTTGCTAAATTGCGGAATAGGCCCTACAACAATCGTTTCATATAACCCCATTATTATCTATTTAACTCTTACGTACCTTCGACTTTGAATCTGACATACTTTCGTCTAGTATCCGTTATATGTTTTACTTCCAGACCGACTGTTGTACATTCATAGGTGCCTTGATCTTCAGTACTGGGGTTCCTAATAACCAGCTGTAGATAGGAACGTGTTGGGGAAGAGGGATGAAATTCACCTGAAATTTCATATGAAAACGAAGGTGTTTCCGATCCCATCTTCGTGCCATTTTCATCTATTGATCCAAGAAATTCAGCATTTCTTTCAAGACGTATATTTGTGATTTTATCCAAGCCAAGTGTAGATGACACCTCACAAAAAATGGTTAACGACTCGTCCCCATTTCGAAATGACGACGAGGAAGTAATTTCTATTCTGGTAGAATTCACAACTGCAAAAATTGAAACAATTTCGGTGATTATAGACGATCGAGTTTAAACTGACTGTACCAAAAAACAAATGTAGACAAATAATATTGAAAATAGTGCGGAAAAGGCAAAACGTTTTAAAAACAAAACCCGAATCATATTTCCAAAATAACAGTAACGAAGTTTACCTGTTGCCATTACAAGTACTAGAATGGTTATTGCATCCATCTTTTCCATTTTTCTTCTTTTGATTATTTTCATTGAAACTGAAAATAAATTACGGGATTTCCAACAAAATGTTACTGGAGGCAGACCACCAAATGTGTACTGATTTGTTTACGGATACATTTTTTCGTTACTTGTACCATTGAATTGATATTTTCTGCTGGGTTTTAGTGAAAATTCACCATTTAGAGACGGAAGCGTAACGTACATGTGGTTAAAAGTTCATTTACGTTGGAATGTATGGCGAAAAGTTAAAGGTTTTTTGTTTGTTATACTACTTTCAATTTCTATTATGAAAATGTAGAGAATTAGCCGTCTGAAACCATTTATATTGGAGTTGGCTCGCCGGCTCCATTGGCCACACATCACTAAATCTTTCTCTTCGACCGGCTCTAACCTTTCTCCAAATTTTCGTTGGGTAGATCGCCACAGATTGAGCAAAAGCATTTTTGGGGTTCACCATGAAAAATTGAGATAGACAAACTGGAAGTAGAGACCAGTAAATATGCACCCCCTGATCCTATATTCTAGCGTAACCAACCTCACAAAAAGGGGGAGAAAGGGAACGGGAGAGAAAGACAAAAAATAACTTGGCCCTACCGACGTAGAAATATTTAGGGATCTGTGTTCATTTGTTTACATTGATCGTTTAGGGTACCGGTGTAGAAATATTTAGTGATCTGTGTCCATATATTCACTACAAATCTAACCACCCCAACAGCACAAAAGCAGGCATTATAACCACTTTAACCATAAGAGCTAAGAACATTTGTGACCCTGAATCCCTCCCCGTAGAAATTCAACACCTAAAAGAAGTATTTACCCACCACAATGGATACCCAGAACAAATGGTCAACAAAGTCATCAATGCCACACTATTCGATCTACCAAAACCTGACAAACCCAAAAAACGATAAACCTCCAATTAGAATCTTTATACCATTCCACGGCAACATTTCCCACCAGATTTTTCACTTATTATCCAAACTTTCATATATATGTACCTTGTAAATAAATACATTAGCAATATTGTTATATTTCTAAACTGTTACTAATGAATGCATAAGTTTATGGTTTCGATATAATTCTATAAATCCTCTGTTTGATCTTTTTGAATGTTTATTTAATCATAGTAATACCCGTTTTATTATGGTTTAATGAGTATGGTTTCAACTTTTGATGATCTTGGTAATCCTCTGTTTATCTCCTAATTGTATAATAAGCTAATCTTAATACAGACTATGGTGCACCTTTGCTTAATCAATAGCTTGTCATAGCTGCTCATACTCACTCTTCTTGCATCCCATTGGATAGCTCGCACTGATGTTTGTACATATATATAGTCATATTTTTTTCATATTTTATCTGTTTGTGTATATGCTTGATAACGACTTGTGAAATCTAGTTGAAACGTCGCAGTGAAATAAACCATAATAATTGTTATTCCATAAAAGTGTGTTTTTTGATTGTAATTGGAATATTCAATAGTGGTAGTTAAGTAGCTGAAATATACTGTTATTTTGACAGAATTTATATTTTGTATTTTTCAGTTAATCATTACACAACGTTAGACATCATATATCATCATCATCCTACTTTGTATAGACTTTCCATTAAAGAACATTTATATCTACATATTAGTCTACTTGTCATCGCATTATTGGGATGCAGTATCCTCAATGGCAGTTTACTCCCTACACATAACAAGGATGAAATGGGAAGAATCAGAATGTTCTGCCGATTGCGAGTATTTCAGTGATTTAAGAAAGGGTTGCACATGTGGGCCCGAGATATTAATTCAAAAAATTCCCTTCCAACTCACGATGGTCTGATAGTTGATTGTGTTTGACTGTGTATACTTTTGTGTTCTTATAAGAATATACTATTCCAAAAAAGTAGGGGATATTTGATTTTGGGGGCATAATACTAAAATATGCAAATGACTACGAAAAAAGTCACTATATAACCTAACAGAAGAAACATTTCCAGTTACATGTTACGCCCAAACGCACCAATAGCTACCGCATGGAATGCAGGTGATGCTTGGGATCATCATGGGGGTCCAACCCAAGATTTGCACGACTCTGACTTTGAATGTTACAGTCATCGTGGCATTGAATTCCAGGGTGGAAACATCAGTTTAATTGTTTTAGTGACCAGAAAACAAATTTTGATATGCGTCGGCTTACCCAAAATGAAAGGTTACGTGCCCTTGGCATGCTACAGATCGGCACAACACAGGCGGTTGTGGCGCGGACGATGAATGTTTCTCAGTCTGTCATAAGCAGGCTATGGTCCAGATACCGTGATACACAATCTGTACAGGACAGACCATGCTCAGGTCGACCAAGGGCGACAACTCAAGCCCAGGATCGATTTATCCGTACCTTGGCCTGGAGAAATCGTGTCATCACAGCAAATCAGATCAGCGCTCGTCTTCAAACAGACACTGGTGTGAGAGTGAGTGGCCAGACGATTCGGAATCGACTGCATAAGGGTCACCTTCGCCCCGACGTCCTCGCGTGATCCCTTGTTTGTGAGATCATCACATTCAGGCAAGACGTCGTTGGTGTAGTATCGTCAACACTGGGATAATCGACGCTGGAGCAATGTGATGTTTTCAGATGAGTCAAGGTTCACTGTTGATTTTTTGGACAGACGTAGGAGGATGTGGCGTCGTCGAAACGAGCGCTTCCAAGACGTTAACGTCATCAGACATGATCGATTTGGGGATGGTTCTGTTATGGTGTGGGGAGGCATCACTGTTGATGGAAGAACGGCTTTACATGTTGTTGCAGGGCGTGTTACAGGCCAGTACTACCGGGACAACATCTTGGCAGTCCATGTTGTGCCGTTCGCACGACGTCATGGCCGCCGTGTCATCTTCCAGGATGACAACGCAAGATGTCACAGGGCCAGGATCGTTACCGGTTACCTCCAACAACAGAACATCACCACATTACCTTGGCCAGCACTGAGTCCCGACCTCTCCCCCATCGAGCATGTCTGGGACATGCTTGGACAGAGGTTACGTCACCGTCAACAACGTCCTGCCAATGTCCAAGAACTTGCTGCTGCGTTGCAACAGGAATGGGACAATCTGGACCAAAATGACCTTAGATGTCTCATTAGGAGTATGCCACGTCGGATCAATGCTTGTTTGGCAAACAGAGGAGGATTTACCTGTTACTGACTTTGTTGTGATGCTGTGGTAACTTTGCTGTTTGACCCCGGGTATCATTTTACCCTTATAATGGTCAGTCTGTGCCTTACTTAGTCTAACGATCATTTGGAATAAATCGATGAATGTGAACTTCATTTCATTTTGTCATTTGTTTCTTCGTCAGTTTCATTAGGTGACTTTAATAACACTTAAAAATCAAATATCCCCTACTTTGAAAGCTCATTAGATTCAGCGGATCAAATTCTTACAGAAACCACCTTAATACCGAGTTCCAAGAAAATTTGTCCCGAATTGTACCCCATTCAATTAAAGTTTATAACGAGAAAATGCCTCATGACGGCCATCTTAAATTACCCCAAGGATGCCAAGGTAGCATCATCCTGATTTTGAAACTACAAATATTGAAAATATATAATGCACCAAAAACCTATATTTCAATATATTACACGCCGTTGTAGGGAACTTAGTAAGTTTCCAGCCAAAATAAGCTACCGGAAACGGCGAAATCACAAGTCCGACTCTTTGCAGATGACTGTCTAATCTACCGCTCCATCAAATCTAACTTCTATACCCTAAACAACGTCATACTTCAGCAAGTAAAAAAAACAACCCGTACATTGGAGTTACACTCTCTGAAGACCTTAAATGGGACGCCCACATTACCAGGATAATAAAGAAGGCGAACTCCTCAGTGGGTTTTCTTAAGCGCAACCTCAAGTACTGCCCACAATTTTGTAGAAGATCAGCCTACTTAGCGCTTGTTCGTTTCACCCTGGAGTATAGTTCAGGCGTTTGGGGCCCCTACCTACAAAAGGATATAAATAGACTTGAGAGAGTCCAACGCCAAGCTGCAAGGTTTGTTTCCGGCGATTGCAAATCTAAAGATGAAGGCTGCGTCACAAGGATGCTGAAGGACTTGGAACTCCCATCCCTTCAAGACAGACGGAAGATGATCCGCCTCACTTTCTTCTATAAGGTGGTTTAGGGGCTTGTCCCAGCTTTCAATTGTGATGACTATTTAACTCCCGCCAGACCCAAACGCCGAATCAAAGCAAAACAGAATTCTGACTTTATAGTTAAAAACATAGTTGAAAACCATGTCACAAACAATTCAAAATGTTTTAAAACAGTGGTATGTAAAACTGAACTTCATAAACACTCATTCATCCCAAAGACAATTATTGATTGGAACCACCTGGATGATAGTTTAGTGTGCGCTCCATCGATAGAGAGCTTTAAATCAGCTCTATCAAGAACATAACTTTCCCGTTGCGCACATGCTGTAACAAGCCCTGCAACGTACAGATTCAGATTCAGATTCAGATTGATACACAGAGTTTAAAGTGTTGAAACGAACAAGTAGTTTGATTTTCAAAGAATTTTGATAACTGAACAGCTAAATCCATGATATTAAATGTTTCGTATACTAATTGTTAGCGTGGGGCAAAACTTTATAAAAAGCAAACAAATTCTAATTATTTTTTGATAATTACATAATGAGTTGTTACTCTTAATCAGATTTTAGTGTATTACAAATGTTTCATTACCAAAAAAAGTAAAAATATGCGACAACACTTGTTGATTGCCCGGACGATTTAGCTGCTGTGGGCGTATGTTTCGTTGCCTGGCAACCTATTTTTATAAGGATCGATCATTTTCGCCATGTACCAAAGTTCTCACTTGATTAATCAAGATTTGTAGACGGTCTGTAGTTGTTCCATTGACTCAAGTTTCTTGTCAATACATGTACTAACTTTCAACCATGGCGTCATCGGTCCTCTGTTATCTCGATTCAAGATATGTTATTTCGATTCAAGATATTTTATGTTACAAGTGTTTGTATTTGACATCTTAGTTTTCACCGTAATGCATTTTATGCATACATTATCGGGATTTTGTCTTTAAAAGTGACCGACAAAAACATTAATAAAAGATATTAATCACAGCCTATAGGAAAATATAGTTATTACGCCCATACTGAAAATCCGTAAAACGATTTTGGTCTGACCAGTTATTAAATTTTAATATGGTCATAAATTTATGAATAAGTGATCAATGAATATTTTTGTAAAGTGGGAAGATCATTCTGATATATATAATTTTATTGTGAACCACAAATAAACAAAACCAAGAGACCCATTCGCCAAGTTTCAACACCACTTTCAAAACTGCAGCAGCTCGCCCATGTCTTTACGTTACGGACAGGTCGACAAAACTATAGATTTGTTCTGTAGTTGATTTGTGATATGGCCGTCATTTTGAACAATCCGCAGCACAGGGAATGGAAAGCTTCGGGAAACATAATGATCTTGAACCAGAGGAAATTTCAGATTCAGATTCGTGACTATCGCCGCCCGCCGTTGCCCTGAAATTGCTATGATTGGAGTCAGGTACCAAAGTGTGACTTGACATGTGTCAGAAATCACCATTCCTCACACCAAAAGGCATAGATTCTCCACGAGTAGCCTATTACATACGTTCATGCCAATTTTAAGTAGCTCTTGGGATTATCTCACGTTTCATCTAACCATGGCGATGGCCAATCAAGCATCTGTACAGGTACTAGCTGGTGATGTGGTTGTATCTACATGCGGAGGAGACACTCTTGTCTGAAAATAAATATTTTCGGGTATGAACTTCCTTTATTTAAGGCAAACATATTCGTACCTAAACGTGGTAGAGGACAGCGGTCCTATAATCGTTCTGGGGAACGAAAACACGAGATCGTATAAGAGTAGATCGCAGTGCCGCCGTCCGTGAAGCATTACCATTATAGCACACGGTATGGCGTATTTATTAGTCAGAACTATGGGGCGTCGAACTCCATTACATTTTTGATTTGTTAATATCTAACAGATGACCAGTTATAATTGTGTCGTTGGGAGATATTAAAATCCGCTTACCTTTAAATATTTCTTCACGATACACATCACGACACTAACGGTGGCTACAAAGATGACAAGACTGACTATTACAAATATGATGTACTGATAATTCATACTGGAAACAGAATCTACAAATTAAAATACGACATTTAATTAAAAGCATTAGAACCGAATGTATAGCTATTGGTTTCTCTAAAGCCCCATTTTAGTGACTTCAAAATTCTTAACTTCAATAGATTCTTGCTTATGTACAGTAATCGCATTGTAAGCAGGGGTTAGAGTTCAGATAGACATGTTCTACCACCGGAGAGAGTAATGTGATCATTCAGCGGTTGATTTAAATACTATGGATAATAATGTGGTGGATTCCACTTCAATAAGAAGAGTCCATGATGCGAGAAACTGTCGGATCAAATTAATATTCCGTTTTTAAGATAGATCAGTTATGGGTAATAACTAGTTGAAATCATCAAAATACAGCAATGATTTGAAGATATTATACCACTATCATCAACACTGAATACCTCTTACCTACCTGCTACATAACTTTGCGGAGTCTGTAATTCAGTGATTGGAGAAGTAACAAATCCCACTGAAGTATTACCCATAGTAGATTCTGTAGTGGGCGTGGTGTTAATTATAAACTCGCCGGTTTCTGTCTTTGCATCAAGGGCAGGAGTAGAGAGTATTTTTGTTACGTTGTCGGTGGATTGGTGCGCGAAACTTCTTTCGGAATTTGGACCCAGTAATGTTGTATAAGAATCTTCAAGTTTTGGAGTCCCCTGTGGTGCAGGTTGGAGGAATACAATAATTCCCAATGAAGATTCCGGGTCGGTATTAGTCAAATGTTCACTAGATATGTGTTTGGAGTCTGCGGATCCAGTAGTTCCCAATGAAGATTCTGGGCCTGCATTTGTCAACTCTTCGGTAGATAATTTTGCCGATTCGTGGGATTCAGTATTTCCCAATGGAGAGCTAGTATGCGTAAAATGTTCACTAGATGTTAGTTTTTCTTCTATAAACGATGACTGTGGTGTTGGTGTATGTAAACTGGTCACAGACGACAGGCCATGAACTCGAGTAGCTGCTACACTACTTGGTGGAGCTGCCCATGCTGTGTTTTCACTCACAAAATCAGTTGATGAAATTAAAAATAAGTCAACTGAAAGTTTACTGTTTCCGTATGTAGACGATGTATCTGAACTTTGAACACTGATATCATCATAACCTGATGCCGTTGACGCAACTGAAGCAGATTGGGGTGAGAATAATTCTTGAGTTGTTTGAAACGTTTCTGAGGAGGAAATATATAACGTAGTTGAGGAATCGGGTAGTAAATCGGTTGGGGTGGTCTCTGATAAATTTATAGTAAAAGTACCTGTGAAACTCAACGTTAACCTCGTGTTTCCGTTTGAAATTGATGAAATGGGTGTATCAGTTAATAAGTGGGTTGTTTGAAAGGTTTCTGAGATGGTGCTAGAATATACAATCGAAGAATCGGGTAGCACATTAGACGGTGTGGTGTCGACTAGATTTACAGTAACGTTCTCTGTGGAACATGACGTTAACCCCGTATTTCCAAATGTAGTTGCAGAAGAAATCACTAAATATGTGGTTGTTATTTGTACAGATGGTAGTATTGACGCTGATGTGATGTTGGTAGCTTCCGAATGGGTTGTAAAAGTTACTCGGAATCCTGTATATTGATCTGAAACGATGCAAGCTTAACGATATGGGTGATAAGATAGGGAGCTGACAGTTCTCACTATATTAAAGATAGCATTTCAGGGCTAAAGGAAGACATGCATTAGGCATATTTAGCTCTTGCATAATGTATATTTAAATATAACATATTCGCTATAGCATGTGAATAAATATTCTTCCTGTTTTTAAATTTATACTGGCATTATTATGTACAAATATTTAATTACAAACAGTTTGGATTCCTGATGCAGATGGGACATAGAAACTAAATTATACCCCCATCGATATTAAACGGCAGTGATCACTATATTGGGTAATATAATTACTTTTGCAAAGGATAAATTATTTTCTACTCTCCCGATGCAGTGATCACTATATTGGGTAATATAATTACTTTTGCAAAGTATAAATTATTTTCTACTCACCCGATGCATCTGAACGAAAACGAATGAAGAGATCATCGCCTGATGATGTTAGACTCACATTACTGTAAGTGCCACAAAATGTACGAACAAGAGGGGAATGTTCGTCATGACCATCGTAGACATTCAAAAAATCATAAACACAGTTACTGCTTGGTTCGATCTTTAAGAAAAAAAGAAAACAAAACATAAGTTATGTGGCAACGAAACAAACTTCTTTGGCGCCAGAGCATATATTGAAAATAGTTGTTATTCGATTTTCCTTCACCTTATATAGGTAAATATATAAACGATTCGAATGGTAATATTAGTTTCCAGTGATTGGTTTTCTTTTAAAAGGGCAGAACTCCGAATGTTAAAGTCGGAATTATTTACACCCCCATGTAAATTTTAAGAAGGTGATATTTGCTGAATGTGTCCACGTCCATTTACCCCTCAGATTTGACATATTAAACATAACATTCATACTTTAAATCGATTATGGGGAATTCATTGATTTTTTTATGTTGGGGGGGGGCTCTGGTGCTCGACAGCTACAAGGATACTAACAAACTCTGAAATAATCAATCTGCCTTACATCCACGTGTTGAAAATTTAGCTGTATAATCGAGTTGCTTGTAGAATTGATTATCCATACACAGTTAGTAGATGGCGGGTACAAGGCAGGGTAGTTTGGAGATGTTATTTCACCATCGATATCATCAATTATAAATTTACAAGCAGGAACTTGAAATATAAATTAAACACGAATTATTTATGATGTGAACAGGTATTGTTTCTTCTATACGATAAAATGGCGGGGTGTTTATGATCCAGGAAATCGACAAGTTTAGTTTTAACGTGTAGACATGGCGCTATTGCAATTGCAATCAAAATAACTTGCTTCGAAATAGATAAGTACGAATTATACAGCAGGAAATCCATGTGTATCGTGTACATAAAATAACTTTCTATGTCCAAAGGAATTGAAGGGCCTTTAATGTCTCGTCAACGCAATACCTCGGTCGTTTTGGGACCATATTGTGTGCAAAGCTATGGAGGATAATCTTTCCCGGACAGCCAACTCTTCTCCAAATCCAATTGTGTACATGCTAACGTGAAGATGGGTGAACCATTATAACAGTCACAGCAATAAAATGTGCAGGAGCGGATCCAGGAATTTTTGCAGGAGGGGGGTTTGCCAGGTTTCTGTTACGGAAATCTGCCATCATCGTCTCTAAATTACATAGGCATACATACAAATTGAGCTTTTTAAACAGAGAAATCATTTTAATACTGATGTAGGATCACTTTGTGATGTAATTTCATTGATGCAAGACATTATTTTTTTTTTGATGTAGCTGAGCAGAGGGTTGGGGGGTGGACCCACCCCCCACCCCCCGCCCTCTGGATCCTCCCTTGATGTGAACCTGACTCAACATATCTCGATGCATTTTTGTGGGAATCTAACCGAACAATTCTACTCCAATGTTCCGTCGTTTGCATACAACATAATATTTTGAAACTAACATATTATTATATGGTCAGATATGCATTCTAAGGGAGGGGAATTTTGGTGTAACAGTGGCGTTTAGTTTTACTCTTTTTCGAATTTAATCCTTCGATGGCTCTTTTTAGTGCAACTTGTACTGGTGGACCCTTCAAAGACTAGACAACCGTTGCTTTTCTCGAAGTGGGTATCATCTAAAACATTTCTCGGAGAATCTATAAATCAGAAACAATCTTCAGTCATCTATCTATTACTTGCCATCCCATACGCACCTTGTGAATAAGAAATGTTCATTCCTTGTAGCTGTGTATTACTGTCTGATATAAAGTTGATATATAAATAACGACCAGTTGTTGTTAAATTGGGTGGTAATATATGACCACAATAACCAGCTATCACGGGACTGGTATCATCATCACCATCAAGAAACTTCACTACATCTGTACTGCATGTACTATCTAAAACTATCTGAATATAATTCTAACATAAATAATTAACTTCACTACATCTGTACTACAGTATATAAAACAGTGCAATCTAAATATAATATGACATAAATAATACACAGGAGTATTCAATGGCATTTAAGTGATATGTACAATTCCTGTACCCTCCCCCCCCCCCCGCAAAAAAAAATAGTCGGTCGCAAAATCGGTGCAGTCGGTGGGAAAATAGGAGTCGTCGGTATGAAAATAAGTGCTCACTGTATACGTCACGCAACTCACGCGAACTTTAGTATAAAAATAGTCGGTCGCAAAATCAGTGCAGTCGGTCGCAAAATAGGAGCAGTCGGTATCAAAATAAGGGCTCACTGTGTACGTCACGCTACTCACGCAAAATTTTAGTATAAAAAAAAACTTGTCAACTTATCATGTTTGAAAAGATGATGTGTTTCACTCTCATTCTGTTGAGAGTATGTTAGTCTAATAACAAAATTACACCCAGGGAGAAAAATAGACGGTCTCAACATAAGTGCAGTCACTGCAGTCGGTCTCAAAAACATTGCCAGAATAGATCCCAAATACTATGTATTTGCGTGAATCCGTGTGCCTAAATTACATACGTCACACAAATAAAATAACCATGTCTGCTTGTTACTCTTATTCTGTAGTGAGTATGTTGTTCTATGGGACGTCAGTGAGATAAACAAACAATCACAAAACAGGCGAAATTGACAGATAATCCCCAATAGTCTGTCCGATATCTTATCTTCTCGTTAACAAGAATTTGGTTCCATTTGCCATGATATTGATTCAAAATTTCAAGCCCAGTCGCAAAAATTTAAAACGTCGGTTACATATCTGAAATTTTTTCGCGTCTGCGGCGCGATTCCATTATATCATTATTTTTCTATTCGGTTACATATCTGAAATTTTTTTCGCGCCTGCGGCGCTCGATTCCATTTCAAAATTATTCTTCTATTCCTCAGTTGTCTTATACTGTCTCAGCACTGTTATATTTACGATTAGTGAACTGCCCAGTTTGTAGTACCACAGGTGTGTGGGCCGTGGGGCGTCAGATTGTACGGATGTTATGTAAACTCTTGCAAAACAGACCTGGAGATTCTGTCCCATTGACTGGCATTTCTGGTCCACTCGTCCACAAGAATTTCTCCAGTCAATGACCTCATATGCCAGGATATTAAATCAATTTTTCAAAATTTTCTCAAATTACTAAGGCACAATCATTAATATGACATAAACTATATGTAAACTTAAATAAAACTGCTTTCCGACGAGACAACGATCGGCGAACAACTATATATAAATTCTACAATACTATAATGTAATAGCCAGTATTTTGTTTACCTTTCATTGTGCGGTGGTGTTATGGAGGCGCTCTAGATTTGAACCCGCCCTTACCCCATCCCCATATTCCCTAGAAAACTCACACTTGGTGCTCGGCTCCTGATTGCGTCACTCGCACTGGCGGGGGGTGGGGCAGGGGTGTATTTGCATCAGTCGGTCGCATTTTGGCTAAACACCCCCCCCCCCCCAAACGAAATCGTTATGTACGCCCCTGTTGATACCCTTATTTCGTACTTAATATGCCATAATTTCTTGCTATACAGCTCAACAGTGAATATTTGGTTTGGCAGACAATATCAGGTTTGTCAGTTTGTCAGACAATATCAGGTTTGTCATTTTGTCAGATAATATTAGGTTTGTCAGACAATATCTTGATTGTTAGACAATATTTCGATAGGGGTTGTCCTTTCATGACCAACATAAATTACCTGAAATGTGTGAAATACCACTAGTACATTATAATCCATCTGAGCTTCTATGATCCAGACACAGTCTTGGTTCGGTGGATAGGATTCAGGGAAATTTGGAGTTTGGATGGTTCCTGTTTCATCTGTAAAATATCCACCACACGACGAGAAATTTGTTTCTTGGCTAGAACCTGTATAAATATAAAAGAGGGACAATTTTGAAAGAGAGAGAGAGAGAGAGGGAGGGAGAGAGAGAGAGAGAGAGAGAGAGAGAGAGATTTTAGAAATAATTAAAATTAACCTGTCATACATGTATGTTAACATTGTAACGGGCAATAACAAAGAGATTCTATTAAACAACAAGCGTTTCTTTATAGGTTATAGTGACGATAAAACGTCAAGAAATGATTCCACTTGTCATGTAATTTTTGAGAAGTTGTACTTTGGTGTTGTTGATACCTGTGTTTGTCCCTTTACATTGGAGTATTTTTGTTCTAACGAGAAAAATTCTTTCTCTGTCCTAATTAAAAGATTTGTAAAATTCATGAAATGTCCCAATTGGATAAAGATTGGTCATATTTCGTTTCATTATTTAAAGTTTACAATTTAGTTATACGGTTCTCAAAATATAGTAGTGGAGGGGGATATCGAAAATATAAAATAGAACTGAATTAAATATATGTACATAAACTTACCATATATAGCGTTGATTAAAGAAAACCAGACAAATATCATCCTGCTATTATCCTGTTGTCCAGTAAAATATTAAACATATTCAACTTTCTGAATGGTACACTAACATTTTTATTAAGTTATTTATTTTGGGCGATGCGTAACACATATAGAGACACCCACTCCAGTCACGAAAGACAGTAAAGGTATAATTATGCCCTATTCAATAATACGGTTCATTGTATAATTATGTTACCCTTAATAAAGTTAAAGATCTGTCTGATATACATAATTACAGGTATACATATGAGTTAAAGTGTATGTCAGCCAATAATATTTGAATTGTGTTATTCCCTGGAATTTTACTGTAGACCTATCACTGAACCGGGCATTTTTCACAACATTTGGTAATTTATTCACATTTGCGTGAGCTAAATTCGGTAAAATAAATAGTTTCAAGGAGCGAGATGGGGTGGGGTTAGTTTTGGGGATAATTTGGTTGTATTTTGCATCCTGTGCTCACCATGTGGAAAACGGTATAGCTTACTAAAGGGTCCCTGGTTCGATACCATTATCGGCTGAGAGAGGTGCTCCAGATTTTCTAAACTGGTCAAGGACGGGGACATGTCAAACAAAAGCCAAGAAACTCGTTTGTACGATTTTCAGGGTTTTTTGTTATGTTTTCAGAAAAGTAATCACACGGTAATTAGACCTTTACTTATGATTACTGTCGTGCTTGCTGAAATAGTTCAAAAATGGATGATGTAGCGCAGATAATTTATTATCGTACCAACGGTACTTGACAACCGAGATTAAACCTCGATTGTTAATTATTTTTAAACTAGTGGGTGTTCAAATCCATTTAAAGGTCGGCCTACAGATGGTCTATATAGTCGAGTTCATTATAGATGGACCTGTTCGTACGTAACTAACGTAGCCTACTATAACATGAAATGGTAGATTGTGGGCCTGCCATGTCTAAATAATAATTTAGGCCTATATAACATTTGAAGGCCTCCAATTTGCAGATTTAGCTCCTCTATAATGGACCTCTACTAGAGGTTCACTAGCCAATTTTCACAACTTAGCGAAAGTAATCAATGTTTAGTGTACGTTATAAAATAAACAATGCCAGATGCAGCAAGTTACCCCATCCCCACTCCACCCCACGGCGGCTTTCCTTGATAAATGTCGGTGTACTTGCATTTATACTAGCAAGGTTTAACAATCTATACGTTCATTTTATAGTCCGGTAATAGCGACGATTTGCGTATGCGGATAGGTGTAATAAAAGCTTTCTAGTTGGTTATTATCATCCGGCCCATTATCGAAAGTTACAGGCGATGTGTGCCGAGTGCAATGAATAAATCGGTAGACTCCGGCTAATTTAGGGAATTCCCCTTTATAAATGTGAAAGTAAAAGAAGAGTTGTCACGTGATTTCCACCGAATAACTGGGTTTGGTTTTTCCAGGACTCGATTGCTCAATTTATATTACACGAATCCCAGGAGAAATGATGGTTGTGAGCAATTGTCTTCAAGACAAGTTTTCATGATGTCTTATTTATGTTTGGTGAAGTTGTAGACATTGATGTCCAATTGACTTTTATTGTATCTAAATACAAACGACTGGCGATCAATTTACGTTTACAATAGTCTCAATAGATAGAATAGGAAGAAGTTATAATGGTTATTTAGGAGAGAGTTCTGGAATTATTAGTAAATAATGGCGACCAACAGCAACTGCAAACACAGAAATAAGTTACTAGTAAAGGTTGTATGAATTATTTTTGTTTTTATTTAAACTTTTGTTTAATAAAGTACTTTATATGGCTCTGTGGAAATTCAATGAATCGGTATGTGATAATATGGATAAACCTAGATAATGAAACTGAAAGAGAAAGTAGGCAACAAAGAAGAATTTTTATGAAATCAGAATATATTTTTGGTTGCTAATTTTGATTTTGTATAGAATGTCACAAGGATGATATTTTAGAAATTGCTTTGCAATTTTATTTCGTAGTATAAATAACTGAATTCTGAGCTGCAACAGGGGACGGTTGAGTCAATTGTGGTTAATATATAAGATTCCTGGGACAATTTGAAGTCCTTTTACCTACTAACAAACAACAACAACTTTACAACACCAACAACAATAAACATCGTCATTTTCTTAACTGATGAAGATGGGCATTATGCCATGCAGTCTTTGTGCTATGCGGGAAGTTTAATCCTGCCAACGGCACACTTAGCCATAGTTCAGCTCTGAACGTCGGTCTCATTACACTCACCCTGACCGTTCAGGGACTGGCCTGTTCAATCAATGTCGAAAATAATTTGAACCCCAGTCAATTTTACTGGGTAACTTTTCACTGCGAAACATCGGAGTGTCAATCCGTGTGGACGTCTGTACAATGTAAAGGAACATCTAAGTGACAAAATAAGACCTTGCTTACCTCGTTAGACTCAGTATGAGCAAAACAACACGCTGTTTACAATACGTCCCCTCCTATCAAACTAACCTTTCGCCACCATGACACAGCGTGTTGTGATGCTCATACTTACTCTAGCGAAATGAGCAAGGTCTTGTTTTCTCACTGAGATGTTCCTTTACACTGTACACGCGTCCACACGGAGTGACACCCATCGTTTAGCAGTGAAAAGTTGCCCAGTAAAATTGGGGGTCAAATTATTTTCGACATTGATTGAATGGGTCAGTCCCTGAACGTTCAGGGTGAGTGTAATGAGACCGACGTTCAGAGCTGAACTAACTTAGCCATGGCCATGATATGGCATTATTTTCAACTGGGGGATCATGGTGGCTAAGTGGGTAGGACACTGAACCGCTAGCGTGGAGGTTGGGTGTTCGATCTCTGCATTGACCGAGAAAGTTCATCCAGGTTTTCCGGCCTGGTTTTTCCTTGTCAGTGATGCAGGACGTAGGGCCTGACAAGGAGAACTGTCTAGTCGTTCGAAAAACCAAGGTGCCGTGTACACATTGCGCATGTAAAAGATTCCTTGGCATTTGGAAATCGATATAAGAGAAAGCTGTAGCACCACTGCCCGGGCGAAATTTCCCTCATAGCACGCTGTATGACGTGTGCCCATCTTCATTAGCCCAGTTTAGGCGCGGAACATGATGCCAGTGATATCACAGGCTAGAACTATAGACGAATACCCTGACACTTGATTGTTTTGGCATTGTCCAATGATTGAATGACATATTAATTCCTAAAAGTGCAGGTCAGCCACAGTGGCTTGGTAAGTAAGGTGTTGGCACACTGAGCAGACCCAAGTTCGATCCCTATGTTGGCTGAGAAAGTTCATCAGGATTTTCAGGTGTGGTTTCCCCTTGTCAGCGATTTAGAACAAATAACCAAGGTCTCGTGTACACATTGGGGGCATGCGAAATAAGAGGGGTCTGTAGCGTTGCTGACCGGCAAAATTTCGCTAGTTGCCCATTTTATTGTTAAATCCATTAAATCACGTTCAAATGAAAGACTTGTAAATCACCCGATTTAACTCTTACATAATACATCTTTTAGTGAATTATTCATTTTAAATCGGTTTTATTATATTTTTATAGAATATACCAGCAGATTGGAATAAATATGTAGTGCAGGATTTTCTAGAGAATTGTTCTGATGATAAAGATGTTGAAAAATCTGAATTTTTTGGAGGAGTAGAAAATGTGGCATTGGTGGAATTTGAACAAGAAATAAATGAAACTGGTAGGTGTGACATCATTCCTGTAGTTATATAAGTTTGAAAATCTTGAAGAGAGAAGAGAGAGAGAGAGAAAAAGAGAGATGTGGTTTAACGTCCACTCAACACAAACTAAGTCATTTCTGGTTCAGTTTTATTTCAAGAAATCGCTTGTGCGTTGGGGTAGGAAACCGAAGGAACTGGAAAAAATGCAAGCAAGAAATCGAAACTATTTCACTTGACTCATTGACTTACTTAATGATCTAACATGCAAGGGACGGATCCAGGAATTTTGAGGAGGGGGTTTGCCAGGTTTCGGTTACGAAAATCTGCCATCATCGTCTCTAGATTACATAGGCATACATACAAATTGAGCTTTTTAAACAGAGAAATTGTTTTTATACTGATGTAGGATAACTTTGTGCTGTAATTTCATTGATGCAAGGCATTATTTTTTTTTTATGTAGCTGAGCAGGGGGGGGGGGATATGGAGGATGGGCTGAATTATCTAATGCATGCGCTTTAAATTATGCAGTCTATCAATGAGTCATATAATTTTGATTCCAAGCTTGTGCTGGTTTTTTTCTCCTTGTCCTTCTGTTTGCTTAGATACTCCCGAAATGTTTTTCCGAAATGACCTATCATGTGTCATGTGGACATTAAACCACAATTTATCTCTCTCACAATATTTATATCGATTTATACTGCTGTGTTACAGCTAACTCAAATAAGTGTGATGTAAAATTGTGTGCTGTGTGCTCTTTTACATTGTGTGCTGTACTCCTTGTACTATGTAGATAATATAATGTAGGTTGTACTGCTTTTGTCCGAGGATTTTTAAATATCTGATACAGGGGTTTCATTAATAGCCGGCGGCCGGCGAATTTCCCCGCCTACTTCGCTCGTTGCGCCGGCTATATTTTGATTCCATCTGACAATTTATTTGGATTTGATACATCATGAAAAGGTTGTAAATGTGTGGTAGTCCAGCATTTTGCTACGTAAAAGTAAGGAACGGATAGCCGGCGAGTTTACAAACTGCACGCCCAACAATAAAAAGCGTCAAGGGTAGCCGCTACTGTTGGGCCATAGACAGCTTGAAAAGTACAACGCGATAATATTAATTGAGGCGGTATTCTGTACCTCCTTTCAAAAAGAGTTACCGGTGTAGTTTAATATCGTGCCTTTCCTTTTTTTCACCCACTCGACATGAAATAACATTTATACCAATATAATAAAATGTTAAGAGGTTTATCTGTTTATACCCGACTATTTCATACAGTTTCTTTCGAAAACTGTCATTATACCGACGACTAGGTTGCACGTATTATATCGGTAAAATTACATGGAATAAAATACGTCGCCGTCGGAAGCAATTTTCGGGGACGTAACTCTGCGTGTTTTAGTGGTGGCGCTTCTAGTTAAACTGCACGAATGATCATTTCTTATCACAGTCAATTGTATCTGGGCCGATATTTTTTTGTTTATTATTTTGTTAGCGAAAATAAAAAGTTGTCTGACAAGAAAGTATAGCCTCTTTCTAGACGACCGCAGATGGCAAGCATTGTACACATTTTTAACAAGACAAAATGAAGTTTAATAGCCGATAGCCCACGTTGTATTGATTGGCCGGTATTATATAATTATAGTTATAGAGAGCTACACACTGACATAGATAAGAAGAGGTTGATAAAGGGATCGTTGAGTTGACAGTGACTTTAGTTAGATCGATTCATTTTCCGCGACTGCATCATGCAAACTGATTTTTCAAACCTGTTCACTGGTTAATTATCTAGTGCTAACTTTTTCATTCAAAAAATATTTACCTGATACTATAATAGTGATATAGTTTCTGATTTAACTATAGACTATATGCCCATATTGGCCTGAAGTGTGTAATTCTTCAAGTGGTGTAAAATCAACCAAATTGCATCATATTCAATGCCAAAATGCAAAATTTTCTCGGGGGGGCATGCCCCCGAACCCCCCTAGGTTACATCGAGCCTTCGGCGCTCAATTCGATCGCCGACGGCGATCTTTTCGAGCCTTCGGCTCTCAAAAGGTTAGCCGCCTACTCTGATGATTTACCCAGCTACAGTAATATTTAGTGAAACCCCTGGATTATATATGTTAATACATTTAAAGATACATTATGTAAGATTTAGACAAAGAACTAGCCATTCTTGCTATAATAGTTTGAAAGTGGATAATGTAAAGTGAAGATATCAGCATAGGCGTACAAGCCTAGGGGGCAGCTGCGCTAACTTTCGGGCAAACTAACTTTTAGGGCAGACGGGTGAAGTGAAAAATAAAGTGCCCGAAATCGAATAAAACACTATATTTACAGGCGGGAATAGCGGGAAAACGCATTTGTGACTGTCAAATGTTCCAAAATTTTCTTGGGGGATCCATACAACCGGCGCCACTGTCTGTAAACCCGAAATTTTTCGGGCATTGTCGATTATTTTTTGTGAATGCAGCTGCAACAGTCTGATTGGATGGTTGGAATTCAGACGAAAATTTCGGTCACAAAACCATTGGAAATTTTGAAGCTGCTTACACAGGCTAGAAAAGCAGAAAACACATTTGCGATGGTTTAATTTTCAAAATTTTCTCCGGGAGGGTAAGACCCCCAAACCCAGCGACAATTGGTTGTTTGGAATTCGGGTCAGCCAGGTAGGCTATATTGGACCTAAATTGAAGTTGCTGTATTCACAGGCTGGAATAGCAGGAAAATGCGTTTGTGGCAGTTTAATTTTCAAAGTTTTTTTCCAAATGGTTCCGTCTTCGTGGACTGTAAACAATTAATTGGAATTCGAGTCAGCCACCTTAATTCCGCTATATTAGACTACCTTGAAGTTGCTTTGTTCATGGGCTGAAATAGCAGGAAAACGTCTGGGTCCATACAAGGGTGGGTCCATACAAGGTAAACTCTGCTTCTTCGCCCTCGAGGAAGACCGGCACCGCTGTTTGTAAACCTAAAAATTTTTCGGGCATTTCGGGTTCTGCCCCCCTAACTGTCATCAAGCCCGTACACCTATGGATATTAAACTTTGAAGGTTTGACAGACATGTGCAATAATTTCAACCACTGTACTGGTTAATCGAAGCTAATTCTCGTTCCTCCATGTTTGATTAAATCAAAGTATTGCTGAACCGTTGTAATTTTTATACGCCCACATTATATTGTCGTCGCCCCTGTTCGTCCGGACGTCCGTCCGTCCACAATTGTTTGTGAACAGTCTACAGGTCACAATTTTTATCCGATTTCAATGAAACTTAAAATATAGGTTTATCACCCTAAGATCTCGGTTCCTTTCGATATTGGCATGTATCGGATCGTAACTTCATGGGTTATGGCTCCTGATTGTACGAAAAATCACGTTTTTTAGCTTGTGAACAGTGTAGAGGTCACAATTTTGAACCGATTTGGATGAAACTTGAAATGCATGTTTATAAACCAAAGATCTTGGTTCCTTTCGATATTTGCGCCAATTGGATCGTAACTTCCTCAATTATGGCCCCTGATTGTCCGAAAAATGGCCCCTTTTTAGCTTGTGGTCCCTCTGGAGGTCAAAATTGTTATCCGATTTAAAAAAACGTTTGATTATATCACTGTTCCATGGTTATGAAGGTTGAGTTTGAATTTCGTGAAAAGCGGACCAAAATTGACGGACAAAATGGCCGCCATTCGTACGCGAATAGTGTGAAAATATGTTATATCAAGGTTGTGAACAGTGTAGAGGTCACAATTTTGAACCGATTTGGATGAAACTTGAAATGCATGTTTATAACCCAAAGATCTTGGTTCTTTTCGATATTTGCGCCAATCGGATCGTAACTTCCTGAATTATGGCCCCTGATTGTCCGAAAAATCGCCCTTTTTAGCTTGTGGTCCCTCTGGAGGTAAAAATTGTTATCCGATTTAAAAAAAGGTTTGATTATATCACCGTTCCATGGTTATGAAGGCTGAGATCAAATTTCGTGAAAATCGGACCAAAATTGACAGACAAAATGGCCGCCATTTGTACGCGAATTGTGTGAAAATATGTTATATCAGGGTTGTGGACCTTATAGAGGTCACAATTTTGAACCGATTTGGAAGAAACTTGACATGTATGTTTATAACTGAATGATCTTGGTTCCTTTCGATATTTGCGCCCATCGGATCGTAACTTCCTGAATTATGGCCCCCGATTGTCCGAAAAATTGCCCTTTTTAGCTTGTGGTCCCTCTGGAGGTCAAAATTGTTATCCGATTTAAAAAAACGTTTGATTATATCACCGTTCCATGGTTATGAAGGTTGAATTCGAATTTCGTGAAAATCGGACCAAAATTGACGGACAAAATGGACGCCGTTTGTACGCGAATAGTGTGAAAATATGTTATATCAAGGTTGTGGACCTTATAGAGGTCACAATTTTGAACCAATATTGATGAAACTTGACATGTATGTTTATAACCCAAAGATCTTGGTTCCTTTCGATATTTGCGCCCATCGGATCATAACTTCCTGAATTATGGCCCCTGATTGTCCCAAAAAATCACCCTTTTTAGCTTGTGGTCCCTCTGGAGGTCAAACTTGTTATCCGATTTAAAAAACCGTTTGATTATATCACCATTTCATGGTTATGAAGGTCGAGTTTGAAATTTGTGAAAATCGGACCAAAATTGACGGACAAAATGGCCGCCGTTTGTGAAAATATGTTATATAATGGTTTTGGACCTTATAGAGGTCACAATTTTGAACCGATTTTGATGAAACTTGACATGTATGTTTATAACCCAAAGATCTTGGTTCCTTTCGATATTTGCGCCCATTGGGTCATTACTTCCTGAATTATGTCCCATGATTGTACGAAAAATCACCCTTTTTAGCTTGTTGTGCCTCTGGAGGTCACAATTATTATCTGATTTAAAAAAAAAAACGTTTGATTATAAAAACCAAACAAATTCTAATGATTTTCTGATAATTCCTTAATATGCGACAACATTTGTTGACTACCTGGACGATTTGGCTGCTGTGTGGGCGTATGTTTCGTTGCCTGGCAACCTATTTTTAATACCGGAGAAATCTGATGCCATTGAGAGTTGATTAAGGCCTGAATCGGTTAATTAATACTTTACAAAATATTTCAGGCCTAAAGAGAGACCGGCAATAGGCAGATTTAGCTCTTGCATAATGCATGTATAGGTATAATTGGTTTTAATTTTTATTTGGACAGAATTTAATGAATTGGTTAAAAGAGGAAAGGTTAAGAAAGAACAAATAGAGTTATCCCTCTTGACAGAACCAGATGGATTAATCATCGAGAATTTACCTTCTAGTATCAGTCTAGATAGTGTCTGTTCATACTTCACCAAGTCACATGGCAAGAATATCATTAGAGAGAAAAAATCTTACGCAAAACCTAAATGCATGGTCCTCAATATCAACAATGTCAAAGGTGATATTCTTATATTGGTAAAATTGGTATTATTAGAGTTGTCCCACGGATCCATCCACTTGACACTTCAAGCAACAACTGCACATCAGGCCCCGAATTCACAAAGCATTCTCAGACTTAAAGATACATTATGGGAGATTTTGACAAGGAGTTAGCCATTCTTGCTATAAAAGTTCAAAAATAGTTGTTGAAACAAGAATATATTGAAAATTTCAGTCAAATAACTTTATCCTGAACAAAGTTGTTACCACTATAATTTTTTACTAGAAATGGTAGTTAAAATCATCGACACCCTTTTCCCACTATGGCCGATTGTTGATTGACAGGCGTTAACTCCACCTACATAGTCTCGATCATCAAGTAATGTTTAAACGGTATCTAGTGAAGCTTGTGTATAGCCTCGGTCATCACTGTCTTTTATGAATAATTTCCGGAAGTATGATGACGTCAACGTCACGGAGAAACCCCACCCACGACGCCATAGTGATTAAATCAGTCGACGAAATCCTGTTTTAATCCGAGCCCAATCCAAGCCATCCGTGGGTCTACAGTGTTCATTTTGGGTCTACAGTGTTCATTTTGGGCTTGTTGTTTAAATAAAGATCTAATTTATAATTTCTATGACATCTGAGGCTCAAAGGAAGACCGACAAAAGTCAGTTTTTGCTCTTCCATAATGTATGTTTAAGTTGAGAATTTACTCAAACTTGTTCACCTTATTGTAACTGAAATATAGCCCTTTATAATAATTTTGTTGTTTTTATGTATAAAGTACATTAATAATTAAGAAACTATGTCCAAAAGTTTTGTGTTTCTGCATCAAAGATATTTCTCATAAACAGTGACTGAAAGTTGAGCAAATTCTCAACTTAAGTCTGAGAATGCTTTGTGAACTCAGGGCCTGATCAAATGAATGGATTTGGAGACCAGCCTTAAGCTTCCACTGAAATGAAAATAAAAGTAAATGAAATGGGATTTAAAGTCCTACTGTTCTGCTCTTACTGGGTTAATGAAGACAGGCATATGCCATATATTGTGCTATAAGGGAAATTTTACCCATAAAGCTGGGCTATGGCCTACTCTTATATCAACATTTTACTCATTTGGCCACCGTGGCTCCCAAACTACACAAATGTTTATACTTGTTTACTTGCATCTTTATAATACAAAAATACTGGAAAAACTCTCAATTTTTATTAGTATAAAAAATATAACTTTTTGATCAGAGTAATACACAACATCGCTAAGATTAAACTTTATTGTTAATATAATGCTCTCCACCACAGATTTTAAATACAAGGAGCTAGGTTCTGAGATTTGGGAATTCAATGATGGGGAATTTAATGGTGATCTGTCTGTATTTGACAGGACCCTAATAATCTCCCTGTTTGTTACACTTTATGTCACATCGTGAATGGATATACAAACATGGTGATTCGTCTGTAATTTGCCTCAAAACTTTGTTTCCATAGGATATTTCAGATGTTTTTACTGCATTTTGTGAAAAATTTGTTAGATTTACTTGTGCATGCAATGGATACAATGAATTTGTTACATTTACTTGTGTTTGCAATGTTTACAAAGACCTTTGATCTATTTCAGTTGTTAACGAATTGATCAAGATAAAACTTCCACATGACATGAAAAGTAAATTATTTTACAACAAATTCCAAGGCTATATAATAAGAGAGCTTAACAAGCCATTACTACCACCAAAACCAGCTAAATGTAAAATATTATCAGCATTGTCACATTTTACAAACCATAATACAGATGATGATGATGATGATGATGATGATGATTTTGATGATGATGATGGTGATGATGTTGATGTTGATGATGTTGAGGATGTTGTTAAAGGGATGGTTCATAATATGTCTCAAAACTATGAAGCTAAGATTAATCATAGTAAAGGAGCTCATTTAGTAGACAGTTCAAATAATGATAATGATGATACAGATAAGGATGATGATGATACAACAGATAATGATGATGATGATGATGATACAGATGATGATATGGATGATGATGATGATGATGCTAAAGAGCATACTGTTGTTGGTCAGGACAATAAAGCAGACGATCATAATTCTGATGATGATTCTGATGATTATTTAGATGATACTAATATGTTCTTTAATGCTAAGGATAATGTGGCTGCAAGAGTTGAAAAGAATGGCCCTCCAGTACAAATAGTTTCACCAATACCAGTACCACGGTAAGTGAATTTACACACAGTGGACTCTGGCACTTCCGATATCGTAGAGGATCAATACATACTCAACTTTCTTAATACCGAAACTTTTGTTGTACCTCAAATACTGGAAGTATTATTTCAATACACCTTTGAATACCCAGAATTTAAAATATGATAAACCTTTCTGTACATAAAATTATTATGTTTTTACTTCGGACAAACCACTCGTGCATCATTCTGTTGATGTCTTCAAAGTTCAAGAAGAAACGTTTCTTACTGTTTCTTATATCATGATATTCATATGGGTCATACATCACCTTTCACATCACATGATTTAATTTCACATCAACCGTGTCTTCAAATAATCAAGTGACTTCTCCACATCAATAGGTGATTGGCTAATGAATTTTAAAAATTGTGCGAATGCTTCAGCAAACCACATACACAAGGTGAATAATTGTATTCGTTTGGATGTGGTCTAGCATGTGCGTGGATGTGGTCTAGCATATGCACCGTAGATCACATGGTTCAGGTGGATGTGGTCTAACATGAGCTCTGAAAATCACATGGTTTAGATGGATGTGGTCTAACATTTGACCTGTAGATCATATGGTTTAAATGGATGTGGTCTAACATTTGACCTGTGGATCACATGGTTTAGATGGATGTTGTCTAGATGAATGTGCACTAACATGTGTACTATAGGCTAGATCACACAATCCATGCCTGTTTTATATGTTGATTTTCCTCAGATACTCTTGGTTCCTACATGTGGGCACATGACTCTTCCTAACATACAAAGATTCATACAGCACAGTTAATGCGGCATGCCAATATATTTTAAAGCTGGAATGGATCACAATTCATCTGGTACAGGTTATTGAAATGAATACATAGACCATTTATTTGTTTTGTGAGCATTACTCTCCCCTCATTTCTCTCGGACATGTAGATATTCGACCTGTTTTAATTACTATTTATAATAGAAGAAACAATTATTTAATTTCAGAAAACGACCTCAGCTTATTAAAACATCTAATATTGAATTGTCCAGCCGTCATATTATTTTAATGAAGAAAAGTGGATTTATTGCTAACTGTCATTTATGTAAGGTTACAATTGACGAAAAAAAACAGATTGTTATTTTTGAAGGTACCCAAGAAGATATTGATACGACAAAAGTTGAAATGTTTGAAAAATTGGATAGTATTTCCGAAGAATCTTGCACCCTTGCGAAACCGTTTTCCAATCTGTTGAGGTCAGCAAAAGGAGAAATGTATCTTGAATCAATCTTTGGATGTCAAGATTCCGTTATTGGTTACGTCAACAATGATGGTCTGTTAGTTTGTGCAGGGTTCGGAAATGATTCAACCCAAAAGTTTCTTGGGATTTGTAAAAATCTGATGTTGACAAACAGAATAGTTTATAAAAACTCATACGCGCATTTTCTTAAGAGTAATAAGTGGAAAGATGTCAGGAAAACCATTGAGAACGACTATTTAGTGGAAGTACATATCGAAGATAAGATGATTGTTATAAATGGTTTGAACGGAGATGTGTCTGTGGCTACTCGAGAATTAAGAACAATATTTGAGGAAAACGAACACCATGTTAAGACATTGAATTTTGAAGGTGCCAAGTCTCGTTGCATGCAGCGATTTTTTCAAACACAGATAAATTCTATAAGACAAAGTATGAGGTAATTATTCCTTATTATTAGAAATATTTGTGTTGCCAGTGCCAGTACATCCCCAGGTCAGCCATCCACAATTTCTTTATCATCTGATCTTTATATGCACCTTATAATGTACAAGGTCCATGATGGGTATTTAAAAGTCACAAGCAATAGGGTTGCCTTCTCAACCTCATGTTTCATTGGTCTTCCAATTTCTTTGCACTGCTAAACACCCCTAGGTACACACATGCAAATTATTTGAAGGGACTTAATGTAAGTTCTCACTATAATATTTCAAAAAATGATTATCCAAATTGAATTTATTGAAAATTTCATTCAAATTACTTAATTTTGAGCAAAGTTATCAATGGTTGTGGTGTTGACAAGATGTGTGCATTGATTGTTACCACCATACTGATCATTCAATTCTTAGCCTTGCTTCTCCATTTTTAAGTTAAATCATTAAATGGTCGAACTGTTCTGAACTAGTTACAATCAAAGCAATCTCGTGGCATCAAGAGTTCATTATGGTCTTGTCATGTTAATAGATTAATAGTTGATATAATGAAATAAAATGAAATCGGGTTTTAACATTCTACTGTTGTGCTCTGAACTGTCCGAAAGAAGACAGTATATTTCATATAACATTTAAGGCCCAAAGAAAGACCTGCAATAGACAGATTTAGCTCCTGTAAATGCCTATTAATATTAAACGGTACCATAATTTGTATTGAGTGGCCGTTAATCCATATTTCTGACTTCTTTGTATGATAATAGAGATAACTAGATAAATGATGTTGGTGTTTTAGGGAAGGTGATGGTTATATTGAAGATGAAGGAAATGATGCTGGTTATAAGTTTGTATTATCAGGACCACCAAATGTAGTTCAGCAGGTCGAGGGTAAACTGAAAGAGCTAGAGAAAAAGGTGTGGCACTGTAAACTCATATTTAAAAGAGACATGGTAACAGGCAGAGGTATAAAATCAAATATATATATGTTCATGTTATCTCTATGAACTGCTAGATTTATTTTCGTCTGAAGGTATATTATTTGTGGACCAGAATCTGGACACCAAGTACTACTCACTTGTCAAAATCTTTGTTGGTTTTCTTTGTGAAGACAACATTCTTCAAGAAAAAAACTTCTTGATAACACAGATTCCTGTCACTGTGCTAAACTATATGTTTCATAGTGTTAAATATTTGTCCTCACTGCTGACACCAAGATTTTTGTGTCATATGGGTGGAAATTAGAAATGTTACTAATGTTGTGGAATAATGTTATCAAAGGCAAAGATTAAAGATAGACTTTTAATACATCTTTCTTTTTTGGAATTATATTTTTAGAATTAAATACACTGGTAAATGGTCTAAAGGATACAAATCAGAAACGATTGAAATCAACATTTGAAGAAGAAAATAAATGCTGTTTAGAATTCTTGAATTTAAAACGAGAACAAAGGAATTCATTTATAGGCATGAGGTATGAATTATTTTCTTAGCTGAACATAGACTTTGTCGATACAGTTTATTTTCCATATGATACGTATTGACGATATGAGAAACGTGTCACTTTATGGTGACATTGCATATTCTGTGCAAAATAGATTATGTGGCAGTAAGCTTGTTTACTCATTTTAGGTTTAATTTTTGGGTTTGCTGTGGAATTATGAATTGGTTATACCAAACACTATATCTATCTCAGACTTTTACCAAAAACAGATTGCCAGTCCACAAAACAAATTAATATATAAAATCTATAATGTGTTAGTTTCAAAATGACCATGTTATTGTGTCAACGTTTCTTTGAATTCTTTTTAATTTTAGAACATTTTCCCCAACTAAAGATACACCTAAGGAATATTCACCAAGAGGAGCTGGTCATGGAGCTAGATGGAAAGCAGCTTCTGCTAGGGTATCTAAAATGCGCTCATTTGCAAAGCCTAAAATACAAAGTGTCACCTTCAACCAGGCAACTATCAATGTGAAACAAGGAGATATCACGAAAGAAAAGGTCAGTGTATTTAGGTGAAAGATTATCAAACGTCTATAAAGATCAAGCTTCCTAACTGTTTTGGTCATCCTCGGTATCCCCAGTGGTCTCATTCTACTGCACTACCCTCGCTTCATCCATGGGTTATTCACATATATTCAAATTATCTACCCTTGCTTGTAGCTTGATTCTACGAACTAATCAAAAAAGAGTTTACAACCATTCTTGGTCTTGTTGTTTATGCTTACAACAATATGGCAGGTGTAACACTATAGGGGTACTTTAGTTTTAAGAAGGGTGTTGTTTAATATAGAAATTCTCTACCTACTTGATGTGTGAGGAAAACTAGGGTAATGAAGTAGCTTGCATTATTCTACTACTATGTTAAACTAACTCACAGACAGTTATATCAGTATCCATTTTGGGAAAGTAGGGTACTATCGTCCAGTCATCTCGTACACAGATTAGTACAATTAACTAGAATAGTGTTGTTGTAAAACGGTGCCTTTACAACACATTTACCCCACCCTAATAGCTGATGCATTATTCTTCCATATAGGAGAGCACGAGTTTGATTTACCTCAGACACCATAGTGGGTCCGAGAGAAGTATGTAACTCTTGCGACGGTTACAACGTTAGGTCTAAGTTGGAAAGATATTAAACTCAGACCATGGATATTTTAATAACTCCTAAAGTAACTATCATAGATATATAAACAAAGTAACAATCATAACTAGTAAGGCTGTGCAAAAATATCGATATAATCGATAATCGGTAGAAGTTATTTAGCGATTTGATAATCGATATTGAAATTGAAATATCAATTATCGGTATATTTAGTATTTACCTTCTGACGTTAAGTGACTTTCACTTTTACATGACTGAACTTGCCGTAGTCTGGCATAAGCAGACAAATGAATGAATAGACAACGTCAACCAGGCGTGTCAACTAACCTGTTTTTTCCGTGAGCCTCACGGATTCACAACCTTTCTCCCGAGTTACTTACCTTCGCCAACTTCTTTTGCATTAAATGATTTTTTTGATTGGTAGATAATTTGAATACATGTTTCATGGATGAACCCAGAGGTTAGTGGAATGAATCCAGGGCTTACACTGGCTTTCAATTTTTTTCCGCCAAAATGGATGATAATTTTTATTTAAAGAAATGTTCATATTTTTTTTCCACCAACTTGAATATTTTATATCCCCAAAATATGTAATAAAAAAAAAATATCTAACAATTTTATGTCTCAGCTAGGCTTATTACAAAACTATCACCGATATATATACAATACAATATACAACGTCATTAAAAATCTGTCTTTACATAATATATTAGCACAGTTTTGCTTTACTATAAGATCAGACTTTTGTTTGGTTATACTTTAGCCTATTTGAACATCGTCGTACTGCACTATAAATTCTGTATATGCATGTCAAATCTCGACCAAGCATTGCCAATTTTCTATACATTGTGTTGCGTGCACAATAAAGTGGTATATATTTCATTATATTTGTAAGGGATGCTTACAATTATACCCGTTGTTCACTTTTAGAGCATTTTGACGACGCTAATAAGATACAAATGGCGAACCATTTTCTCGCTCAAGAATCTCCGATATTTATTAGTCCTAGTTATTACGTTTTGGACCAGTGGTGATAAGATAATTTGAAATAATGGTATCCAATAGGCACTGTATGCCATTTATGTTACATGAATTATTATTTTTTGTTTTAAGACGAAACGAAAAATCAAATAATCACCGCTTAAATTAATCGTGAGGGGTAAATGGTGACTTGAGATAGACTCTATTATATACCTTTGGCAATTATCAATCAACTAATCATTAATCCAAGACAACTGAATTATCAGCCAGTTGATTAATTTATTATAGTGTGTTTAGCCACGTGATTGACACTCAATAAATGTTAATCCAGGATAAATATGATTAGAATTTTAAGATTTTTTTCCGCCAATTCTCACAAAGAATCGCCAGTACTAAAAAACATTATCGCCAAAATCAAATTTTAATCAACACTTTCATATTTTTATCGCAAATTGCGACTTTGGCGCCCGACAGTATGAGCCCTGAATGAATCAGAATGAGACCACAGGGGATATGTTTAGGTAGTGATTTCTTTTAGTTCAAAGAGTAAGCAGAAATGCCCTGCATCCAGGAAGAATTTCTCTCATTGCACACTAAGTGTCATTAACCCGATAGGTGCAGAAAATAAAGAGATTAAACCCCATTTCTGTTTTCAAGCATAAAACAATCACTCACCGACGAGTACATAGGGATAAAAATATTCGGAGAGAATTCAAAAACTGATGTATTCTTTTTAATATTGTATGGGTGTTTTTTTTATTATTCAGGCGGACATACTAGTGAATGTATTAAGTCCAACCGCAAATTTAAGGCATACAGCAGTTGGTCAAGCATTTTTAAGAACTGGTGGTATTGAGATTGCTAAGGTAATTGTTATTAAAGTGACAAGACTTTTTGGTTTTAGGGAAAAAAATAATTGTCAATTTCCTCGGAATGTTATCATATAAGTTTATTTATTTTTTGGGATGATAATCTGTCTTTGTTGATAATTGTTAGACTGAAGATAAAGCCGATGTTGAAATATAATTAATTTTGTGTTCTACTGTCCACAAAGGCAGCTATAAATGAAAACATGTACAAACTTCTGCTTGGTCTTTTGAAACAAAAGTGTATTCATAAAATGCTTACTCTATCACTAATCAGTGAGCCATGTTGGCTAAGTGAGTAAGATGCTGATTTACTAACCAGGAGATCGTAGGTTCGATACTAGTGTTTTAGCATGGTTTCCTCTCATCTTTACAATACAAGAATGACCAGACTTAGAGAAATGATATCAGAATTTGTATTATTATTATAAACACAGACAATTAAGGTACTAGCACGATTGCACTAGAAATATCTACAGGTTTAAATTTTAGTACAAATCCCCAAATAATATTTAAAAGCATATTTAAAACTTTGATAAAGAACACAAATTTGTGGATTTACAGCTTCTCAGTTTATTCATGCATTTTAATTAAATATTGTAACTAAAACGTAGCAAAGTAATGTTTTATATAGTGTGTCCACATTTTCCCCGCAGACATATTATGCTGTTGTACTGGGACAATGAGAGGTTGAGGCCCAATTGATTTTCCATGTTCATGTTCTCTGTCCATCTCTTGTAAAATGTTGGTGTGTCATGCGTACCAAACACTTGTTTTTAATGGAGTTTTCAATAGTTATTGACTGATTATGATCTTTGATTCTATTATGCAGTCCAGACACTAAGTTTATTTAAACCTTCGTTTATTTTAAAGTTGGCAATATGCAATTTATATATTGATTTTTGTGATTATTTCAGGGCTTAGACATGGAGAAAACGAAGCAAGCTTTGGTTGGTGATGGTAATTTACCACCTGGTTTCATTATAAAGACAGGATCCGCTGGACATCTTGGTTGTAAACAAGTTCAGCATATGATATTAAACAAATGGAAGGGACCAGTTACCATAAATGTAAAAAGATTTTATGGGTATCTCATTACTAAAAACTACTTCAGTCTTCAGTCTAATATCCTTTTAGAAATGTAATTGTAAAATAACTTCTGTGCATGAATGCTGTTTCGCACGTATATGCCATGTTCTGAGTCACATGTTCTAAAAAATGTTCAGTCATAAGCTAGTTGCCAGGGCTGAGGCCATTACATTGCCAATGTAATTAATTACATCATTACTTTTTAAATGTAATCATTACAATTACTTTCTAATTTTTACCAATGTAATTAATTACCATTACCCATTACATTGAAAGTAATTAATTACCATTACCCATTACTTTATGACTATATAAATAAAAAAATCATTTTTCACATAGAAATTAAAAAGACAACGTTATATTCTGCCATGAAGAGCGTACAAAACCAAAATAATCCTTGATCATAATAGATATTTGTGTATGAATAGTTATTTCTATTAATTATAACATCAAGGCAAATTTTCAAGTGACGGGCATTGGTGATAAAAACTGATGAACTTCGTCGAACATAAATGATTAGAAAGTACAGTAAAAACAGAAACGATTGAATGTAAATCAGTTTATATACATTCATATTACAGTATTATATGTGTTGCAAACCAAATTGTATCACTTACTGGGCCCAGAAAATCAACGATTTAGATCCTTTAAGTAATTCTATAAGATTCTTAATCAATCCAAATTGTTTGTCTATAATTTATTGTATAACTGGTAAATTATTCAGCATGACTCCAAAACAAAATATATGATCGTTTTATATTAAGTAACCATAACATGAAGAGATACTTGAAAGCCATTGTTTGGTTTGTTACTTAAGCTTGTTACCTTGAAATTAAGTTTAAAGTGTAGTAAGACTATTGTCTTTTAATCTAACTGATTGATTGACTAATTAACACAAATCTTTGATTGAAATATACTTCTTTTCAAAGATCCACTTTTTAGGTTAAATATCTACAGAACTGTCCGGTTTACTCTCACTGTGCCAGTTTTATTGTTTAGGGATTAATCAAATAATTAACCATACAACAATGGGGATTAGTTAGGATTAAGGGTTTACCAGAGGATTAACAGTTTAATCTAACATTTTATTCCATTTTAAATCTACTTTTTTTTACACATTGTTATACTAAAATACAATTTTTAGCATATAATGTACAAGTTATCATTTAAAAATTTTATTTAATCAAACATCTTCAACAAAATACATCTTACAATCCAACTAAATGGGAGACAGCATCCCAGTACTCGCTGACGGTGTAATGCACTTCATGGATAGGCCGCTTTGCTGTCCCCAGTCTGTCTTCCAACTGCCGGTACTTCCTTTTTCTGGGTTTGCTACTTGAACGTTTGCCATCTTGTGATATCTGTCAGATTAATGTTGTTTACAAATGCTAGTGGTTCCATATATATAGTGTCCTCTGAACGGAGTTCACCACTTAAGTAGGTTTTAACAAAAAATTGCTTATCATCATGATAAAATAAGATGAACGCAGTTTACATGCCATATGCTGAACGAATAATCTGTTCTCTACACCATAAAATTGGCCCACTCGATTAAGCAAATTAAGGCTGTTAATTAAAATCCGATAATCCAGGGATTAAAAACTGGCACAGTGAGAGACCCCCAACTGTCCTACATAAAAGTAATAAAAGAAAATGTTGAATGCCTTCTTATTATAATTTGTTAAAACTGATTTAAATCTTTCTTTTTTAAAAAAAAAACTTAATAAATTGGATTTGTGTCAGATACACTTAATTATCTTCTTTGGTGATATAAAATTTGATGTTTGTCACTTGGAAATATTTATATGTGCCATAAAATGTAATTGAAAGGTAATTGACCATTACATAATTTTTGGAATGTAATTAATTACATTTCCATTACTCATTACTTTTGAAATCTCCCATTACTCATTACATGGCCATTACTTAATAAATGTAATGATTACATTCCATTACCATTACCCATTACCATTACCCCAGCCCTGCTAGTTGCAGACTCAAAAACATTATTCAATAAGATGTTTCTAAAACTAAAAACAAAGCCTGCTCCTGTTGGATCCGATATGATGCTATTATGTTTATCAGTACCATAGTCTAGATATCTTTTGATTAATTTCATCAATGTGATTAATTCTACTTATATTTTGATTAAATCTGCTGTTTAATTAATTTCTGAAGCAACCATCACTGGCTGGTTTGATATTTTATCATACAAAGAAACATGGATAGGCATAGAGGTTCAAACATCCAAAGATGACAAAACTTCTTGACCTATTTTATTTTTTGTCTCCCATCTTTCGAAGAAAGTGGGGACTATTAAAATGGGTTCGTCCGTCTGTCAGTCCGTCCGCCACACTTTTTGGGACACAATAACTCCCTATCTAATTGAGCTGGAATGTTCAAACTTGGTGTAGGTGTTTATTAGGTCAATACCTTGATGAAGCTCGAAAATGAGAATTTTCTGCTTAATAGGGTAAACAGAGATAAGCAATTTGATCGGTTGATGCTTTGGGACACGATAACTTTAGTTCAAATTAAGTGATAGTAACGAAACTTGGTGTATAGTTTCATTACATCAATACCTTGACTAAGTTCATGAATGAGCATTTTTTGCTCAGTGTAAGCAGAGCGATAAGCAATTTGATTGGCTGAAACTTTTGAACACAATAACTCTCCATTTTATTGAGCTAGAATGTTCAGACTTGGTGTATGTGTTTATTAGAATGCGTTGATGAAGTTGGAAGATGAGCATTTTCTGCTAAGGGTAAGCAGAGATAAGCAATTTGATTGGTTGATGATTTGGGACACTATAACTTTAGTTCTAATTAAGTCAGAGTGATGAAAGTTATTGTATAGTTTCATTACATCAGTACCTTGACTAAGTTCAACAATAGCATTTTCTACTCAGGATAAGAAATTTGATTGGTCGAGACTTTGAAACACACTCTTTCTAATTGAGTTAGAATGTTCAAACTTGGCGTAGGTCCAAGCCTTGGTGGAATTCGAAGATTAGTCTTGTCTAGCTTACGGTAAGCAGAGATAAGAAATCTGATTGGTTGATGCTTTGGGGCACGATAACTTTGATTATAACGAAGTGATAGCAACAAAACTCCAAATATAGATTCATTATGCCATTACCTAGACTAAGTTTTATGGTGAGAATTTTCTGCTTAGGCTTAGGACTGATAAGCAATTTGACCGGTCACTTTGGAACATAACAACTCTGCTATTAATTGGGGTAGAATGTTTAAACTTGATGTAGATGTTCATCAGGTGAATTTCTTGACCGAGTAAATGATTAACATTTTGAGCTAAAGCTAAGCTGAGCTAAGCAATTTCATTGGTCAGTGCTTTCGGACAAGATAACCATGGTTCTATCTTATAGACCGTGATGAAACTTGCAGTATAGTTTGATTGCTTAAAACTTTTGAAAAAAATAAATGTTCGATTAATTAATATGTGTTATCTATTATTTATTTATTTGAGGATTTCGACGGGGGACATCAGCCTTGGCTTGTCATATGATGATATTATTTTAAAAAAATATTTAATGCCTTGTTAATTACAGGTTTTGGCGAAAGCTATTGGACATATTTTATTCTCAGCAGCTCAACTTAATATGACCTCTGTAGCATTCCCTGCTCTTGGTTGCGGTAAATTATTTAAATTCCCTGCTGACCAAATGGCCACTACTGCTCTTAATGCCTTACAACAGGAGATATCCAAATACCCAATAATACAGGTAGGTAGCCACATTGAGCAGCAGTGAATACTAGCAAGGCTGCTACAATAACTAATAGGAGTGACATTGTGCGGGTTAATTACCTTGCAATATTAACTTTTTTCCTTCTACAGATTAAATTCTAGAACATTTTTTTGGATGTATTAGAAAAAAAAATAAGGTGTTTGAAGTATATCTCTGGATAAAAGATATTTCCTATTTGTGTAACTGGGGTATATAAGATCAGTGAATGGAACCATTCTGCCCGGATTAGTTAATGCTAATACGTCTTATATAAACAATGCACATGCAATCAAGCCATTGACTGATGCTGTATGATGTGGTGATGTCACATGTAGAAGGCATACTTGAATTTATAAAGGCCAGTCAGCTTATACAGAGGTATAAGTAGGCTTTTGCAATACCTATATCTGAAATAGATATAAAGGGAACAGCCTCACAGTCACACTTAAGTCTGATGAGAGCTTCATGAAAGAAATTTGGGGTGGCTAGCCGCTATCTACCAGTCATAGATTTACATTTTTATCCATCTAATTTGACTATTTGTTACCATTTCAAAGAACTTGCGTGATCCTATGTGTACACTGTAAGGAGTCATATGGTCTGTTATCACCTGTCCAACCTTTTTGGTTTTCTCTGGTCCCCCTGGTTTCCTCCCACTGCTAAAGACCCAAACGCACAAGTGAATTATTGAAATGAAATTGAACGATATTATGTTAAATTTGTGTCTAAAGGAACTCACCCCACCCCCTTCTCTTTCTCTCTTCCACTCTCTCTCTCCCTCACATTTCTCTCCCATTGACACCCACCATGTCGGTATTTCCACAACCCACCTCCCAACGTCAAAGTTATTTTTTCTCAATTTACTTTTAGACAATAACATTTGTCATCTATGATGATGATGTTTATGGAGTATTTTTGAGGAAGCTTAAAAAATATTCTCCAGATGTCAAAGGAGCTGATTCTGATTCCGATGATGTGGATGATAATGATGATTCGGATTCAAATGATTCTGATGGTTCTGATGAATTTCTGAACTATATTAAAGCAACTAATGATGCAGGTCAGTCTGTTCGAAAACCAGAAAAAAATGTAGTTTCCAGCGCATTTCATGAAGTTGCGGTCTTGTTGGGTTGATCGCATTTTGGATTTTGACGCCATATTGAATCAACTATTTGTTACATGAATTGGGACAATGTCCAAAATGAGTCCAGTGACCAACAAAAGCTATAAAATTATATATTATACTTGTCATGTCACCGAAAATGTTTGTCAAGTTCAATTTCCAACCATTTTTGGCCGCAATTTGGGATTTTTCATTCTCGTGAAGTTAGCCTGTAGTTTTCAGGGGAAGCAAACTACAGATTGCTTTACTAGGGTCTCTTCTATCCAGTCTTGTTTCCAGATAAATGGTCATGGATCTATATTGCTAATTTTTGAGTGACTTTTTGACTAGACTAGAGAAGACTGTAAGTCGAAACATTATTAAGTAAAAAGCTGTAACTGTCTTAGAAATATGTCTTGTGTATTGACATTTACTAAATTGTTAAATGCTAATACAATTACTAAATGCCATTACAATAACTAAATGCCATATAATTAATAAATGCCAGTGAAACATTTTAACTTTAATACAGTTAACTAAATATATATGACTTTTGAAAGAAAATATTATCTTTAAAATGTGTAGATTCCAGAGGGTTACCATCTAAGAGTCCTAGACACCGCAAGGTGTCTAGGTTGAGAAGAGTTTAGGTAGCATTGACTGTAATTGTAATATGCTTGTATGTATACCTATGCTACATAAAAGGTAAAAAACGAACTATTGCATTGTTATAACTGAAGAAGACAAACGTCTTAAGAAACCAGTAAGAAGAAATACACAACGTGAAAGAGAAGCAAAGACAGTCAGAGATAGACGATCACAAGGCTACGAAAATATGTAGTAAGAAAAGATGCATGGGTCATACGTAGGATGTGGCGACCGGTTTTGGTACATGTCCGCTCTCCACGTCAGACAGAAAAGACTCATGGTGCTACAAATGAAGTACATGTATGTACAAATAAAGGATGGTTGAGTTGCTGAGTTGTCTATGGACTGTCAATTTTCTGCTGGTTCTTTCATTTGCCACCCAAGCGCAAGCCAGACTCTTTTGAATGCCATATTTGATTAATATCTAATATGTGTTTTAATTTCATAAATTTAGTTAATAGAAGCCAAATTTTTCCACCTATTATAAAATGGAACAGACCAAAATATCAGCTTCAGTATATACTATTTCAGGAGAACGGGAGGTACAAGGTTCAGCCGATGCTGGTATACAGATTTATGCTGCTAACCAAGATACATGTGATCGAGCCAAACAGAACTTGAAGAAGTTCCTGAAGGACAGTTACCTTTACGAAGACTGTGTTAAACATGAAACAATCACACGTCTGAATCGTAGAATACACAACGATATGAAGAAGATAGCAGACAGATTTAACGTGGATATTAAAATACCTAATATAGAACGTCCTAAACATGGTGAATATAACACTTAATATATAACATACCAAGCTTGATAAATGTAATAATACCTAATACCAAACATACCTAATATAGAACCAACCAAACATGGTAAATATAATAATGCCAAATATAGAAAATACCAGCATGGTAAATATATAATGTAGAACACACCAAACTGGTAAATATAATAATGCGTAATATAGAACATACCAGCATGGTAAATATAATAATATAGAACATAACAAACATGGTAAATATAATAAGCCTAATATAGAACATACCGGCATGTTAAATATAATAATACCTAATAATATAGAACATACCAAACATTGTAAATATAAAAATACCTAATATAGAATATTGCAAACTTGGCAAATATGCAAATATAATTGTACCTTAAACATTTTAAGTATAATAAAACCAAGGATCTTAATCGGCTTTTTTTTGTCGGCTTTAGCCGATTGATCTTTAATCTAGCCGAATCGTAAAACAATGAATCGGCCACTATGGTATCATATATCAATCTACTTTCGGCTGATTTACAATGAGTTAATTATCATGCTGATTGATAAAACATAACAGTGAACAACAAGCCACTACGGTGTCCTATATCAATCTATTTTCGGCCGATTACAAAGAGGTAATTATTACTCGTAGATTAATTAACCCATCAAAGGGTCAATCAATGTATGGATATTTTCATGTGGACGTATATTGTCGTCGCCCCTGTTTGTCCAGACGTCCGTCCACAATTGTTTGTGAACAGTCTACAGGTCACAATTTTTATCCGATTTCAATGAAACTTAAAATATAGATTTATCACCCTAAGATCTCGGTTCCTTTCTATATTGGCATGTATTGGACTGTAACTTCATGGGTTATGGCCCCTGATTGTACGAAAAATCACGTTTTTTAGCTTGTGAACAGTGTAGAGGTCACAATTTTGAACCGATTTGGATGAAACTTGAAATGCATGTTTATAAACCAAAGATCTTGGTTCCTTTCGATATTTGCGCCAATCGGATCATAACTTCCTGAATTATGGCCCCTGATTGTCCGAAAAATCGCCCTTTTTAGCTTGTGGTCCCTCTGGATGTCAAAATTGTTATCCGATTTAAAAAACCGTTTGATTATATCACCGTTACATGGTTATGGAGGTCGAGGTCAATTTCGTGAAAATCGGAAAAATGGCCGCCGTTTGTACACGAATAGTGTGAAAATATGTTATATCAAGGTTGTGGACCCTATAGAGGTCACAATTTTGAACCGATTTTGATGAAACTTGACATGTATGTTTATAACCCAAAGATCTTGGATCCTTTCGATATTTGCACCCATCAGATCGTAACTTCCTGAATTATGTCCCCTGAATTTCCGAAAAATCGCTTGTGTTAGCTTGTGGTCCCTCTGGAGGTCAACATTATTATCCGTTTGATTATATCACCGTTACATGGTAATGAAGAGAGAAATAGATTTTCTTGAAAATCAGACCAGAATTGACAGATAAAATGGCCGACGTTTGTACGCGAATAGTGTGAAAATATGTTATCTCAAGGTTGTGGACCCTATAGAGGTCACAATTTTGAACTGATTTTGATGAAACTTGAAATACATGTTTATAACCTAAAGATCTTGGTTCCATTGCATATTTACGCTTATCAGATCGTAACTTCCTGAATTATGACCCCTGATTGTACGAAAAATCACCCTTTTTAGGTTGTGGTCTCTCTGGAGGTCACAATTATTATCTGATTTAAAAAAACGTTTGATTATATCACAGTTACACCGTTGTTATAGGTGAGTTTGAATTATGTTTTTCTGATGATTACTTAAAATGCAACAACTCTTGTTGACTGCCCGGACGATTTAGCTGCTGTGTGGGCGTATGTTTTGTTGCCTGGCAACCTATTTTATGTTACTGGCGTGAATTATGGGTCGGCATGCTTACTTTCTATCATATTATTATAAAAACGTGTAATTTTTTAGGAATATTACTGACATAAATTTGGACATCATATCATACATACAGGAATCAAATATGAAAAAAGTGAGGTGCACCTATTTTTATTACACGTGAATTTGAATATTTTGTTGACACATGATTTTTTATTTGTTGTCTGAACCCGTCTGACAAGAAAAGTTTTGAAATAGCAACACTAATTTCCTGTCATCATGCTTTTATTATTTAAGGTGAGAAAAAGGGCAGATTTATTGTTCCGCAGATTCAACTGCAAGGTGAAACCCACAGTGTTGTGAGAGTGAAAGTAGCATTGCAGGAACTGCTTATGGCTGAAATGAAGAAATCCCACAGGTACTTTGATAGAAGTGGGGAAAGTGGTGTGCCTAAACGTGGAACGATGGAATTTCTTTTCCACATGGCTGGAGCTGAAGATCCTTCACCCCCGTCCTACTGGAAACATTCAAAAACTAACCTTACAAAGATTAAAGAATATATTGGCAAGGGCAGTAGCTTAGTAACCATAAAATCCTCCAGTTCGCTCTATACTTGCATTGTAGACCTTGTGAACAAAACATGGAGATCAGATGTAGTGGGAGTCGGAAAAGATGCCGTGAATCTTTCACATAAAAGTATTCAAGTTATAAAAATTGAACGTGTTGAAAACCTTTATCTTTATCGTAAATATTACGATCGAAGAAAAGAATTATTTGCAGAAGCCATTAAAACTAAATCATCTTATGTGAATATTGACAAGATTCCAGGAAGTAAAGGCCCGCTTCTTACAACAAAACTAAGCGGACATGATCTCAAACATAACGATTTGTATCCAGAGTTAAATGAACATTATGTTTTTCATGGAACCTCAAAAGAGGTGATAGATACTATACATGAGGAAGGTTTTGATCATCGATCTGGCAATGAAAATGGACTGTTTGGATTGGCTTTGTATATGGCCGAAAGTTCGACCAAAGCTGACCAATATGCTGGTACGTTCAACTGATTATCGACTTTTTAAAGTTTGTTTTTTAAGAGTTAGGTATTTATTAAACTTTCATATTTCATATGAAAGCTTATTGTTTCTGTTAAAGTTAATAAGGTTTTGATCATCAATCTGGCAATGTTTGGTTTGGCTTTGAATATGGCCGAAAGTTCGACCAAAGCTGACCAATACACTGGTATGTTCAACTGATTATCGACATTTTAAAGTTTGTTTTTTAAGAGTTAGGAATTTATTAAGCTTTCATATTTCATATGAAATATTATTGTTTCTGTTAAAGTTATTGTTATTTTTTTTTTTTGTTTTGTCCAAAAATTGCATTTCTCAGAATCTAACCACAGTATCTTTCTGAAACTTTTACCTATCCCCCCAAAAATGGCTGGAGGTTGTTGATTAAATATATTTTCGAATCTGAAATAACAGAATTTTACGAACAAATGTATTTGACCTACATTGCTGTAATTTTGTGACTATTTATGAAAGCTTGTTGTTTCTGTTAAAGTTATTGTTATTTTTTTTTTTTTTGTTCAAAAATTGCATTTCTCAGAATCTAACCACAGTATCTTTCTGAAACTTTTACCTATCCCTCCAAAAATGGCTGGAGGTTGTTGATTAAATATATATTCGAATCTGAAATAACCGAATTTTACGAACAAATGTATTTGACCTACATTGCTGTAACTTTGTGACTATTTAACCTATTATACTAATTCTTTTTTCTTTGGGTATCTTCAAAGATATTATTCGAAATTTTCTAAATTATCTCCACTTGATGAAATTAAGGATCAAAGTTTTCAAAAAAATGGACGAAATATAGGTCAGAATGACCTGGTTTTTTTTTTTTAATACTAGATAAGTTATTACTGATTTGTATACAAAATATGAAGTTTGTCGATCGAACCGGAAGTGCCACCATCTTGAAACGTGAAAAATCAATAAGGCTTTTTTGATATTTTACTTACAGACATGGGAGTTATATTTTCTGAAACCTTGAAGGAATGCCTAAAAAACGTTCAGATCAGATTTTGATTTAGGTCAACTGGTGATCGCCATTTTGAAGTGAATATGAAAAATAGTAAAAAATCAACATTAACCGGCTTGTAAACAAACACAATAGGCCATAGTATGTTCAATGCGTCTCCTATTTCTGAAATAAATACATTTCAGGGTAGCCGGGATCAGGGTCGAATTTTTGATATTTCAAAAATTTGAATGTTGTCTTTGACTTTTTTCGTGCCGACAAAGTTGTTTACGAGTGAAAAATCACATAAACTTCACTGGATTGGGACCGATTTTAATGATTTTTTTTTTCTTGTATGGATTATTTATATGACCCATGACATGTGACAGGAAGTGACCATGAATATGAAAGCTTTAATATTTGCTTAGCAGATCAAGTTATTATTATTATTATTAACATTTATAATGTGCTATCTTGCACAAAACATGTTCAGATACGCTGTACAATAAAATTCATTAAAATATGTAATAAAAATAAATATAGGCCTACATGTAGGAAAACTAAATAAAACTATAGAAGTAAAACAGTTACTATCCATACTGATTCTAAAGGTTTCAGAGAATTTATTTAACTTCCTCCTATTAAGCATATAGATTGACTGGTTCTTTTTGTCTGAATACTGACCCTTAGAATACAAACAATCCTACAGAATATTAGATATGATTCGACAACATAATTTAGGTTGCTGCTTGTGATCAACTACTATCAAGGGCTAAAAACCTAGGTGTATGTCTTTATCTGATCAATTTTGGTCAACCAGAAGATACTTCCAGTCACTATAGAGAGCTTTTATAATATTTAATTTTTAAAAACCTGATTTCTGTTGTAGATCCTAAAGGTAATCGGAGTGGTGGTGTGAAGAAGATGTTACTTTGTCGAATATTGTTGGGTAATGCTTATCTGTGCTCAGATAAAAACCCTAAAAAATACAAGAAGCCACCATGCAAAGATTTACAACATTTAGACCCAAATTGTACTAAGCATCATGGATTCTTTGACTCGGTTCTGGGAGATGGACATTGGTTATTTCGAGAGTTTGCTGTATATGATGGTAAAATGGTATATCCAGAATACATCATAACCTACAACCGAATATGACGGACTTTTCAAAATAGTTTTGTGTGACCAACAGATCGATGTGAAAAAATATTGAGATGGCATGGGACAAGAATGACTTTAATCTCTTCTGGAGTTATGGCCCTTGTTTCACTTTCTTGCACCTTGTGATAGCGAACAACAAAAGTTCTCATCCATTCTTTATGAAATTGATAAACATCATATAAATTAGAGCAATTTCCATTAATTACGTCTAAGTCTCTTAGACTCACTTTGTTAAACCTTGTGAACAACATCCAATCTGTATGAAATTTGTATGCATCATTTGAATTAGTGAAACAAAGAAGCCTATCAAATTTCATAAATTTCTGTTAATTGTGTCTAGAGTTAGGGCCCATAATTGAAAATTAGCTGAATTGAAAAAGCTGAACTCAGAACTAATGTGCTTGCTTTGTATTAAAGGTCTAAATATCAGATATGGATAGGCTGGTTCCTGTAAATGTCTGTGATAGCTTTGTTAAGTTATATTTAGTTTTATTTATATTTGTTGTCCCCCGTCTGTCTGTCTGTCTGTCTGTCTGTCTGTTCGTCACACTTTTTGGGACACAATAACTCTCTTCCTAATTGAGCTAGAATGATCAAACTTGGTGTATGTGTTTATTAGGTCAATGCCTTGATTGAGTTCGAAGATGAGAATTTTCCGCTTAGGGTAAGCAGAGATAAGCAATTTGATTGGTTGATGCTTTGGGACACGATAACTTTAGTTCTAATTAAATGAGAGGGATGAAAATTGCTGTATAGTTTCATTACAGTAATACCTTGACTAAGTTCGATAATGAGCATTTTCTGCTCAGGGTAGGCAGAGCGATACACAATTTGATTGGTCGAGACTTTGGAACACAATATCTCTCCTTCTAATTGAGTTAAAATGTTCAAACTTGGTGTATATGCTTATTAGGTCAATGCCTTGATGGAGTTCGAAGATGAGAATTTTCTGCTTAGGGTAGGCAGAGATAAGCAATTTGATTGGTTGATATTTTGAGACAAGATGTAGGCAGAGATAAGCAATTTGATTGGTTGATACTTTGGGACAAGATAACTTAGGTTCATCTTGATTGATGATTTTTATGCCAGTACAATGACTGCATTCTCATTCAGTAATGGATTCGACAGTAACAGTTTATAGAAACGATTGACTCGGACACGAGGGCCCTTTCCCTTGGCCAGAGGGGCCCTTTTGTCAAGCGTGGGGGCCCTTTTGTCTGCCTTTAGGGTCCCCCTAACTAGGGTACATTTTCATTTTTCTCGTCAGTTTTAGCATTTTTCTTTATAAAACACTTTTGGATGACACTTCGTGTACAGTGAGATTGCTCGATACGTTTGAAAAGAATAAATGTGCGATTAATTAATATGTGTCATCTATTTATTTTGGGATTTCGGCCTCACTGTTGGCTTGTTAATCTTGCCTTGAATTTTGGATTGTATGTAATTACATGTAGTCAACTATTAATATTTGATGTCACTCTTATACAGGTATATGATCAATGTGGCTTTCCCCTCATGTGCTGCAGTTTTAAAATTTATATGGCCTTCATAATAAGATTATGTAGTGCTGAATAATCTAGCGAGACCGAATACCTGGTTGACACTTCCATTACGATTCCAATAGGATAAAGAAAAAACATTCCAATTATTAGCAAGGTTGGGGACCGAGGTTGAAAGCAAAGTGAAGATGGTTTGTGGTACACATTTTTTATAAATACCTATCTGATTTAATGATTATCTGAATTTTCAAATGGAGCTATTTTATCATACCGCAAATGGATTATTTTAGTAGTACTTATTTGATCTTAAAGTAACTAAGTCTCTAACTCAATATCATACAAAATCTTTAACTTTGAAAACACGAATTATTGGTCAATTTAAATCAACATTGATGCTGTGATCTTACCGTAAAAAGATGGGCTTCTGATATCCAATATTTAAGACAAAATAAACATTTTTCCATTGGTACACGAATCGTGTACCATAATGTGTTTCAGTCCCAGTTCGAGCAAGAGACTTGGGGAACATGGCTAGAGACATGGCACCAAATCAAACGGAGTATGTAGACTGGAATAACCAGACACTAGAAATTTGCATTCAATTGAGACTGCGGACTTATTTCGTGGAACATAACTGATTTCAAATTAGAGTAAAGACGGGAACGATTGAATGTAAATCAGTTTATATACATTCATACTACAGTATGATATGTGTTGTGACCCACTTCTGTCAATTTCTAGGTCCCAAATGTTAGCGATTTAGCTCCTTTAAGCTTGCTATGTTTGTTGTACAGTGCCATACAGTTGGAACAATTTATATTAAATACTTTTTTGAGTTATGACCTTGTTTCACTTTGTAGAACTTTTTACAACAAAAGTTATCATTTGTTATGTATGAATTTATGTGCAGAGAAGCGTATCAAATTTCAAATATTGCCATTAATCATTTCCAGAGTTGTTGCCCTTGTTTCACTTTTGGAATTTTGGGAATGACAAAAGAATAAATAAGTGACATCCCTTGTCATCTACTCGGGCAATTTAGCTAGTTTCGTTGCCTGGCAAGTACTGGTCATCTGATTCCCAAATTGATTTTTAAATGATACTTAGTAACATCCAGACTTATTTTCCTCTTTTACCAAGTCTTGTTAGCTACCTAAAAGGCTTAGCTTTTATAAGTTTGTTATTTCTAATTGTTAATAAATGACATTGGCTGCTGTTTAGTTGTGCGACAGAATAGGTCTTACAGTATATAATTGTGAATGATACAGATAATGTAAACATGTTGAATAATTTTTTTACATAATAAATATCATGTAAAAAATGCTTTACACAATAAATATAATGTAGTCTTTTCTTTAATAGAAATGAAATGGAGTTTATTATCCTACTGTTGTGAAGAGACTGGGATAATTAATTAAGACAGGCATACAGTGTGCTATAAGGGAAACTTTGCACTATGGCCTTCTCTTACAGAGGATATTTTACGTAACATGAAATGTGTACAGGGGAATCACGTGGCTAAGCAGTAATAACGCTGGTTCGCTGGCATGCACCTAAAAGATCCCTTGGCAGTTGAAATTCGTAGCACACTGCATGGCATATATGCCAGTCTTCATTAGCCCAGGTGAGGTGCAGAACAGTAGGACGTTTCACCCCATTTCATCTTATTTCCACTGTGTACCCTTGTTTTTTTTCTTTTGTCTCATCCGCATGAGTTGTCCTTTGGCAGGCCCCCTCTATCCTTCACCACTGACAAGGCGAAACTATGTTGGAAAATCTTGGCTAAAGTAAGGATTGAACACAGGACCTCCAGATTAGCAACACAACATCTTACTCACTGAGCTACCAACGCAATCTTCTATGTGACAAGGAGTAGGATCTCCTGCTTAAACCTGTGGGGTTTTTTCCTCATCCTCCCACTTCTAAAGACCCCTACACATGAAAGCCAATTTCTTAAATGATTATAACATGATAGTCCCTAAATGACCTTATTTATGTCAAGTGGAAATTAAACGCTATTTCTCTCTTCAGTAGAGAGCCATGCATGGAATACATGTCATTTTCCCAGATTTAGGCTGGAGGCCACAAATTAATTAAGTGGTTTTCATCAATGTATACTTAGACGTTTATACATGTACCATTGAATTTGGTTCCATTATTGTAGTCAAAGAGTCACTATCCTCCTAATAAAGTGATTTCAATTAATGTTCAGATTGTACAATGTATGTACATGTAGTATATATTTTGTTCCTTCTATCTGTATTACATGTAGTATTGTGCTTGATAACAAGACAAGAGAATCATTGTTGAAATGTAACTTTCATTGAAATTATTATCCATAGAACTGTTGTGTTTATTTTAATGTGTTCAATTACAAAATGCCATTCAAACAACAATATATCTTACATGAGTGATTGACTATATATCATGTGGTGTTGGCTTGACATTCAATAATCCAGGTAGCATAATTTCAGGTTGCCCAACAAAAAAATAAACCATTAAAATATCACAGTAATAATTTATGATTACTGTTATTTACTGATAGTAAAAACAATTTACTACTTTATTTAGTACTGTTTCCTAGCCAATAAAAAATTATAACATAAGGAACACCTAATAACAAATCTAGTACAACGGTACAATTTACTCTTGTATCCAATAGTTTCACAGTATAATACTACTAACTGGTATCCATTTCTGTCCATTTCGCCTTAAGGTAATTTACTGCATAATCCTTAATAAAAAAAACCTTACTTTAAACAATTTCATAGTTTTATCTTTTTGTACTATTTATTGTTCTGTTAAGCCGTCCTGAATGGTTCATATAGCACTAATAATAACAGTATTTAATCACACACCACACGCAATCATCTGTTTCATCATCAACATCTTTAAATGTTATCGGACAGGGGTCCATGGTTGAAAAACATCCTTGAACTTTTTTGACTCTGAAAAACAAGAAGTTCCATTTCATCATTTAATAAACAAGTTTCATTATCTTATGTATGACAATTTTTACAACAATGTGTCAATTGCATTTTTTGCTAAAATCTCAATTTTCTCATGACTTGTTCCACGCTATGTATATAGATTGATTATTTAAAGAAACAAAATACTAATGCTAGATAATATCCCAGCTGGGAGTCAATTGGATTTTTCTCAGGCAACCAAGTCAAAATGGCAGTGGACTTCAGACCTAGCACAGCAGCATAGATCGAAGAATTTATATTCCACATATCTTTAAACTGATATTGTCCTATTAGAATTAGAGTCAGGTTAATTTTTCAGAACATTTCAGTATGCAGGCAATTCCTAAAGCACTAAAATGGTGCATCAGAACTTTAATATACAACCTATGGATCAGTGACATGAAATAAGATAGGTTGCCAGGCCACAAACCATACACCCACAACAGCTAAGTCGTCCAGGCATTCAACAAGGGTTGCATATTTTTCTCTTTCACCAGTAAGGAGAACGTTTACAACACATGAAAATCTTATTACGAGTAATAAATAGCCCATTAAGTAATTGTCAGAAATGGTTAGAATTGTTTCTCTCTTTGTTCGACATAAACTGACAAGACGAAATTGGTACTACAGTTACCTTGTCCAACAAAATCTTCAGGATGTCTTGCCATGTAATCTTGTAGAACCACCATACGTTGATTTATAGCTCTTTGTTTATATCTGTTCAAAGCATCACCAGTATAATAACCTAGTGCTCCAAGACCAATATGTAAATAAATACCTGAAAGATAGATCAAAATAATATACAGAACTACTTTTCTGCACTGAACTGGATAACGAACAGAAAGTTTATCCTACTCTAATGACCAATGGCATATTATAAGCAGAACTGTTATATTCTGCAATAAAAATCAGACTTATAGGAACTGTCAGCGAATATCGTTCGCTCAAAGACAGTTCCAAAAGGACCTAGGGTGGTGCAAGGCAGGGGACCTGGTACTGTAGTGGTAAGAAGGAGCAAATAATCAATTGGATGGAACATGTATGTGGGAACACAGTTGGGAGTATTTATGCAAATCAGAACAGGTAGACAGATTGAAGAAAAAATATATAATTTGAGTGAATTGACGGAGGTTATAGATTGCCCGACATTACGAATTGGGTAAAACTAAAATAGAGGCTCCAACAGGCATTTCATTCATTTTCTTTTTTTATTATAGATTGTCTAGTTTGGAATGGTGTAGGGTTATGCAAAGGCTACGGATACAAGGTCAGATACCGGTGGTGGGAAGTAGGCCGTGATGTGAAATTTCTAGCAAGCTTGCTTCTGTTGCTCCATCCCGACGATTTTCAGGTGGAAAACAAACTACATAATCTAATTCTTCTAGTATTACTTTGTATTTCCACACAACTTTTCTTTTATCAATTCTTTGACGTTTGACAGAAAACGTAAAATAAAAATGGGCTTACTTATCAATGTGCGATGGTATTTGAATTTCGCGGTGATTTGGTTTTAATAGATCACGTGACAAAGCTCACCAATCAGACGCACACGACGAAAGGTCAACAGGTCGTGTAGAGTGAAAGGTCACCGGTTTGTTTACGTTTTGATAGTAAAAAGCGGAAGAATAACTAGAACTGTATACTCCGTGTAGATTTTGTTTGAAACACCGATGTAAAACCGTTTACTGTTAGAAACTGGGATAAATTTAGGGTATGTGCTAACCAGTGGATCAAATTAGATGGAAATATTGATATGTTGGACAAAGAATTGTAGGAATGTGCAGACAAAACTCTCTCTCATTCTAACAATACAGACTTCTCACATACATTACCAACGTAAAAGAAACCCCAACAACTGTGTATGAATAAAGAACTATGTTTAGAGCAGCTAATATTTTACCAGCGAAATAAGAAAAAGAATAATAGGTCTGGTTAATTTGTTAAGGGGATCATATCTTAACATTTTCCAATTTTAATGCAAATGCAAGTTGATGAAGATATTCTCCTATTCCTAAATGTATGACAACTCAGACCAAGACAAAAGACCACTATGGAAAAGACTGTGTCACCATTGAGGTGAAATACCATGTGCATTACTTTAAAGTTGCCTTACTGTATCTGCAGAAATTTATGCCCTTCTTGTTAAACTCTACTGTAACAAATGACAGGGTTAGGTTGACTATAGAGACCAAGAACTAAACAATATTTTCTCTGTGGATGCAAATCAGGCTGCATTAGGCTACAGATAGTTGTATTTGTTACAAGTGAAAGCTTTCTAGTATGGATTTGTGAAAATTGTTTGAATATGAAAGTGACAGTCAAATGATATTGATGAAATTACATGATTTTTTATGAATAGGCCTACACCTGTATACATACATATGTATTTTTGTAAGCGGTTTGGACATTGGTGTACATGTAAAAAGACCCCTTGGCAGTTGGAATTCGATATAAGAGTAGACCTTAGTGCTGTGCCCAAGCAAAATTTCCCTCATAATAAACTGTATAGCGCACGCCCGTCTTCCTTAACCCAGTACATGTATATAGGAGCTACAGATAGATGTATTTTTTAGAAGTGAAAGTTTTCTAGTATGGATTTGTGAAAATTGTTCAAATATGAAAGTGACAGCCAAATCATATTGATGAAATTGTGATTTTTATGAGTAGGCCTAAACCTGTATACATATGTATTTTTGTAAGTGGTTTTTACATTAAATATTTTAAACATGTTTTACTTAAATGTACTGTACATGTCGATAAATGTTCATATCATATTTAGCTATTTTAAGTTGACATATATGTTTTTATTTTCCTTTTTTATTCCAATTCAATTCAGACGTGGTTTCTCCTTGTCAGTGGTGCAAGCAGAGGGGCTGACAAGGTACGAGGACTGCTGTCTAGTCGTTCAAATGTAACGAAAAACCGAATTCCTGTGTAACATTGGTTTTGCACGTAAAAAGGTCCCTAGGCAGTTGGAATTCGATATAAGAGTAGGCCATAGTGCTGTGCCCAGGCAAAATTTTCCTCGTAGTACACTGTATAGTGTATGCCCGTCTTCATTAGTCCAGTACATGTATAAGAGCAGAACAGTAGGACAGCGTTTAACTGCATTTCATTTCTTATTCATATTACTGGAACCATTTTATTTAGTTAACTGTTTGTTTTTCTCTTATATGTACTTTTCTTTACTGGCATATATCTTTTAATTTTGTACAGTGTATACGGACACAAGACTGATCTGTGTGTAAATACATGTAGTCTGTGCGGTTTAGCCCCCCCCCCCCAAATTGATGATTTCTTAGGAGTATTCTTAGCCGGCCACATCCTCAGCCCCTCCAAAAAATTCTGTACCCCCCCCCCTCTCAATTTTATGAGCTGGCGACGGGCCCGATTCTGTGGATATAAAAATCTGAAAAGCAGATTATAAACCATTCTCCAGTATTAATACACTATATAAATGATGTTATTATTATATACATTTTTCATTAAAGGTACATTATATAACATTTAGATAAAGAACTAGCTATTCTTGCTATAACAGTTCAAAAGTAGATAATGTAAAATGAATAATTTGAAAATTTCATTCAAATTACTCTATTGCAAGCTAAGATATTAGCCTTTAAAGGTTTGACAGACATGTTCAACAATTTCAACCACTGTACTGTTTGATCAAAGCTAAGTCTCGGTCCTCCATATTTGATTAAATCAAAGTATCGCTGAATCATTTTAATCTATTTAATATCGGAGAAATCTCATGCCATCGAGTGTTGTTGTTGAATACTGTATGAGGAAGTATATAAAATTGCATTCATTTCTTATTTTTTAGTACTGTATTTCTTTCTATAAAATAAATGTATACTTATTTGACATCTCTTATAATATGTCTTTATTGTTTTTTTTTTATTTAAAAACAAGTATAATTGCATGTTCAGGGTTGTTAGGTGAATCATTATTAATATTCTGTTGTATCAGTGGGTTCATGTAGATAGTATTATTTTTTTTGTTTTTTTCTCAACATTATATATAATTTTTATACCGAACCAGTATTTCAATCATGCAAAAAACGTTTTCATCTGTATACTATATTTATATTTCTTTTGCATATTGTTGCATTGAAATAAAATGGAAAAAATACTTTTTCCAGGAAATATCACATTCATTGATACAATTTCGCTTTTGACCATATTTTTTCCGCAAATCAGGGGCTAGCCGTGTTCACGGTGTCAGCACAACATTTATCTGATGTTATTGTCCCGTAATTCAGGCATATTTGCAGAAAAATTCTCTCATAAAAATGTAAACAAGCCAACGTGTTCCGTCTCGTAAAAGGTATTTCCTGGTCTATTTATGGCTATTGACCTCTGACCTGATGACGTTGATTGCTTTTATGGTTTCTGATTGGCTTAGAATATGATTTCTTCACCACATTATGGCTACACTTGACAAATATAGTCCGAGGCGTAATTCGAGTGTTGGTCTGATTGTACAAAACATCGCAATAGAAATGTGTACTACAGTGACGACTTACTTGTTTACTTGTGCAGCAAAGCGTCAGATTTTCGCCTGGAATTTGCTGGGACAAAATGAAACGATTTTCGAGGCTAAATCACAGCCTAAAGGACGGTAAAGACCATTTCAATTAAAGTGTGGCATTGTGTCTAACTTAAGTCTAGGGAGAGGGTGAGAAGTAGAAGTGGGTTTTAACCCCGACACAAACTTTCGCCACTTTATTTCAGGGGTCTTTTAGTTTTAGCAGTGGGAGGGAAACGGGGGGCGTGGTCAAGCTAAGCCTCAGTCATTTTGGGACTAACATGGCCGGTTAAACATCACTTCTCTAGACTCTATGACAAGACTAGGTCTAGAGTACCGGTCTTCCAAAGGTGATGTCTGGTGACATTGGATATGATTTGTTATTGAATTTTGTAATAAAAATGTTTATTTACTTGAATGGCCTGGTCTCGACCGACTGATATTGTACACTATAGCTGCTCCAACGCCAAGTGTTCCGAAAAACAGAGAGTAAAAGTTGGAAAGTTTCTCAACCCCTTCAATGCGCATCTTGATGACTTCAACCTCCGATCACAACAAGAAAATTATTGAGTGCTAAGGTTTGGGCATGCGTTGTACGATAATAAAACAGGGGAGACAAATACGGATTATATCTCGGGATACAGACCACAAATAATTTTCTATGAACATCTCCACCCGAATAAAGACATTATTATTATTATATGCCGGATTGGTCGATAAAAAAATCATCGAAATTACGTGTTTCCCCCTGTCCAAAGGGAAACGTGTATGGTCGTTCGGTGGAACGAAAAACAGATCCCATGTACATATTGACATGCGCGTAACTTTTGTTTTTTAAAAAAAAACCTTGGTAGTTTGAATTCCGCTGCCCGGGCGAAATTTTCCTCAAAGCACACTGAATTGCACATGCCTGTCTTCATTTGTCCATTCGGCACATCCCATTAGGACGTTAATAGCCCAATTTCATTTCATGTTCGTTTTGTGTTCATAATCACTTGGCTGCAGGATTCTGTGATGTTAAAAAAAAAACTGCAATGAAGTGGGGTTCAAAACTAATATCATCTCTTAAAAATTGTGGAATGAATGTGTATTTTTTTTTTCCTTTACCGGTTTGTTAATGTTTGTTTGTTTGCTTGTAAGAAATTTTGTTTCGTGCAATGGGGCTTAACGTCCTAAATTTCCGTGGCATTCGTCCTAAAGAAGACTCAACGTCAAGTTCAATAGATTTGTTTTACGTGCATGCTAATGTTTGTACAGGACCTTAGTTTCTGTCCCATCCAAATGCATAGGCTCGGTTCGCTGGCATGGATCTACTGAGTTCGATTCTTGCTGTATACCCCACCCCATCCGGTCAGTTATGAAGTACATATTATGGCTTTGATTTGTCAAAAATCACAGTGTTATCCATTTAACATCTTCTGGGTAAATGGCCATCAAGTTTCTGCCTTTCCCGAAAGCTCAATTAAAAGCTTTATCCACAAAGCAATCCTACTTATCTTTAAAATATGAATGTTGAAGCATAGTATACAAAGTTTCTGTTGATTTTAGCAGTAAGTTTTTGATCGATTTTATCTGAAGTATCTACGATGCGTTTGTTTTTATCAATTATGGAAAAAATGTTAATGCTAGTGTTGGGTTTGGTGATTGTTTTAGCCAGGGGCGTAGCCGTGAAATATATATTGGGGGCTGGGGGGTCCGCAACGGGGTGGGGGGTACCCCCATAAATTTTGTTTAAAGTCTCAGTCTTCTGTTAACATCACACCAATACAATGTTTATCATGTTTACAGACAATGGCAACGGTCTTCCCCGAGAGGCGAAGAAGCGTGGCTTACGTACCCCCACCTAAGAAAATTTCGGAATATTTGACGGCTGCAAACATTTTTTCCTGCTATTTCAGTCCATGAACAAAGCAATTTCAAAGTGGCCTGATATAGCCTAATTAAGGTGGCTTGCTGACACGAATTCCAATCACTCGTTTACACCCACGAAGACGGGACCGTTGGGAGAAAATTTTGAAAATTGACCTGCCACATACATGTTTTCCTGCTATTCCAGCCTGTAGTCTGTGAATACAACAACTTCAATTTGTTCCAATATAGCCTACCTGGCTGCAGAGAACCAATCAATCGTCGCGGGCTATGGGAGACTATCCCCTCTCGGAGAAAATTTTGAAAATTTAACCACCGCAAATGCGTTTTCTTTCTATTCTAGCCTGTGTGAGCAAGTCCAAAAGTATCCAATGGTTCTGTAACCGAAATTCCACTCTGAATTCCAACCATCCAATCACACTGTCGCATTTCAGTTGCATTCACAAAGTAGAGTGTCCCCAGACAAAATGTTTTAATCAATAGTCAACGCAGTACAAATTCGTGGTATTCAATTAAAAGAAAAGTGAAATAAGTGTTTTATTAGACTCGATGACAGTTAGGGTAGAAAAACTAGAAATGCCCGAAGCAGGTTTACGGGCTGCGGCCAGTTTTCTTCGACCTCTCAAGAAAATTTTGGAATATTTGATCACCACAAACGCGTTTTACTGCTATTCCAGTCCTAAAATTAGTGTTTTATTAGATTTCGGGCACTTTACTTTGCCAACTTTTTGGGGGGTCCAAGCATATTCAGACCCCCCCCCCAGGAAAACAATTGGGGGATCCGCCGCCCCCCCCCCCCCCCGCCCCCCCCCCCACATGTGTGACGCCCATGGTTTTAGCCAATGGTTTTGTTTGGCAGTTGCTGGAGAATATTATGTACCCGAATTTGTAAGGTGGTGCATTTATTTCAACATTATCTCTAACATCAAAGGAGACAACCTTATTTTGTGATCCAAGCCACAACTTACATTTGTATGAACAATACAGGGATTATTCAACGACAGTCTCAAAGAGAGTTAAAGACAACTGGTGGCGAAAATTTAATATAGTACGTTGGTGACGGAATCTTGATCAAAATGCCCTAACTTTAACTGTATAGATGAGTGTCGAACAGATGCTGACATTGCAAGCAATCCATTGATGTATAAATTGTCTCGATAGGCTCTCGCCTCTAAATATGTATACACACAGTTTTTCGAGCGTATTAAGTTGCATCCCTAAACATGGCGTTGTCACCATCCTCAAAAAATCCTGGATCCGCCACTGCGTGTTTTGTTTGCTTTGATGTTGTTGGTGATGTCCTTTTCTAGAATGAATAACAAGGGTGTTATGGTACGTTATACGGAATGGCAGTAATCTCGAATGTGAGTTGAATTTTAACCCGTTTTCCATGATCTCTGAGAGCCTACCCATCATGAGTAATATTTAATCGAACAAAGAGAAAAAAAAATATCGGACAAAAGACGTGAAAAAATCCAATATTTAATTCTTATAAGAATATACAGATATTTGGCCTACGTCATAAGCGGGAACAAATATTTCAATAGAACCATCGCCGTCGATATCTGCATAAGACAACTGTCCAACGGTACCAGAACCTACGTCAGCAAAAACTGTTGAGTTGTATGCCCATGTTTGGGTATTAGAAGACGTCAAAATGTAAGCTCTTCCATCGTCATCCCCCGATAAGAGAATGTCGTGGAATTTATTCCTGAAATTATTAAAGTATTGCATTTTTAATTTTACCAATAGGGTTTAACGTCCCCTCAACACAAACTGGGTTATTTCAGACAGTTGAAAGGCGACCCATCTGATTAATCAATGACAGATTAATCAATTACCAATTTTATCTAAACCACAAGCGTTGGACCATCGACCCACCTACGATATATTCATTCTTATTCAAATTCGATCTCTATTAGTACCCATTTGTAAAATAATGCCCGGTGGTGTGTTACATGAAGATCGAACTATTTCATTGTCAATAAATGTGCTCTAGTTGGTTCGGTTCCTGTCTAGAATCAATGCTTATAATCATAAAAATTAAATGATACTTAATTAATGGTTTTAACAAAAACTTGTCTCTTTTAAACAGTATTACAATATTCACCCGGTTGAGCCCCAAAAATTGGAGTACTGACTAGCAAAGGTGAAATGTGATCTAAAATATTTAACATGCTTGCACCCCATTGCAATGTGCCCAGCTGTCACAGGAAATTGACAGTGTTAACATTCTTGTTGTGGCTCTCTCTTTAAGAATGCAGATGAAAACGTGATTCCAGAAAGCATGTATATGTATACGATCTAGCGCCACAAAACAACTGCATCCCTCCAGTTGGACCTATTGGAGTTTGGACGGACATACGGTGCATACTGTTAGTAAACTGTAATTTTCTTGAATTGCAACTCTTATCCATCTTTAATAATAAAGTTGTATAAACGACTTAATAGCTGTAGTTGTTATAAATATAAATTCGACCACGAAGAGAACTAAACAAAGAAGTTCAGTCCAGTAGTAATGGTAAAGTGTCACTCGAACTATGAAATACTAACGAATTCATAGTGTCTTTAGACACATAATATATTTTTCAGGAAGTATTAACGATGTGTTATGGTCAATCACAGCGTTTTTTACGATTAAACAGCCGGGGTAAATTTTTCGAAGACTCTTTCAATATAAACAACTGAGAACCCAAACAACAAAGTTCCTGATGTTTTTGTCTGTCCGCTATGCATTATTAGGCAAGGGATGGACCAAATCAACGCTACCCAGCTTGTTCTTCGTATTGGGACGACAGTCTTGGAACAATTTAAGTACAATATAGACATGAATCCTTAGACAATTGTGCCTCGATTAACCAACTTCGATTTTGACATGATGTCACGAATCCAAGATGTCGGCGAAGATACAGTGCCGGTTTCTGGCCCATATTACTTGTAATTATAAATATATACACATATAATATAATTACCTTGAGGTAGGTAACATACTAGCTGCACCTGGTGCACCTTTACCCATTCCACTTTTTCTAGGAGTATAATATCTGGTAATATTGTATCTTTTATATACTCCAAGTCTACAATAACAATTAAACAACCTATACACTCGTTACAATAAAAGCTACGAATACCCTTGTTTAAACATACATTATGCAAGAGCTAAATCTGTCTATTGCAGGTCTTTATTTAGGCCCGGAATGTTATCTAAATTACCTATTAAATAGAACTTAATTAACTTATCCAGACCATAATCAACTCTCGATGGTATCGTTAGCTGCGATTTTATTTGATTATGGTCCGATTTACGTTCCTTCCAAATTTAATGATTAATATGGATAATCGAGACGAAGATTTTTGTCGTACCGACTTTAGTAATGATGATTCATAGTGGATCTATTTGACTGAAATATTCAGCAAATTGCCTTTACATTATCCAGTTTTAATCTTATTATAGTGAGAACAGTCAACTCATTATAAAATCTTCCATAACATATCTTTAAATAAATAATAATTAAAAAATATATATAAACCATCCTCGGTATCCCGAGTAGTATCGTTCCGTTCTACTCCGCACCGGGTAGGCTTTATAATCAAATGAAGATAGCAGAATCTGTGCATGTCAGTTAAATTTCTTGCAACCCTGCTTATTATCGAAGGTACAAGCTGTTTTATTGTGGTGAACTTAAACAATGACGACAAGACTGGTATGCAAATTGATTTTTGATTGGCCCGTAGAATAAACCTACAATCACGGGCAGATAATTTGAATTTATGACAACCTCGTGAATGAACTCAGGGCATATACACAAGTTTCAATCAAAAAAAAATATATATATATATAAAAATAAACAACATATACCATTGTTTCTCTAAATAACTTGTTTCATTAGTGGGGCCATGGACTTTTAAGAACTGGTGTATATTATGTTCTCACACCAGTCAACATATAGTCATCAGAAATAATTACACCTTCTGACAGAAATTGAATCGTGAAGCTTCCAAAAACATTTTTTATGTCCCTAAAGATGATAACATTTATTGTTTCAATTTTGACCTAGAATATTTCAGATAATTGAATCGGGTTTTTTTATATTCTGTATTGATTTATCAATTGCAACACTTCGAGCAATACTTAATCTTTCAAACCAATAATCTTGTGTCACTAAGGGTAATTATAACTATAACAGCTAAGGATGAAATACCTCATGTCTTGGAGATGATATCGTATCCTGTATAATTGTAGACCTATATGTATGTAATTATCAACATAAATATCCGGTGTTTAAAATCAAGGAACCGGATAAAATTGCAACTAATGAATAATATAACCTGCACGATTATTGTACGGTCGATATTACTTAGTGTTTTCTTTTGTGTTAATGTGTATGATGCAGGTGGGGTTAGCTTTGTGGGGGTAGGGTGGAATGGGGTAGTTTTGTGTATATATGGTTAGGTGGGGCGAAGTGTTTTGCGGGGCGGACCGGGGCGGTGCGGGACAGGGGTAGTTGTGTGTGGGATGGGGTGGTGGTAGCGTGCGTATGGGGTGTTTTGGTGGGGTCGGGCTAGTGGGGGTGTATGGTATGTTGGTGGCGGTGGGATAGGGCAAGTTTTGAAATACTAATATACTTTTATATATATAATGATGCCCAGCACAAAGCAGTAGTTATATATAGAGATTAATAAACTATTACAATACACCCGGTCTATAATACGGTTACATTATTACGTTCTCTTCACTAACGATGCACGTAATCATCGTGACACTTGACGGATGTGAACGAGCTGCCCCGTGGCATATTGTGATGTAATTAAATACAGAAATAGACGTGTTAATAACATAGCTTATGACGTTAATCTCTTAATATAAATAATAAGCAATAAGACGATTTGGGTTAGAATCAAAACTTAAGAATTTCGGTTCCGATCAATATTTTGTACATTATTTTAATATCTTAAGACGCCTATAGAGAGCAGACAGCTAGCTTTATATGACTTAATGTATTTCAGAATGACGTATAGTGGAGAATTTTTTACCTGGACTTATTTTTTTTATTTATTTATATATACATGTATATATATAGCCTAAACTTTCAAGTTTACTATCAAAATTACATAGAAAATTAAAGGAGCTAAATCAGTATTCTTTGGTAACAAGAGATGGATACAAAGATAACTGATACCGTCGAACAGGAATGCGGAAAATATCAAGTTGGCTAATATGCACACGAAATAACTGGTAGTAATATGAAGTATTTTGAATACTTTGTTATAATAATGCTAAACATAAATCCATACACTTAAGAACAGTAGAGAAATATTTATTTCAAATCCGTTATTAGTTTGCGTTAAAGGGGAAAGCCCATTGGGATTTTCCGGTGTGGTTCAACCTTGTCAGTGATGTTGGACGGCATACGACACACCTGTGCTTGCCTACTCCATGATCAAACACGATAGCAGATGGCTTCCATCTTGTTTACTGACGGTACTACTTATTGTATGACAGACTCGGCTTTCCAATTTATAATATCTACGTCATTGGGGATTTCCAATTTAGACTCACTGGTTGCTATGACCCGCTATGGCGTTGTCTAGAAACGCGCGTGCTCGCGTTAGTTTAAAATTTTTGCTATACGTTTAACATGGACTATTTGATGTAATTTGCCTGATTTGATTTGGCCCCATTTCCATAAATTTAGGTTGTTTTTTAGAAATTTTTAGCAAATGTTAATCTTAGGTGTTTTTTAATTCTAGCCGAAGTAAATTTTTTTACAATTTATAGCGAGTTAAGTTATCGTCTCTAAGAGGCGGGCGTAGTATTTTAAATGGCGGCCATTTGCCATCATGTGTATTCTTGAAGTAGGTACACATGATGTAATCGTATGGTTGGACGGAGGGCCTGGCAAGGGACGAAAGTCGTGTGCTTTCAGGGCGACTTTCACCGGACAGCGGCTTTACGACTCGGTCTTATTTCAAATCCTAACTGTCATGGGTTCTTTTACGTGCACATCAATGTATAGGCTATACGGGACCTTAACGTTTAGTCCCATCCGAACAACTACACTCAAGAGTGATTACAAAGTTTACTAGCCAACCGTGCCGGCACTGTACTGCACTATCCCACCGGCCTTACATTCCTCCACTCTCGTTATTTGACCAGCGTTCCTACCTAGCATCTGATGGTACAGTATAAACCAAGACTGTTCCACCATTACCCTGCTCGTTGTTAGTGGTTACCAGTAAATCCTGTACGCCATCTTGATTGATATCTACAACATCCACACCAAACACTCCTCCAATTGTTGAATCAATTACTCGTGATTTTACCTGAAAATCATAGAAACAGAAAACTTGGAAATGTTCGCATCACTGACAGACAGATGGGTATTTTCTAAATGAACCAATACATAAAACAGGGCGCAACGGGTCGCTCATTTGAGAACGGGTCGGAAAGAAAAGAAATCAGGTTTAACGTTTTACTGTTCTGCTTCTACTAGGCTTAGGAAGAAGGCATACATATTGCCCGGACAGCGGTGCCCTGTCCTACTCCAACTGTCAGGGTTTCTTGTACGTACACGCCAATCGAACGACTATCATTTGAATAATAACATACAGTTTCGCATATTACTCATTGAAGTTTATTTGTCAAAGATTCTTTTACGTGCACGTCAACCTCCCATCCGATTGCCTCAGTGCAAATATTTGTTTTTCATCCCCGGGCAATCAACTATGAAAATTAAATCTATATATGTACCATTGACGGATCTGTCCATGTGTTTCCGGAAGTGAGGTAGTAGACGGAAAGAGCTTTAGAAAAATAACCGGAAGTGAATATAAATTCTGTAGGATTGCCAGAGCTATTTAATACAGAATGGTGGAAGAATATATCTGGTCCCTCGCCCAACACGTGTTGTTTCCATGGATCCTGCATACTGTGGTTTGTTGGATTCTCTAACCAAAGCAATTGTCCTTCAGAAGATCCTTTAAATAATATATAAAAGAGAAAGAAGTCAAGATTGACTTCCATTCAAAACGGACTAGGTCATTTCAATAATCCAAGTAGAAAGAGTAAAATATAATTTGAATAGAGTGACCTATCCAGCGAATGGTTTTCTTCAAACAGAAAACCTATATTTATCTCCAATATATTAACTTGTATTTGTTCAGTTCAAAATAACATTGCCTAAAGGTGCATTATGTAAGAGCTAACTCTGCCTTTTGCATAATCAACTCTCAAGGCGATCGAATGGCTTAGGTATGAAACAGATTAGAACATTTTCGCCGTTTAATGTATAATTTAAAGATAAACTGGATAATAGAAAAGGTGTTTTTTTTTTTTATATAATCTTAGCATTAGTACTGGACAATCCCGAATATCTTGTCATGACGTCACACAGAATAAAGTAATTGGACTAAAATTTTAAATGTATTCATTTTTGATTATCTATTTTTAAACTGGTATAGCACGAACGGTCAACTCTTTGTCTAATTGTTATATAATGCACCAGTAAGTGTATCAATAAAGATGAAATACCGAATATGGGTTTTCTGGCTCTACAAGTTAAAATATCCAGGTCGCCATCTTTATCCATATCAACCCACTGTACTTTATGGTAGAACCATTCTTTACTACTTCCGGCTGTGACATCAAAGGGTCCTTTAATACTCGCCTGACTCGTAATATCTGCGAGCTTTATGGCGCCATTAGTTTTAAAAGGTACCAAAAATCCACCAGCAATTGATATCGTGGATGTACCGAAGACAGCATCTTTAATATATGAAACAAAAAATATGTTTAAATAGGTATCATTAATCTATTCATTTGTTGCAAGGGGGTTGGGTGGCCGAATGGTTAGGTCTGTCATTGAGACAACTGGTGTGGTTTCGATTCCCCAGTTGTACGTGACATCCAACTTCATGGATTTCTCCAGGTGTCCCCCCCACCCCCACACTGCAAACGACACCCCCCCCCCCACTGCAAGCGAATTATTGAAATATAATTGTTAGTCTCGAAATTACCTAACAACGGCAATACCCTTATATCGAATTCGAACTGTCAAGGGTTTTTTACGTTCACGACCTCGATCTTTTCGTCCCACCCGAACGACTATACGTCGTCATATGCTAGCCTCACACTCAGCAAACTTCGGAAGATTTCGGACAATCTAAACTCGGCTGCATGATGAATTCCGCCATATTGGAACTACTTTAAAGGTCCCGGATGAAACATGGCTGCGCCCATTCCAAACACAAGTTGGCGACCTATTTGGCTAGCTACCTATTCGACCGATCCAGCAGTAAGATAATGACAAAATTACACTTCTATTCTGAGCTGAAGGAATTGATAAAAAATAATATATTCTACTTTCATTTGATAGACATAACGTTGGATTTTATTGGTTGATAAATAGAGACTGTTGTCTTTACTCTAAATAGGTTTCCAACGAACAGGTTGCAGCTCGATCGGTCGAATAGGTCGCTAGCCGAATAGGTTCCCAATTTGTGTAATAGCGTTAAGTTTTCCTGTTAAAGTAAACCGGTAGCCGCATCGCAAATGTATGGGCGTAGGTACATATCACTTACTGTCATACATCCGAGACCAGATGTAGTTTACGGAATCTGTCGAGATTAGCCGAGTGATGCTAGCCTCTCCATCCTGCACCATTGACAAGAGGGGATCACACCAGAAAAACCGGATGAACTATCTCGGTCAAATGAGTGATCGAACCCGAGACGTTCTGGTTAAAGAGCCAGCGTCTTACTAACTGAGCCACCATGACCCCCCCCCCCCCAGTTAAGTTAGACATCATCCGAAAAATATTTAAATAACAACAACGACTTGACAATAAAGATGTAATTGCATTTATTTCACAGGCTCCCTTCACGAATACATTCATCCTCTAGGGGAAATGACATCATATGTAGGCTATGACCTGTGAAATAAGTGTCAACGCCAACTTGTTGTACAGTGATGGAACTACGAAACTTAATCAATACGGTGGTGTTTTATGAATGCCGCAGCTTCCATGTGTAAACTAATCAAAACTGAACAGTGTCAAGGATCTCTTTAAGTCATCTTCAACTTTTGCAATTACATTGGGTTTTACGCGACAACATTTATCGCAGATTTTACATTGCCATTGGTCTCATCCACTCATTTTTGATCGGCTTTCAATGTCTATGGGTGAGACGGGTGTCCCGTTCTAGACAGAGAACGCCCGTCGTTTCCAGAACATCTGGTAACACTTTCTCCATTGAAATGTTTTCTCAGCTGAGAGGGGGTGTTACAGATATCAATTTCTTTACATAATGCGTTATAAAAATAAATTGCGTGGATTTTACACCCACAGGAAGACATATTTATTTATTTATAGAGCTTATAATTTCTTGAGACCATATTGTCTGGCAGCAGGTTGTTGTATTTAATGTTTATCGTCCGCTTCCACCTAAGGTGATATCGCAGACAAGTTGTCTTATTTCCATTTTAATGATCTCAGCGCACTCGAAGGGGTTTTTACTGTAGAGGAAACCTGGAGTACACTGAGTAAACCTACGAGGTAGAGAAGGCGCCCCTATCTCCAAGCCACACACGTTCACACCAGGGATCGAAACCACAAACGCAAGCCAGGGGTGACACTCTAGACCACTAGACCCCCCGCCCCCCCCCCCCCCGCCCCTCCCCCGCCAGCAGGTCGACAAGTCTGGAAATATAATCCACCTAATGTTTTTTGATGGATTATATATCTTCAGTGGATTGAGAATCAAGATGATGCCACCCTGGCACCTTTGGGGAAATTTGAATACATGTACCCAAGATGGCTGGTTATGTAGTGTGGTAAAATATGTGACCGATTCTCTTGGACCTCGGTTTGAAGTTTCTGTAAGAATTTGTCCCGCTGAATCCAACGAACTTGGGTATCCCTCTTGTGAATGGACCCAGAGAAAAGGCGTTATAAAAGATTTCAGCATTAAAATTTTAATGAAAATAATTTAAATCTATTGAACAATTTAACAGAAATTTAACTAGACGTGTATCCAGCTGATTAACACACAGGTCATAGTTTTATATCGTTTTTTTTTTTTACTTCAAATTTTGTTTTACTTGTCTTAAGGGCCATGAAATTATATAAAGTAAAGAAACGAAAAATAGATCTGTATATTTATTATCTGTCACTTTAAGCTCTTTATTAAGGCGGCCTTGAACTTAGAAATGGACACGCGCTATTGCGACATACCTGTGCATATTATTTTTAAAAAAATTACCTGATTGTAGCGACTGTAGTATTCTGGGTTACTGTAATAATGGGTCTATTATATCACTTAGTCACGGAATTCAATGTGCAAGGGGTATATTACGTATATTGCGTAAACTACAGGTAGGTATAAATAATAGGTATGTAGGCTACTGTAATGTAATTTCTACACCAGGAATCTTTAAATATATGCAAATTAGTCTAAAACCACATGTAAATAGTCAAAAAGAACACATTGTGTTATGTATTATTTTAATTTCTAATCAAGTATGTTGGGTGAAATACATGAGCAGACAAAATTCCGCGGCAGGACTTTACGTCTGTTTAGTCCATTCTATATGTGTTATTATTTTATCGCTTGTGAATCTTGTCTCGTAGCATATACTTTTCTTTGTTCATTACAAATTGCGCTTGAGACCATAGAAGTAGACGTTCTGATTTTTTTAATTTTACATATATTACAGCGATCTATTAAAATAATTTTCTCAACCAATCATACCAAAACGCGTGACTGTAAAATTTCATCGCTAATGTTGTCAGGTATTGGCAAATGGTTTTTATATTCGTACTAGCCAATATTTCGGTTTGAAAGTCCAGATAAATTACTGCAAAATATCTAGAACTTGTTTTCTGTAACAAATCGTTGTATAATTACTCTAGTTTAGATCTGAAGAAAGATAAAACCCAAAAGATTACAACTGATAAGAACATGGCTATTTTGGTATTTACTCACAATGCTTATCATTTAATCAAATGACTTCTAATTTTTGTTGTATAGAAAACTGGGAAAAGAGGGGTATAAAATGAAAGTATTACTTGCTCAAGTCTGCCAAGCTGGGTAGGGGGACCACATATACTGGAAGCAATGGCCCGAAAAAACATTCTCTGGTCATTGCTGGATTGGCTTGTAATACTTGAGCTTTTGAGAGACTGTCTATTCTTCCCGTTCAATCAAATCTATCCCATGTACAGCAACATGACATGCAATATTCTGCTATGCACTGGTTAACTGGGCGTTATAAATTTCGTGAGTCATGACGTAACGTTATGTAAACATAATTTGGCCCAATTTAGAACCCCGATTAAAGCTGCCTGGTATTAGTACACAGTTAGTTAATCGGAATATGGACCAGTCGTAAATTGGAACAGAAATTTGCTTCCATTACAGCAGTGTTAAGTGGGATAGGGCCTAATCAAACGAAACACTGCAAGGAGGATGGAGGATCCAATTTAAGAGAGAGGGGGTGGGGTAGAGAGGAAAGTTGGGATTTACGTCCACTCGACACAAGGCCTAGTTATAAGGCCTTGGAAATAAGAGAAGAAACAGTTTAGGATCGCGGATTTGGCTTTAAAATAATAGGAACGGTCAAAAAACCACAAACATGACCTTAAACAAATATTGGTATCTGTTTCATTCAATGAAATGAAATGGGGTTTAACGTCCCACTCTTCTGCACCTGTTTCATACAAGCCATTCATTTCCTCGGAAGTGTTTGATTTTGATTTTAATAATAACACAACACTAATTATATTTACATTACAATGGTACATATCTTGAACTCTTGAGCTGCATTTGAACGATCTGAATTTTAAGATTTATCCTAGTAAGAATATTGGTCTAGTAATTCGGTTTGTATGAAAACCTAAATGGTGGATACAAAATGACTGGGATAAATATTAGAATTTATCTACTGCCCACATAACATGTGTTGCAGTTGATGTTGGATAGAGTTAGCTGTTCGAGGAAAAACACTATAGTAGGCTGTGTAATCCCCAACTGAGAAATGGTATCAAGTATTCCAGAAAGAGCAAACATACTCTGCATGACCGTGCAGTAGAGTAGACAGCCCCTCGTGAATTTTCTCCCGTTTCCGAACTAGAGACCCTACGCACAAGCGTATTATACAAATACAATTGATCCATGTGTTAGTCTGAAAATGACCTAGTTTGTGTGGACGTTATCCCCCCTCCTCCACTCACTCCCCCCTCTCTCTCTCTCTCTCTCTCTCTCTTTCTCTCTCTCTCTTTCTCGCTCGCTTATCCATATCATTTTGCCTTTTAAATGAATAAAATATCAGTTTACCTGGAACTTGTGCCACTTCATTGGGCCATGTTACTTGACTCGTGATGAGTTCTGGACGTATGGCGGCAATATTGGACAGGTATCTGCCTATATTTCGAACAACGTAGGCACCATCGGTGGAGAAAGGTATTGCATTGAACGAAGAGACCAACAAGTCATACGTTGTGATGTTCCCAGTCTGGTTCCGGAACACGGTTGTAAAGCCCGGGTGTTCTAGCTTAAAGGAGCCCAGTAGCTTCGGGATCGAGGCGTCTGCGTTCAGAATACACAAACCAAGAAGAGCCACAAGGCTTAAACTGGTGATGGTCGAGTAATTCATCTATGAAAACATGCACGTTTTACCCTGGGTTTAGTTTGTACTTGACGATGACAATACGTTAAATAGGTCACGACAAGGTCTACTAGCCATGAATTGAAGTGTTCAACAGTCTTTATATAACATGGTATTATCTGACAGATAAGCATAGATATAATCTGTACTTTTATAACGTCCTATTTTTTTAAAACAATTTACACCACCCGGACCAGCCGCTAATGTTGGATGCGTATGCCCGGATTCCGACGCCGCAGTCTATGGGTCACATATTATAATATTCACTATTATAAAGGAAACGACGTTTAATAAGTCATTTTTTTTTTCAATATCCGGACTAATGAAATGAAGTGAGGGGAAATAACTTTCAGTTCAAACCGGGCTAATAAAGACGGATATGCTATTGTGATTATAGAGTGAAGCATAGCTCTAAATGTAGATGTAACATCAATTGTAAAATATTAATGTTTTTAAAGTTTTGTATATATTTTATTAAAGCCTGTTTTTGGGTCAACTGGTGTGGTTTCGAATCCCCGGTTGTACGTGACAATAGGGTCGCCTAACCAACCTCGTGGGTTTTCTCCACGCCCCCCCCTCCCCCCACTGTTAACGCGAATTATTTAAATAAAGTCAAACAATATGTTAGTCCCGAAATGACCTAGTTTGTATCGAGTGGACTTCAAACCCCATTTCTCCCTCTCCCATTCATTATAGAAGTTAATCAAGTCTTAAGCTGGATAGACTATGTAAATTAATTCCATTGTTTTAATCACCAAAACGTATCGAGGTATATAATTTTAGGCTTAATCAATCTGTACTCTTGTAATTAAAGCTATTGTTTTAATCTTAAGACGCTCTAAATCAGGCCTGGTTACCAACATGTATATAAACTCAAGTAGAGTGCAGCATAGATATTCACTCTGGAAATAAGCATACATGTTGAATAACCTCATCTAATTTACTTTTAGGTAAGAAAAGTTATATATTTAGTTTTATATTATACTCATTTTACAGTTTCTCGTTTTATTATTTCACTTCTTAAAATATTGCATTGGACAATATAAGTATATTATTATTATGTAAAGGTTTACAATAGCGCATATAGAAATAAACATGTAATTAACTTACTATTCATTTATTAATATTTTATTCTATATCCAATATTTGTTTTACTGTTTTTACTGATATATTCACTCTGGAAATAAACATACATGTTGAATAACCTCATCTGATTTAGAGACTAATTTACTTATAGGATTATTGAGACTGAAACATCCATGCGGGTAAACAACCACTCCAAACTAACGTATAGTAGAATCTTGATGCACATGATTCCCTCAATATAGAAATGAAATGAAATGAAATTGGGCGTAACGTCCTAGTCTTCTGCACCTAACCTGCGCTAATGGAAGAGGGGAATGCGACATGCAGTGTGTTATGAGGGAAATTTTGCCCGGGCTGCGGCGCTACGTCCTACTCTTATATCAAATTCCAACTGCCAAGTGATCTTTTACGCTAGTGCGGAGGTCGGGTGTTCGATCCCTGCAGGGGGGGGGGGGGTGGCCTAGTGGTCTAGAGTGCCGCGCTTCGACCTCTAGCTGGCCGGTCACCTCTGGTTGCGGATGTGGTTTCGAGCCCTGGTGTGAGCGTATGTGGCATGGAGATAGGTGCGTTAAATCCCATTTCATTTCATTTCATTTATTTGTTTAATATATACCTGGTTATAAACATATGGTCAATATTCCATATAATACTGAGAGTTGTTTAAGCACCAACACTTCATACTGATAAGAGCACTTTAAGGTTTCTTCTATTGCTTATTAAAATGACACATGTCACTAGAATCATTACAATAAATGTCGACATTCTGGAACACATTTTAATCAATAGTGGCATAATATATATTTACATTGCAATATAAACATGACTAACAGAGGAAATATCCGACCGTGCATCCTATGCCCCTTTGGGTAAGCTAGGAGTCAGAGAAACTGATAAAATTCCTAGACTGCAATTTATACAAAACCTATTGGTGTGGCTTTGCAGTTTAACAAAACAGGACAATTCCAGTTAGCTACCAATTGATTATGATTTTAATTTTGAAAGAAAGACGGGTATTAATTATACACGTATAATACAGTGGGGTTTATCGTCCTACCAATCTGTACCGACTTGGGTAATGTAGTTAATAGTAATAAAGTTTATTACGAATCTCATTTGGGCCTGTATTCGTAACATTTAGCAGTTAATTCTGCTTTAATCATTATTGGGTTAGCTTTGGGTAAAAAGATTTTAATCCATAGAATTTCAACTAGGCGAAGACGTAGTCTGACTTAGTTCAGCTTTGAACGTCGGTCTCATTACACTCACCCAGGGTGAGTGAAGTCAGACCGATGTTCAGAGCTGAACTATTTAGTCTGATTATAAGATAAATGCGAAAAAACAGTGGTCTAATACCATTGGAATTCAAGGGTGTGTCGCGGGTAAATTATCTCCCTTTACAACAGGCGTCGCTAACGCGAGAAAACAATACTGAGCGGACAAGCCGATCTGACTTAGTATAGCTCACTTGTTGTACTACTAGTCTAGCTGCCTGTTCAAGCTGTTGTATACCACCGAAAGGAATCATATTCATTTGATATTTTAGCTTTTGAAGAAGTGACAATTAACATTCAAAATGTCGCAAGGTGGAACCGTTATTTCTCAACCGCAAGCTGGAGAAAAGGGCCAACAATTCCAGATGATGGCCGCACCCCCTCCAAATATCGTCGTGCCAGGAGGATTACCGCCCGGATTGGCTTATTTGGCACAGCTTAGCGAGGTCAGAGTACATCAAATTTTAGAGTTATTGGAAGGTAAGTCGATTTGGGTAATAACAATGGAGCAAATAATTTGATACCAATACTATAACAGCAAGACAGTAAACGAAAAAGTAGTGCAAGTCAAGGCAAGAGTCGCACAACATAAACTTAAAATGAATAGTCGAGAACTGCTGACCCGTGGCCTTGGCAGGCTTGGGCAACACTGGGATGTTTACATTATAGTAAGCACAACATACACGGTCGGCCGGTGTTTAAAGCAACAGTAGACCTGACGGCTTTTAATATATTTTTACATTAGATAGAGAATGTTTTAGTTTCTGGATATATTATATGAACGATATTAATAATCAACTATTGTGTGAGTCGTAGTAAATAATAAACGGATTTCTACGATTATGAACAAACTTCTCTACTTTGGTTATTATAAACTTACCTGTGTGTTTGAAACAACCTCCCGTTAAATAAAATCCATTATACAACTAAATATACCAACGGAAAAAAGCGGTTCTCTCTTGTAAAATTGAACTTCTCACAAACTTTGACATCGAGAAATAAAAAATGGAAGCTTATTACGTCACTTATCGGAATAGATCATTTCGTATATAAGGGGGTCAAAGCTATTTTACGACAATCCAAATTTTGTGTTGGTGCGTTCGATTACTGACTTGCGCCGCGCTTACTCTAGTCACCACGGACGCGTTCGGATTACCGATGACGTCATTCGAACGGCTTACTCGCAACAGGCCGAAGCCTTCCCAAGGAGATGGTTACTTGTGGAAGTATCCAATTATTCAATATGGATGCAATTATTTGATCGAAGTTATATTTGCAGATTAAGTTTAGGCGACGGAAGAATTATTGTTGACATTTTTCTCGGATTTAAAATAACATATTTACGTTCCACAGTAGTGTTTTAGTGATTCTACATCTTGGTGTAACGATTCCAAGAATTAAAAAAAGACCACTCAGTGTCCTTTCAATTGCCCAATTCGTCCACTAAGCAGATTGTTTTACCTCTACTAAACTCACTGGGACGTAAGTGTGAATCCATAGTGTGCGATCATAACCTTGCCCTCCTAACTGCAATTCTGGTAAGCCGTTGAGCTTGTTAACAAAGTTAACAAACGTTACATTGGTTGAACGAAAATGTGATTTAAAGTATGTTCTGCATAATATGGGCTTTATTTCGCTTCTCTGGATTTAATAGTTCCAATGAGATACCTATGAAAAGGTCTAAAGTTTGTTGACGGATTATTGTCTATGCGTTATTTATTAGAACATCGAGCATAATTAATTGTTTGGCAGTGTTTATCTTCCATTTTGATACCCGAAGAAAGCGCCGCGCCGTTCCATTACCCATTTCCACTGCGCCTGTCGAAACGTACTCGAGGATCCTGGCCGAGTAAGCACGGGGCAAGTAATCGAACGCGACATTTATGAATAAGCTATTTCTCTGAGACCCAGTAATGAGTTTGGGCGTTTACAAACATAAATACGCCCATAGTCCAATATTTTGTTTCCGGCTTGTATTAATGTTTTGGTTAGGTAGTTCGATGGGATGTTTTCTTTTGAATTACATTTGATTCACTGGCCTTGAATCTCATCCTTGAATATTTATTCCTGAAGAAGAACTTAAGCAGTCCTGTCAATTAACCTCGGCAATCTGCTGTAGCCGAGGTAGGCCTAAATTCCGATGTACTTTACATTTGCCTCGGCAAAATTAAAAGCCGAGGCCATTGAATCATTGAATAGGTATATAACGTTTTTATATATATATATATAAATACCAATAATTATTATCAACAAATCATACCGCGCATCGGTTTAATTATCGGTAGATGGTTTCATGTCTTTCTATTTCTCTTTGAATGTTATTTCTGGTGTGTTCAGAATTCTATAATCGTGAAATTCACAAGGCAGTTTATCCATATGATTGTACTGTCAGTTGTTACTTATTTTGAAATCCACGGAGAGTGGAATTTTCCGATGGCATTTCGTAGATCGCGATCATGCCCCAGCTAATCAACGCTTTGAGTTCTATTGCCTTAAAAGGTACCATGTCATATGAGTTATTGTATGCTGCACAGATGGTTAAATTTAGTGCCGCGAAACTTGCACGAATTTCCCCCACGGTCTGCATAATTAACACACAAAACCCAATAATACACGCAATCTGCGATGCCCTTCTGACGTGTGATTTTTTTGTTTTAAATACATTTTTATGAAGACGATAAACGATGTTTAGACATCCCGAACTGTTCTTATCAAGAATTTTCGATTTCGATGAACAAAAAATTAATTTAATGGTATGAACAGTCGGAACGTGAATAAAATATGGAAATAATTAAGAAGCGGTGGTCATTTTTCATACGAAATATGATCAATTAAAATTATGAAATAAATGTGTTTATTTATAAATGTTAGCCACAAAGTTGACTATTATTGACTGGGCTGTAATGTGTTTTATAAAAATATATATAATATACACGGGTGAAATTATGAGATGAAAAGCAATATTATACATGTATTCGTATAATCGGTAAATAAAATTTAGTAGACTGACCATCAATTGGTTCAAAATTAATGTCATTGTCTCCAGTTGCTTTTTTCTTGCCCAAACTCAAACGCTCGAAAAGGTCGTGTGCTGTTTTGATTAGCCTGTAACACACGTGGTTATCAATAATTACCCCCTTTAACATAATTACGATGGTTTAACCCATAACGTCACATGTATAATGTTGTGATGGACACAGACGAAAATACAAGCAAAAGCATTGACTTTTCAAGAGAGAACCCCTTTTTTCCGTTGGTATATTTAGTTGTATAATGGATTTTATTTAACGGGAGGTCGTTTCAAACACACAGGTAGGTTTATAATAACCAAAGTAGAGTAGTTTGTTCATAATCGTAGAAATCCGTTTATTATTTACTACGACTCACACAATAGTCTAGTATTAAGGCTACACCATATATAATCAATGTACATATGTATATCTCATAAATATTTAAATCGGAGTTAAACATAAAATTCAGGATTTTTTTAAATCAATCATTCATCATTGTACATGTACGTAAGGTAGAATCTACTCTAACTCCTAGTTTGGCTATGCCAAGTTTTCATTTCTTGAAAGAGTCTCTTGACTTCGATTTAATAATTGCCATCTAATAATAACGCCAGACTAAAATTAAATTATTTTTTTGTTTGTTGTGTTTTGATTTGAATTTAAAAAATAAAAGTCAATTTTGGACCAAGCCACAAAAAGTAGTACATGTACAGCTTCATATATAATAAGCTTATAAATACTGCTCGATAGTTTTCTCAAACTAAGCTGAGTGAAATCTATCGCGTTAAGTTAGACACTGATTTATACCCTGCTTTTACTTTTAGTGAATCCAAGAAATGTCTTCGTTTCGCGAGCTACATAGCCAAGCTTTACAGCAAAGTTTACTGTCGTAATGTCTTGGCAGATCAATTTCGGTTCCAAACGTTGTAGGTGATCGACAGTCACATGACCCGTCTACGTAACTTATCTAACTACACAAGAAGACCTGGCCCTGAGTTCACAAAGCATTCTCAGACTTAGTCAAGAATTTACTCAAAATTGTTCACCTTATTGTAACTGAAATATAGCCTTCTATACTTAAATAACTTTCTTTGTGTTAATATATCAAATTCTCTAATAAACTACCTTGTAATGCAAAGTTTTGTGTTTCTGAATCAAAGTAAAGATATTTCTTTTGAACAGCGATTGAAAGTTGAGCAAATTCTCACCTTAACTATGAGAATGCTTTGTGAACTAGGTGCGTGGGGTCTGTTTTACAAAATTTGAATGAAGATAGAATCGAAATTTTATTAATTTGATTGGATAATATTACATTGATTTTAGTGCTTAGTCAATCAAAATTAGTACATGTATCTTCTAAAATTCTATCCTTTGTAAAGTTTTCGTGAAACAGGGCCCTGCTTCACATACATGTAGGTTTGGTTACTACATACATGTACAATCAGCCTCTTTTGAATTTGTTAGCTTTGCTTACTGGAGTTTACTAATTTTTAATGATGTCATCCTTTTTTATATTGGCATGCTAGTATGAGTCACTATGGTATTTTTTAATTTCAATTTTTTAATTGTATAAATGATATTACTCTTGCTTTTGAATCTTGACTTGACTCAATGCTTTAAACCTGGCACTCCCATGTATATAAAATTGAATGTGTACTAATGTTTTATTTTCAGTTATTACTGGTTTTGAAAAGAATAACCGATATAGTATTTGCAATGAAGGAGAGCAACAGTTTATGTTTGCTAAAGAAGGTTTGTGTTTGTTGTTTCTTCGATAAATGAATTTTTGAAAATGAAAGTACAAATGTAGCAGTAGGCCTATTGATAATGATATACTTCAAAAACACCTTAATTTTTTTGATACGCCTATCATTAAAATGTCCTAGATGTATCTTATTGATTTTTATCAATTTCCAATAATTGCCGTCATAGTTCGGGCCAATGATAACTTCTTTAAATCTTGTGGACAGTCAAGAGGCTTAAAGTTGTCATCCGATTGACATTAGATACAGATACATGTACATACTGTAGTACCCAACATTTTGAAGTTTGTACAAGACACATTTATACATGTAATGTCAATAAAAACAGTGAAAAAAAATTATGACAATAACCAGATAGGTTGGAGTTGTGATTGACAGACTGTGGCAAGTACTGTATTTTCCAGACTTGCAGTAAATCTGGCAGTGCACACCCAGATGTCTGAAACGGCCTTGAATTTGTGTCTGACTGTGACAGGTGCACTATTTATAACTACTGCAGGCTCTTCTGCAGGTAGATAATGGAATAAAGACTTTTGATCAAATCCCTATAATTGACATAGTTAGTGTAAAGAGGGCATTTAAATTTTAAAATTACATTTCTCTTTTATTAGATACTGATTGTTGTACACGACAAATGTGTGGTACAGCCCGACCCTTCGTGATGAATATAACCGATACTCATGAGCAGCCCTTAATCCAATTACACAGACCATTTAGATGTCAAGGAAGTTGTCTTTGGTGTTGTTATCTTCAAGAGATGGAAATCCAAAGTCCACCCGGTAATAAGGTTGGAGAAGTTAAAGAAGTGTAAGTTATGCATTATTATAATTGTTCAAGTCTAGTGTAATACCAGTCACCAAAAGTGGCAAGCCACCCACTTTGTGAAACTGATACTATTTATATACACCCCCCCCCCCCCAGCCTAAAATATATCGAAATAAAAAATGAAATATATGTTATTCCCGAAATGACTACATGAGTACATGTAACTCCCTCTCTCTTTGATTACCTATTGTATACCAATATTTATATAGTATTAGTGATATACCCTATAGAAAGTTATTTTTAGTAACTGTCATTAATTAGTATGACTAAGCTGTACTACTGAGAGTGACTATTTATAACACTCATCACTATTGAATACACAAACCCAACCAGTTATGGTGTATCACTTATTAAAATACATATGGAGCGTGATCCTTTGATGTTGGTTGACATACTATTATGTGGGCAATGTACCAATCGTACATTATTTATACAGAATAAAATATTAAGCTTGTGTGATGATTTCATTGAAATTGATGTATGGGGTAGTGTATCAGTATTTTGTCTGGTTTTATATTCTCAGGGGCGACAGGGGCAAGATAATATACATAATACATGTATTGAAACATCACTCGGAATAATGTCCTTCTCCTATGGCAGCATCGATCTTCATGTATTATTTATGATGTCTCATTCTTGACCATGAAACTACATATTATACATGATGCCATGGTCGTAACACTAGGATGACATAATATACACTTAATGACTGTCTGATATAAAACGTTCTTCATTTAACCACTGTTTGAGTCAGTTCAGATATTTTCATTTCTTTTACAAGTCATGCGCGTTCATGACAAAGTTTGATTCCGTTCAGATATTTTCATTTATGAAATAAGTCATCCGTTCATTAGAAATGTTCTCTGTCCCATTCTCATGGTTTCTGACAGCTTTCCCCTTGTCTGTGATGCAGGACGGAGTGCCTGACAAGGACAGCTGTCTAGTCATTTGGATGATACGGAAAACCGAGGTCCCATGTACACATGCCTGTCTTCCTTGGCCCAGTATAGGACCAGAACAGTAGGACATTAAACTCCCATTTCATTTCCATTCTCATGGATTTTCTTCAGATCCTTCAGTTTCCTCCCACTGCCAAAGATACCTACCCACCCATTAATATTTAAATGAATTGTCCCCCAAATCACCCACATATCTCTACTCAATCTCACGCCTGTCCAACCTCGTGGGTTTTCTCTGTGTCCTCCGGTTTCCTCCCACTGCTAAAGACCCCTGTGCTCAAGCGAATTATTGAAATGAAATTAAACCATGTGTTTGACCCAAAATGGCCTAGTTTGTGTCGAGTGGACATTAAACCTCATTTCTCTCTCCCTCTCTTTCAATCTCAATTGAACAGAGCACCCATCATCTTACAATTTTCATGTGCTTCTGTAGGCTATTTGTCAAAAGTTTTGTTTATTTTATATTTTGTAATTTTCAGATGGACATGTATGACGCCTAAATACCATGTATATGATGCTACAGGAACTCCTATATTTACTATTATTGGTGACTGCTGTTACTGTAAATGTTGTACCGATGTAATGTTCAGGGTCAGTTTGGTTCAGTCAATGTTTATTAATTAAAATCAAGCCAAAATCTGGAAAAAGTTTTGTATACATTAGAGTTGTAAATATGGTAGAGGTTTCTAAAACTTAGCTTACAGAAAATTCTGGATCCGGTGTGGTTCCCCCTTAGTGTAGGATGGAAGACCTGACAAGGACAGCTGTCTAGTCATTTGGATGGGACAAAAAACGAGGCTCTGTGTACACATTGAAGGTGCTCGTAAAAAATCCATTGACAGTTGGAAATCGATATAATAGTAGGCTGTAGTGCAGCTGTTCGGGCAAAATTTCACTCATATCCCACTGTATGGCTTATGCTCATCTTCATTAGTCTAGTTCGGAGCAGAACAGTAGGACATTAAACTTCATTTATAATGTGAAATGCATTACCGTATTTAAGATTTAGGTGTAGAACAACAGACTGTTCTTGCTACATGTAGTGTATAAAATAGTCAAAAAACAATTGATAATGGAAAATGAATGGAAAATGAATAAAAATGACTTTAGTCTGATAATTCCTCATGCTGCACATATACTGTATATGATGACATCCAGTTATGTGTTAGTAATGGATAAAAATGAGAGAAATGATGTGGATAACTATTTGTCATTCTTGTTGTTAATGAATGAACAAATCTTAAAGTAAGTGGTTTATGATTTTAGGTTCTAGAAGGTGTTGATGATGGTGGACAAGAAGTTGGTCAAATTGTTAAACATTGGGGTGGATGTCGTGAAATGTTTGGTGGTGCCAATGACTTCTCTTTACGATGTAAGTAACCAATGGTAACTGTTCTTTTATTCTGAGTCTTCAATTAAAATGTTGGCTGGATATCCTACTTTTCTGCACGAACCTCGTAAACTTTTGTGTCCATAATTCTTATTTGCACATAGTTTTCTTTAGAAGTGACAGGTTATCTGTCTCATTGTTTCTTACAAGCTTGTGATCGAACACTTAAAATATGCTGGACAGAGGGCTTGGCAAGGGACGTATAGTCCTTTGGAGGTCCTGTGCACACACTGGCGTTCACGTTATAAAACCCTTGACAGTAGGCTGTAACACCACTGTCTGGGCAAAACTTCCCTCATAGTCAGAGCACACAATGTATATGCCTTCATTAGCCCGGTAGGATGTTAAAACCCATTTCATTTCAACTGCATGGCATATATAGATAACAAGATAGACCACCTTAATCTTTGAAATCAATAGTAAATAAATATTTGGTTGTGCAAATTGAACATAACAGCTTACGTAATTTAACCTAAGAAGTGATTTATAATTAATTGTTATATATTTTTCAGTTCCTGCTAATATGGATTTAATGAAAAAGACAATCTTAATGGGAGCAACATTCTTGATAGATTTCAACTATTTTGAATATCGTGGAAACAACTAAACGAACGAGACAAGTTCAGAATTTTAAAGACGAGAAATTCATTTTTAGATTATTGCATAAACTCATTATTTTTAGTATTCATTAATGAATATTTTCGGCATAATCTATTACATTTGGTGTTCATATTATTTATGTTTTATTTTAAAAACTTATTATGCTGATATGGTATTGATCAAAGTCTATCAATGTCATGTATCTTTTGGAACAATAGTGTTCAAATTATTAAATTCCATTGTAGCAAAGTCCGTCAAAAACGGCAGATGTTACTAATTTAATGTTCTTAGTTTACATCTTCGAGTGTCACAGTGGCATTTAACAATTAAAAAAGATCAATTTGTCAGACATTGGTCTGTAAGTTCATATTTGCCATTATATATATATTTTTTACTTGATTAATTATATCGTTATGCGCTGTTCATTTCAATTATATCTGAATTCTGTATGCTGCAAATTGCTCAGACATTTCTGTGTGCAGTTAATTACATGTACAATGCATATAAATATTTGTGTGCTGTAAATTGCTCATACATAATTGTGTGTTCTATAATTGCTCATACATATTTGACTGAGTGTGCTGTAAATTGCTCATACATACCGTGTTTGCAGTAAATTTCTCATACATTTATCTTTTCTGTGTGCACTTGAACAAGAATATTGAAGTAGTTTAACTTTGTTTTTGCTCAAGATAAAATTAGAACCCATGACATATTTATATATCGTTGGATTTTCTTTTATTTATGTTGAATGGATCTGAAACATATCATTGATATCATCTGTGTATTTACATTAATATCTGAATTTGTTCAAACGAAATCCTTCCAACGACTTATTTTTTTTATATATATAAGGCTGTAAAATTTTGATAATTTATTTATTTTGAATTTCAGATTACATGGATGTTATATGCATAGATCAAATCCATCCTTAGTTTTAAAGGATTTTTTAAAATTATTTAATTAATCATTTTAATAATTAGGTAGTGAATTAATTGAAAAAGAAAAGCGGCAACAACTGAACTTCTTTTGGGGGGTAGACTAAATGTCCTGTACATGGTGTTTAACAATTTTGCATTGATCTGATTTAGTGGTCATATCAATATATTAGAATTATTTGACATATGAGAGTTTTATTTACAATGACTTTCTAAACTTGCTATTTTAATATTTGCATTGATTCCATCAACCATCTATTTGTAGTACACTGTGGTAGTCTTGAGAGCTGAATAATTTATTTGGTTAGTTGACAGGATACAGTGCCTTTAGTTTGATTTCTACACTTACCATGACACACTATTCTACAATTACTAGAACACACATTTCTTAAGTTACCATTATTCTAGATAGATCATGAGTTATCTGCATGCAAGTTATCATTTACTGCATTAGATATCATACGTACACTGTATTTATATCAAGTCAATTTATGTGTTTTTATTGGCACACATGTTGCACTCATATATATTATATAAAATCAATAGTAGTATATTTATTATTATTATTTGAAATGACCATAGATTGTGAAGCAGTCCATAATAGTAACATTTAAATTAAACCACAGATTTTATAACTTGTCCCATAGTCTTATTACTACCAGTAAGATTAAAGATGCATTATGTAAGATTTAGATAAAGAACTGACAATTCTTAACATTTCAGTCAAGTTACTTTAGTCTGAGAATTGGAAGTTTTGATAAGAATAGCATAGTCTAGATTTTCATTCCTACCATTCTTAAGATATTGAACAACCTCTTGATTAATTTAAATCATTTAATGGCAATAGTGTTTCAATCCACTGTTGGATAGCACGGAAAATGTGTTCCTGTTTATAACTGATTGTACACTTAAAAGATCCCTTGATAATTTTGAATTCAAAGAAGAGTAGAAAGATATGCTTAAGACATTGCACATGAAATATACAATATGACTCAAAATGACCTAACATGCATAATAAAATCATATTTTAGTTAATACACCAATTTGTTGAGTTTTTATTTGGTAGAACAAACCTGTATTTATATATTGAACAAATACGTTAAGGAATGGGAAAATACACTAATGAAAGTGAAGATATTTTGGTAAACCACCTTTCCCTATGGTTATTTTATTTCCTCAACTTTTATATTTAGGTCAACAATTCGCCTTTGTATCAAATTTTGTTATTATTACAGGTTAACAATTGGCATCAGAATATACCAGGAAACTTTATTTTAAACTTTTTTTATGTATTGGGAACTTATGATAAATATTTTAATGACTGGGAAAGGATTTCATACTGTAATAATCCACTTGGTTATGTTGTAATATACCATTTGACAGTTATGTTGTAATATACCACTAGGTTATGGTGTAATATGTCCCTTAGTTATATTGTAACATGCCACTTGGTTATATTGTAATTGGTCTCACTTGGCTTTATTGTAATATCATTTGGTTCAAATATGCCACTTAATTATGCTGTAATTGCCACTTGATTATATTATACTGTAATATGCCACTTTGTGATACTGTAATATGCAATTTGGTTGCATTGTAATTTGTTTCTTGGCTATATTGTAATATCGGTTGGTTATGTTGTAATATGCCACTTGGTTATATTGTAATGTGGCACTTGGGTCATATTGTTAGAATGAAATATATATATGAGTTATGACATGACAGCTAGTTTATTTTAATGTTGTTGAATGCTATTTGTTCATAATTTGTTTTATTTTAATTGTAGTTCATTTAAATTTGTATATTTTAGTAATAGTTTTATTTGAAGCCCTTGACTGTATGTGCCTATATTTCCTTACTTTTTGTAAATAAACTGTTCTGCTGATCATTTTTATATGAAAGTCTATTATGTTATAAAATTACCTTTCTTACTAGAATTACTACAGACACATATGCACAAGCCAATTGGTGTTGGCCGAATAATTAACGCATGCACATTGGATCAGAAGGTTTGTCATTCATTCAAGTGGCATGGTTTCATTTTCCCGTTTGTACATGACAAGAAATAGGGTTGCCTGTCCAACCTCGTAGTTTATCTCCAAGAAATCCTGTTTCCTCCCACTCCTGAAGATCCATACACGCAAGGGAATTAGTGAAATAAAATTAAACCTTATGTTAATCCCGAAATGACCTAGTATGTGTTAAGTGTTTGTTAAACCACATTTCTCTCTCTAAATTGGCATGGAAATTGGTTTAAAAATCGTGCAATAGTTATCAGTACCATTCCAATTGCTGCGATTATACTTTGGCAAGGATGAAAAGGTAAAGATGCTTTTCCTACAGTAAATTGTTGTTTGTTAGATTTGGGCAACATTGTCTAAGCCAGCAGAAAAGTACTGTAAATCTCATTCTTGGATCTTGTAATTTTTTAGTTATGTTTCCAACTGCTTCCCATACTTTCCCCATACTTTCCCTTTAAGATGGGGATCACGTTAGTGGGTAAGACTCTTACTAGCTAGTCTGGAGGTTGGGTGTTCGATCCCTGCATTGGCCGAGAAGTGCATCGAGGACGTGGTTTCTCTTTGTCAGTAATGCAGGATGGGGAACCTAATAATTGGATTGGACAAAAACCAGTGGCTCGTGTACATATTGGCGTGCATACAAAACATCCCCTCGCAGTTGGAATTCGATATAAGAGTAGGACGTACTCAGTGCTGCTGCCCGGGTAAAATTTCCCTCTTAGCACACTATGGTGTAAGCCCGTCTTCATTAACCCAGGTTAGGAGCAGAACAGTAGGACGGTAAACCCCATTTCATTCCATTTCCCTTTAAGAAATAGGCCGACTCTAACGTCTATTAAAACAAGTAGCCTTTAGGTTGAATCTTCAGTTGATACAACACAATAATGGAGACATCACGGCAGACATCCGTAGCTTACTAATAAAAAAAAAAGGTTATAATTATTATTAGTACATGATAAGATAAATTCAATATTTAATAATCGAGTTCTGTCTGTCTTATATCGAGGAGATGTCAATAATACAACTAGATAAACAGAACATACCAATAATAAGACAACGTATGCAAATAAAATAGAGCTAAATATAGAACTATCAACACTCGACAGTCTTGTCTCGTGTTTAGGGATAGTATGAATTTTCACAATTTTGAAAAATAACCTAGCTACTGTGTGTTCATAGAATAGAGCTAAATATAGATCTGTTTGGCCTCTGATATTATCAAATTTGAAACATAAATGAACTACGGTGTGTGTATGGAATAGAGATACAGGGGCGGATCCAGGAATTTTTGCAGGAGGGGTTTTGCCAGGTTTCTGTTACAGAAATCTTCCATCATTGCCTTTAAATTACATAGGCATACATACAAATTGAGCTTTTTAAACAGAGAAATCATTTTTATACTGATCTAGAATCACTTTGTGATGTAATTTCATTGATGCAAGGCATTATTTTTTTTTTTTTGTAGCTGAGCAGGGGGGGGGGGGGGGGTTGGACCCCCCAAACCCCCCTCTGGATCCGCGCCTGAGATACGTGTATATATTCCATTTCTTTCTCTCCTCCCAGTTCGCCGTTTTCTCCCCACCCCACCCCCTCCAGTGATGCACCAACAAACGGCAACTTCTCGTCGGTTAATTAGTCTTATATCTATCGATTCGATCTCAGTCTAGCTAGCGAATTATGCTTAATCGATATCAATTGAAACACTGATAAGTTGATAAGCATATCCTCACGTACATAATGGCCGGCGTCAATGAATAGTTTATATCTAAACATACTTATCAGTTCAATATTAAAGTAATTGTACGTGATTTGCATTTTTAGAAAAATATCAAATTTCTCGGGGCTTAAACCACGTAAATGTGCCCTGGTATTGATTACAGTATTAGACATTTAATTAAGAAAACGATTAGCATCAAAATATCAATGCTAGCTAATAATCGCCCGACTCGAATTCAGTCGGATACAAAAAACAGTTTCCGGAACAATAAAGATGGCGGCGTACTTGTTACACGTCGATCAATAGATTATTGTAATTACTAAACGAACGAAATTAATAATTTTGGTACAGGTATTCCTGTATTGTAGTTTGAAATGGATTCCTATTTTCTAAGATACAACTGATCTTGTATTCAATCGCACCTAACTTCAGCGATATTATATAGTACGCATGGTAAAACAACTACATTCGATAAAATTATGCCAATAAATAAAATAAATGAGACAAAAGAAAACGTTGACCTTTTGAGGACAAAATGCAGAAAATTCAAAATAAAAGATAATTTCAACCCATTTATACACTTACGTAATTCACATGCGTTAGTGTGGCGTGGTAATTAATGTTAATTTTGCCTCTTTTTACAGTGTAATATACTATTTATATTATAGTCATGTATAATATGTATATATAAATGTTCAATGTATTTTAATAATCAAAAAATTAAACAACAAAATAACAAACAAACAAAAAAAGAAAACTTTAGCGACATGAAAATTTCATCGTATAGAGTTTGCCATATGACACAGTTCTATGGAATGCAATTAATATTTAATACTGACCGATGTTACCACTGGGTTTGTGTACGATAGACCTGAAACCCCAGAAACGAACGACGTACCACTGGGACTCTCTATAGTCGTTAACAACGTTCAATGCTTAGTAATAATCAGATAATCAGTAATTATCCAGTTCAATCACTATGTCTTTGAAGCAAAGTATATAACCTCCTTTTATTTAAAATTCCGATAACCGCAAGTGTTGTGTTGTGAACACATCAATAACTAACCACGGTACTCTATAACTAACGTAACGAATTAATGCAATTTCCGATATTCTTCTGTACAACATGTCAGTTATTATCAGCCAGTATAGTAAACTGCTGCGTGACTATATCTATATTAAAAGACGACAATCAATATTTTCCCCAACAGATATTTGGAGCGTGTTTAACTAGTTTTATTACATATGTAATATTTGTGGACACCAACATTGTAAGGCCAGTGTTTCTAATTCATATTATTTACTCCAATATTATTTGGCTGTTAGAGACTATTTTCCGATTGTGGTGTGGAGGGAAGTAACAGTATGGCAGTTGTATCATAAGGTCTGTCATTGAGTCAAATGGCATGGTTTTGACCCCCCCCCCCCCCCGCACACACACACACACCGTTCGTGACGACGAGTAGGGTCGCCTGTCCATTCTGGTGGGGTTTATTTCCGGAACCCCTTGTTTTCCTCCCACTTCTAAAGACCCCTTGAATCATTATGTTAGTCCCGAAATAACTTAGTGTGTCAAATGGACGTTACCCTCACCCCCTGCCCCCCCCCCCTCTCTCTCTCTCTCTCTCTCTCTCTCTCCCTCTGTCTCTCTCTCGTTTCTGGTCAATGCGATGTTGAGGCTAATGATTGGTATCAATAGTGACGCATCTATAAAAGTCAAACCCTCATCCATCAATCTTAGTAAATCTGACTGTACGATTAGGGGAGGAGTTCTACTTTCCTATGATACGTTCGTCTAATAATGGTTATTGTTCGTTTATATGGTTATAAAAATGTTCACGAACTTAACGATTTCTCTGAACAAATATTGTTCCTTTAAACATTTTATGTGTCAAGTACTACTGCCAATTGGTTAAGACAGCCAATTAAGGCCAAAGTCACGAAACTGACAAAACGGTTTATAAATTTAATTTAGATATAACATAACTTCATCAGACAAATGTTACACTACAATCGGACTCCAGTGTTATAACAATATATATTGCCTTTAAAACATGGCAAACCAATTCCTGATTAAAATAAATTTATATTTCGTTTCGTTTTTTTATACTTTCGAAGGCCTACACTACACGAATATCTGACCAGTTATAGCGGGGATTCACGTCAGGGGTCAAACGAGTTGCTTTTGACCCTATGGCGTCAGACATTGATTAATCAATCAGCGTTGGCGTCTCTAGTTGGCTAGCCACAGTTCCGTGCACCAAAAGCTCGCCCTAACAGATCGTTTCATTGGCTAATTCCTCACATCAATGGTGAAAACTCTTCCAGATTCTAGTGTAGTAAAGACAATAAAAAAAACGAAATAGGATCTGTGTTTTAATCAGATTGATGGCAAACACACCTTCCTTCATTCAGATCACTTACGTATTTACTTTCAGAACACAACAGTGTAATGATTGGAATTCTAATAATACGACAGTTGTCAGTTGCTATGCGTAGATTACTGATAATTATAAATATTGATTAGTATTACGATCTGGTAAAGGTCACGTTTCATAAAACAATAGAGTTAAATATTCATGGGATGATCTCATGTTATTGTCTAAATGCCATATAACCATGAATATAATATACACAGAGGAAAATGCATCGCGTTAGCCGAACGTTTATGCGCTTAAAGATGCATTATGTAGAAATTTCTCATTTTGATAGTTTGACAAAATTGACAATGAAAAAGGAATGTGCCCTGGGCAAAGTTATGGTTTGAGATCAAAAGAAAGAAAGATCGGCAACAGAGAGAGAGACAAAGAGCGAGAGAGAGAGGGAGAGCGAGAGAGAGAGAGAGGGAGAACGAGAGAAAGATTGAGACTAGGTCATTTCGGGACTAACACATGGTTAAATTTTATTTCAATAATTCGCTTGCGCGTAAGGGTCTAGCAGTGGGAGTAAACAGTGGACCCGGAGAAAACACACCACCCTACTCCTACGTACAACCGGGAAATCGAAACCACACCTTTTGATTCAATGACAAACCTTATAACATCGCATGCCCGTGCTAACCATTCGCCCCCCCCCCCCCCCCACTCCATCCTGCAACATGTAGATTTAGCTGCGCTTATACGCGAGGAGTCTAGCGGTGGGAGGAAACCGAAGGACCCGGAGAAAACACACAAAAATCTATTGGGTAAATAAATATATTTAAATGACAATTTGAAGCGAGATGTCGTTCATACCGAATATGGCGGTTACGTGGCCGAATGCTTTAACGCATGCGATTTAGCTATTAAGGTCTGCTAAAAACACCATTTCTTTCGTTCTAGAAATGTTATTTTGAAATTAGTTCGCTCTTATTATGATTATTTGTATGCATTGCGATTTTGCCCCGTCTGCTCTTCTATGTAGCCCATTGGTCAATATTTCTTTTTGAGTGGAAGGTGTCTGTTGAGGTGAAACACATCTGATAATTTGTATGTCTATTGGGCACCACTTTCGACCTCCATCAGGGGGAGATTGGGGCTGGGGGGGGGGGGGGTGAACCCCAAATTTTGGCCATTTGATTAACCAGTTAGGAATATTGAATAAGTATAATAGGAATATTTTCATTGAAAAATGTCCCATGTTTGTTGCCGGGAGCGCTAGTTGATTCCCCTCTGTGATGGAAGGCCACGAGACACATTGGTACAGAGTGACGAAAGTGAAATTCATACACGTTGTTTTTTGAATTTTGGATTGCGGGCGACAGTTTCGGGTGAATCCATGAAAGTTAATTATACCAGGCCATTCCAGACTTCATTGATGGCGTGGCGGTCCGTTAAAGCCACCGGCGACATACAACATGATCATCATCGCTCCATGACCTGTCAAATACCCCTCCCCCATATAATTTTCAATAGAATTGGACGAAATTATTTTTTTCATTTTTTGTCTGACCGGCCCTTCGGACGATCGTCCGACCGTCCCTTCTTTTTTTCCGTATGGCCCAATCTGCCCCTGTACTCCATACCGGATCACTAGGGTGGGGTGCACAAAACCGATACAAAATGTTTTACTCAAAATAAAAAAAAGTTTGCCCCTTTAATTCTGCTTAACAGTCAACGTCATGATGAACAACATTCTTGGCCGACTGGTATTTTGAAGGTTATAATATATGATATTGTAAGACAAGTTGAATTCATTGTTGTGACCGTGTTACACCTGCAATAGTACACGTCCTGATATCAGTTACAACAGGTCTTGTTATTAATGGTGCTAGGTAATTCTGGATATTTAAATTGTTAATTATCCTCTTTATTTCCTTTTAGCTAAAACAAACTTTAATATCCTGATGTAAAATATCAGTAACTATCATCAATGCTGGACGTTTAAACTGTTCATTATATTGTTTATTTCGATCTCTATAGGATATCTAGCTAATAAGTTTTTTTAAAATCCTTATACTGTATAAAGCATCATTAGCGTATTAATGTTGGACGAATTCTGAGCATTTAATTGACTATTAATTATCTTGTGTGTTTGCTTCTAATCTGGTTGTATTAAATAGCTAACTATTTATAGACTCGCTATTTATAGACATGTTTTATATTGGAATCAGTCTGACTTTCAAACGTATAGTTCACAGTTTAGTCGCGCTAATGAACATGAATACACATGCAATGGAATACATTCTTGCGTACGGTTCTCCAACATTCTTTGCTTTGGAGAATCATACGTACGATATTTAGGTGGTTGACTGAATAGCCAACTCCCATTTCGACGAATTTAGTCGAAAACACTCAGTGTACACCGAAAAGTTTGAAAACTATAGGCTCTTTATTCCGATTCCATATTTAATAATTGAAAATATTTTCGTTGTTGTGCGCGTGAGACGGATTAGAGCCAACATAATTTATTTCAATATGGTGGCCTTTCGGTACAGAGATCTTATCTCAAAGTAGATAGCTAGTTCTGTTGTGTGCGGAACATTGGGAGGCAGAGAGCATGTTCAGGAACTTCAGAAGTTATGGCAAAAGCTAAATGTATGTTGAAAGTGTTATTATACATCATAGAAAATACCTAATACCTAAGATGCAAAATACAAATATCGTTATAAAAATACAGCGGGGTTATACTTAAGGTGGAGGCGGCGTCAAGTTTGCTTTGAGGCTTAGAAGATTAGTAAAATCTGAAGCAATAATTATTCTGCTCGTTTGGATACATACAGGTACGTACATGTATGTGATAATGTTGTCGTGGGACTAACATGGTGACAAGGCTTCGCGCGTTATATTTCATATATAGCAATGAGATTTGAACATAAACAGTGATTCAACTGAAAGGTGATATATTATATGCAATGATTAAAATCTACATTTAAGTCGAACCAACTGTGCATAATATTTATTTTTAAGTCTTACGTTAAGTTGAATAAACTATATATGATGTATTGTAATCAAACACCAATGGTTGGTTAAAGCGGCATTAGGCAGAGGCGGATCCAGTGGCGCCCCCCCCCCCCTAATTTTCGACAGCGCCCTTTTTTACTACTGAAAGTGCCTTTTTACTGCTGAAAGTGCCTTTTTTCAGACCCAAATATTTCCTCTCCAAACGTTTACTTAGACGAAAATATCAGTCAAATAGCTCTTGGAATGTCTACAGATGCAAGGAAATGACGGATGATTGTCTTGGGGGGACACCCTCCCCCCCACACACACACCCCTTAAACCCCAGCGTGCCCCGTCTCCGCGGTAAGTGCCCTCATTTGTGAGAGGAGTTTGGTTTCCTCTAGAACCTCGTGAAATGACCTTGACCTGGATTGTGTCGATTGGATATTAAACTACATTTGTCAAATTCTCTCTCGCTCTGTCTAGTATAAAGTATTGGTGTACCACAATCATTATTTGAACAGAGAACCTTTTCAAAAACAGACGTAGCGTATGGTAAACAATTCAGATTATAAACATACATCATGCAAGAGCTAAATCTATATACCTATTACAGAATTCTTTGGGTCTGAAATGTTTTCTAAATTTCCAGGCCATAATCAACTCACGATGGCATCAAATATCTCCGATATTAAATAGATTAGAATAATTCAGTCATATTTTGATTTAAGCTAAAAAAAAAAAAAAAAAAATGGGGGACGAAATCGACTTAGCTTCGAACAACCAGTACAGTGGTTGGAATTATTACACACGTCTTGTCAAACCTTCCAAGGCTAATATCTTCGCTCGCAATTGAGTAATTTGAATGGAATTTTCGTATTATTCATTTTACATTATCTATAATATTTTCAAACTATTATAGCAAGAATGGCTGGTTCTTTATCTAAATCTTACATAATGTATCTTTAATAGACAACATTATTGATAATGTGTACAATTTATGAAATTAAGACTTCGTAATATTAATATGTAATATTGGTTATTATCGTGTTATTATCGGTAACTAAGTTATTATCGATGGATGATAGTTGTTACAAGGGCGTTATTGACTATTGTGGTCAGTTCATCTTATCCCTGACTATTAAAGGTGGGAGCTGAGCTGATGGAACTCGAGTTTACATTCCGTAATCAATTATTCCCATCTCCTGGGTTACACGTTTTACATCATTCATACTAACAAAGACTGAATAAAATCTTTCCATCAATTATTGTGAAATGAAAGTGGAATATGTACTTCTCATATTCTAGAAGTAATATCTTTTATTTTCGACTAAAGTCGTCTTTGTCGGAATTAAAATGTCGTCCGACTAGCTTCGTGTCTGTTTTCAAGTAGAGCTAAGTGTGTACAGCGTATGGTTTGTATACAATAGCTACCAAGCCAAGACGTATCTGAAGAGACCAGTTAGCTAAACTTAATATAAACCGTATGTTTATTCTACGGATGGGAATTCAATACACGTCGCTGAATAAAACCGAGTCAGGTCAAACTTCTTTGTTTTGAAAACAGTTTGGAATTAGCTGAATGCTATTGCAAAGCTGTAATTGTCTCAATAAGGCTGCGTTGAAATTGATATTAAAACGTATACAGTGTGTAAATAGCGCTGCCCTGGCAAACTTATATTTCTTTATTCTGTGAATCGCTATTCTTGTTAAGGTGAATATTTGTAAGTCAGGCTAGGGAAGTGCCGAATTTAGATGGAGAGAGTCCATAGGCTATTCCGCTTATCAGACCCCACCCCACAACACAACTGAGCAAAGCTATAGGTGTAAAAGTTCCCACTATCGCGATTCGTGCTGCAGTGGAAACCGTGCTGATCCTACCAGGTCTCATATTGAGGACTGTCGTATAGCAATTGTTTTGATCGTATCGAAACGTATCCGGACGTGTATCCATGTACCAAATCGAGGATTCAAAATAGAGACAATCATAAAGAGAGGCACGACAGTACGTAGGAACCTAAGATACCCCCCCCCCCTCCGCAGTGTTTCGTTGATTAGACCGCAGAATTTCTCAGGCCATTGTTTCAGGAATATGGCATAGGGCCTATACGTTATGGCAGTGTGATATATTATATTATACACCTTGGTCTAAGACGCGACCCCCACCCCACCCACCCACCAAACATCGCCTGTTAGTTCTTTAGTGGATGGATAATATATGTATATACATTGCACTATTATGATTTCGACCTCTAGCTGGCCGGTCACCTTTGGCTTGCGGCTGTGGTTTCGATCCCTGGTGTAAGCGTATGAGGTAGATAGGGGCGCCTTCGCAACCTCGTGAGTTTCCTCTGGGCACTCCGGTTTCCTCCCACTGCTAAAGACCCCTACGCGCAAGCGACTTATTGAAATAAAATTAAAACCATATGTTAGACCTAGTTTGTGTCGTCGAGTGGACGTTAAACCCCATTTTTTTTCTCTCTCTCTCTCTCTCTATTATGGTCATTAATGCTTGATTAGAGTGGACGCGATAATTGTTTTGATGAGTTAAATTTGCCTTCAAGTTGTCTAAAGTTGAAACGGACATATATGTGTTGATGACATATTTATGATGTGTCGATGGCGAGACACTTGTTTGACCATATCCTTGTTATGTTATGATCGCACTTTATTGAACCCAAACACCATATCCTTATCACATATAAACACTGTCTTCAAATGCGTTATCTTATTGGGTTCTAAATAAATAACCCGGATAACGTGTTGATGAGAATTTAAGGCCCACTTCTCCAGGACATTTTCAGCTATAGGATTTAAAGTTCTAATTCCGATTATATTTTGGTGAATAAAACTGCTTAAATTTGTGTTAAAAGCCCCCAAAATCGTCTACCTTAGGGCCGAGCAACCAACTCAATGTGATACGTTTTCAGTCAACTTAAACCCGCCAGTCTTCATCTGGGAATGCAGACCTGTGTCCCAAGTTGTATTATTCCGTACCTATGGATAATACCAGACTTTTATTTTATTTAAATAAGGTGTGGTTAAAATTTACCTTTCGTTATCAAGTACAGCACATGGTTTCTGCACTGTATAGACCTCTCAGGGAACGGCAATCGTTTAGCAGGTCACAGAATTTACCCGAAATTTTAAAAGGATTTCGTGTCCGGATAAGCAATTTTGACATTCACGCCCAAACGACTCAATATTTTGAACTGAAATTTTGAGACACGGTAAAAATACCATGGCGCTTAATATTCATTTGTACTTTCATTTTTGAGACTGTTCATATCGGGATAGTCTCTTTATTATTAAAGTTTAAAAAACATATAGCTCTAGGTGTAGGGCATTCTTGCATACCTTAAACACCCCCACCCACTCACCCCTGCGCACCCAAACACCAATGAGGCCGTAAAAGAATGGAGTGGGGAAAAAGTTTAACTTGTTTGTGAAAAATCCCCAAAGTCTCAACAGCTTACGATGGTTTTGATGGACTGGTCTTAACTATTCGGATGGGTTGAATGTTTCACACGACTATGCCAGTGGTCATTAAAAGGCTACGCGACTTAACGGACCATTACTATATTTATACATCCTGAAAGCGCAAAACTAATCTGTAGTAAATTTTTGGTCGCTAGGTCTCAGCCTGGGCCAATTATGCTTTCATATCAATAGTATGGTAGAGTATGGGTAAACATGTCAATTTAACGCATGTTATCGACGTCACACTTGACCTATAATTTATTTTATGTGGTTAAAGGGACATTTGTTTGAACAGAAGAAAGTTTAATTTAACGATTCTATTAATTCTCTTTTTTTTTGGGGGGGGGGGGGTAGGATGGGACCGAGTTGTTGAACTATATATGTGCAATAGCTATAGGTCGGCCTGTTCGTAATGTGGACGCTTTCATCCCCATCCTCGTTCATTTACAAACTCCCATATAGTGATACAGGTTGGAGGGCCTGACAAGGACAGCTGTGTCTAGTCGTTCGGATGGGACGAAAAACCGAGGTCCCTTGTACACACTGGCGTGCACGTAAAAAGTCCCTTGGCGGTTGGAATTCGATATAAGAGTATGTCGTAGTGCAGCTCTCCGGGAAGAATAGTAAGACGTTAAACCCCAATTTATTTCATTGCTATTATTTTGCACCAACTAGGATACTGAACAAACTACTTTAAAGATGTAAACACTTTTATAGGCGTTTTATAGGTTCACGAAAACAAATTCACCGTACACGACAATTTGCCTACGCCTGTATTTCAGTGTTGATTTGGCCAGTCTGATTACTGTTTAGTCCAACTAAAGAAGAAAATTATGCTATTTTTTTTTTTTTACAGGCCTAAAACATGCATCTTTAAGTTGAATAACGATAATTTAAAACATAATGTAAACGCCCTCTATTTATAAACTATAAATCGCTTTCATTACCCGATCAGTAAATTATATATACTGTAACAACAGTTTCAAAGGCAGATGGTCTATGTAGATTCTCCCAGTTAAACAAATATAACCTCATTTCTTTGAAGTGGCAATAAGCTTGTACTTTCGGAATAACTTAACCTCAATTACACTTATGACTAAATGATGATATGCATGATCAATTGCTTAATAGACCTACGTTTTAAAATTGTAACAGTTTTAAATAGATCACTTCAAAATGGTTCTCCATGATAAATGTTAACATATTTAGGTAATACAGGCCTATTGTTTAAATTACACAATTATTTAAAGTAGCCAAGTTGGACTTCTGATATCAAATGAAAATTTTAAAATTGTCACACGAATCGCGTGCAGGATTGCTTTTGAGTGATATAGTGAAGCAACTCGGTGGACGAGGCACACATATCCCACAGGAGAGAACTATCAGTACTAACCAGACACCAAAGACATCCATTCAGAATCTTCGGTATTTCGCCGAACATAACTGATTAGAAATTACAGTAAAACAGAAACGATTGAATGTAAATCAGTTTATATTAGGCCCTTATCCTATATACGTTGCGAGATCTGACTGTGTCCATATGTCTAGGTGCCAAAGAATATAGCGATTTAGATCCGTTAAGTTGTACGGATTGATACAAAATATTGCAACTCCAAGGGTTGCTGTTTAAGAGAGCTCATAATTTGATCGTGTAGTTTTATTGTGCAAACTACCAAAGAATCAATCCATTAGATATATAAAACTTTAGCGGTCAATTTACGAGTCATGAAAATTTAGCGCCAAATGATCCAATTATGTATGTATACGTATTGTATAGAGACCAGAGAGCGTTTTGAACCAATTATATGTAGGCCTACATCACTTCGGGTTTTGATCAAAATGAATTTTTCGCTCACAAAATTTGTTTCTTTGTGTTACAGGGGGGATTGTTTATCTTATGGAAACCGTGTTGAAAATAGGTGGTCTCGACACTTTAAAAGTGACTGGATAATTAAGTCTTAATTCTGGTGGAGTTACTTCCCTTCTGAAACTCTTGAAAAATAGAAGTCAATAACAACGACCGTGGGAATTACGCGGATATTTACAAAATTTTTTTTTGAAAACTGTTTTAACAGGTAAAATGTCTTGATTTTAAGCTGAAAATCTATTTCTGACTACACCAAGCGTCTCGTAGATAAATTTCCAAATCGCCATCTTATTATTTGGTGATCAACTTCAGTATTTTTATCCCTATTTTTTTGAATTGATAGAGATTCAGATAAGTCGATAAGTCATAAGACAAAACTAAAAGGGACAATCCCGATAAGAACAGAGTCTCAAAAATTGAAATCCGAGCATTTATGAAATTTATGGACCAAAATATAGAGGCATGGTGTATATACCTCGGCTCAAAGTTTCAGCTCAAAATATTGAGTCGTTTTGACGTTAACGTCAACACTGCTTATCCGGACACGTAACTCTTTTAAGATTTCGGGTCAATTTTTTGATTGGGTGACCTGATAATCGATTCTCGTTTCTTGAGAGGTCTATACACAAATATCAGGTTAGTTGGTTGGCCTTAGATAATGGGTTATAAGGGATTTTAACACAAAATTAAGCAGTTTTATTCCCCAAAAAGTTATCGGGATTGGCCCGATTAACAAAGTCCAAAACCCGTCTGATTTTTTAGTAAGATTTTTATTACTTAAAACACAATTAGAATTAATTGTAAAATTCCATCAATTCCATGTACCAATATCTTGTAGGTCATTGTGAAAAACTAACAGTTGAGTAAACAGTTTATGAGTTTAGACTTGAATTATTTATTATTTTATTAATTAGTTAAATTACTAGATAATTAGGCAGGTCATTTTAATGTAACAACAGGTTACAATTAATAAGTACATGTTCGGTAGCAGTACTAGTAGGCAAGTAGTACTGTAGTAATGTAGTGAGAGTAAGGGTGAAATTGGTTTTACTTTTAACTAGACACAAACTAGGTCATTTCGGGACTTACATGTGGTTCAATTTTATTTCAATAATTTTGTGGCACGCAGGGCTTTTCAGCTCTTGAGCAGTGGTAGGAAACTGTATGACCTGAAAAAAACCCATCTGTTGGCCAATCTGTGCCGTACATTTAAACATGCCCCAGCAATGTCACTCTGTTACATGTACATGTGCCTTATTTGCATGCTTGACGTGAATGGTTTCATCAGGTGCCAGTTAACTCGCCCACATGCAAACTCGTCCACAGTTCACTCATCCTCATTCCTCAACCATTGGTTAATTCTTCCGCAAGGCACATGTATTAGTTATTTTGTCCACCAGGCCCGGATTCAGGATTTTGTCGAGGGGAGGGGGGCACACATTGGAGCAAAGGATAATATGTTGCAACCTTGGATTGCTTGAATCATGTTTATATCATCTATTAAAGAGCAGATATGTGAACTACAACAGTAACAAAGAAAATGAAAATCAACTATGTCACTGGGTTTGGGGTGGGGCACAGTTATTATTATTGTTACAGCATATCAGTGCACCTTTTGATATCACATGTTCAGGGGTACTTTACTGTGCAGTGAGTTTTACGGATCCTGTAACAAACTTATAAGCCATGGGTGTGTGGATGACTCAACCAACGTATTTTGATATTTGTGAACAACTTAAGTAGGTTTTTGGTGTGGATTAGTTTATTCATCTCCATAAATGTACATGTATGATGTATGCAGTGATGGTAAATTGTCAAAATTTATGTTTTTATTTTTAGATTAAGATGAGTTCCTCTACTGGTGCCACTGTCAGGAAGAAAACAGAAACAAGAGTTGCAGATGTGGCTGAGAAACTAAAAGAATGGGCAATAGAAGAAATGAAGTTTAATCCACAGGGAAAATATGTTAATTCTAAACTTCCTGAATATGATGATTTCAAAGAGTAAGTTTGCTGTCTCTTGGTAAATCATCTCTACAGTAAATGTGCAGTAAACCCATGTTCTATATCTCCATTTTTATGGGGATTTTATGTATAGGGTAAGAATGTGCTGCCGGTATCTGGAATACTCTAAATAATGCATAATTTTACAAATGTATGATTAAATTTTATTTGTTATTAGGTTTTTGCATATTTTGAAATAAATATTGTATTAGATAATTGATAAAATATAAACTATTGGCAAGAATTTAATTTTGCTTTCCTTCAACTAATGGAAGTGTGTTTACAATTTTTGAGATATGTACATGTATGCATACAAGTAACTAAAAAGACAAAATATTCAGCTAATTAACCCTTAACCACGCATATTTGCACCACAACGTTATATTTCTAAGTGGTCGCAGTCACATATTTGCGTCCATAGCAAGAATTTTTTTTATAAGCCTCATTTGAGTATTTAGTTTCGTATTTAATTTGCATTTTGAAATGAGGTGAAACGAATAGTGCAAATTATAGATCAATTTATCCTCTTCAACTATTTTATTGGTATCAAGAGTCATCACTTATAATTATCCGGAAGAAGATGTGAAATAGGCATATAAATATTTCACCTTATTTGCGTGACCAGTTCAGGCCATGACGTCAAAATCACATTTACCGGTTAAGGGTTAAGCACACAATCATTGATTAGCATGTAGAATATTTGACAATGTGTAGATCTGACCAATATTGTGTAAATTATTTGCTCTTTCAATGAGTACGTCAGAATGTTTTAAAATGGACATTGTGTTATATTATGATTTTATTAATTTCACAAACATCTATTTCTTCTTGTAGTATCTGTCGAGGGCCAATGGCTGAAATTTGGAAATTTGTTACAGATAATGTTTATTCTGTTCAGTAAGTAGGCGTATATTATGATTACCATTGTATGTATTGAGTACTTTTGTACAATAAGCAAGGGTCTATATCACAGCACTGATTTAGCAAAACACTTTAATCTCTTAATCTCATTATTGAGATTAGGTATCAGTTTGGTTTAGAGCAGGATACAGTCTCTAGTAAATTTAAATATCGGTGATGAATCAGTGTGATATGTAAATGTAAGACCACTGATCAAGATGTTCAAAAATTTTAAACTTGCTCTAGATAGTGAACTTTTTACAGGCAAACTACATTTATTGTGTCTCTGTATCAAACTATCCTTATTGTAATACTTTTATGTATTTCTCAAAATTATAAATAGACTTTGGTTTAACTGAGTTATTACATGGATTTTGTTTTCTTATTTTTTTGTAGAACCGTGAAAAAAGTGAAGGGAAACCTGGCCTTGTATCCTTTAAGATTATACAGAAACAAATTTATGATTTAATTCCTTACAAGTAATAACAAGTGTTATGTACATGCGTTAGGCAGTGTATACTTATTATAAATGATTCATTATTTAATCTGGGTACATATGATATACAATACATTTTCATTATTTCCACTTAATAAGAATTTTAGAAAAGGTCATCAAAGGCACAGAAGATATGCTGTTCAACTACAACCAGGGTCAAAGTTCAATGAGAAGAAGGAAGAGTTGTTTGAAGAGAGAACCAATTTAAGTGGTCAACTTACTAATTGTAACTCTGATGTCAAACATCTAGAAAATGATTTACATAGACTAGAAAAAGATATTCTTAGAACAGGTAAAATATAAGTTCTTTTATAAAAGTTTTGATGAATAGAGTATGCTAGAAGGGTATTTAGCTTTTTATGACTCATTACATATATGTTTATTGAAGCAGACTATGAAGACTTCTACTTGAATAGACGTCATATATATAGATCATGTACATCAGGAATTGTTGTTATGAGTGTTTTTGCATGGCTCATTATTATGGCATTAACTCACTATATGACAGGCCCAAATTACGATCCCTAGCTTGACAGAGAAACTTCCTTACAATTTTCCAGTATTTTTTACTTTATCAGTGGTGCATAACACTAACAAGGAAAAGTGTCTGTTTATTCTTGATAGTTGGAAAATTTTCCCACATTGCACACATGATTACCGGTAGTTCAGTTTGTGTAGAAAAGTAAGATGTTAAACCACACTTTGTTTCATTACAGTTTTCTATATGCTTCCAACATGCATAATGTGTCTTAAGTCATTATCCTTTTTTTAATTCTCAATTCAATACGGTGTATACACTCATATTAATTTGTAGTAAATTTGAGTTAATGAATGTATTTATTTTGTTTAGAACATGAATATAAATCAACTGTTGATGAGGTAGAAGATTTAGATAAGAAATCATGTTTATTAGAAGTTTTCTCCAGACAATGTAGTGAAACAGTTTTAAATTACGACAACTTTAGTGAGAAAATACAGGCCAAGACTAAAGCTATAACGGAAAAATCACAGTATGTCATATTTTCGTTTTTTATTGACAAATATAGTTCTAGGAACAAGTTAGAACAGTTACTCAGTTTGAGTTCCAGAAAGATTTTTACTGCAATACACACTATAGCTACTGTATAAATTATTATACAACACACAGTCATCGACAGTTCTCAAAAGCAGACATCAGGCATTCTCAGCCTTAAGTTGAGAATTTACTTAAGCTTCAATCAGAGAAATATGTTTGACCCAGAAACACAAAACTTTGCTCCTAGTTTCTTATTGGTGAATTTGATACATTAAAACAAGAAAAGTTTTACAAATACTATATTTTAGTTAAAATAAGGCGAACTATTTTGAGAAAATCCTTAACTTAAGTCTGAGAACGCTTTGTGAGCTTGGGGCCAGGTATATTGATATTATGCCAAAGATCCACTGCAGGTTGGAAAGTAAAATAAGAGTAAGAAGAAATGTCAATATCAGAGCAAAATTTCCCTCATTGCACACGACCTCGCCTACATGTTTATCAGTTTTCATTAGTCAAATTGTTGCATTTGTTACATATATTTTGACTCTACTGACTCTATTTTGTTTAATATATTTTAATTCTTTTGCTCTGTACTGACTATCATATTATATTTTTACTGTACAGGCTCTTTTTGTACTGTACTCACCCTGACTCTATTTTTACTTTACAGACTCTATTTTACTGTAGTTTTACAATGCTGACTCTATTTGACTATATTTTATTGTAGTGTTGAATCATCTGGTCAACCATTATTTGTCACCAAATCTAAACCATGTGATGCTGGTGATAAAGGGTTGGAAACAGTCAGTGCTGTAAGTATAATACAAAAATTATGCTTCTATACTTGAGTGTACATGTAGAAGAGAGAGAGAGAGAGAAATGGGATTTAACGTCCACTCAACACAAACTAGGTCATTTCGGGACTAACATATGGTTTTTAATTTTATTTCAATAATTCGCATGCGCGTAGGGGTCTTTAGCAGTGGGAGGAAACCGGAGTGCCCGGAGGAAACCCACGAGGTTGAGAAGGCGCCCCTATCTCCATGCCACATACGCTCACACCAGGGCTCGAAACCACAGCCGCAAGCCAGAGGTGACCGACCAGCTAGAGGTCGAAGCGCGGCACTCTAGACCACTAGGCCATCCCAACCCCCCTACATGTAGAAGAGATGAGGGGAGTGGTCTTACACATGGGTTTAGATTAGGTGGACGGTCATTGAGTGAATGTTCTTGTTTCATTTCCATGCATGTTAGTGACAAGGAAAAGAAACCCCTCCTACAGTACCAAGTGGATTTCAGGCGCGGATCCAGAGGGGGGGTCCAGGGGGTCCGCCCCCCCCCCCCCTGCTCAGACTTGAAATTTTTTTTATGCGATTTTATTGGCGATTTAGACCTGTTATTTTGGAATTTACCTTCCGGAAATACGTCAGAATGAACCAAATTGAATCTAATTTACCAAATTATTGGTTGAGCGCAATTAGTTAAGCAATTATCAAACCTAGACCACCCCCCCCCCCCCCCCCCCCTGCAAAAAATCCTGGATCCGCACCTGGATTTTCAGTAGGTCATCTGGTTTCCATCCGCTGAATACAAGTGATTTATTGCAATCCTATACGTAACTGGTATGGGATTTATGTCCGGTTTATTGATATAAACATGTACAATATATATTAGTCCAAAGGGGGGTTGGGATGGCCTAGTGACAAGAGTGCCGCGCTTCGACCTCTAGCTGGCTGTGGTTTTGAGCCCTGGTATGAGCGTATGTGGCATGGAGATAGGGGCGCCTTCTCAACCTCGTGGGTTTCCTCCGGGCACTCCTGTTTCCTCCCACTGCTAAAGACCCCTATACGCGCAATCGAATTATTGAAAAAAAACATGTTAGTCCCGAAATGACCTAGTTTGTGTTAAGTGGACGTTAAACCCCATTTCTCTCTCTCTCTCTAGACCCATTTTCATCTATTCTAATTAAGGTTCCAAAGGATTGAGCCATATGTCCTTTAAGTGGTAAAAGCAGTCATAATCATTGTTTTTTGTGGTACATACATGTATATATTGTTGTAAATCAAATCTATGTTATTAACTCATTAGTCCAGTCGGTGCAAAAAAGAAGGACATTAAACCTCATATCATTTCATAAAAATAATATCTCAGGTTGTAAGGCTAAAAGATAAATTTCCTTTCTGTCAGCATTTCCTTATTGTCTGTTTGTGACAGTATGTATGTTAATTGTTTGTATCATCTGTTGTACTCTCTTTATTTGTTTTCTTTTTTTATTAGTTTTATAGGTTTGGTACTATCTGCTTTTCTATAGTGTCTGTACAGTTTGTTTCTGTACTATCCATTTGTGTACATGTACTATCTTTTTGTGGGGGGGGGGGGAAGGTTGTACTGCTTGTTTGTTTATATGTCTGTACTGTATGTTTGTTTTTACTGTCTAACTCTACCGCGGTCGTCTTATTGGTAGTATTCTGTTATAAATGTACAGAAAAGTCAAATGATTTATTTTATTGTTATTTTATTTATTTTATCAGAAAAATGTTCGTGAAACGTGTGAAAAACTAGAAGGTTTCTTAAATGACACGTTGCAAGGTTCTTTTACTTCTGATAAAACTACGTTGTAAGTACTGAATACAGTTACTCTCAGCTTATGCTCGAAAATGATAAAAGAACACTTGTCAAAATGTTGTACTTTATCTGTACACACCGATGATTGTTTTTTTTTTTTTTTATAAATTGTGTTGTATTTTTCATATTCAAAAAAACTTAATCTAAAATATTTTAAGGATGCAGCTTTATGATTGGCCGAAATCTAAAATTTGTGCTAAGATTTCATTGCTCTGACACTGACCGATCAGTATTGTAAAAAGAAATTTTAGTCAATGTTTTTGTCAATAATTAAAGTTTAGTCAGTGCTCAATCAACATCTAATCAGTGCTCTAAAAAATCTTGTGAATAAGACCCTGTCTTTAGTCAGCATTCTAAGTGTTTGTATAAATTACATTTTTATCTGAATTCCAGTCATCAGAATAAAGATCAGTTATGGAGTGATGTAGAACGAGTTTTATCGGAGTTTAGAACCCAACAGATAGTCAGTTCTTTAATAGCTAATACACAAGATGCGATACTCAATCTTCGAGATAGAACAAATAAAATAAACATCAGAAAAGATGCAGAAAATTTAAGGTGAGTTATAAAGTGAAGACCTTCAAATTTATTGTGGTATATTATCTGATTAACATTTTTCAACATGGTCATGACCTCTTCCTTCATCTTTATAAATTTGTTGTTGTCACTCTACAGACTACATTTATCACATGACTAATTATCCTTTTATATGTAGTTCACATTAGTAAGTCGTTGACGTAGAGTTCCTGAGTTTGATCCTGGTGTTGGTCGAGAAAGGTCATCTGTTTTATTTTAGAGTATCTAGCAAAGGACAATGTATAGTTATTCATGTGGAACTGATAAATGAGGTTCCGTTTAAACATTATCATGCATGTAAAAGAACCTCTGACAGTTGGAATTTGATATAAGAGTAGGCCGTAGCACCACTGCCAGGGCAAAATTTCTCTCATAGCACACGGCATGGTGTATGCACATCTTCATTCGCCCAGTTGGAGAAGAACAGGAGGACGTTAAACCCTATTTCATTCATTGATACATATAATCTGTTACTTGTAGATTTCAATATGAACAAGGGGAGTTAACTGATGTATCAATGCCATCAAGTGCTCTGCATAGTGTTAGACAATTAATAGAGGTATGTTGAGAAAATTAATGCTTTTGAAAAACCAAAGAGATGGCAATCTTTCTAATGGGATATACACACTAATAGTATAATATTTACATTACCAATGATCTTCTTGAGTAAATGGAATGAAGTTGATTACGAGAAATCAGAAACAACATTTCATCAAATCTGTGATGTTTGCAGCATTTTGTTTTAGATGAAACCACATCAAAATGTTTAACGTAAATAAAATACTAATACAAATGGATAAATGTTTATCGAGTACTGTACATATAAGAATTGAATTTCCTGTGGTTACAGCTGGTTGTGTGTTCAGTTCTTCAGTTCAGTTTATGGAATTTAAATTTATGACCAACTAATGTCAGATCATTCACTTTTTCTTGTTTGACGATATTTGTATTTATATCACAGGAAGGTCAAGTGAAACATGTCAACAGATTTTTTGAATCTGAGAAACATAAGAATCAAGCATGGCGGAGCAGACAACAATTGGAAGAAATAAAACAAAACATTGATAAAATTCTTGTACAGAAATTTCAGGATAAACCTGGAGAATTGCAGTTAGCAAGGTAGGAAACCCTATATTTAACCAATATTTTAAGTTAGAATTCTTCCATTTTTGCTCCGTGTTTAGCCTTTATTGACTTTAATATAGTATGTGGGTCCTTGATATAGTATGTACATGATAGGACTTTAATATAGTATATACATATTGGTGCTTTAATATAGTATGTACATTTTAGGACTTTGATATACATGTTGGAGCTTTAATATAGAATGTACATGTTGGGACTTTGATATAGTTTGTACATTTTGGGACTTTGATATAGTATATACATGTTGAGACTTTGATAAATTTTTTTACATGTTGGGACTTTCATAAATTGTATGCACATTTTGAAACTTTTAATAAATTTTATGTACATGTTGGCCTTTGGTTAATTTTATGTACATTATACATGTAGGGGCATTTGTATGCACTAGGTATATGTTGGGGCATTGATTTAGTACATACAAGTTGGGGCTTTTGTATATACATAGGTATATACTATATTGGGGACTTAAATATACACTGTAGTCTGTACACACACAAAACACAAAGAAAGAGGCAAAGGTCTTTGAGAAAAATCCAACACTGTTGACAATAATTTTTGTATTGTTCTTTATTTCAGAAATCTAATTGATACAAATCTGGCGCTTGCAGCTGATAGATCTGGTCTCCATTGTTCTCTGGCAGAGGCAGAACAATTACGAGAATCTATTAGTAAAGGAATACAGGAAAAAGAAGTACTACAGGCCAAATTTTACAAGATTAAAACATTTAAAGATCTGACTGTAAGTTATTTATATATTCCAGATAATTTGAAATTTATTCTTATGTTTAGATAGAGAATTTGTTATTTTTGCACCTTTCCTGTTTATTAGCTTATTTTTGATTGGTTTTTTTATTTACAGGAACAGAAACAGAATCTAATTCGTGTTTTAGCCAAACAAAATTTAAATTCGAGATCTCGACTTGATTCACAGCAAACAGAGGTAATATAGGAGATGTTAAATGAGTATAGCTAAGGTCTCTCGATCACAATTGTCTTTGGTGCAGATCGCATCAGGACTCCGAGATGAAAACCTTTATATGATTTTACAATCCTTGGTGACTGCGGGCTAATAAGGAAAGTGTTCCTTATCAGTCGAAACAAAAAAATATAATGTCCACCAATTTACAGATTGGAATGAGCGTAAAAAAACATTGACAATTTCAATTTGATTAAGAGTAGAGGAAAATGTAAAATTCCCCCCTCACAATTCAAACGTAACCGTTACTGTGAAAGATACCATGATATTGGTATCCCAATAACTGAAGTATTGTTGTGATGAGAGGAACCATGTTAGCTCAGTGAGTAGGACATTGGCTTGTCAACCTGGAGATCTTGTGTTTGATCCATGTGTTGGGCGACAAAATTCATCAGGATTTCTGGTGTTGTTCCCCTGTGTCAAGTGGTGTAGAGCAGAGGGCCTGGCAATGGACAACATGGGCAAATGGGCAAAAAATGGAAGTATACGTAAAAAACCCATGACAGTTGGAATTCGAAATGGGAGTAGACTGTAGCGCGCTATCCGGGCAAAATTTCCCCAATAGCATACTCCCTTGCCTGTCTAATTGACCTAGTATCAGAAGAACAGTAGGACTTTAAAGACACCTTCCCACATACAAACTGGGTGACTTGATGATATATTTGGACTTGAAACATATTCAAACTAATTAATCTATCAAAAATTTTGTGTCAAATCACTCTCAAATCATTGTATTCAAGAGAAAATACCCCAAGATATAAACAAATCTATATTTAGAAGCCCTGTAACATGACTGAGGGAGGGCCCATTTTCAAAATGTATTACTATTTGTTTCAATTTTTAAAGGAGACGTCTTCTTCTGTATTGTAACAAAATATATTGAATTTTTTCATTAACTTTTTCAGATATCCAATTACATTAAAAATTCTCTAACTTCTCATCACTCAGATACCAAAACACTAACTGATAGTCTTAGAAACAGGATTTTACAAGAAATGGATAAATTCTCTACATTATCTCTACCGTATTTAATATACTTGTATCTAGATGGGTAAGTCTCTACATTATCTCTACCGTATTCAATATACTTGTATCTGGATGGGTAAGTCTCTACCATATTTAATATATCTGTATCAAGATGGATAAATTCTCTACATTATCTCTACCATATTTAATATACTTGTATCTAGATGGATAAATCTCTACATTATCTCTACCGTATTTAATATATTTGTATCTAGATGGGTACATCTCTACATTATCTCTACCGTATTTAATATACTTGTATCTACATGTAGATGTGTGAGTCTCTATGTTATCTCTACCGTATTTAATATATCTATATCTAGAAGGGTAAATCTCAACACAATCTCTACTATATGTAATACACATCTAGATGAGCAAGTCTCATAATCATCTTTTTAGGTATCTGATATACGGTTCAGTTACTAAATCCCATTGAAACAATTTGGTTTATACCTGTATCTAAATCGACAAGTCTCTGCCTCCTGGTTTTTAATTGGACACTTTCTACACCTTTCATGAATTATGATTTTGTATAGAAACATATATTTTCCATTCTATTTTCCAGTGCTAATAAAGTGTCTGGATTGGACCTGTCTATAAATCATTACCATCATCCAGCTTGTATCGCCTCCAGGCAGCCATTACAAACTTTGATAAAACATTTGCACTTTCCTACTTATAAGGTATGATATAATTGATATAACGACTAGTCTGTCAGATAAGGGGGTTTGGCTGATTGGAGAGCGTGTGCGTGTTTGATCACATGGTCTGCGATTAAATTCAACGCCATGGCTTCGAATCCCAGCTTGTATGGGGAAATGAATACACAAATATAAAGTTCAAGGTCCATGTTTTGTTAGAAAGCTTTGTACAATGACATCAGCTGTTTTCAGTAGGCATTGAGATCTGTAGTTAGGACCGTGATTATACCTCTTTTGTTAACATAGCTTTTATAGCCAATCGAAGTCTCTCTCATCTTTCATTGCAAAAATTTTATTTTTTGTTATAAACAGTAAATTGATCCCAGGCTAGTTAAAACATATATTAGCTCTGTTTTGTCCGATTTCCTGTCACATAGATCCCTGAATGAACATTAAATCCTAGTTCTCTTTCTTCATCTTTTTTAACTATAAACATTGTTTTCAGGCACCAGAATGTTTGTTACCATGGTGTTTAAGTATGAAAACAGAAACAGATAGTTATAGAAGTTTAATGGAATCACAGAATACAGCTAGTAGACGAGTTTATGGTCTTCAAGATAGAATAGATACCATAGAAAATATTACAGGTATGTATGATGGGGGGAGGGGCTACATCATGAAAATTAATAATGATATTTTCTTTTTCATAGTAATCTATTCTTATTTCTGATTATTTTTAGTGGTCTAATGTGCATGCTTTAGATCATAAGGTCTTTTGTATGGTTTTAATCCAAAGCTTGTACGTGACATGGAGTAGAGTTGCCTGCCTATCCTCATCCATGTAAACTAGTTAAACCCCCTTTTCTCATGCTCACCATTTTCTAAAATCCCCAAATTAATAAGCAAATAATTGAACATCTTAATGTGTGGTCATGGACATTAAACCCCAATTATCTCCCAATCGAAAATATTTGGTTCTACAGTTTACGGATACCTGTTCTCTCCGTTAACTATATGAATCTTTAATGTAGTAAATGTTTCTGTTAATCAGACTTTCAGGATGAACCCTTTGCATATTTATGAATATACCCTAGTTCAGCCTTGCTTTATAAAATCTGTGAAGCTGGTGATCCGAAGATCTGTTCAAACTTTTTAATATCGTCACCTTCTGAATTTAAACAAACATTTTAAGCAGACCCCAGGTTGGAAGATTTAATTAGACTCATTGTAAGAGCTTTAAACAAACCCCTTGTAAGCAGTTTTAAACAGGCCCTATTTAAGGAAGTTTCAAACAAAACCCATATGCATATATAGTTTTAAACAGCTTTAAACATACCCCAACAGACTCCATAATATACTGAGTTTTTAACGGTTTAAACAAACCCCATATAATTAAGGAGTTTTAAACAGTTTAAAGTTTATACAGACCCTATAATATAAGGAGTTTTAAACAGTCTTAAACAGACCTGTGACTTTCATTTTCAGCTCAAATAAAAGAAAATACTTTAGGTAAAACGGGCACTTGAAACTGTTGAATACACAAAATCACTTTTATTATTATTCACACAGTTGTTTAGTTTCTTATTTACCACAATTTTTTTTAAAGGTTTGACATTTCCCCCTAATATTGTTGTATTCATTTTCAGATCACATTTATAAAAGACACATTTGTGAATACAAACTGTTTCATTTTGTTCATCTTATCAGCACAAGATTTTTTTGATTTTCTCTTTGCTTTGCTTTGCTTTACAGTGGCTTAAAGGAGCTAAATCTCCTTGATATGATATTATTTGCGAAAGGTCTAGTTTGATTTATAGAATTCGGCGTTCAACCTTGTGAGTTTTCTCCGTGGCTGCCCGTTTCCTCTCATAGCTAAAGTACCCAATGTGCAAGCAAATTATTGAAATAAAATTTTACAATGTTAGTCCCGGAATGACCTAGTTTTACCGAAGTGTTGATCGAGTTGACAATACATACTGATTCAATTATTATGATATTGATCCCTTGTATATTCGTGAGGAGCCACATGGGCTCAGTGTATTTGATCCCAGTGTTGGTTGAGAAAGTTCATCAAGATTTTCCCGCGTGGTTCCCCCTTGTCTGTTGTGTATGACAGACGACCTGACAACTTATAGTCATTTGGATGGAACACAAAAATCTAGGTTCTGGTGTTGGCCGAGAAAGTTGATCAGGATTTTCTGGCATGGTTTCTCCTTGTCTGTGGTGTAGTCATTTGTTTTGGACGTATAGCCAAGGTCCTGTGTAGTGTACATATTGATGTGCATATAAAAGATCCATTGACAGTTGGAATTCAGTGTAGATCTCAGCCCCGCTGTCCGGACAAAATTTCGCTCATAGCACATTGCATGACGATGCCTTTCGTCATTAGGCCAGTCAGAGCAGAACAGTAGGACGTTAAACACAATTTCATTTCATTTGTTTATTTTAGACCATTGTTTTTAAAGTAAGAATAATTTTCTGATGGAATCAATTGTTTTTCTTATAACTTATTGTTTGTTTTTGTTTTAGAATTGTGTAGTAAAGTATCAGAACATGATAAACATCAAATGGAAACATTATTACCTCTACTACAGAAGAGTATCACCCTGGCAACCAAAGGTTTAAAAGATTGTAGCCAATTAAATGAAGATATTCAAGCTTGGTAAGTTGAAACATTGTCAGAACTCATTCATCAGTTAAACATTCTACTTTATTTGGGAGAGATGGGGACAGGGTCTAACAAGGTGTATCATTCGGTCAAGTGGTTTCGTACCTGCTTGAACATGGGGGGGGGGTTGGGATGGCTTAGTGGTCTAGTGTGCAGCGCTTCGACCTCTAGCTGGCCGGTCACCTCTGGCTTGCAGCTGTGGTTTCGAGCCCTGATGTGAGCAGCCCTGGTGTGAGCGTATGTGGCACTGCTAAATACATCCTATGCGCAAGCGAATTATTGAAATAAAATTAAACCATATGTTAGTCCCGAAATGACCTAGTTTTTGTTGAGTGGACGTTAAACCCCATCTCTCTCTCTCTCTTTCTGCTTGAACATGACGAGGAGTAGGGTCGTCTGTCCAACCTCCTGGGTTTTCTCAGGATTATCCAGTTTCATCTCACTACCAAAGATCCCTACATGAAAGTGAATTATTAAGATCTAGTTTGTGTTGAGTGGACATTAAACCCCATTTCTCTTCTAGTTTTCTGTCCTACTTCTGCACGAACACGGCTAATGAAGACAGACATATTTGGCTGTTAAATAATTATTCAATTTAATATGTTTTTGTAGGATTGATCAACCAGCCCAGTTTTCTACTCCATGGCTGAAACATGATAAATACACATTTAAACAGTTATTAGAGAGATGGACTGTCTTATGTACCAGACTCCGACAAATACAACTACAGAAAACTGGGGATACATAAAATATTCCAGTTATATAGTCCAGTCCAGATTTCTCACACCTTACTATTATTAAATTTTTTTTTGTTGAGCATTTCAAAGATTATTCTCTGAATGTCCATCCACCCGAGAATTATCTTCTAATTTCTAAGCAAATTTTTTTTATAAACAATATTTATTCACAAACTGAGGGGATTGAGGAACACACAAAGCCTATGTAAGTATGTGTCCATCTGGAGTTTATTGCTCTATCCAGGTAGGAAATATAAGTGTGAACGATGCATGCTAACCTTATAGAGTTCATAATATTATTGAAATATTTTGTTCACTTCTTTCATACCCTTAGTGTAAATATTTTCTTGTATATTTGTTAATGTTTTGTTAATTATTATTAAATAATATTATATTCAATTGAGTTAAATGCATTTTATTACTGTAATGTAAAAGGATTGGACAAAAGTTACTAAAGGTATGAACGAAACATAATCCTTTCCTAGCTGCTAAATAATTAAAACTAAAATTATCCGTCATTTCCTTGTGTCTGTAGCCATTCCTAGAGCTGATATTTTCGTCTAAGTACACGTTTGGCATGGTCATATTTGGGTCTGAGAAAAGGCACTTTCAGCAGTAAAAAAAGGGCATTGTCGAAAATTTATGGATGACCAAACAGCTCTTTATTCAGTGTTCTTAGTTCCAAATTCTTAGTCCTTAATTCTTACTTCTTCATTTGATCAGAAAAATACAACGAAAAACCAAATATCGAACAACAAATTTCAAAATACAAATCTCCAAATACAAATCTTGCCAAACATTTCTCTAAAACATTTCTTCAAAAACATTTCTCCAAAAACATCGAACCGGAACATTCGAAATCAACCTAGCATACAATAAGTCACCATCCAATAAAGAAGAATCGAGCAAGCATACAACAAGTAAAATCGTACAATGACTGGAAATAGTGTAAAAATATTTTATATCAAAGTTGTGGTCCCTCTAGAGGTCACAATTTTAATCCGATTTTGATAAAACTTAAAATACATCGTTATAACCTACAGATCTTGATTCTTTTCCATATTTGCGCATATCGGATTGTAATTCCCTGAATTATTACCCCTGATTGGCTTTGAAATGCTCAACAAAAAGCCTTTTATGGGTTGTGGCCCCCCTGGAAGTCACAATTACTATCCGATTTAAAAACCCATTTGATTATATCACTGTTATACCGTAATGAATGTTGAGTTCGAATTTCGTGAAAACCGGACCCAAATGGCTGGATAAAATGGCCACCGCTTGTACATTGTACGCGAATAGTGTAACAATATTGTATACCAAGGTTGTGGACCTGTAGAGGTCACAATTTTAATTTGATTTTGATGAAACTTGAAACAGTTTAAGGTCTTGAGACAAACAAGTATAGTGATTTTCAATGAATGTTGATAATTGTACAGCTAAATCCATAATATTAAATGTTTCGTATACTAAACGTTAGCATGGGGCAGAACTTTATAAAAAAAAATTCTAATGATGTTTGATAATTACTTAATATGCGACAACTCTTGTTGACTGCCCGGACGATTTAGCTGCTGGTGGGCGTATGTTTCGTTGTCTGGCAACCTATTTTTGTTGATGGGCTTGGGGACAACTTCTGAAAAGTATAAATTTCAGTGTCCGTTTCCTGGAACATATGAAGTTCAGTAAAAAGTGAAAATTAAGTCATTCACCCGTGGTTGGTATAGTTCCTCACTATAAGGAATGTCTAACCATTGCGTCTATTTACATGTTAATTATCAAACTGGAAAGGGGTGATTAAAAGGCCCGTGTACATTAGATCATTAAATTAGCTGAAATAAAACCATAACCCAAAACATATTGCACAGCAAAAGTTATCTTTTAATTATCATTTAATGTTCAAATTGGTGTCAGATTTTTTTAAACTTGTTTTTTACGTGCAGAATACCGTTCTGTACAATAATCAAAAGCTAAACTTTGCAATAATTTGCAGTGCAATTTATTTTAGGTGCTTTTCTATATTTGCCAGCCTGTTAGGGGTGGCCCGTTTCAAAAATAAATAATAAACGTTTTGTCATTCTTCTGTTCAGTGGGGGGTATGGTGGCTAAGACGCGTACAAGCCCGGGGTCGCGTGTTCGATACTTGCATTGGCAGAGAAAGTTCATCGGCGTTTATGACGCTGTTTCCCCATGGTGCAGGGCGGAGGGCCTGACAAGTACAGCTGTCGGGTTGTTCGGATAAGATGAAATCCCGATGACCCGTGATGCATTGGCGTGCACATAAAAGATCCATTGGCAGTTGGAATTCGATAAAAGAGTAAGTCATAGAGCTGCTGCCCGTCATTGGGAGCAGAATAGTAGAACGTCAAACCCCATTTCATTTCATTTCTGTTCAGTGTTCCGGTACTAATTTTTAAGGATACATAGATGAAACGGGACACTTTAAAAACTACAATTCAAAAACAAAAGCACATTTTGCTGACAGACATTTTAATAATAAGTAAATTTTAAAAATATAAAAGTTTTATAGAAATTGTGGTTATAACAGTAACACTTTTTACATCTTAAAAATATTTTAGTCGGACGGAATACTATATAAATAAAAAATTTAAAAGTAAAAACAAGGCAAGATAAACGTTCAAATATATCGAGGTCAGAATAAAAAACATATATACTGTATAACCTAGATATATGTTAAGTAGTACATGAAATGAACTCTTCACAGAAAGTCTAATATCACAGATATAACTAAAAAAGGACGGCTCTACATCTCATGGGAAAAAACAACAATAAATTTATTAAACTAGGCCTAGGGCAAAACAGTCCTTTGAAATTCGGGTCTGACAAAAAAAAAAAAAAAACTATACCGCTTTTGGAGACAAATAGATTCAGCCTTTGTCACATTCTTTCATCCAAAGTTTGAAAGATTTAAATCGTCTTTTGTGCAGCTGGGCTTTAAAAGCATAAACAATCACAGATCATGAACGAATAGCAAAATAAAATAGTGGATACGATTTCCAAATAGTGTCATTTAATTTCAAATAATATCAATAATTTTCAAATGCATAAATATCACAAAATTCATTAAATATAGGCAAATTTAGGTTGCGATATTTTTTACAACGTATACACATTACAACGTATAGATGGAAATGTACAGTGCCGGATTAAGGCATAGGGGCCAAACAAAACAAGCTTACAGGCCAGAACCATCTTACAATTCACAGGGAGCCCGCAAAACTTCAGGGGGTATGTTCTCGTTTGCTTTTCAAGTATTGTTTGGCATTTTTTTTGTTGCATAGTTGCTAAAATGGCTTGTGTAGCAAACGTAGCCAACGACATCCAATACTTTGGGCTTTACCCGGTCTAAATCCGACACTGCATAAATATCACAGACTTGTTCTCTGATATTAAAAAAAATTCCATTTTTGATTGTACCTCAAATATAATATTATATACACAGATATCAGTAAACACTATAATTATAAATATAAAGGTTTAACTGTAACACAAGCACTAAATATTTCTAGTTTAAAGAAAATGGCCGAGAAGCGATGCACAAAATAGTGGGCATTTCGGGTAGGTTTGATTGGAATTGATCCGGATTCGTTCTTAATTCAGCTTGTTTTTGTGGTTAAATACACAAGACAGTTCATGTTTGTAACCTATACAGAATAAACTATTGGTTTGAATTACATTGTAAAAAAATACCAAAAATATATAAGTGCAAAGGTAATCAGATTCGGTTATCGATCAATCAAACACACCCTTAACATTATGCACAACGGTTCTCTGCTCGTTGATGGTGCATAAATATTAACGTGTTCAGACTAAAAAAAGGAGTACTGGGCAGATCTGAATAGGATCGTGTATTATTAATACTTTACACATGAGAAGTCTCGCACCCGCATCTTTTTTGTAATCTGAACTCGTTAAGATTTTTAATTTCTTTCATTTAGGATTTGAACTTCAACTTGGATCCATGTCGATCTATGGGTAGATTATAGAGCGTGTCTAAAGGCGGGAGTCCTGCTGGAGTGCTGTTTCCTGAATTCTTGCACAGCCCGGTGAACGAATTTTCAGAATAGAACGTATTTTCAGGAGTTCTGTTATGAGGGAATCCCAAGTATTTGTTATGAATTCCGCAATCTGTTAGAAGAAAAAGCAATATTAAGAATACAAACTACCAGTAGCAGTTTTAATAGTCTAAATTCATAGACTGCTGAGCGTCAGAATTCATATAAAAATACAGAAGCGTTGCCATCATGACTAATGTAAATTTATATACTAAATAGGGTCTTAATTTGACTAAGCACAGGCAAATAGAAGTGTTTAATTCTGAGTCAACAGAGGGGTCAAGGAGTTTCTTAATTCTGACAAAATGGACGCTATACCTGTGTTTTGATTCTAACCAACCACAGGGTATCGAAGTTTTCTCTATTCTGACTAGACATTGGGATATCCCATTAATTGACTAAACAGATATGCATCGCAGTGTTTTAATTCTTACTGAACACATGAGTGTAGCAGTGTCTTAATTTTGATTAAACACAAGGGAGATGCTGGAATGTAAAACACATTAAAAGGGATTTGAGTGACATTAAGTGACTTACCTCCTGTTTTAGTTTTTGGGTAGTAACAGCATTTCCAGACAATCAAGCCAACTATTATGCCGACCAAGAGTATAGCCATTATAGCCAAGGCAGCGATTATACCCGGATGAAGACTTTTGTCATCTTTACCTCTAATAATCTTGAAAAGAAAACGACACATTCTTAATGGATTATAATTGACTGGTCAAAATCAGCTAAAGATCTATTAGCTGAAGAGATAGGAGGAGAAAGAAATGATGATATTGATAACGAAAGTGAAGAAGATGAAGAATTAAAAGAACAAAGTGAAAAATGTTGTAATATAGAAACAGCCTTAAACTATTGTGACCAAATAAAAACACTAGCGGAAAAAGAGAGTAATTTCGAACTTTTGGATGCTGTCATGAATGTTAGAGACATAACATCAAAATTAATTATTACAAAATCAAAATGTGCCAAGCAGCCAAAAATTAGTGACTTTTTTGTTTAATGTTTGTTTGTTGTTGAGATATACATATTGTTTGTTATTAAGATATACATATTGTTTGTTATTAATAAACTACCTGACACGGTTACTTTTTTTAAGAGTTATATTTTCTTTTTCTATTTTAAGAGTTATCTTTTCTTTGTCCTATTAAGAGGCCATTCCCATTAAGAGGCCACTCATGGCATTTCCCTTGAGTGGCTGCTTAATACAGATTCTACTGTATTGGGGTAAATTGTAAACCTTTCATGATCAAGCAAATATGTAGTGATAACACAAGTAATTCCAGGTTCCGTGCACTACAATGACACTACATATTGCAAATAGTTGGATTTAAGGAGACGATGCCACTGATTGGTGACTAATATAGTTTTATCTCGCCTGCTTAACCTTTCTGTACCACTGAATTGGAGGGACCACACCGGGAAATCTCGTTGAACTTTCTCGACCAACGAAGGTATCAAATTCCGAAACAAAATGTTGATTTAACTTAACAGGTCCCCCTTTAACCCAGCGCCCATCACCTTTACCCCATTACCAAATACCATCGTTTAAAGACGATCATATAATAAGAAAATGTCTAATTACCGGTCCACAGCTGACACCATAGAAAGATTGTCCATCCATCATCATATAAGGAAGCAGATTGAGCGTTTGGTTTCCATAGTTGAATGATGTGGTATTCTCCACAGTTGAACATAGGGAATACACCGTGGAGTTAACATCAGCTAGACTACCCTCTACTGTCATAGATACTATTACACTACCTGTAATACACAATGGTCATTTTGAGACTAACATATATCCACTATATTATAATATGAAGTGAAATGGGGTTTAAAAACCTACTCTTCGGTTCGTACATTTCCGTATTTCAAGAGTTTTTTATGTGAACCCATCAGAAAGACCAGGTTATTTATTTCCATACCCTCCACAACTGAAACTTGATAAACCCAAAGAACCAAGGACATCCTGGTTAGTGAGCCAACATCTTACTCATTGAGTCACCGCGGCTCCTCAAGTCGGAAATACATGGAGCTGAAACATTATGATGTCAGAAATTAATTTACCTGGTCTGACTGTGTAGCCTGTTATTCTCATAGAAAGGTCTTTGAACATATTACTATAATAATTCATGATCATAACACCAATATATTTCGAATTGGCATCAAATACAGCGTCCACTTTAACGTCTATAACATTTGTTCTGGCTACCACGATGTAACTTTGGGCTGCAGACGTAATTCTGACTTCCTTTTCATAATGGAAATCGTATCCAGCCGGATCGGTGTAGATATGGAAATCCAGGAAGTAAGTTCCGATTGCTGTTAGGTTGAAGTCGTTGAAGAAGACTCGTCCGTTACTTGGGTCAAAGGTCAGATTTTTTGTTCCTTCCAGACTTCCGTAGTAGAGAGTTGGATTCATTAAGGAGGCTTGGACAAACCAAGAATGGTTCTGAAAAAGTAAACAATCATGGTAGTAAGACAGCTTGTTCCAATGGTAGGGTGTATTAACAGGTGGTATGCGGGCGCTTTGTCCCCCGTTTAATTTAGTGTGACGTGAATATGTTTATCTATTTTGCGATATATTTTATCTATATTTCTATATGTTTTCGACTACAGCAAAGATTTTACATCGTCTGTAATACAGTTTAGATTCCATGAAATTACAGCACTGAAAGAATTATTGTACAACACCCAGAAAGAGCTTACTTACTCGCCATGCAATATCAGTGATGACACTTCCAGTGTCTGCATCTCTAAGATCTATAACCAATTCAAACAGCTCGTTCTCCAGCAGGCTGGTCGAAATGGACACCAAATTAGCAGTCACAGATCTGGCAGTAATCGTCAAAGCGTCAGTTGATATACTGAAATTACCAGCGGCCGATGGTGATGTGACTCGGAACTCGACCACGTAACCGGTTCCCATATGAGAAATGGCTAAATCTGTAAAATTTGCCCAACCGCTGGAGAAGGTGACAGTTGTGGTTCCTATAAGCGTCGCTCGTGAGTCGGTTCCGTTGAACAATGTGGCAGTTATTTGCCATGGTGACGAACTGGCACCTAGAGTCGTCATATAATTTCCCTGAAAAGAATTAAATTGAGTTTATAATACAATACATTGAAACGGATAGTGTCATTTCCCCCGACAAGTCTCGCTCTTCAATACCAGTGTCAACTGCAAGGAAAGACAAGTCTGCTTGGGAGAAGTGAGATATTACACGACTGCAAACGAACCCGCTGCTGAGGTCCTGCTCCATGCCTGTTGACATTCATACCTTTTCTATCATAGGCTTATTGAGTACCTTTGATATATGCAATATAAGAATGTGAAACCAAACGAAGATCTACCAATGCTTATATTAATTGAATCTAATTACCAATTTTGGGGATTCATCAGGTTTACAGCAGAGCCTACACGCTGGCTTCAGGGGATGAAATGGGATTTCATGTCGTATTGTTCTGCATCGAGTGGGCTAATGAAAACGTGCAAGCAAGGTACTTGCTTTCCGGGAACTTCTGTCTGGACAGCGATACCGCGAGGTAAGGCCTACTCTTATTTTCTAATTCCAGCTATCAAGGGCTCGTTTACGTGCACGCTACTGTGTACACGATACCTTAATTGTTCGTGCCACCCGAACGACTATACGCTGCCCATTGCCAAGCCCGCTTCCAGCCTGGAAAAACACGAGGACCCGTGAAGACGGAGGCGAATATTTATTTTAACTACTTACATTCGTATCTTTGACTCGTATTTTGGGAGCTGTTGTAAATACATTCTGTTCTTTACCAGCCACCACGGTTTCGTAAAACTCTAGCAAACTTGGTGACGTCAGTGTAATGACTGGATTGTCATTGGTTACGTTGGACCAAGCAGGATCAGTAGGAGGTGGAGTTGGTTCAATGGTGGATATTCCTAAAACTGTAGCTTTGACGATGTCATCGAATGATCCAAGTTGAGCTTGATTGGTTATAGTTTCCGTGGCGGTGGTCAACTCCGAGTAACTCAAAGGTGACGGATCACTTCCCCCAGGTTCGTCTCCGATTTCGACCACAACGGTTGTTGTCTGAACCGTTCGTTTTCGACGTTTGCGACTTGCTTCGCTAACTACATTTGCAATACGGACTTTTCTTGGATCTACGCCCAGGAAGGACGCCAAATTTTGAATCAGGTTTTCACCGAAGAAGTCATCAACGGTCATAGCTGGTAGATTGAAGTTAACGATTATGACAGCTGCAGTTCGAATTTCTACGGGGACATCTCCTTTTACAATTACGAAAATCATCTTTTCTTCCCTGCTGACGTAATTCGTTCCTGATGTCTCGTTCACATCTGGCATATACTCAACAGACGTCTTTGGTGGTATTAACGTAAATCGGCCATTTTTCATAACACCATTTTTAGGCATGATGTACTTTCCATCAACGTAGACATCAAGTCTGTTAGGACTTGCAAACCAAACACCTATTCGAACTGCTTCACTACTGTCTGAATTGAGCAAGATGAATCGTAGATGTTGCGGTGTGGTACCCGTAAAAAATATATCATGGTTTTTACCTGAAACGAATACGAGTAAATTATGAGGGGTGGGGGATATCACAGAAAAAGATAGCTCCCCAAGATAATTAGGTAGTATATGGTGACATTCGGTTGTTATTAATGTTTGGTATTTGGTAGAACATCGTCCACCCCAATATCGGATGAACCCCTGTCCACAGTTGACCAAACCAAAAAATCCTGAGATATCAGATTTGGCTTGAACACGGCAGAGGAAAGGGTATTATAAAATAATATAAATTACCTTTACATGTATATATAAAATTACCACAGCTCGCGCTTCGTTATTGGAAATATTGGCACGAAATTTGTAAATAAGAATTTTAAACTAGTTCACTTGCTTGATCTATTCAATAACGGGGGTGGGGTGTGCGTCTTGGTGACCGAATAGTTAATTCATGCGCGTTGGATTATAAGGTCAGCCATTGAGCCAAATGGTTTGGTTACGATTCCCTGTCCAACCTCGTGGGTTTTCTCTGCTAAAGACCCATGCGCGCAAGTGAATTATTAAAATAACATTGAAGCAAGTTAGTCCCGATTTGACCTAGTTTGTGTCTAGTGGATATCAATATCAATTCGGTATGAATTATAACTCACCTATAGCCACCAAAGACATGAAGGTTGAGAGTCGTTTTCGACACGTATAACCACTACACCAACCGTGATCCTGAGGCCCATTGATCAAGTCTAAATAACCCTCACTTAATACAGCAACTGGAGAAACACGTCTAGTTTCCGTATCGGCATCCATGCTTTCAATAATCAACATTTCATAGTCTATATCATGACATTCATAAGCTCTCCAGTTGTCATGGTAAACACAGTCTGTATTACGCACAACACCTACAAATATTCAATATTAATCATGACACATTTACTGGATAACGAAGATGCAATGAGTTTGATACAATATTTAAAATAACAAATCCATAATATACACTGGATAATACACTGGCGTTAGATGTCTCGACATTATATGATACTAAAGTAACTTTAGGACACACTAGTGTACCTTGCGCAATGTGGAAATTTGCCTTTTCATTACCAACTGCCAAAGGATAGTTTACGTGCACTTTAAAGTGTACTGCGATTTATCAACCCATCCTATCGAGTGCACATATATTCCGTTTATGGCACGCTTGCACCAAGCGGTGTAATGACTGGTAATGGCAACGAAAGGGAGTCATTCTCAGAACACCAGTTAATATTAATGCTGCGTTGGAATTACAACCAAAGAAATTACTCGTACCTTTATTTGGAGCTAGAGTAGAGACATCTAATCGGTTTCCTTGTAGATCAGTTAACATAACTTTGGGTATTCTGTAGTCACCTAAACCTCGTCTAGCATCACCGTCCCATTCAAATTCAGACAAGGGAATAACAGAGCCTTTTGTGCTGCCCAGTAGGGAACCATCCAAATCTTTTATTAGATTCTTCTTTAAACCATCACAGTCCATATCGACACAATCCGACGGATTTATTTTACTGCAAACAAAAACACCATAAAGATCATCACCATTATCATCAGGAACAGTTGATTATTATATAAACTGAGACTATTTAACAAAATGAAATGAAATGGGGTTTAACGTCTTACTGTTCTGCTCCGACTGGGCTAATGAAGACGAGCATGCACCATACAGTGTGCTATGAGTGAAATTAAACCTGGGCAGCGGCACTGTAGACTACTCTTATATCGAATTCCAACCAACTGCCAACGGATCTTTTACGTGCCCCCCCCCCCCCGGATGAATACACGGTACCTTGGTTTTCCGTCCCACCCGAATGTCCTTGTCAGGCCCTCATTACTGCATCAATGACAAAGGGGAACCACCAGGAAAATCTGAATAAACCTTCTCAGTCAATGTAGGGGTTCGAACTATTTAACAAAACACACATACAGGGTTGATTTTACTAGAAAACCTTATATCACTTCTAAGCTGAGAAGCTTACCACTTCATGTAACACCACTGCCGTAAACCCTTGACATTGATTGGGAAAACAATTTCGGTCTATCTCTTACCCAAATTACATGATCATACGTTAAAACTCACCCAACATTTGGTACATGATAGAAGATTTTATTATCTAAACCAACAGACGTAAAGGCAATATTCTGTGTTTCCATTGGATGCTGGCCATCATCATTTTTAGGACTAGTGGTGATAGCAAAATCATAATCACTAGCACAATATTGCCCAAATCTAGCGAACGTTATATCTGAAAATATCCAAAATAAAAAATTAATTTGTTTGTTAAATGGAACACATTTACGATAAGTTAAAATATAGCACATTTACGGCCAGTTTAATTAAAACATAAATTGAACACTCTTTACTAAACCTACGAATTGTATTTTCCATCTCTTTTTGGACCAAGTTAACACTCGAGGATACGGAATTAAAATCTTTAATTTGCCAATTACATATTTTACCCGTTATTTCTTCTATCTGAACTAATATCGTTTTGTTAAGTTGTAAAGATAGTCAAGTACTTACTATTGAGCTTCATGAGACCGCTGATGGAATTGTAGGCCATAACACCGGTGTACGGTTTCTCAGGTGCATTGTTGGGGCCCTGAGTGAAAGATGGGAATGCTACTCCTACCACTCCTCTAGTACCGTTTCCCCAGGATCTTCCTTTAGAACTCAATTGTATATTAGCATCTGATCCATCCAGCTTATCTATGTTACAATCGAACGATGGAGTATGGCCGATGATAACCGAATTATTCACTTCCACTGTTTTGTCGCTGAGCTGATGACCTGTAGCAGACGGTCCAACCACCATGGGGAAAATACCAAGTTGATTATCAGCTGCTATGATATTGGATATCTTGACACTGGGAGGATTGTTATAGTAGATACCAAAATCTCCATTCTTCCAAACAAAGAAATTAGAAAATTGAACACACGTGGCGTCGGATGCTTTTTCCGCTGGGAAAATGGCAACTCCTGACAGTGCTGTATGTGCTTCGTTTCCCATCCATGGCTCGACACCGGACCCTGAGCATGGTTCACCACGGACATGGAAGCCAGCCCGCTCAGATCCAGCAGCAACGTTGCCATTCATGATGAGTTCCGTAGCTTCAATAGCTTCTACACATCCTTGGTATCGGATATTCTGGTCCTCGAATCTGTCCAGATAGCTTCCTGACCACAAATTCAACAACATCAGATTTCGGTACAATTTTGTTCTGGCAGAATTAGTTACAATACCTGAAAATTATTTTAAAAAAAAAACAATAAAAAAAATGATGTCTAAATACTCAAACTTATCACAGATTCTCGAAGTAAGGAAATATTGCAATATTGACATTTGTAGCCATCCCAAGTCATTCTGCACTATCTTGCATCGATTTTGTTCTTAAAGCTCAACCACATTTCCATAAACCGTAATAAACGTTTGTTATGTTATACGTGAGTGCCTTAGACACACAAACGGTTGAATCCAGCTTTCTGCAAAATAATTCAGGTAAATATCTAGATTTACTCTATAATATAGACCTAAATGCTAATAATTAACCCTAGTGCAATAATATGTCACATTGGCATGATGATTCTCGCGGATATAGCACACAGTGGCGTTGGTGAAATCCGCGAATCCGTGGTCACGCTTTCCAGCATGACGTGAAACCCGTTGGTAACGGGAGCAAAACCTATCCTAGCCGTGTTTGCTTTATCTTTTGTGAAAGCAGACGTTGAAGAAACAAGGTACTAGTAGTAACAGACCTGTTGATGAAGAAAAGTAGGAGTGGTATTGACTCAATAACAGATCATAAGATCTAAAGCGTACATGTTACATCATTCGACCACACAACCCCATGAAACGTAAGAGGGATCTTTATATAGATTTATGATGCACTTACTAGAATCGACGGTACGGTGTATTACATTATCGGCTATTACGATATCGTTTACTCCAAAGACACCAATAGCTGGAGAGAATCCATTATGGAAGGCACTCTTCTTTACAAACGATGGTAGATCAGAATTAATAGGAACATCAACATAAGACAGGGAGAATCTGGGATCATAGGGTTCTGTCCAACCTTCTTGTCCAGTGTGATAAAACTCAACATTCGATATTCTTGCAAATCCTGAACAATAAAAAGATACGTTAATATTATATAAAACTGATAGTTGTTTTTGATATTGGCGACGGAAGAGCTTACCCTCGGTGGACAATTTTGAATGGACTAGCTTAATCCATAACTATAACTATAGAATCTTGGAAGGAGTAAGGTTCACTATATCGTGGAAGAATTTTGACTAATGAAAGTAAATTCCATTAAATATGATCTCGTAGACTAGGGTAGTTGTAATTGTGGAATACCTGAAGGTATTCAGATAGCAGTTCCGCATAAATTTTGAGTTAAGGATGATTCTTGGAAAGCATTTGGTTGGTATGATTCTTGAAAGGTGTTCATGTAGGTATGATTCTTGAAAGGCATTCAGGTAGGTATGATTCTTGAAAGGTGTTCAGTTAAGCATGATTCGTCAAAGGCGTTTAGTTAGGCATGATTCTTGGAAGGTTTTTAGTTGGGTATGATTTCGTGGGTATACGATTTCTGGCTCCATCTTATAACTATGAAAATTTGGAATTAAATTATGAAATCATATTCCTTGAAAGCAATTAAATTATAAATTCATATTCCTTACCAACATACGATTTCGTGGCATCAGCAGTTCGCCCAACCAGTATACGGGCACCAAAAGATTCCTTCATCAGCTTTGGATATTCATTGCCTTTTATTTTTATATTTCTTGTCAGATGACCAACCTCTGCTGCTAATGTGTAAGTTTGTCCTGTTGCAAGAGTTTCAGTATAATCTACAATATTACAAAAATAAAATGTAACATTCAAGACACATATATCCCATTTTTCCATAAAAACATGTACTTACATTTTATTGAAACCTATATGTACTTCCCTATAAAATAGATATTACAAGAACTCCCGTTATAATACCAAACGGATACAAAATCGCTGAATAAGAGAGATGTTACAATAACATTCAACAATTTGGGAAATGTTAACATTTCAAAATCATTGATTGACCAAAATAGAAATCAATGCTGATATACTTACAAACATGGTTATAGGCCAGCGAAGAATTCAAGGTTAGGGTCATCTTATCGCCAGATATTGCGGAGATGGTGAAAGTTTCTGTATGCCAAACATTTAAAGATGTAGGAGCGATGACAATTTCATCACCAATAGTCCAATTGACAGCTTGCTTCAGTGTAATCTGGTTGCTACCAGCAGTGGCCGATTGTCCTAACTTCGTCCACTGTACACCATAGTCTTTACCGTGTAGATCCAAGCCACCATACACACCTGATCAAAATATACGTTTTATGTAATACAATTTATAAACTAAAAGGTGCTCTAGTAGCCATTCATTGATCCTTATCTGATCGATCGATGCCATGTAGTACCAAAGCTAACAGGTGATATTCTGCTCCATAGCTGACAGACACAAGTAGGCTACCTAAGTACAAAATGAAATTACCGTACCTAAGCCCGTGGGATGCTCAGGTCAATCGCGGAAGGAAACATATAAGCCAATACGGATGAGGTGGCAAAACGCATGATAGCCCACAAGAGTGTTTGATAGGCATTAGCTGACAGCCTACCCCACAAGCTGCCTTCCTTCATATCCGCCACTTTGAAGACCTACGATGACTACAATGGCAGCAATCGGAAGATTCGTCCATAAACTAGCGAATATTCACTCGTCGAAGAAACCATACACGTGATCAAATATACAGTTTAAAATTTAGCATTTATAATAGAGAGGGCTACTGTGGTTTTGACATTCATGAATTATAATCAATCTCACCTATGAACTTTGATCCCAGTTCCGCACCATCGTTTACTGGGTATTTTGGTGTGCTGTGTTCCCCATGTAGAATGATTTCAGCGTTACCGTCGAAAGGATCATGTTCCCATCCAATCACAAGACGGCCTTTGATTATGATAAAGTCAACATTAAGAGTGAAACTATTGGCGGGGTCATCTTCGAACTCCAATCCACCGTCTATTATCAGATTACGTAGTCTTGGTGGTGCCTCGTCCAAAATGATCCAAAAATCTGAAATCATTTATAATGAAAAAGAGACATCTTTATCATACTTTTGAGAAAATGGTTTATGGATTGTTATATATATTGTATATTTCGAACTTTTAAGAATGTACCAGGATACAGAACGTGATTTCAGCAAGTACTAAGAATAATAGTACAAAATGGCCGTGGAATGCTTTCATTCTGACACGGATTCACCTATTAAAATATGTTCTCTTTAATTGTGTAACCAAAATGAATAAGCGACATAAATTTTCCACGCGAAGGGACCCACGACTCTCCAACACCAATGGTTTTAAATACATGTTCTTTATCGGCCATCAAAGTTCTAAATAGTACTTTAATTATAAAATATCAAAGTATCCGTCATCTTAGAGAGAAAATATCCTTTTATACTGTTTGAATGGCATTTAGTAATTGAACACATTAAAAATAAACACAAACGTTCTATGGATAACAATTCCTATATTTCTATTAAAGTTACGTTTCAACAATGATTCTCTTAGCGAGAGAGAGAGAGAGAAATGGGGTTTAAAGTCCACTCAACACAAACTAGGTCATTTCGGGACTAACACGTGGTTTAATTTTATTTCAATAATTCGCTTGCGCGTAGGGGTCTTTAGCAGTGGGAGGAAACCGGAGTGCCCGGAGGAAACCCACGAGGTTGAGAAGGCGCCCCAATCTCCACGCCACATACGCTCACACCAGGGCTCGAAACCACAGCCGCAAGCCAGAGGTGACCGGCCAGCTAGAGGTCGAAGCGCGGCACTCTAGACCACTAGGCCATCCCAACCCCCCTTCTCTTATCGTTATCAAGCACAATACTGATACAGATAGAAGGAATGAAATATATACACTATGTACAATCACAACATTCAATGAAACCAAATTAGTGACCCTTGTTGAAGTAGCTTTAATAGAAATATAGTAATTGATATCCATAGAACTTTTGTGTTTATTTCTAAATATCCTTTTATAATTCAGTTGACAGTCGCTCTAATCGTCGAATAGAAATAACAACTTTTGTAGGCGATGCCATCTTGGCAAGTACTATCTCGTCCACAAAATTGATGATAAACTCAAATCTTACCTCGTCCAATGGTTAAATCATCACCGTCAACAGGTTTGGTTATATTCATCTCAAGCCACGTGTTAGCATCCGACCATAGCATGGACGTATTAGGCCGAGTTAGTACAGTCGTAGGATCTGGTGGAGGTATACAGTCCGTATAGTAACATCGGTACGCTTTAAAATCATAAGCTCTGTCCGTATCATATACAATGACGCCTCGTTTCTTTCTCGACTGACTGGCAGAAACTAAAATAAATGGATTGAAATTAAGTAGGTGAAGTTGTAATTCTAAAGACTTGATTACTTTGTTCTGGATACAGGCATCAATTAATAATGCAATTGAAGCAAGATGTTTTGTTTTTGCTCCATGTATTCAAATCATTATACCGCTATAGATAGCGACAAACCATATCATTTCGGGACTTCCATATTGTTCAGTTTTATTTCATTATAGTAGGAGGAAACACGAGGATCGGAAGAAAAATCATGAGGTTGGACAGGCGATCCTACATTGTGTCACATAAAATCGGTAAATTGAAACCACGTCACATAAGGCAATGGCATACCCTATGATCTAAACCATTGACGTTAAACTATGCGGCCACTATCCCATCGACACTCTTTCTGGGAGGTTCAGCATTGACGAGATTTTATGTTTGACTAATAGTGAGGATTATGAGGTAACTTCCGTTATACCTACCGATGTAGCTTAGTGTTCCCGTGGTGTAGTTATACCGCCAATCACCATTCTCCATAGTAGAAGTATCTAGATCGCTTGTTTGTTCTGTACGTGGTGTAGATCCATCAATCATCACTCGATCTGGTTTTTTCTCCGTCTTCTGTTCAAGTGTCATGGCTTGTCCTGACTATATAAAAGAAAATTAAACCTCAATGCGTCATTTTAGCGCAATACGAAGAATTTAAACCTCGTCGCTTTAAAGTCTCACTGCGTCATTTTATGGCAATATGAGTCTCTTACAAACTACAATATCGTGAAAGATGAATATCAAATATGAATATCTGTCCATTATTGGTATCAAAATGCCCCCCCCCCCACACACACACGCACACACACACACATCCTAAAAAAATCCTAAAGAAACCAAATAAATACGGTATTATAGTTACCTCAAAGTTGTAGAAAACTCCTGTGTAGCTGATATTTGTTACATGTTCGCCGTTTTCAAAACTCATTTTATAACTTTCACCATCAACCATTATTACCACCCAACCAGGTTTGTGAGTAATTCTCTTAAATCGATATGGCCCGCTTACATTTCCAAACTGGTTTTCAAGTACAACATCTTTAGATTCCAATGAAGACGGTTTGATGTTATTAAAGGCAAATCTGTGGAATTTAACGTCTGCTTGACACGTGCTTCCCGGAACAGTGCCAACACTAAAAGGGACAGCGGAACTACATTTGGCAGGTGGAAGTATACCCATAGAGGGTACAGCTGAATGCCCAGCACTTCCTGTCAAAGAACCATCAATATCAACGATAACACCCTCGTGTTGCCAGTCGAAGTGTACTTTTCTGTTACTGTTGCTGAATCCCAAACCTGTAGTTTTAGTGATGAATCCTCCACATCTTTCCGTACATGTTCCTGCGATTCTCGTAAAGCGGAAAGCGGCACATGAACTTCGATCAAAGTTGACGAACTTTGTGCCCTTAACCATAAAACCGTTTTGGTATGGCAAAATAACACCACCATGGGTGCAGCCGTTAGATACCTCCGTGTCTAAGTTCGAGCTATGACCAACAATTAAACCACCTCTTACCATCGGTCCGTCTTCGGCATACTGAGGAATTCCCGCTGAAAGTAACTTGCCTTCATAACCAGCCTTTTCATTGTTTACCAATATAAAATCTTTAAACTGTAGGGCACCGCTGTTGACGGCTTCAGCACCCTTCTCACAATTCCATGCTGTCAAAAATTCAAAGACTGCAACTTCTGACGCAGCACTTTTTGAACAAGATCCGCCAACCTTGGGGAAGTAGTCTTCAAAGATCCACAGGCCAAACCAACCAAACGAATGTGCAGTATTGTTTATAAATTGACCTAAGGGTACATGTTTGGGACAAACTGTGTCAGTTTTGGACGGCCCCTCGGGATGTTGGTGCATGCGATACCAGAATCCAAAATGGCTACCTCCAGCCGCTGCGTTATGTCGTATAGTGTTATTTGGATTCGTTACCCAGAATGTTGCCGGGGTAATATCATCGTTGAGAAGTGAGGAACTGGCTCGAACAAATATACCCAAGTTGTATTGGAAGATGTTACCAGTTTCGATACCATCTTCCAGGAAAAAAGCTCCACCCATAACATTGTAAATAACGTTATGTTCTACAAGAAGGTTATGAGTAAAATGAACATTGACAGCTCTATTGAAGGTTTCGTGAATAGCACAGCCTCTAACATACGAAGCAGACATATCTCCATTCAAATGCCAATGTATCGGATATCTGCCGAGTCGGAAAGCCTGTCCAGCATAGGTAACTTCAATATAACTGATTCGACCAACTGCCAGATTCTCATCCTTTCTTGGAGCGTGCAACATGATTTGTGCACCGAACTGGTCACTGCCCATTTCCTCTCCAAAGCGACCCTGGAAGCAAGTTTGAGTGCTAAATTCTCCTGTATCAAATCCTTCAGGACATGCTTCAATTTTGTCATTCCATTGCATGTTTCGTGAACCCCGGACAACCACATTATGCGTCAACAGCCCAACTTCAGCTCGGAATTCCACTGTCTGTCCATCGAACGTTTCCGAGATCCCAATATGTGTATAGGTCAAAGCCACAGTGAGTGTAAGAGACAGCTTATCATTCGATATACTGGCTATGGTGCGCACTTCATTTTCTTTCTGAGAGTGACGATGACTTGTTGTGGCAATTACTATTTGATCTCCGACCTCCCATTCAACTGGATGTTCAAGAGTGATGGTTGTAGCTCCTGCTGATGCCGTTGATGCAAGACGAGACCAGGTCACGTGGGTTGGTTTTCCTGCAACACAAACAACATGTTTAGGAATAAACATTATTTTATATAATAACCCTGGCCAAGGTTGTCGTGCTCTCCAACGCATGTGCTTTAGGTCATGAGGTCTGAAATCAATGAAGTGTTGTGGTATCGACTCCTTAAGCTATCCTGGACCCCATCCCACCCCTGCTAAAAGCTCCTACGTGCAAGCAAATGGTGGAAGTAGAAATGTATTATGTGTCCCAAACCCCTCTTGTGATAAAGTATAGACACTTACCATGCAAATCTAGCGTTCCATCTCTTACAGCCAAACATTTAGCTCCATATATGGGCAATTCTGGTGATCTTAAATTACCAAACATGGTTATAATACCTTTGTGTTGGAATGGTTCGGCTTCAGTACCAACCTGACAAACGCGAAAAAAGAAAAAAATATATATATATCAAACATCAAACGCCCCGTTTACCTATTACTTCCGATAGAGCAGGTGTTACACAATATAACCTATAGGGCAACGTGATTGTATATTGCAATTGCTAGAACATGATTACGGAGTGCAACCGATAGTAGATTGCGATTGCGTAATACTACCGAAAAAACAACATAATTACATATATAAACGACAAAGCAACATGATTACATATATTATAAACAATAGAACAATGTGATTATATATAACCACCTATAACAATAAAACAATGAAACCTGTATCAAGCGACCATGAGTTTATTGGTATATTACCTGTAACACCCCACCATCTATTATTAGAATGTTTTCTGCTTTCAATTCCACGTCTTTCTCATCAAAAATCAGTTTTCCGCCTAAAAATGTAAATACATGTACACGGAAATTGATTAAATTTGCTCATTTATAGCAATTTTCCACCCCTTCAGTAGCTTAGATGGAGCAAACAAATGGGACGTTACAACCATTTCATTCGATTTCAGTCTGCATGTCAGTTTATGTCTTGTATATTGAGTTATCTATAGATTGACTCTTTATACAGGTCATTGTGAAAGCGACGTTAGTTTATTAAAGTATTCTATTATTACAAATCAAATCCAGTAGTATGCGGTTTTATTTAGTAGTATCGGGTCGTGTTTATTTATCATTTCCTGTTGTTCGATCTACTGATACTAAAGAGACACTCCAGTTTTACCGTTCCAATTTTGCTAATTCCGGTAATTAACTCTTTTTTATTGATATAATTGATACAATTTGTCAGTTTTCAATCATAAAAAGGAAGTATGTGGTAATATTGGGAAGTAATTGGAAATATTAGGTAGTATTCGAAGGTATTGTGTAAATCGGTCTGCCGCAGCTAGACCTATCTATACTCAACTGAAAGCGACACATGTGTATTGAGTATTTTACATGTAAAGAATATTGAGATAGTGGTAGTTAATGCTTACACCTATTCTCATTTATGACTCTTTTGTCGTTTACCAACTGATGAGAACAAAAATCGGCCTGCCTCATATGCCCAAAAACTTACCCTGAATGACCAGCATTTTCAATATGGCGGTGTCGGTATCCAGAAGTAACGTCTGATTTCGTGGTATAATTACTAAATCGCCTTCTGTTGGAGGATCCTGATTACCCCACGTATAACGTGAAGACCAGACGTCAATATAATAAAAATTAGCGCTTGTCTGAAAATGTATATTACAAAAATGTATTAAATAAAAGAAGGAGATTAAATGTAAAAACAATGACAGGATTTTTAAGCCTTTGTCGAATTTATTTCGAATGTTAGGAACTAAACGAAACATCTAGTTTGTTTTTTAATATTAGAAACAAATAATGTGGTGTAACGTAGAACACCAAGTTTGTTTTGATTTTCATTTTCGAAAACAGCTGGATGTTTCGTTTGTGATGAACATTTATATATTAGTTTGTTTTTAAATATTAGAAACATCTAGAAACCTACCTGTTTAGCGATACCATTTCCTTGTATTTCGACAGTGACTTTAGTATCTGATGGTTTACTTGGTCCAGTTACACAGACTATCTGTGTAGGTGATACTGTTGTTATATTACATACAGCATTATCTATAGTTACTGATACACCTTCTACAGTTGAACTGAAATATATATAAACATTACATTATATACTAAACATTATACAAGAGCTAAATCTGCCTATTGCAAGTCTTTCTTTCTTTAGGCCTGAAATGTTATTTAATTATTAATCAGACATTGTTTAACTTATCCAGGCCATAATCAACGCACGATGCCATCGGATTTCCCCGATATTGGGTAGATTGGATCAGTTCATCCACATTTTGATTTAATTCAAAAATGGAGGAGCGAGACAGCTTCGCACAACCGGTACGGTGGGTGAAATTATTGCACACATCTTGCCGAACCTTCTAAGGATAACGTCTTCGCTGGTATTGGGAAATTTGAAATTTTCAAATTATTCACTTTACAGTATCTATCCTCGAACTATTTCAGAAAGAAAGGCTAGCTCCTTAACTATATCTTACATTATGCACTTAAACATTACATTGTGTCCAAATAGAAACACAACTGTACTGAAAATATACGTATATCACACATTACATTATCTATACCAAAAATGTAATTGTACTGAAAATATTATTTTTATGCTAAAAATACACATAATCAGCCTTTGAATATATTTGGACTTAAATACATGTATTTAAAACTGACAATATAGTAGCAATGGCGATATATCGTAGATATTATTCTTGGGAGATTCTAATTGTAGGCCGGTTGGGGAGGTTCGGGTATTCCCGGAGTCCAAAATGGCCACTTTATGTAAAGGAATTTTTGGGGGAATACAAACCCGAACCCTAACCCTAACTCTTTTAAGAGGGATAAAATATTTATTGGATTAAAGGTCATTCTCCTAAAAAGGGTTACGGTAATTCTCATTTATAGAAAGCGGCCATTTTGGTCCCCGGAAACATCCGAACCTCCCCAACCGGCCTCCAATTAGCATCTCCCATTATTCTTACCCAAATCGTGTGCCTGTTATCGTCAGTGTGGTTCCACCAGCAGTGCCACCTCGAGGGGGAGACACTCCTGTAATTGTAGGCGTTAAATTGGCGTCGTAGGTATAACCATTAGTTAAAGTCTGGGTGATCGTGTTAACTGTTGCTACTACGTCACACTGTGTGGTTGTGGTTACCGTACCTGAGACATACATGTACAAGGTGGTCATAGATAAATCATAAATCAAACTGATAACTTGGAAACAAAAACAAAGTTGTTGTTTTGTTTTCTACATCTATAAAAGATGTCACAACTGATAAATACAACAAGAGCGAACACAACACCATCCCCGCCATCTTGGAATTGTGACGTTATATCAAAAATCGATAAGCAAGGGCCCAAGAATTATGGCTTTTTTCGAAGAGTATTGCCCCCCCCCCTCCGAAAAGAAACGAACAAAAAGAACAAGAAGAAAAGCCCTTGGGGACTAGTTCCTGATCCAGTATGTGAAATGTGTGATACTTCTACGTTAAAACATGACATTATATAGATTAAACAATATGGCTCCAGTCATGTCAACCTAGGTTCCCTCTATAAGACACAGTTGCAGTTAGCAAACCATATTGCCAAGTTTAAATCCCCATGTATATGTACAATCTATAACCTTTACCTGTAGCAGGAGGAGTTAAGCAAACATATGATGTAGATGTTTGTTGAACGTTGGATTTTAAAGAACATGGTTGTCCACATACAGTTACTGTCATAGATTCCCGTACAAAACCACTTCCACTTAATGTAACACTCTGTCCTCCAGATGAGCTCCCTGTATAATGTAACATATAAAATAAATATTGCATAGCACTTTACTTTAGACCATTTGAGACTGAAACACATTTTTGCCCTTCGCACTATATTTCATACCATTTGTGACTAAAATCTTTCTACTTTGGATAATTTGAGACAAAACATATTTTGTCATTAGCATTTGACTTTAGTTACACCAATTGAGATCGTATCACACTTTGCGACTAAAAAAGTGAAAATAGCGTTTTTCGTGATCATCCATAAATGTTACCATTATATGGAAGATGACCAGAAAAGACCAGTATTAGATTGGGTTTAAACTAAGTATAATAGTAATATTAATATCTTAAAGTAGCTGAACAGCAGAAGGAGCTTTTCTCTGCAACGAAAAAACATCATATCATACCTGTTGATGGTGAAATTGTTGATAAAGTCATCTCGTATGTAAACTGGGTGTTGGAGTCACTGAAGCCGAATCCCACAACATTAACCACAACTGGGTAAGCGCCGGATGACACATCACCAAGAGTACACGCTATACTGGTAGTAGAAGCAGATGTCACGACACAAGGGACGTTGTTGATGGTGACGGAATTGTCTTCCATGGTTGAGCTGAATCCAGTACCGGTGATGGTGAGTGTGTTGGTCGCAGTTCCTTGCGTTGGGTTGATGCTTGTCACGACTGGTGAAGCACTTGATGCATATGTGAAAGACTGACTGGTATAGGACACGGTTTCAGATGTAACGATTACGTTAGTGCTTCCTGCCGCATGCACTGGCGCCCTACATACAACCAACGTAAATGTAACGTTAATCACCGGACAATCGGAGCCGTCAATACTAACGGTTGTATTTATGGGAGAAAATCCGTTTCCATTGATCTTCAATAATAGTCCCCCATTAATGCTTCCTTGAACTGGGTCCAAATTGCTGATGGTTGCAGGACTGTCTATTGTTACTGATGTTACTGCCCTGCCTTTTCCAGCAACGTATACCTCCAACGGATGAGTTCCTGTTTTAACTCCACCTATAGTACAATCAATCTGTGTAGTAGTTACAGTGGAAACGACACATTCTTCTCCGCCAATTACTACCCGAGCATTTCCAGTCGAAGTGCCGAATAATGTACCAGTGACATTAAGAGATGTTGTTGAACCGGACACCGTAGTTGGAGACACTGCTGAAACGGTGGGCGAGGCAGCTGTATCGTACGTGTATGAACATGATGCACATTCAGCCGTGAATTGCTGTCCACCTGCTGAAATGATCACAGATACTTTAACTTGACCAGCCGATAATGGAGGTGTAGAACAAACGATTTGTGTGTAGGTTAAAGATTGAATCTGACATGGGTAGACGTCAATGGTGACAGAGACATCTGATGTTGTTCCTTGGAATCCGTAACCGGTCAACGTTAAGATGGTGCCCCCGGCTGTTGACCCGCTTGTTGGTGAAATACTTGAAACACCTGGTAAAAGAGCGAACGTAGAATTTGCCAAGTCTACGAGAGCAAAGCCCCGATTTCCCACTCTCAGTGTGAGTCTCTGCTTTGTTCCAATAACAGGAGATGTCGATGGGTCTATTTTAAAGGAAAAAGAAGAATCCGATGCGGATTCAACTATTCCACTCCCATCACCGATCATGACCTCATTTTCACAGTTGTTTGACCCGAATCCAGAACCAGTTGCCGTTATGAGATCATCAGATGTACCACTGGTTAAATCCATGCTCGATACCGTCGGTGAAAGGCATGACCAGAACTTGAAATTGAACTTTGAACTATCAGAAATGGATGGTTCAGCGTCTGAACAGCCAGTGATGGCTGTTGTTGTTCCTGGGCAGGATCCGGAGGAGGAGGGATCAGCACCACCTAAAAAACACAAATAAAACGCATTCGTGATGTCAAGACTTTGTATTTAAGGTGATGTTTTGTGAACGAACAAATCGATCACAACGAAGCTGGACGATATGTCTGGAACATTATTTTTACGATGGATCTTGGGACAGTAATTAATGTCAAATAAACTTATTTTAAAGTGTTTCGTTTGTATAGTTCAAATAATCTATACCATAGCTCAAATTATCAAATAATCAATACCAAAACCAAAATCGGTTGCATACATATTTAAAGAACTTGACAGGTGATTCTGCTGAAGACTATTAACGAGCGTCCTGTAAGCTAGTTTGACTTGATGTACACTCAACACGTCTTTAAAAAAACGTAAGCCGTATGTGTCATGAAAACGATGTTATTAAATAACAGAAAAGTGGCAATGTCAGCATATACCTTGAGTTTTCTTATCAACAATTACTATCACCTGTTTCGAAACAATGGTATTCTTACCCACTCTAAAACATCCGATACCACTTCTTACCTACTTGTGACAATTAGGCCTATATATCTACATATCTAGAACATCTTATATGGGTTTAGCGTCTGGCTGTTCTGCCCGGACGACGGCTATGGCGGGAACATATCATACAATGTTCTTTAAAAGAAGTGTTGGACAACGGCACAGTAGCATACTCTTATATCAAATTCCAAATGCCGTTTTCTTTACCTGCATATCAGTTTTCATTCCATCCTAATGACTATCTTGCTGTTCCTTGCCAGAAACCCCTTTAGGAAACCTCATCGGACAGATTTCCATGAATTGCCTCGTCCAACACCGTGACCGAGTAAGTGATCTCTAGGTTAAATCCTATTTAAAAAAAATATTGTACCTGTTTGATAAATTGCTTCATGTCCTGCAATCTTTAATACGAGTTGTTGAGAGTGAGATGGTCGATCTGTAACTGTAATGGTCCCCCTGTATGATATTATATCATATTCATCAACAAAACCACTCCAATAATAATATGTACCAGTCTTAGTAAACCGATGTTCAAATACTCCTGAAATATAAGTACAAGACAAAATTAAATCACTTGTCCCGAAATGAAATGTGGGGTTTAATGTCCTTTTGTCTGCTCCAAACACTGCTTTATAGGATGAATTTTGCCTAGACAGCGTGGAACTCGTATTTCAAATTCGTACTGCCTCCACTCTAATCATAATGTGCCTAAACGAACAGAATGCCCAAGACGTCAACACAAACTCAATGTTGTCTCCATCCTAAGACTACCCCTGCTCAAATGCCTGGGCATATCCTACTTACACCAAAGGTTATAGTGTTCCAGTATTGTTTAAAGGGACAATAACATTCCTGTTGGCTTGACATCTCCAGGAAATAAATAATAGCCTTATTTTAAGTACTAGATGTTTTAGTGTCTCACCTGTTGTGTAAATTATCCATTTTATCCTTTACTTATGCAGAGAATTCGAAACTATTCTTAAATCCAAGTTGCATTTGAAAAGGTTTTACGTTAGACTTTTCAATTCATTTAGTTGAATTTTTCCAATTTTTTTTATTTAGGTGTGTTACGATGAAATTTGTATCATCAATTAATTGGAATATTGTAAAATAGTTCCAGAATAAAGATTGGGACATATTATTCAGTTACAACAAGAGTGGTATTGAGCCTTTAATATTGTATACGATATACTGCTATTTTGATCTGATAATATTACCATTTCCACTTCAACATAATCTACATAACATACCGTTTGCGGTCTTTGGTCCCGATGTAAACCCGGCATCTGCTGGCATTGTGCTACTGGCATTCACTGTTTGTACAATGCTGGGTTTCATACTTTTTATCCACTGTGGTGTCGTCCATTGAAATTTTACTTTATCGCCGACATTCACAGAAGCGTGGCTTGGATTCCAGGCGTAACCATATCCATAATCTATAAAACATGCACACATTACAAACCATAGCTAACGTTTACAATTGTTTTGTTCTCTTTACTTCTATGAACGATCTTATTATCTTTACAAAGAGAAGTAATCTGCCAAAATATGTCTACCATCTACAAATATTGCTAGGCGATGTTTCCGCAAATACGAGCAGTTCACAAACGAATGTTCCCCATTTTCACTTCCCTCTGGTCTCACCTAGGTCGCTCCAGTCCTTTGATTTTAAGTCTCGCGGAATTATGAAACCCTGTTCTTTTATGGGTGAGTTCCGATATTTTGAGTATCTCTGCAACTGTGTTCTTACCTGGATGAGTTCCTGTATTGCGTACGTCATAAATAACTGCTGTGTCTTCTATGGTACAGACGATCTCATTTGCGGTAACATTTTCAACACTGCAGATGTGTTTCCCAAACTTGACGTCCAGTATGGACTTATCAGACGTAAAACCGGTTCCAGTTACCGTGACCCGTGTTCCACCATACAAGGAACCCTTGGATGGGAAGATATTGGTAACTTGAAGTGTATACACTATGCTGGCTATACTGTTTGTACTGAAATAGAATGATTACAATTACAACAACATTGAATATTTGATGTTTGGGCATCTTTTATAATGGACAATTATGTTTCAATTTAAATCATGATATTGTCATTATTGGTATGGGGTTGGTTTGGAAGGCTTGAGAGAGAGAGAGAGAGAGAGAGAGAGAGAGAGAGAGAGAGAGATGTGGTGCCAACTCGACGACGCAAACTTCGGGACAAATATATTGCTTGCGGGGAAACGATCTTTAGAAGTGGGAGGAACTCACAGGAACCGGGTAAAAAACACGAGGTGGGGATAGGTTACCATACAGACACGATCAATAGGGGGGGGGGATCGAAATCACGTCACTTAAACCAATGGCAAACATTGTGATGTCACACAGACGCGTTAATCCATAAGACCCCCCCCCCTTCCTTTTTCGAGAATAACGTACGGTATATTCATTTTTTACCAGACGAACCAACAGAAGTTCCATGAGGCAGGAGACACAACTGCTTTCCGCATAGTGCCGGGGGTACGGATATCCGACCTAACGATCTATGATGCTCACATTAAAACAGCGGCCAATTCAATGTCTAGTGGAGAGCATCAAATTATTTAAACAACAAAAGTATTTCAAACTCATTCGATGATAATGAATCTCCTCCTTACTGATTCGTCTGAAAAAGTCCACTTACCGTAAATCAGCAAATCCTTTAGTACCGATCTGTAATTGAACTGGGTAAGAACCTGGTGGGTTTGATGGTAGAAGAGCAACCACTTGTGTATTACTATAACTAGATATAGTAGCACTACTTGTACCAATCTTTAAGGCATCGCTTGAAGTCGCTGCTGATCCAAAACCCGTACCATCAATTGTTATTGTCTCGCCACCTGCCAAAGATGAAATAATAACTGTATCATCTCACATCGTTAATTGTGGTACTGAAGTCGAAATTAACTTCTCTCTTTACGTCTAAACAGGTGTTAACAGTAAGTTAAGCTTACCTTCTATTCTACTGGTGGTTGTAGATATGGCCGTAATGACAGGGGTGCTGGATGATGACGCATCATATGTAAATTGGGTTGGTGACGTCAATGGTGAGCCCGGTGATTGGTTGACGATGACATCAGTAGCTCCACCGCTCGTACTAGCCTGCAATAAATTGATTGGTAAATAATGTTTACAAGTTTTCTCCACTAACACCTAATATCGAAAAAAATGTAGAACCTTTCCTGTACCAGTTATAGTGATAGATGTTCCTTGAGCTTCAGTACCTGATGTACGAATAGAACAAACACATATTAGCATACAAATGTATTAATAAATTTAAACCTACTAAAATGTTGATAATATTTGATATCTGACTTACAGATTGTGGTGTCAGACAGACTAATTGACCAGGAGCAGCTGAAATGATGCCACAGTCATTACCACCAACTGTTACTGTAGCGTTCAACATAAAACCATAACCAGTAATGGTCAGAGTTGTTCCTCCTGAAATACCATAATTCAAGAAAATAAAAATAAGGCATCCATCTGAAATTATTTCTAAATTTTAGCAAAAGATGGTAGCACTTTAATTAAACAACACATTAGCGACGTCCTTAATGTGATGACGGCCAATTCAGAAATGGCGATGATTTTTTTTTTTCTTTTTTTTTTTTACAAATGGGTGCAATTTGTTTTGCAAGTCGTGTTTTATCTCCTCCAGTAGGTAATAAACAGTTTCGGTTTCTCTTTAGAAATCAGAAACCACTCCTTAATTAACTGTGGTACTCGAAATGGGCCGTGTTTACATGTTTTCAAAAGTTGAATTCCAACTGCCATTGTTCTTTTACATGCATGCCAATGTGCACTCGGGACTTCAGTTTTCGTCCCATACGACCGACCAGGCCCTCTGTTCTGCATCGTGAAAAGGGGAAACAATGCCGCAAAATATCGAGGAACTTTCTTGTTCAACACCACTGTGAAACCTGGGGTCTCTCGGATAAAGGGCACACGTAGATTCCATTTAGCATAATGTTCACCGGGTTTCAAAAAGCATTGAAAAAACAGCCATGATTCAAGGATATATAGTGAACATAGACACAAACCTCCAATACTTCCGGTTGTAGGAATGATGGATTGAACAGCCGATACATATTCAAATGTCACAGTTCCGCTTGCTTTCCCCTTTCCCATTACAATAAGTTTTATAGTATGTTCTCCTGTAGGTCCATTACCCACAGTGCACGTTAAAGACGTGGTAGTAGCTGCAGTGGCGTTACACGGTATACCACCTATCATGATGGTATTGTTGGTAGGAGTGGCATCAAATCCTGTACCAGTTATTGTGATAGATGTTCCTTGAGCTTCGGTACCTGATGTACGAAAAAAACCAAACACATATTAGCACACTAAACTCCTCAAAATAGGTAGGGCACCCGTCAACCGAAGCATATAAACTCCTCAAAAGCATATAAACTCCTCAAAATAGGTAGGACACCCGTCATCCCAAGCATATAAATTGGATCAATTCCTTGGAATGAACACGAACAGATATAGTTTCAAATCGACAAGAAATGAGAACACAATAGAAAAATGATCCGGGATGGAACACGAGACCTCCAAGTTAGGGAGTCGACGTTTTTCTCTCGGACTCAGAACTGGCACACGCTATATATGTCAATAAAGTAACGGTACCTGAAGTTGGTGTAACGGAGACAATGGTAGGTGTAGCAGACGTTGTCCATTGAAAACTACAATCACCATCACAAGCAGACGGCACATTGTTAATGTCCAGAGATACCTGAAATATTAAATAAGTAAAATGATTTCGGGACTAATATAGGGTACAATTGCGTATGGATGTTTAGTAGCAGTGGGAAAAAAACCGCAGACGAATTAGAGAAACCCCACAAGGGTGCCAGGGGACGAATTAACAATTGATTATCTGAAAACGGCCTGCAGTAGGAACAGTAAAATGTTTGGTCGCACAGTACAAGAATCAAGGGAGTTATACGAACTGATCAGGTTTTACCTGGAACATCAGAGCAAGTGTTCTAGGGACATAATATACAAGTACTAACGAGTGTCGAGCACGAGCAGGGTATGCTTATACTAGATACCACTTGACCCTATTGCTTTATGTACATCTGTGAATATGATAGATACGTCTTCACGTTATATTGGGAACACCTGGTATCATTAGCTGTTTGCTTCGCCCGAGAGTATAGTAACCGGTGCCAAACGCTAAAATCTCACCACTCGGGTTAATTTGTTTTTTCCTGGTATGTATTTACTTATGAATATTTGAATATATTTCTTGTACAATTTACTTCTCTGTTTTGTTAGCTTGAAGGAGAGAAACAGTCTGTGAGGATCAATAAAAACTTTAGCCTCAATTCTCCTTTGCCTGCACCCCCATACCCACCCAGATCCGAATGAATGAAAGAAAAGATTATACCTGTGGTGTCGAGTGCATTGTTTTCAACATATCACCAGGGATTGGATCATACCACAAACTGCCGTTCATATTAGTTCTTACTCTAGTTGTCACCGTATTTCCGGATAGCGAATCGGTTTTGAGCTATAAGAATATACAAATTGAAACCACATAGTATATTGTTCGTTGTTTTCGTTTAATATGGTTTAGCTCACTACATTTCTGTTTCATCCGAGCTTATAAAGAACAGAATACGCCATGTTGTGGGCTATGAGGAAAATTGTGTTATTAAAGCAGCGCCATACTTCTTATCTTATTTCGAAATTCAGCTATCAAGGGTTCTTTTATGTGTATTGTTGGTATCGTTCCTCCGTCATGAGCCACTGACAAGAGGAAATTCCCCCGGAACTTTCTCGCCCAACAGGGATTGAATTCGGGACAATTACATCCAATATATATATACACTAGGTAGTTAATCAAGTATTGTTCATGTTAAGACCAGTTTCATGTCGTATTGGCTGCCATTGAATAGGCGGGCGGATCTATCAAAGTTGAATACAATTGCAGGTTGGACGTTGCGTTCTGTAGTTAATTCCCGTGTAAATGATAAATAAATATAGAAACGGAAACTCTTGGTCCTTTTCATTTACATTGTTTCTTTGGTTATCTAAGTATTCAGGACGATGAAATCTGAATCTGTATTATTTATTTATAAAGATATTTATTTACCGTTACTTCAGGTTGATCACCAGATTTCGTCACCCATTTTATTTTGAAATCCATGTTTGCGCAGTCTCCTACTTTTTCTACAGCTACGTTTCCAAACTCTGACAAGGCCTGTAACTCTTCGGCTACTTCCTTAGCTGTTGCAGATGGAGAAATTCCTTTTGGAATAAAAATGGCGTTTCATAATTAATAATTTGCAAATAAAAGTGCATAGTGAAACTAACAAACGACTTGCGTCATAAACGATGTTGAGTAACGGACGTAAAACCTACATCAGTTAAGAAGTAATGTCATTAATGCTTACCTTCACTTGTTTGTCCTTTAAATAAAACTTGCAATGATCCTGTGATAGGAACAGAAGCCTGACTTGTTCTGCTAACAGCAACACGAATATTTGATCCTCCATAAGTGAGAGTAGATTCTGCGGCACTACTACTGGAATCGACACTTCCGGTTTTTAGCTACAATAAAACATTTCACTTTGTATTTGCAGTTCATTTAACGATTCCAGTGGGAGAACACGTCATACCAATATTGATACTGAGAATTGAAACTGTGCTTACTAGAATCGTCACTGGCCACTACAATAAAACAAGGTAAATTGTGCTTACCTATATAAGCTTACATTGCAGCATTATTTATCAATAACTACATGACATATACCTAGTTCATCAAAGGAATGGATGAATGAAATGGCGTTTAACGTCCTACTGAGCTGCACCGACTCGTTTAATGAAGACAGGCCTACGCCATACAGAGTGATATATGAGAATTTAGCCCGGGCAAGAGAACTACCGTCTACTCCTATATTGAATTCAAAAGTTAACAGGGGTTCTTTTGTGTGTACGACCATGCATAAACGGGAATTTTGAGTTTCGTCAACAGGTAATACACTTCTTTCTTACCTCTCCGTGTGCGACTTGAAATAGCGGAAAGTTGTTACCACAATCGTATGGATCGAGATTAACAGTGTAGGTACCAGCAGCAGAACTTGTAACTGTAACATCTCTTATCATAGCACCATTGGGTTTAGCTGGGGGCATTCTCTGTTTGGAGGCGCCTGGAATACAGAAGCAAATGAAGTCATAAACACGTAATTAATTAATAGAATATGACAAAGAGCAGATTAAAACTGTTCTTTATGCTGTAGCAGTAAATCAAATATGTGCTGCGCCTTGTGGGTAATCTTTATGTAGGGTAAAAATACTTTACCCTGACATGGTCGTGGGATATTCCCTTGGCTCACACTGTACTGGTGTATGGATCTCATGGCTCGAGTCGCAGGTTGGATGGATGTTGTCTTATACTGAACGTATATTGACGTTATTGCGATTTTAATTTTATCAAATGGAAAATGAACGTAAGCGGTTCGGATAAAAGCTGAGCAATTAATACATGAAAGACGAATCTTTCGGCAGATTGATATGGACGACACTTTAATTGACCATATCATAAGAGTGGATTAATAATAAAACATGGCTGAATAGATTCAGGAATATAGCTATTTAAGAAGTTACCTTGATCAGTTGATAAAAATGCTCTGGCTATCCCAACACTGTCTACAAACAGATCTTCATCACTGGATGATCGAGATACGGTGATCCAGTCTACTCTATAATCTGTACCATCAGCACGATGAGCTTTAACCTTTTCTAACATATCCCAACACGAAAACACCCATCTGCAATAAAGTAAGATATGTTTTATATGTACAGTTGTTTATGGCATTGTCTTTAGCTTTTGGTCGGTATCTTGGCTTTAAAGGGTTGAAGCCACCAGGTCTTGTTACTTCTTGTGTAAAAGCGTGGCTAATCATAATGTCCTTCACTACTGAATACACAAACATGCCTAATATTGATATATATATATACATGTAGTTAGTTAAAAATATTAGTAATTCGGCAGTAGGCATTAAGTAGGTGTTATGTCACTATTATGTCAATATGGTGTTACACCCGTGACTATTGAATGATATATATAATTAACATATATGTAATTAACATATTTATGTGTATAAAAAGACGACTCTGAGCTGTGTGTTCCACATTTTTCCATCTCTGAAAGTTTTTTGTTCATTAGTCAATAATATCTGAGGCTTAGTTCTTGAGGAACGAAAAAAAAATATTGTCTTACTTCGTTGGTGTTTCAGCTGTTATGGACCATGATGTAGCTGTTCTTCTCACCACATTAGCACCGTCAGCATAGCTATATCGGACTGTTATCTTATTTAATTTACCTTTATATGCCAAACAAAGCTGCAACACAAAAATAAAATTAATAGATAAACATGGCGTCAGATGCGTTAGCGGCACCAGAATGCATGTTAGGAATGATGGACTTAAAACGTATGAAGATAGGATCGTGTCCGCTAAATATCGGTAGAGAAGCCGAAATTTCCTCGAGGTTTTCGGCGCGGTTCCCTCTGTCGGTGGTGTGGACAGAGGGCCAGGCAAGGAACACGGGGATCCCTTGTACATGTGGGCATGCAAACGTATACCTCATGACTGTTGGAATTTGATGCAAGAGTAGGCCGCTGTCCGGCCAAAAATCCCCCTTAAGACACTACATGGCGTACGCCCGTCTTTATTATCCCAGTCGTGGGATAAAAGTAAAGCATTAAATCTTTTTCTGTTAAATACAAGAATCGAGATCTGCCCGAAATCAACAATTTTCTTTGGCTGCTTATAAGACTTGGGCACATAAATACCAAATCCCATGCATCTCATCAATCAGTTGATATTATATTTTAGACCCCCCCCCCCAAAAAAAAAAAACAACGAAACCAAAACTTACAGCTTTATATTGTGAGAGAGACTTTCCCATAGTATCGCTGTCGCTACCGCCTTTATGGAAAATATACCACGGGTTGAGTGCAGATCGGCGTCCACAGAACGGCTCGGGGAAAGAGACTGGAGTACCAAAATTGCCTGAAACTGTGCTCTCGTAGTTTTCAAAGAAGGTGGTTCCTTGAGGCTTTCCAAGACTTGGTGGACACTGAACGCTAAACATTTCAAGTAAGGCACCTTGTAGCTGTAAATAAACAACATAACATGACTAGAAACAGTTCCCCAAAACATTGACACTGCCAATGTGACAGTGCATTTAAATATATTTGATAGAACTGTGTCTGGCAAAATTTTGAATTCGTATCACAACAGATGTCCATCCAGAGGATCCAGGATACTTATGCTAGGTAAAGTTATACCTGTCCTTTTGAATCAACCCAACTGCTTATATACATGACTAGAAAAAGTTCCCTCAAATATTGACACTGTCAATTTTACAGTGCATTATTAAATATTTGATAGAACTGCGTCTGGCAACATTTTGAATTCGTATCACAGATGTCAGTCCAGAGGTAAAGTTTTATACTTGTCCTTTTGAATCAAACCAACTGCTCATATACAAACCTAACTGCCCATTCGAACTACCCTAAATGTTCTTTGCCTTCCTTGTATAAACCAAATATATGCTTTTGGATCATCGTCAAGCTACAAGATCGTCTCCACAAGCTTTATTCGTGACGCAAACGAACAACCTGTATTTGAATTAGCCAAATAATCGAAATGTTTTATCTGATGCATAACAATATCTACATATAAAGCCAACTTTGATTTCCGAAGTCGAATTTATTGGCAAAAGATTAAAGATCACCAGTCCAGTTTTTCATATGGTTCAATTTTATTTCAACAATTCGCTTTAGCAGTGGGAGGAAACGGGAAGCTCAGGTGAAACCCCACAAGATTGGACAAACGATCCTACTCCTTGTCACATTCAAGCCAGGAATCGAAACTACGCTACTTCACTCAATGACAGGCCTTGTGATTTCACGCGCATGCGATAAATCTCTAGACTCCTCTCCCCCGTTAACCTTGAACCTATCGGGATATAGTATCATACTTTACCTCATTAGCTGTAGCTGTGGGACTTATTAGAGGTGACGGTATACCCGTCATCATTAACTGATATCCCTCTAAACTTGGTTGACCTTTAGTTGTTTCAGCTACAGTTATAGTTGTCGTATTCTCAAACTCAGCACTAATCATAGACATCATCTCAGGTAGATCGCCTGAAATAATCAAAACACTAGTGAATTACAACAACTGGAGAATTACAACAACTGAAGAATTACAACAACTGAAGAATTACAACAGCTATGGAGAATTACAACAACTGTGGGGAATTACGACAGCTGTGGAGAATTACAACAACTGTGGAGAATTACGACAGCTGTGGAGAATTACAACAACTGTGGAAGATTACAATAACTGGAGTATTACAATAACTCGAACATTACAAAAAAAAACGATCAACCATTTAATATGAGACCCTACTTTTAACGAAACCTAATACAATGTGCAAAACAGTTTAAATTCTATCAACGATTTCACTTCGTGCAGTGGATCAGTGACTCACTAACCAGAAGATCCACAGTGTCATTCCGGTGATGGTCGAGTGTGGCTTTCGAGTGTGGCTAGTGATTAACAATTAACAGCATCTAGTTGTTCTGTTGCGACTCATAACCTATGTTAAAATGCATGTAAAACATTGACAGTTGGGATTCAATTTCCGCCCGGGCAAACAGTTCCTCACAGCCGTTAGTCCGACTGGACGAAAAGTCCATTTCATTCATTCATTCCTCTTTAGTTCCGCAAAATCCTAAGAATTTTCGGTAAGATGTCTTTATTTGGTGCTAATTGAAAACATACCCTTATTGCTTTTGAAAGTTACAACGAAAACAGCCCCGTCAGACGAGGGTGTAACAGTGGCTGTTACAAGATCTGGCTGTACACCCGGCAGAGCTTCTATGGCTTTCTTAACATCTTCTGCTGATGAGGATATCTTTAACAATTCTAAAATAAAAGAACACCCATTTTATATAAAAATATTGTTTAATTATTTCGTGTCTTCAGACTCTGTAGTATATTATGTCGCATCGCTTTGTATCTTGTTAATTATTTCTACAGGTATAATTCTAAGACAAAATCAATTTAAAGAACAGCTCTTTTTTTAACATTTTGCAGCTTATAAGCATATATTGTCAGAAGTTTTCGTGTAAGCTTTGATTTCCTGCATATTGTATTGAATTGTCTTTAGCAAACAAATATGACCTAAATTATGTAGATCACAGGGTCTGTTATTGGGCCAAGTGGCATGGTTCCATCCCAAGCTTGTGCTGACGAGCAGATAGGTTCAATGCGCACTCACTTGTTTTCCTCGAAGTTACTCGGCATAAAGCCCCTGTCGACGGGCAACGTTAAACCTAATTTATGCCTTAAATATTCATTTGAAAAATTGACTTAAGCTGTGATTGAAAGTTTAATGGTTTTACCAGTGTAGGCTGAGTATAATCCAAGTCTAAAGGTGCATTCGGCCAGTGCGGTTATGGTGACAGTTTGAACTTCAGACACAGCAGTTTTAGGTCCTGATGGTGGTGTGACGGTCAGCGTCTATAAAAATAAAAATTAAAATTTGACATATTTAAAAAAGAATTCCCGTTAAGGATACAATTTCCTTATGTTAAAACTTTCAAGATATGATCATATATGTATTAACCTGATTCGGAGGGAGCAGATGGTGACGAGGTGGGATGGTTTCGATCATAATGTCCGCTATCTGTTACGTAGCCAGCAGTATAAGCCCCGGGTTCTCCAGTTTCCTCCAATGTTAAATTATTGAGATACTAATATATTAAGAATTGGTCTTGAATTGACTTAATTAGTGTTGAGATTGCGTTACCCCCGATCCCGTGACGCTTGAAATGAATTCTACTTACAATAACGTCTTTAACAACAACCGAATTAAGGGAAATGGTCTGTTCTTCCTGCCACCTGAATCCAAATATTGGTCCAATTTCTGGATGGTAAATCCGGGCTGCTACTTTCAGGTTACTACTACCTGACCCCTGACGATGTATTGCTTCAATGTAATAACTGAAATTAATCAAAACAGAAGTGAATGAAATGGGGTTTTACATTCTACTTTTCTGCACTAACTGGGGTATATCAAGACGGGGATGTATACCCCATATGGTGTGTTTAGCCCGAACGACGTTGATACGGCCTACTTCGAATTCTAACTGTGTAGACAGGACTTTGATTGTTCCCCGATCCCCATTCCAACGACTAGAACCAGTCCTTGCCAGACCGACTGTCCTGCACCAGCCATAACCACGCAGGGAAAACTAGACTGGCTTCCCCGGACGACATCGATTGCGAACGAGAGACCTCCTGGTTAGCGAGAAAGTGATATACTTACTGAGCCAGCGCGGCTCCCAAAATGCAGTAGACATACTACTCAATAGTGAAGTATACCTAATACTGGTTTATATCTCGCACCATTACACCCATACTCCGCGCAGTGTTGCGTTTGATTAGAGGTAATCCAACAACACACTACTATTATGAGTGGATATTGTTGTTTTAAATTTTGATTTGTCAGTAGTCCGTCTACCAACCAATCACTAGCTGCCAATATTGGACCAAATATGTTTACATAACGTTACGTCATGACTCACGATTTTATTATGCCTAATTAACCCGTGCATAGCAGAATACTGCAGTAAACCTAATTGCGTGACAAACGAGGCTATCAAGTCGAATGAATTGTAAACAATACTGTTTGAAAACGAACATACTTTCACCGTTTTTAATACCTTAAATCACTGTCCAAAGTTTTAGGGAAGACCCAGATTAAACGAAGGACTGTCATGTTGCTGTACTTAAGTGATAGCTTTCATTGAACGGAAAGAATAGACACACTCCCGCATAAGTTCAAGAAACAGACGCTATTCCAGCAATGGTCTGAGAAGGATTTCTCGGGCCATTGCTTCAGGAATATGCATTACATCGTACATCATAATACTCCCGTTCCCGGGCCAATCGAATCCCGAAATGAACATGCTCTCAGCGGTCAAGGGTAGCTAATGTAAAAGCGAACCGTAATGGTGGTCAATATGGTTGATGCTTCGTTCATAATAGCTAGTTAATGTAGTATGCCCCAGGAAGATTATCATGAATTAGCCAAATTCGAGAGAGAGAAATGGGGTCGACACAAACTAGGTTATTTCGGGAGTAACACATGGCTGAATTTTATCTCAATAATTCGCTTGTGCTTAGGGATCTTTAGCAGTGGGGGGGGGGAGCCGGAGAGGACCCACGAGGTTGGACAAGCGAACCTAATCCTTGTCACGTTCAAGATAATAGAAACCAATGACAGGCGTTATGGTAAAGCGCCACGGGCTATCCATTCGGCCATCCATCCCCTCCCCACCACAAAATTCGAAGTCCTTAAAACGGTATTGGCAAAATAGTATGATCAGCAATTGGACTACATGTATGTACAATAATTCACTTACTTTCTGCCCTTTACTAACGCTATCCTGGATGACTCTTGACTGGCTAGTGAAAAGTAATCTTTATTAAAACTGGATTCAGCTATTTTAACCTAGGTAAAAGAGAGACATTTATTACTAAGCGTTCGAGTGGTTGACAATTTCCATGGGATCTGGATGCTTATTCTCCATGGGTGGTTACAGGAGGAGGGGTTCGGAGGTGTTCCATAGAATCATAATGGTTATACTCCATGTGCGGTTACAGCTGAAATATTGGGAGTTAACAGGACCTAGATGATTTTACTCCCTGTGCGTTTACATGATTGGGTGTCGCAGGATCTGGATGCTTATACTCCATAAGTCCATGTGCGGTTACAAGATGAAGGATGCAAGGTGATTCATAAGATCTCGATGATTAATATACTACTATACTTGTGGTCACTGGTGGTGCCCTTGCCTAAGGTGACCCTAAAGCATTCATTCGCCACCATGTCTATATTTGTGACATTCCATCGCAAGTTAAAAATGACAAATTCATTTCCGTTAAAGATTTTAAAATATCAACAAACCTTGTTTGCAGGATTCTCATCGGTACTCAAATAAAGTTTAGCTTGGTCGTCTGCTTTGATGTAGAATTGATACTCGTCGTCACGCGGAGGTACAAAGAAACCCACCATCTTGTCCACGTAATTAGATTTATCGGAAGTATGTGAAAAGGCCATCTCATCAATATTCATGAAGCTATAATCAATGGCGCTTGTTGATAACGACATAATATCATCAATATTACTGGAAGATTTGGTGGTCTCATTCCATATATGGTGTACAAGGCCACGGGCACCTGCAAATAACAACAACGGTTTGATTGTCTTGAAAGTGTCATGACGTCGATATGCATACACTGCTCATAATCAGGACAAATGGTAGATATATTGTACACTTAGGGTTAGGCAACTGAATATCAAAGAAAATAAAATGGCCCCCAATCAAAGTATGGGCAGTTTCTTGTACCCGTCGTTCTTGCATTTATTTAAGTTATAATTACCTAGGAGCCACGGTGGCTCAGTCAGTAAGGCCCTGGTTCACAAACCCGGATATTCGGGATTTTCAAGCGTGGTTTTCCCTTGCAGTTATATGTGCAAACGGATATTTTGGTACGGAACAGTGTCCAGGCGTTCGGATCGGAAAAGATGCCTTGACGTGCTCGGAAAAGAAGCCTTGACGTGCTCGTAAGGAACCCTTGACAGTTGGAACTTAAACCCATCATACGGTCTTCATTAGCAAAAAAGGAGTACGTTCAACCCAATATCGATATAGTTTTTAATTTACCGGAGTAAGCCGCTGGTGATGCTGTCGGTTCTGGTTCAACTTGACAAACTATTCTATCATCCTGTATCGGTCTTATCACATGACACATGGTACCTACAAATAATAATTCCTTGTCAATCAAATACATCAAACAGGTAGGCACACTTTAATGGCTTCTTATATAAATACTTAGATATGATTTACTGAAATCTAATCCAACAAGAACAGGTGTACTATAGACAGGGAATCGAGTATGACGCCATTACAACCACCTTGAAACCGTGACGTAATATAAAAAAAAGTCGAAGTCCGTCCATCGATGCACGATTGTCCAAATAACACGAAAGTCACGTTTCATGTCCATCGAACATTCACTGGGGAAGTCCTGTCTTTTCAAAGAGCTTCATCGCCAAGAAGAACAAGAACAAGATGAGCAGTGCTTGGAGCCAATTTCCGGGCCCCGAGTATTCAAAGCATTCTCAGACATACGTGAAGAATTTACTCAACATTCAATCACTGTTTGTTAAAAGAAAGACTATCTTTGATGCATTTGATACATTAAAACAACAAAAGTTTATAAAGGGCTATATTTTAGTTAATTCTTAACATTAGTTTGAGAATGCTTTGTCCACTGATGCTAAAACAATACTTTCACATATCGACATACGATAGTGTTAAAAAACTATTACTAGTTTTTGTATAGAAATGAATTCATACAAAAGCGATATAGTAAGTAATAAATTTATATAAATAGAAAGGCAATGTCATTAAATAAAATTTGTATATACTAACTTCCAATTCTAATTTTCACTGGAGCTGTTGTTTCATCAAAATGTTTACCATATACGACCAGTTTTACTCCGCCCATCTTGCTACCCTCGTTAACAGATATAGACGATATCCCTGAATTATAAACATTAAAATAGCATTATGCAAGAGCAAAATATGTTTATTACAGGTCTTTCTTTAGGCCTGAAATGTTATCTACATAATCAGTTAGACATTAATTAACTTATCCAGACCATAATAAACTCTTGATGTCAAGGCTAGCCTTCGATGTTGGCGGATTAAATTCCTATGTGCCGCTTGATAATTAAATCAATTAAGTGGATAATCGAGACTATGCTGTTTATAATAATGATTTTAGTAATGGTGACCGAGGCTATGTAAATCTTTCACTCGCCTCGTTCTCGGCTAGTAGTGGATCAATTTGACTGAAATTTTCAGCAAATTACCTTTCCTGTACACTATTTAGTTTTTAACTATTATAGCCAGAAGTGCAATCTCTTTATCTTATCTCCCATAATGTATCTGTAAGGTTTTAATTTGTTGGGAGTTGTGGGTGTGCTATAGTTGTATAGTAAATAGTAAGCAAGGTTGGTTCTAATCAATCTCAGTAGAGCGGTAAACCCCATTTCACTTCAAGTATTAACCTTATATCTGGTAGTCACTGGCGCCAGGGGAATCACGGTGGCTAAGTGGGAAAGGCGCCGGCTCTCTAACCTGCAGGTCGGATGTTCGATCCCTGCATTGACCGACAGAGTTCATCTCGATTTTCCGGCGTTATTTTCACCTTGTCAGTGACGCAGAAGGAGGGCCAAGTCATTTGTCTCAAGTAACTTCGGTAATCTAAAAGATGAGTAAATAGGTAAAATGTTGGTGATGGAAAAATTGTGGAGGTGCATTTGACGCGTTTATTTAGCTTTATTGCTCCTTTATCTTAGGGTTCCTCGGTGGTATCGTCCCGTCCTACTCCACTAACCCCAGGGTCCGTCCTACTACACTAACATCAGAATCCAATCTTGGCTCATAATCAAACTATACGCCCTTGATAATTGCGCTATTGTTCTCGATCAATCACAAAATTCATTAAATGAAAAGTGAAGGGATGCAACTCTTATTTTATTGCACCTTCTTTTATTTTAAATTCCTTGCAAATAGTTTTATAATCGGGTGTACATGGTGCTGTATTGGGTAGAACGTAAATAATGACGCAAAGACTAGTGTGTAAATTGTTTTTTCATTGGTTCGTAGAACCTATGAAATCACCAAGGGCAGATAATTTGTATTGGTGGTAATCCAGTGAAATAATCCTGAGGTTAGTGGAGTAGAATGGAAAAATACAACTGGGGATACCAAGGATGTATTTGCTTTTTCACAGCTTATCTACATCAGCCCGTTTACTGCGCCAAATTGTCCTTTAAACCCCCATTCAATTCCCGTCTTCCTTCTATCAAAAGCCATCTTTATTGTCCCGGTTTGTGCACAAAAGTTATACGTTAAATCCAATTTCATATGATTTAGTTATTTCTGAAGAAGAGGTGAATTATAGAAACTATGACGTAACGTACATGTATGTGTCTGGAACATGTGAGGCTTATCAGACCCACCGATTATATAAACAGCCGGATTTGGACGCGATCTGAAATACCAAAACAAGAAGTTGAATTAACTATAGCAAATTATATCAATTTAGGTCCAGACATGATTATTAAAAAAATATGATCTAATACAGGTTACGATGTTTTGTAGCCCTTACATAAAATTATTTTTCACTTTTTCTTAAAAAGATTTTTTTATACAACAAGCGATATACCAACCGGTAGAATGTGGTGGTACATTGGGGGAGTATGTGTTGGATTAGTTTAAGGTTGGTATTGGGTGGCATTGTGGTATGTGTGGTCCACCCTTTTTCAATCTGAAATGACGGTTAGTGCCATTTGTCCAGTTAATTAAGATTACGCTTAACATACATGGAAATGTTAAATTCGATGCTATCTTATCATCTGATGTAATAGTTCATAAAAAAAAAATTAGAAAAGTTCTATTGGTATTTCTTTCGTCTAATTAACAGTTCACAAATTTACGTTTAAATAAAGCGTTTGGAAACTCTAATTCTAAAATTGTTAGATTTTTTATTCTTTATAATAAGTGAGGTTAAAGAGAAACAGTGATTGACATTATTCAAGAATATTTCAATTATACCAGTTTAAACATTTAGAATTGCTGAATTAAATATTAGATAAATAGTATGATAAAAAGCTGATTTCTGACAACAAACTTATCTGGATTGTTTAGAATGATTTAAGCAAATAGAAAAATTGTATTGATTGTTGTTTAATATTCTAATTAAAAGTACATCCTTGATATAATTTATCATGTCAGTTTGTTTTCGATTACAATCTGAAGATTCCGGGACTCTAAATCGATCGACGAATCTACTTGGCGTGACAATTCAATCCGCCCTAATAATTATTATCAATATACCAATATTTATTCAGGAATTTGTTCTATTGTTTTAAATCATATAACACGTATTGACATGCCACTGTGTATCTAAACGATCTCGCAGGAAAACGCAAAGCACTTAGACAAAGCAGTCAGACCTAAGTCTTTTCTCCGAAGGCCATTAATAAATAATTGTTTGTCAATCAGTTTATACATGGGAGATTTTAACATCGATGTGTCAGAACGAATGATAGCTAACTCGTCCTCACGAGAAGTTTATAGTTAAATCGTCCATAAATTACAATATACATTTGTCGAGTCGTCCACAAGACATTGGTCGAAGCCACCAAATTCCCCACACGATGGCCCAGGGGCGAATGAATAAAACAATTCCTTTGAATTTAAATGGAATGATGTTCCTGGAATAAGCGCTTCATCGTTCGAAACCTAGCAGATTGTTGATCGTTGGTTAAAATGCGTTGAACTACAACTCATAAAAAGTGCGGATATAAATATCCAAATTTGTTTTAAATTCTATAATATGCCACCAGTTGACTTCTGGTGGTGATAATAAAATAAAACAGGCGATCACCATGAAATCCAATCCATACTTTTTTTTGTTTTTCGTTCGATAACCCACCCATTGTCTTTTGATAGTGGTGAACCAAATAAACCGTACGTCAAATAACCATGACAAATTCAAAATTAAAAATTAGAGAGAGAGAGAATCTAAACATTTTAATTGAACACAAAACAAAACATATCATCTTTCTTTAATGCGATTTATCGATCCTTATTTTTATTGTAATTATTGTCACGCAACAAGCGGATACTAGAAGTTCTATTGATTTATTCAGTGAAGCAAGAAGTAAGACGAGGTTCAACCATAGAACTATTAACACTGTGTTACAATAAGATCTATATTTTATTTGTTTCAACTTACCGTCCAAAACTTCCTTCCACAATAAAACTTGCATTTAAATGACCTATAAGAAAGAAAAGTAAACGAATCAACAATGCCCACAAGCATTGTTCTGCGAATACGGAACCGAAAAGGAAATTGGCCAATTAAAACTTATGTCCGATCTATTCTCTCGAAGTGATCACTGACCCATTTCTAAAACAAAGCATCTTCTGCGGTCATTGGCATCTTCAATAAAGACATAACTATGGTCGTCGATCAGCACACAAGGGTCTTTAATCATTTTCAACTTATAATCTTTTTCGTATTGATTGTCATTATTAGGTAGGAATCTGATGAAGCCTATATCCGATTGAAATATTTGGCTCGTAGATGTTGGGTGGAAGTCGACTTGTTTCCGATTTGTGTCGACATTAGAACACTAGTTTGATCTGCACGAACAAAAAATTAACGAAACCGACAATGTAAAGCAAATCAAAACACCATTTGGCTTGTATATCCATTCAGCTCCGCTAACATTTGCTTCGTGTATATACTCAAGTAAGATTTGTTTTGTATATATACTGATGTATGATTTGATTTGTATATCTACTCAAGTAAGATTTGCTGTTTCAGTGTGTATATAAACATACTTACCTATAAATGTTCCCTGTTCTTTACAAACTAATTCACCATTCCAGCTTGTACCTTCATTGTCTAAAGTTAAACCTAATCTACAAAAAATATGTACGTTCAATAAACATTTATTTCTATATATTCAACCCAGTCTTTGTAATTAATCATTTTTTGTGGTAGAAAAATGTTACGGGAGATGTGGTAATGCGCTGTGTATTCTATAGCCACAGTGGGTATTCTGTATTAACACTGTGTATTCTATACCTATACCGTGTGAGTATTCTACACATAGTGTGTATTCTATACCTAAGGTGTATATCTGTAATAACAATGTGTATTATATACCTATTCCCATACCGATTACCCACAGTGTGTATTAACAACGTGAAATCTATACCCATATTGTGTATACTGTACTTACAATGTGTCAGCCTCCAGGTCCTTCAATTCACAATTCTGGCTTCCCAAATACACTCTGAAAATAGGAGATATATTGCCAATGATGAACAATATGATAAGAGTTATAGAAATAATTATTAAAATAACGTAATTAGTTGTGCTATATACTCAAACGAATAATCAAAACAGCTAGCATGGGGTGTATGTAGATATACATTACGGCATTTCAAGTCCCAACAAACGATTAAATTTTATTTCAATAATTCGCTTAAGCGTAAGAGTCTTTAACAGTGGAGGGAAACCATGGGATCCAGAGAAAACCCACGAGGTTGGACATGTGCCACATACAAGCCGGGAATCGAAACCACTTAAGTTGACTCATTAACATCCCATCCCGACTTACCGTAGAAGTTTTTCTAGACGACCATTAGAACTAGCAGCAAGGTTACTACCATATCTGTCTGTTACAAGTTTTCCTCGGATCTTAACTTGGGTTCCTATTCAAGATAATGTATTTAAGTTAAGCAATGTTTTATTACTTAATAAATAAATTATATATATCATATGGATACAATAACAACAGCTTATGTATTAAAATATCTGAAAATGATCACTGGAAAGTTCGACCATTTGATATATTTAAACACGATATTTTGCGCAAAGTATGGAGGCGATAACGGGACAGGGTTGAACTGGCGAAATCTACTTGGGTTCCGTTTTCTTAAACGGAACACTGCGAGCTGTATGAGATGAAATCATATTTTCATCATTTACAGTTCGTTGCGACTTGTCGTCGGAACGTACAATCGCGGTTTCGTTCTATGTCCACACCACAGAAGTAAAGAAGGGCTTGAAAAATTCCTTTGACTTTATAATGGCTTGACTAGCACGACGCAGAACAAGTTTTAATGTTGCAGTTATTAGTATGTATAGAGTTACCTACCGGGTCGACCAGATCTTGGTTCTATACCTTCTATAGTTGGTGTATATTTTTCTTTTGGCTGTAACGATACAATATTTATTTTGGTACGAAATTGTTGCATATACAAGTAAATTATTGAAGAACTATTCCCGACACCTTTTGTTAAATAAAATGACCGTTTTTGCTACTTATTTTAGAGATGTAGGCCTATTTCTATGTTGGATTTGGGTGGTCAAGTAGTCATAAGGCATGTCTTGGGGCAAGTGAAACAGGTATGGGTTCTGCTGGTTAAATAGTAATAAGGTCTGCCGGTCAAAGCAGGGATCGTACATGGAACCTCCATGCGAGCGAGTCAACGTCTATTCACTAAGCCACCGTGTTTATCCAATGTTGGGAAAATGGATAATTTTTAGTCCGTATTTGATAGTATAGAAATTCAGAAAGACAAATGACCTACAATCTATTTCTGAAACAATATTTACTTACCGTAAATTTACAGCAATCACTGTTACCTGCACAGTGGTTACCTTCAGTGACGTCAACGCCATCCACTGTTACTCTTACATAATAATCATCCTCGGGCATTTTCCTGTAAAAACATGAAACAGGGTTGTAAATATGGGAGAGAGAGAGCGAGGGAGAGAGAGAGAGAGGGAACATTCCCCAGGGGAACACGGACAAAGATGGAACAGTGGTACATCATCGAAGATATACCTAACTGTAAAAATACTTTAATATTACTTTCAGATTTATTGTGTTTACACCGTAGACTGTTGTCTGATATCAGTGTGGTTATTAGATATTAGACGAATCGTATTTAATGACTGAATTAAATATGTTTATAGCGACCCATTGTACTATAATTATCAGCATTACTAACAGAAGCTTATGGGGTAAAATTTCAAATCGTTGACACTTATTTTCTTATAGACGATATATTAGAGAAATTTAGCCGAAACATATTTAATGAATGAATTAGATATTTAGAGACTAAACAACAATATTGAAGTAGGTTATCAACATTACTAACAGCATTTTATTCAATAAAAACACTACATAATAATTTACATTTAATTTCAAACTGTGGGCACAAGTTTTCTTTAATACATTCTCAGTCGAAATGGATAAATTGGATCTATTTAGAAAGTGAAAAATAATAAGAATATCAGCATTACTGGGACAATAGATAGAAAGAAACCGGTAGATGCAAATTGTAGTCAATTTCAAACCATGGAAACTTACTCTGTATAACACATAAGTTGTGTTTCTGTTGTTCCATCTGGGTGTACTTTACATGGCACGGACCGTGTTTTAGACACCATGTTAATCTTGTTACCAACATGTTCATTTCCGGCTCCGAAATTAAACTGACTTCTCGCAAAATCTAAAGATAAAACATGCATGCATTTACTTCCAGTAAATATCACAGAACACCATAGTGTATCAGTAGATATCAGTTGATATATACAACCTGATATATCAGCAAATATTAAAAACACGCCATGATATATCACAAAATACCATGTAAACAACATGATATATCAGAAAATATCACATAACACCATGATATGTATCAGTAGATAGCATATAAACAACGTAATGTATCAGTTGCAATTATATAAACAACACGATATCATAGAAGGTATCACAGAAATACCATGATGTATTAGAAAATATCATTTAAACAACATTATCTGTATCACAGAAGTACCATGATTTATCAGAAAATATCATAGACACAAAATGATATATCGGTGGATTTCATTATAAACAGCAGATATCGTATAAACAACACAATGTTTCAGTATATGTATCAACAGAATAGGGTGTTGAATACTCTAAGGGTTGAGTGGTACTCAATGAGGTGGAATGTGTGATACTCAAGAGGTCAAGATGTATGATACCCAATAACTTAGGATTTATGGAACATTCAGTAGAATGGAATGTGTTATACTCTATGAGTGTGGTAAATGGGATATAATCATTTTAATACCGCACTGGATTCTTTTATACCCCAGTATTAACACACGAATATTCGAGCTAGATTAACTGTATACAATATGACACTTAGATAGCATGTTTTAAAAAGTATAATTATAATAGTGTACTTACTTGTACCGCTTATAGTTAATCTAGTTTGACCATTAATACTTCCATAGTGTGGTTCTATACAGCTGACGATGGTTTCTGAAAAACAAATTCAACATTTATAGTCCCAAAGCGCTAATAAATTGTCAACCGACACAGGACTGTCTTTCGGTGTCGAAACGTTGTGTACAGACTAGGACTGGTCTTCCATATAAATTGTGCTGTAGCATTTTTTTTTATTATGCACATCAAGGTCTTGGTGATGATATTATTCAACTTCGATTGGTATGGATTGTGTTTTGTGAGACATTATTTTGGACTGCATATTTCATGGATCGGAAGTCGCGTACACACTGGGTGATCCAAAATCACAATAATAGATGAAAACAGTGTACCTTAAAGAATTGGGGTTAGACGTCCTCCTTGTATGCGCCGACTGACAAAATGAAGAGGGGTATACGCCATACAGCGTGCTATGGGGGGGGGGGGAATTTTGCCCAGGTCGCGGCACAATGGCTTACATTTGTATCGAATTCTTATTTCTCCCCATCCGAACGACGAGATACTGTCCTTCCTAAGCACCAATGATGGGGGTGGGAATCACTCTGGAAAATTCTGAGAAACACAGGGATCGAACCTCGGACTTCATGGGTAGTGAGCCAACGCCTTAATAACCCCCTCGCGGCTCCTTTGTACCTTAAACGAGTGTTTTAAGCCCCTTAGATCTGGTCATTGACTTGGTATTAAAACAGCTTACATGGTATTAATACACAAAATAACAAGTTTATAAAACAAATAATGATGGCGTCCATGTGGAAGAGATATGAATTATGAAACATTAATTGTTTCATAAACCTGTTGATCCGTACACGTGCTAGAACCTATTTACGTCAACTACAAGTCATCTATTGTGTAAGTTAAATGGATTGGAACGGTGGCTATCAACATTGAAACATAACACACGGGATAATAAACTCACAACAGTCGACAGTACATTAATATCACATCAACAAAATCCCTCTTACGAAACGCGAATCCATTTAAAGGGACATGTCTTTGGGTTTTTCAAACGTCAATTACATGAAATTTATCACGCAAGAGTTAAATCTGCCTAGAACATGTCTTTATTTATCTAAATCATTAATAAGATATTAATTAATTGTTTAAGACCATAGTCAACCCTCGATGCCATTGTTAGCCTGCGAAATTTAGTGGATTTGAATACTTTTTGTGATAGACGAAATAACCGAGACTTTGTTTATTATTGTATCAACGGTAAAACTGAATCGCTGATATCTCGGTTTAACAATATAACAGAAATGTTCCAGCATTTCATTTTAAAGCGAGAACTGTCAACTCTTTAAGTAAATTGAATGCATTATTCATCATATTCTGGAACCATTTGAATTACACCATGGAGTAAATGCAATTTCCGATTTTGCTATCACGGATCTTATTTCTCTGAGGTTTGTACCGATAACTCGTGGTTGAAAAATCTTATAGTAATCCAGTCAATTTGTGGTTTGACCTAGAAAAAATTGCAACAGAATTTCTGTTTGCTGCAAATATTTTCCAAAATTGTCCGGGGCAACATATCAAAATTTAGATTAATATAAGCGAGAGAAAAGTTTTAAATGGCATAATTCGAATAAGACCGCCCTCTGTCATATTTTTCAGTCAAATTTACGTTAGGTATACATTATATCTTGGGAAGAATTGCTCAAATTAATAGTTCCATCCGTATTATAATTCCTTTGGTTTTTTGGGTAAAAATTGTGGAACAAGCTTTAATTTAAATGGCATAATTCGAATAAGACCGCCCTCTGTCATATTTTTCAGTCAAATTTACGTTAGGTATACATTATATCTTGGGAAGAATTGCTCAAATTAATAGTTCCATCCGTATTATAATTCCTTTGGTTTTTTGGGTAAAAATTGTGGAACAAGCTTTAATTTGAAGGTTTCGACGTTTACTAACAAAAAAAACCAACAAAAACAAACAAACAACGCTCACATTTTTCTGAGTATGTCTTCATAGTATGGGGTGCCATTATTCCAAGAATAGCGATTTTGCGATAATATTCCAACTTATTTTTTTCAGCTTATTTACAATATCAACTGGCACTGTATTAATATTTGCAGTGTTCATGGCTATATTTCTGATTATTTTCACCCCGTCATGAAAATATTTTCAAGATGGCGGCCGGTTTTGGCGGGGAAATGAGACGGTGTGCAGATTTTGATTTATAAGTAGTGTTCGGTATCAATATATATATGTTTACTGGGGCATTTATTCTATTTTTGACACTTTCAACCATGTAAATTGGCCACATGTTCATATATTATTTAGCATATTGTCGGTACTGTTAGAAACATATTCTCGATTATCCATGTCATGATTAAATCATATATGAAAGTTGAGCAGCAAACCGAATCCCAATCCAGTAATGACATCGCGAGTTGCTTATGGTCTATATAAGTTAATTAATATTTTAGATAACATTCCAGGCCTAAAGAAAGATCTGCAATAGGAAGATTTAGCTCTTGTGTAATGTATGTTTAACTTTTACACAAAGTTTGATCTTCCACCCCAATGAGCCTCCTTACGTGTCTATTAAACTGAAGATATTATACTAAACTTTATTAATAAAATAAAGGACACTATGTTTGATTTAAGAAACTTGGTTGGGGGTAAATGGCACTACACACTATGGTAAGTATTTGTGGAAATATGATATATGTATATTTCATTGCTCTATGATATATGTATATTACATTACTCTATTAAAATCTTATCGTGTTATTGAGATTTTGTTAATTAACATATTGTTAACCTTGGATCACTCCGTAATATCTGATATCTATTTTGTCACATTCTTATGTTGTACGTTAGGTATCACCTTAAATTATTTAATGGTCGACGTCCTTGTTTGGTGGATGCACTTTAAAGAACGATAAAAAGGGGGTTGCCTGACGTTAATCTCGTTATAGGCCGATTTATTTCGTTATTTTTATCTCCTTCTAGGTGGTATTAATATTGGAACAGGTGATCACGCTTTCTTGAAATGGACGTAAACTAGACAGTAGTCAGTGTTAAATTGTCTGAAATAATTATGCAACGAAGCCACGTACGGTATCTGCTTCCAGACCTACATTTGAATTGTGGCTATCTTTGCCATTGCATGATGCGTTTCGTGGACATAGGTTTAACAACAATCCATTTCATGTTCATTTGCTTTCAACCATTATCTTTTACATAACCGAACAACATGTCCCATTAAAATGTGAAGGTGTCATACACATATTTATTAGTATAAGTATGTACCAAACAGTTAATGACAAGGCTCTAATTGGTAGGAGTTTTTATCAGATTGACCCCATTTCTTTGATCATATAATAAAGTTATTAAATTGTCAGTTTATAATTAAGTAGGATACCTAAACCCGATACTTGTTAATATCTATTGTGGGCGATATTATATATCGTCTATCAGGGCGCTAAAGTTGGCTTAAAAATACAATCGTTTACCTCAATGTCATTGGTTATTGTGGTCTATTTCGAAATTAATCAGTAAATTTATATATCGATATACAAGGACGGTGTATTTGAATTTAGCAATACTATAGTTTCAGCTTCTTGCCTATAGTCTGACAATATATCCGAGACGTTTCTGTTTAATTGAAAGGATTTGATTTCTCGTATTCCCGATGGGGAGGCGTGCCAGAGAGGGAGAGGGAGGGGGATAACGTCCACTCGATATAAACTAGGTCATTTCGGGACTAACTTATGGTTCAATTTTTATTTTCAGCAGTGGGAGGAAACCAGGTGACTCGGAGAAAATCCACGAGGTTGAAAAGCGCTTCTATTCTTACTAGAACATCTGTTATCACTTCTCAACAGCGGCGTTCACATACTTGTGGGTTTACCGTAACCATTTATATAGATCATGGTTACAAACTTGGATAACATTCTTTTTTTACCATTCCAAGTAAAGTGTTCATTACAGAACTATCCATATCTTTTTTGTCGGCTTTATGGTCTGCTTGTCTTAAATTGATCTTGGGTGCTTAGAAATATTTAATTTAGCATGTTGTTGTCGACAATATTATATAAATGTAATTGTAAAAATACAATCGATTCCCAAAGAACAGTTTTTGTTCGGGTAAATGTACTGTACAAACAAAGAGAAAAATGCCGAAATGTTTTGTTGTGAGAATTTAAAAGCAATTATTCAACGATGCATGAATGTAGAGAAAGTCATTTTAAAATATTAAAATGAATTATATTTATATTTCGCTTCCTATATAACTTGTTATTGACATTTGGATTCCATTTTGTATTTTGAGCGCATGTGTATTTTTATGTGACGGTGGGAAGGCGGGGTCGGGAAGGAAAGTCCACTAAACATAATCGTCCTTCATTATACCGCCTCTGTCCTCTATGAGTGCTATGATTGTAACCACGGACACAACTTATAGACTTAAGAGATCTCTTACGCCGATTCCACCTTCAATACCATTTAAAAGAACATTCACCGGCAACTTACTTAATTATTATATTCTGGAAGTTATTCATTCATACTTTTAAACACGCGCTTCGTCTATTGCACGTGTTATTTATTACTCCAATTATAATTGTACAGACTTTGAATGTGAATTATCCTTTAGCTTATTCACCAACCTGGATCAACCAAGCATCAAATCGCCCCTGTCTGAATGCTTATCCTTAAATGACTCTACATTTTACAGGTTTATATTTTGTTTATATTTTTAGCAAGATACAACTTGATCGATGACTCGATGACTTTCAAAAATAGTAATTAAATGAACCGTTGGAATCCATTTTAATCGGCTCACAAAACACGTATCGATTTAACGTATAATACACTAAAATTAAATAGGATTTCAAAAATGAATCTATTGTTGATTTTAAGACACCCAATGGTGTCTATCCCGCTTGATAAACATCGTCTTTGTTCTATGCAATGTCTAATAAAAGTTGGTGTATATTTGGTATAACGTATAATAAAAGGCATACAGCTAGTTAGACCCCATGTAAGGTTTTAGTATAATGAGTTACGCAAGGGTCTCCATTGTTCCCGTTCGCAATTTCTTTATTTTTAAATGACTCTAAATTACAGCCGTTTTGTACTTTTCCTAATGCAAATTGTTCTGGGTGTTCGAGCGATGAACTAAACGACATTGCCAGATATCATTTAGAAAACGGAGTAAATAATTTAACAGCAAATAGCCACGTTGTTACAAAAATAATGCTCAAGTTTCGATATAAAATTTCGGCTTTAAAAACGCAGAATAACACATTGTGTGGAATCGTGCCCTCTGATAAATCCCTATGTCGTCAATACATGGCATTTTTTAAAACAATTGTACAATAATATCAAGCACAATAGATCCCAGCTAGTGGTGAAAACATATTTAGTATCATGTTGATGTTATGATCTATATGGGGTTTCGGGGCGGGTAATGTACCAACATGCTTTACGCTATGACAAGAAATCAGATTCTGTTTTGGGCTTAGTGACTTCCTATTACCACCACATTATGTTGAGTGTCCCATAGAATAGAGTAAGTACTATGGTTTTATTTATCTATGACTAATAATAAAATGATAGTTTGTATTGTGTATCAATAGATTTTATATCTTGTGCGCCTTAGTTAACCGGTCAAGATGACCATATAGTCCGGTGTGGTGTATGTCATAAAAAGTTATGTTTGCGACCTCGGCTAGTGCAATGTATAGGGTATGTGTAGAAATGTATTATCGGGCTATTAAACATTACTTAGTACAAACCAAGGGTCATAGATATGCAATAAAATACTTTCTATTATAAGGTGTTTCTGAACAAATTATATTGATTATCCTAAAGGTCTGTTCATGTGAAATAGGCACGGCGTGGGTCATTTAATGGATGATTGTTTACTTCTGAAATCCAAGTATATAGAACTTTCACTACAATTAATGGATGATTGCTTATTTCTGAAATCCAAGTATATACAACGTTCACTTGCTGTCTCTTTGCATAGGGTTATATAGATTCTCCAAATGTGTTAGACCAGCGCATATTACAAAACATAGACTGATGTTAAAATACAATACCAAGTACATCGTAACCTTGAAAGAACATCAATGGATTGCGGTGAATTTAGAAAACTTTTTGAAAAACTTGACCATGTACACAACAGTAAACTCTATATTACTCAAAATTTGTATATCTCGTTGGAATATTCAACAAAAGCCCCGGGGGGGGGGTCGAGTGGACTCTGTATTTCCCTAAACAAAAGTATGTTAGTCTTGAAATGACATTACTTGTGTGAAACATAGAACACTATATGCGAGTGGCAGGTCTTGAAGTTATAAGGTTTAAATATTTGATGAATGGTGTATATGGAGTGCGTGTGTGGACGTACTGTTGATGTGTTGTGTTTCTCGCAACGCTATATTCAGACTGGCATCAATATTAATATTTTAACAAGTTCATCATCCAACTGTCAATATCTGTCATAGCTAGATCCATACGGTTTAACGTACGGTCAACACAAACTAATCCCAACATATGAAACCAGAATGGAATCGGGTGGACCGGAGAAAACCTACATTTATCACAGGCGCATGTGGTATCACAATACCCGCCACATGGGACAACGACAAACCTTAAAACCGTATGGTCATACACCCCTTCCCGCCTCCCCCTCCCCTAACCCACTCATCTTTAATTGAAAAATGGTATTGAATTAACATAAGCATGCCATGCCTAATGCACCACAACAGTCACCACATATTAATAGCCATAAAATTATTCCAGTGTATATCCATATTAACAGATCAAAGATTAGTTGTCAGATATCAAGATATTATTATTCTTTTATCATGGGATAAAAAACATTTAAAAATGACCTACCAGCTGACTGGGCACTTTCCAATAAAGTTATGAATAATATTAAAGCCGAAATTCTTGCATATTTTTTCCTTTCGTTCATAGTTGTTTGTTCTTTGAAATATTTTGGTAGTCTCTTGTCTTTGTGGTTCACCAACAGCGTTATATACCCAGGAGTCTTTTCAGAAATGAGCTGTCAATCAGATTGAATTCTTCTATCGATTGGCTGAAACAGATCATTAAAACCTATTAACCCATTGTCTTATCGATTATGCATCAATGACGTGAAGATTAAGCCACGCCTATTTTGTGGTGATCTGGATTTACCTATTTATGTTTGGCCGGTTTGGGTTTTGACCCGATTAACCACTCGCCGGACAATAGAACTCTAATTATGGGAATGGTTCGTGAAAACGCCACGTAATGACATTAACTCTATTATAGATCTAGTTGTAAGCGTCAACGTGACAGCTAAATCCGGCATGTGTTTGTCTTATATAAAACAAACATGTATTTCTTAATATGACAAAGGATTCTGACCTCGGATATTTTGTAATTTCGTAAAGAAAGCAATCTATGATGATATAATGTTTATGATAATTATATTTCGTTCTGTATAAAAGTTATGAAACCAATGGTACAATAAATGGAGACATGGAATGGGGTTCAATGTTCCATTTTACCGCTCTATCTGAAATCATGAAGGGGGAATTTCGCACAGTCAAAAGCTGCATTTCAAATGTCAAGGGTTCTCATTTGAGCGAAGCAAGGTGTACACAGGGCCCCTTCTTATGCTCCTTTCCGAACGAAGAGACATATGTCTTTGCAGGTAGGCCAATAGTACAAGACAATGCAGCTTTGATGACGTAATATTCATGATGGATAAATTTTAGTATACAAATGCAAGATACTGCCCAAGTACAACCAAAACAATCAGGTATATAAACGTCTAAAAAGTTCTAGATACCCTGTCTTGGATTTCAGAAGCGACAATTAGATGAGCTAACAACAAAGATCAAATTGTTTAAGTAGCGCTGATCATCTTGGGAGCCACGGGCTCCCAGTGAGTAAGACGTTGCCTCGCTAACCCAAAGATTACTCGTTCGGTCACTACGTGGGCCGAGAAAGATCATCGCGTTTTCTTTTTCTGGCGTGCCCTCCCTCGTCCGTGGTGTAGGGCAGAGGACATTGCAAGAGACAGCGCGTATAGGGTGTGACGACAAATCGAGGCTCTGTATACACAATGAGGTACGCGTTAAAGATCCTTTGACAGTTGGAATTGGATATAAGAGCCCCCATAGCAGGCTGTAGCCTGTTTTCAATAGCCAGTCGGAGTAGTTAAACCCCATTTCATTTCATTTCTTCACCAACCGGGCCCATAAAGTTTCTCAATGACCCTACGACCTACTTTTATTTCGAATTCCAACTTTCAATAATATTTATACATGGAACCACGAGTTTTCGTCCCATTCGAACGACTATGCTCTTCTTCTTATCAGATCCGTTTTCATCAAACGTCTAACACAATTTATACAATATTATATTACAAAATACTTAAGTAAAGATTTATAAATTATAATGGCGGTGTAATTGTAGGGAGGAGGGAGGGGCTCTAATTACAGAGAAGGCGAGAGAGGTTTAACGTCCACTCGACTTAAACTAGGTCATTTCGGGACTAACATATGGTTTAATTTTATTTCATTTATTCGCTTACGCGTAGGGGTCTTTAGCAGTGGGAGGAAACCCGAGTAAACCCACGAGGTTGGACAGGCGACCTTACTCCTTGCCACGTACAACCGGGGATTCGAATACAAAGAAGGAGCACATTGAACTATAATGAAGATCGCATATGAATGACAAGTGGTGCCAAATATATTAATTCCCATAAACACTGTCGTCATCATAGAACCACTGTCATGGCTATTATTACCATTACTGAGTAATTTGTAAAGGTATATTTCAGGTTGTTTTTGAATTGGTCAACTGGAACTCTTTTTTTAAGGCAGGGTGTGTCGAACAATACCCAGCGGGGAATATATTATAATAGATAATACCAATCGAACAAACACAGAGTAATATGATACCTTTTCTATTTACAAAATCCTATTTGATGAATCTAGATTGTAGTTGACGCACACAATTTTTAAAAGATTTAAAGACCTTCCCCCACCTAGAAGAAACAAACAAACCGCAAAACAATATTGGTTCAAAAATAGTGCGTTTTAGTTTTGAAATTTCCATAATAAAACACACGCACATGCTCTACCAATCTAAACGAAACAACTAAACTCAAAAAATAATATTACGTTTCAGTGATAAGATTTGACATCAACAATCGTGCCATAATCAAAACAAACAAACACACACACACACACACACAAATATGAGCACGATGTTGTGTTTATAAGTTACCGAGTTAAGAGTTTGAGAAATTTGATAAGGTTATACTTTAAAAACCCAATGACGTATTATTGTACTATTTCTGTCATACATACGTCTCTGGTCTTCAATGCACAGACGTGTTCCCAAACACGAAATTGCTGCAACTTTAAAAGAATGTCTCGGAAGATATAGTGATCAGCAAATTATTTCGAGGCAGTTTGAATAAATTTTCTAAACGATGACTGTTGAGAAAAGAAATCTTTAAGTCTTTGACAACTGGGAGAAAGATGATTCGCCAATTATACAATTTAGCCCCAATGCAACAGTAGACCTGATTTGGGGAGGTTATTGAACAGTGGTATCACAGATTTAGAGAACACGTATATACAGGTCTGACAGGCACCCTATCGTGTTGTTGTTTACGACTTATGACGCTCCTTTTTGTAATATGCGAACATGACGCGGATATCCAGTCAGCACTGAATATATAATTTAAGAGATATTGTTCTTTAATTTGTATCGATTTCAAATATTAATGACCCGACTATCGTATCCTTCCAAACATAATCAATGACAAACTGCACTTTGCAGTGACAAATCACGATGTTTTGTCTCTGATAAATTATGGCGGCAACAAAGCTCGAAAAGCCTCAAACGTGATATATCAACGAAGAATGTATTAAATTGATGCAGATGGGCCTTGAAATCATTAGAAATTATTTTAAATTGTAGTACGAATAAGAATTCTTGTCAGCAAGGGCTATCCATGAACACATATTATCTAGGAACCTTATTCTGTGAAACCTAAGGAAGTGTTTTACAAATGAAATGAAACGAAACAGGGTTTAACGTTCCACTGTCACCACTGGGCTATTGAAGACGCATACGCCATGCTATGTGCAACGAGGGAGCATTAGGTCATTTTCAGCTTGACACAGAACATTCAAAAAAGAAGTTGGGCAGCCGTGGCCTGAACGTGACGCCATTTGACGAAATAAAACACATTGGGTGAAATACGTATTAAGAAATATCGGGACAGACGTAATCTTCCATTCTTTCAATACTAGGCCTGTAGACGTGTTTGGCTCCAGTGAATTCGGTCAAATTAAAATCTGGATATGTTTCGAATTTAGTCGCTGTAAATCTTATTTGTAGTAATCACCGATTCTTCACTTTGTGTATATAAATTACCAGACTGAAGTCTATTAGAAACAAAATCCATTAAACAGAGTTAAAGTGATTAAATGAATCCTAAGTCGGATAATTAACACTAAATCTGTTTTATTTTAGATCACAGAAACCAGGAGTTTCTCCTCATTAGTCATAATTGTATAGCGTTATAATTAGGAGAGGTGTAGAACGGGACTTAAATAAAGTAAAAGCGACCATTATATCCAATGGTAACATATAAAAACAATTAAACGTGCACAGCAACTAATTAATTAGTTGTAAATTACACACAGGGACCGACTTTTGTGAATGTGAAAAAAATACACAGATTGAACTAATCGATTAAACACATTGAACGATGCGATTAGTTCTGACTTGCTTACCACTGGGATCAACGAGCAAGAATTGGTCATCGTGTAGGTTGTGGGTTTGATGTCGATCTAATCGCTTGTGTTTTTAACACGGGATGTACCGAGTTACTAAAGCTGCGTTCATACTGCATGCGCATTCATTTGGAATCCCAGAGACCGGCCTCCGGAATTCGGAATGTTTTTCCGGATTAAAAGCTGTGCGTCACAACTCTTTTTTTTCGGATTGAATTCAGAATGAAAAGCGCCATACTGAATGCGCAGTGAAGGTCATTTATATCCAACATGGCTGCGCCAGACATTCGTATTGATGGTCTTATGTTGCTTATGTTTCATTTCCTGGGGCAAGCAACGCTACATCAGCGACGCCGTGTCTTACATCTTCGAAACTTTGCCATGCAGCACCGAGCTAATATCGTTGGCACCAAAATCAAATGTACATATTGTATGTCACGAAGATACCTTTCATAATTTAAATGTAATGAAATGGCGTTAAACTTCCTACTGTTCTGGTCCGACTGGGCTTATAAAGACAGACATGGACCATTTTCCGAGGACAGCGGTGTTACTGCCTACGCTTTTATCTAATTCCAACTATCAAGGGATTTTTACGTCCACGTCATTGTGTACGCGAAAACTCTGCCTTTCGTCTTATCCGAACGACTAGACAGCTGTCCTTGTCAGGCGCTCCGCCCCACAACAATATCACTGGCATGTGGAAATCACGCCGGAAAATCACGATGAATGTTTTCGGTTAACACCAGGAGCGAACCCCTCGACTACAAGACTAGGTAGCCTGTTACACGCAACACTAATAATAGATTACGGCGTGAGTGGTTTTTACATAGGCATGAGGTAAGGGTGACATCAACGATCCACCTTCTCATTTAAGGAAGAATAATAAGAACAACAACCATCTTACCACATTTGGTGACATCAGTTAACACTCATACAATCAATATGCTTGTAAGCAATACTAACTTAGATAATCGATTTGTCTATGCTCTGATTATCCAGAGAGTTTTAATCTACTCCGCAGAATCAAAGACTTTGCCAAATATGATCACCATATGGTAAAAATATCTGAATGGTGAAGTCCTTCACTCGATATGATCTAATAAAATGAACAAACACGCGTCTCACATAAAACTAACTAAACATAGATAAAACATATATAATTAAAGATTTTGAAATATAAATAATATCAGTTTATACTCATTTAAATAATTGATAAGTAACAATCGATTTAATCATGAAATAATAACCACACTTGACATTAAAATTGACTTCCTCTTCCCAAAACTACTTAAGTATTCGGGCACATACAAAATATGCCCAAGGCAGTGTAAGGCAAGTAAAATTAAATGTTTCCCGTACAAATAAACATCACTGCCTACAACATACGACATCACGTCTTTGTAGCAACACAATCAAAGTAAGTATAATGAGACGAGGGGTAATAGCGGTTAATACAAATTTCGGAATATGAAACATGTGGCGCCATGCAAAATTGTCACAAGCCAGCTTCTTCTTCACTGAAAAATCGTAGCTCCCATTTCATATTTCAAATCCTTTTAGCACTAAGCAATACATTTTGGGAATAAGGTGGTGGATGAAGAAGCCAATTCTTTTAGAACGATTTACGATATTTAAGTATAGTATGCCACAACCCTTGTTGACAGTTCGGAGGACTTACCTGCTGAGGGCAAATGTTTCTTTGCCTGACAACCTATCTTTAAGCTGATTATGTTACCACAGTATTTGTTTCAGTTACGAAGGGCTACAGGTATGTAAGTTACAACGAACTTTGGGAAGAAAGCGATTGGCGAGAGAGCCTTGGCAATTTGTTGAGACCAGCCACTGCAAAACAAGATATAAGACTCCCGTGGACAGTGCCTCATCACGAGCGACTGACTGTAACACTTTGGAAACTGTCAACAGTTACAAGACTCTGGGACAGTCAACAGTTTCATCTTAATCAAGCGTGTCACACTCAAATCTTGACTGCGAATAACCCGTTCTGAATAATTGTTCCGGGTTGAATACGGAAAAAAATACGGATTCGTTGATTCAGATTCAGTTCGGTTTTTATTCGGTCCGGAATAAGACTTTATTGTGAATTCATTTCCGATTAAACCTTTAGTGTGAACGTATCTTAAAATGTCTGTGTAATCACTCAAGGCTGAGTTTCCGTAACAGTAGGCCGTGGAACACTGATCCCAAAGATTCATTATCATAGTCACAAGGTTTAACTAGGGGGTTAGGGCGGTGTAATCTCGGAATGGAAGTCCTCTCATGACCCAAACAATGTGTCCTATCTAATTTGAAAAGAATCAGACAAATACTACAATACACAAGAAACATTGAAAGGGACATAAAGTCTGACACGGAAGGCCGCTGAACTGAATATCAACAATGCTTCACTCCAAAATTAATGTCCAGGGTTCGAATCTCGGTGTGGGTTACACTCTTCCTGGATCGCGCCTGTGGGAATGACAAATAGTTCAGTCACTCGGCTTTTACTAAAACTGGAAAACATCAATAAATACCCCCTGGATTTCAATCCGAGTAATACCCCATTTCGTCTTCAGAGCGGAAAACTATCAGCTCCATCTTTTACAAAACGTGTTATTGATACCTATATGCTAAAAATTATCTGTGAACCTACAAATTGAAAATTATCAAGTTTAAACATGCTTTTTTAAAACAATACCTGAAACAATCAGACAAAATGACAACCAAATGACGTCTTTCAAACCGTACTTCAGTATTTGGCCATTATATAAATCAGACAAAATGACAACCAAATGACGTCTTTCAAACCGTACTTCAGTATTTGGCCATTATATAAATGGCGATAGTATTATTAATGAAATTTGATCCCGGAAATAAATTAAAATTGTTCACATATCCTACTTGTTGCGTTAGTAAATTTGATCAACAATTTAGAGGGTAACTCTCGGTTCTAATCATTACTTTATATTACTTTTATGCAATGGATTTCGACTTAAATTTGCTTCTATATGTTTGTTGCATGTGCACCTGTTATACTTACACCTTTATTATTAACCCGGCAAATTAGAACTATCTCTACGTATCTGTGTAACTTAGCTCATCAATAGTATCCTTACAGACTGTCCGATTCACTATATCCAATTGATAAACTGTTTAACACAAACATCAGTTAAATGCGAACAATATCAGCATGTTAATGGTGAATGTATTTCCCTTAAAATGTTGGCTGTGCTTAAATACCTTTTACACTTTGTGATATACTTCACGTGTCAAATATACTATAAATCGTAAATTTATATCTGATGGCTATATTAACGTATTAATAACTGTATAATTTGTGCATAAACTGATTTAGCTTCGTCATAAGATAATAATATGTTCCGCTAATATGCGTTTATTGATGACAATACAGGGTTGTCTATATATATAACGAAAAATGAAGCGTGTGTCAATATTTTTGTACACCCACAAAGGAGCAGTCGTTGACATATATACATACGTATCTTTAAAAACAAAATTAAAATGTTAGATGGTCTTGCTATGAATAACATTTTCATTTATCACTCGATCTTTATTCGTAAACGAAAATATAATAGATTGAAAAAGGCTATATATTTTTGTAATAACAAAATCGGACACAATACTGACCTCTGTAGTACGCCAGCGGATATTTGTTGAATGATGTTCCAAACGACGCATCCGTAACATGGATTTTACATGAACTTTTGTAGTACAATTATTGTCAACATTTTAAAAGACATGGTTACTTTTTCACTGCATCATGATATTATTTGTATGGAATGCAATTACAGCTTTTTAATGAAGGTTCTTTCGATTTGGTTCGTTGATAAGATGTTAGTGTATTCAATAGTGTGGTCACCTGTATATTCCAGTTCAGATACTAAATGCCATTGAAACAATCTAATATGTGCCAGTTAGTTGAGATTTCATGCAGGATTCCCATAAATCTTAGAACACGTCAACACAGAATAATACTGACATAACTCATAAATACAATTTATAATCAAATACAATCGACCTTAATTAATGGTGAAAATACGAATCCCGTGAGTGAAATCGTAAAAAATCCCAGAGTATTCAAGCCACTGAGTTGAGTGTATGGCCGTGGGTGATAGCTGGGTGACCATAGAAGTCTCTCTTTAAAACAAAGTTTTTTCTTGGAATTCTGTTTAAAAAAAGTAGAAAATGAAATGAATTACTATTTAACTAATACATGTATCTGGTGAATGAAGAGAGAAATGCGCCATGCAGTGTGTACTATGAAGCATATTATATTTCCGGACAGTGGCGTTATGCAGTGTGCATAAATTTTTAAGGCATATTTCGGACAGCCCCGAGTGTGATTGCGGTCATTCCTTCGAAGATACAGATCATTTTCTTTTACATTGCTCCTTACATTCTGATGCACGAAAAATATCTATAAATCTTTTACCACCGAATTTTATCAATACACATAATCTGTTATACGGTGCAAGCAGCAGTGATATTTCGTTAACCATTTTTGAAAGGGTCCACAAGTTTTTTGACATGAGCAGAAGGTTTTAAGTATATCGACCAAAATGCGAACATGAACTGCGTAGCCAATGTGTAAATATGTATATATGAAATGTTATTAAGTATTCATTTTATTGTTTTGTTGTTTACTCAACTACTTCTTTTCCATATCCATATCAATTCTTGTCTTTAGGGGAGAGGTCATATAGGCTATGCCTGTTCCTCAATCACGTCGACTCGGCACAAACTATGTCATTTCGTGACTAATATATGGTTGCGCGTAGGGGTCTTTAGCAGTGGGGGGAAACCGGAGTACCCGGAGAAAATCCACGTTGCTGGACAGGCGACCATACTCCTTGTCACGTGCAATCGGAAATTCAAAACCACCCCAGTTGACTCATGATTGGCTTTATGATACAGAGATATTGCAGAGATATGGAAAGCAGTTGCGTTATCAATGAAATGAAATGGGGTTTAACGTTCTCCTGTTCTGCTCCTTGCTGGGCCAATAAAGACGAATATACGCCATGGCCCCATACAATGTGTTATTAGTGAAATTTTGGCCTGGTAACGGCACTACACCCTAGTCAATGGATCTTTTAAATGCACGGGACCTCGATTATTGACACTCGAACGACTAGAAAGCTGTCCTTGTCAGGTCCCCCGTCCTGCATCACTGACAAGAGGAGAACATTCTCGGCAAACGCAGAGATCGAACACCCAACCTCCAAAGTAGCGATCCCTGACTTTTGATAGAGTTAAAACATTAAATATTAGGAATTACTGAACTACCCCTGTAAATGCAATTGTTGTTTCTTAAATATTTTGGAATTTGGTGAATCGAAAAAAATCCCCACACACTATTGATCGCGATTGATCATAAATTCGCTATGCTGGTATGTTGTTATTTTATTGTCCACCACAAACCATGTATATAATGGCTAGAAATGTGTCATATTAAAAAAAACAAACGAAGCGAATGAAATCTTCTGATTTGACCCGCTCTGTGACAATTTTCATAGAAGTTTTGCCACAAACGTGATTACGGGATTATATGATTACTACTGTAAAAGCTAATGGTCTTAAACTAACTCAACCTACTAAGTGATCCTTGAAATGTATATTAACTATTTATGATTCTATTTCTCATACGCATGAAAGTTTGAGCTTTCCTGGGGAAAGAGGGGGCGCATGGTTAGAACGTGCGCGCTGTATCATAAAGCCTGTCATTGAGTCAACTGGCGTGGTTTAGGATCCCCGGTTGTACGTGTCAAGGAGTAGTGTTGCCTGTCCATCCTCGTGGGTTTTCTCCGGGTCCTCTGGTTTTCTCCCACGTGCAAACGAATTATTGAAATAAAATTAAACCATTTTAGTCCCGAAATGATCTTGTTTTTGTCGAAGGACGTTAAACCCCATTTCTCTCTCTCTATCTCTCTCTCTCACACACACTCTTTCTCTCTTGAGCTTTCAGTTGGTTGGGGTGGTGTAGCTAATGAAATTGAGCGTTATATTTGGATCTAGATATGATCCACAAATGACCATTAAAACTCCCCTAACTTTGAAATTTATCCGCCACTCATACCAGTCATATAGTATCGAGTAGGGTAACTTGTTGACACAGGACAGATCACCAAGAGATCTGATAGTATCCTTATGTTCCAATTGGACGTCCTGTTGACCGAGACCGTTGTTGGTTAACAAAATAACACAAGCTTAATACATCACATTCATTGAACCGTTGCTGAATTGAACCGTTACTGAAAATATATATGTAAAAAAAGGTTGATCTGTCGCTATTGGAAATACCGGGGTTAGGGGAGGAACACCGAATTGGTTCACGCTGGAGCATTAGATCAAAAAGTCTGTAATTGAGTAACCTTGCGTGTTTTCGTAAGGTCTCCTGTCCATGCGCATGAGTTTTTTCTCCGCGTCCCTCGGTTTCTTCTCACGGGCAACAATCTTGCGCGCAATTGAATGATTAAAATGAAATTGAATGTAGTCCCAAATGGTCTAGTCAATGTCGAATTTACGTTAAACCGCCCACCTTCTCTCTTAGAAATAGCATATGGGATTAACCTGGTTTAAAGTTAATTGGGATTTGCAATGTTGGAGTAGGGGCATGAGTGACTTCCACATACCTTCAACAATATGGATTAGTCAATACAATTACGTACTTCTGTATCCTGATCCAAACAGGTTAATCTAGAACACGTGCCACCAAGGCTAACCTTATATAGCCTATATAAGGATACAAAGTCCATGGAATACAATAACTGTTCATTACTGAGCAACAATTGCTAGTTACTAAAATTGTTGATATTATAACAAATTTAAAGTCTAATATTATGGATAGGTAGATTTAATTGCTACAATTATAAAAATTGTTATTATTTATTACATACAATAGATGATGTTATGCGCAGGTTGACTTAATTGATACCATTACTGTTATTATTTATAACAAATGCAACGTCCAATAGATAATGTTGCGAACAGATTAATTTGATTGCTTTAGTTTTAAAATTGTTGTTATTATTTATTACAAATTTAACGTCCAACAGATGGTGTTATGGAGACATTATTTAATTAGGGTTATTAATATATTAAACACATAAAAACACTTACATAAAGAAAGAAATGTCACTTAAAACAACGCAGTGTTAAAATTGCAGTGTGCAGTGGTGAGAAGAGAGGGCGAATCTCCCCCCCCCCCCTCCTTCAAGATTAAATCAAGTTAAAACAGGTGGTCTGGCTGATTGGTAATTGGGTTCATCAATCTGGATAGGAAAAAAAACGTGTGGAAAAGTGAAGTTATCGTAGTAAAACCCACATAGCTTTACCTGTGGAATATTTATATTAAAAACTGTTAATGCTAATATTCCCTTCAAATCTGTATTTCTATATATTTCCTGGATCCGCGCCTGTATTATAGTTAACAATTTCAAGTACTTTAAAACACGTTATAGTTTTTAAAAGTTATACAGTCTGTTGTCCATTTAAATTGCTAACTTTATAAACATGGGATACAAAGCCTATGAAATACAATTACCGTTAATTACCGAACGACGTTTTAGTGCGAATTCTCTACAAGCAATTGATGCAATTATTAAAAAAATATAATGTGGCATTGTATGTATGTGAATGTAAACTCAAACGTAGTTAATGATGATCGATACGAGACATTCCAAATTAAAACACTATACAATACACATTTTTAAATGGTGATAATAATAACTGATTTGTTGCTATTCTAGCACAATATCATCTCTACGAGACAATTTTTTTAAGTACAGCCGATTAATTAACCGTTAACAGTTTTAGTATGACTGGACAATATGTACTAAGGTAATTAGCGATAGGTCACACCAAGGTTTTCGGGAACAACTATTAATATAGGTTGTGACCTCCATAGGGTCCTCAAGGTAAAAAACATGATTTTTCGTCCAATAAGGGGCCATAATCCCGGAAGTTATGGTCCAATGTGCCCGAATATCGAACGGAACAGCGATCGTTGGGTTACAATTCAAATTTCATCAAAATCGGATTAAAACTGTGACCTCTACAGGACCCACAACCTTGATATACCATTTTTTTTTACACCATTCGCGTAAAAGTGGCGGTCATTTTGTTCTGCAATTTTGGTCCGATGTTCACGAAATTCGAACTTAACCTAAATAACCCTGTAACGGTGATATAATCAAACGTTTTTTTCAAATCAGATAATAATTATGACCCACAGAAGGACCATAATCTAATAACGGCGATTTTTCGTCCAATCAGGGGCCATAATTTACGAAGTTACGATCCGATATGCGCAAATGTGGAATGGAACCATAGGTTATAAACATGTATTTCAAGTTTCATCAAAATCGAATTAAAACTGTGACCTCTATAGGATCCACAACCTTGATATAACATATTTTCACAGTATTCGCGTACAAACGCTGGGCCATTCGTCAATGATAGTCCAATTTTTACAAAATTCGAACTCAACCTTCATCACCACTTAAGGAAGATCTAATCAAACGGGTTTTTAAACCGGATAATAATTGTGAACTCCAGGGGGTCCGCAAGCTAAAAAGGGCGATTTTTCGGACAATCAGGGTCCATAATTCAGTGCAAATATCGAAAGGAACCAAGATCTTTACGTATAAACGTACACGTTTCATCAAAATGGGTTCAAAATTGTGACCTCTATAAGGGTGCACAAGCTAAAAACATGATTTTCGTTCAATCAGGGACCATAATCCAATATCGAAAGCAGCCGAGATCTTATTGGGATAAACCTATATTTCAGGTTTCGTCAAAATCGGATAATTGTGACACGTAGAGAGATCACAACAAAATGCGAGAATAGTGCGAGAGATGCAAGTTCTTCAACTATATATAAAAAAAACTAGATAATGTAAAATTAATTTGTAGAAAATTTCAGTCAAATTGATCCACTTTGAATCGAGATTTAAGGATTGAAATTTTGAGCCTAGCCTCGGTCTCCATTACTTAAGTCGGTACGATACCCCCCTCCCCCATACTTTCGATTATCCATTTTTTAAATTTAATTATTAATAGACGTTAAACCGCAGATAAGATTGTAATCCAGTTAATATGGTAGGCTAGCGAGCCATCGAGATGTGATTATGGTCTGGATAAGTTAATTGATATCGAATTTTATAATTTAGATAAAATTTCAGGTCTAAAGATAGATGTGCAATTAGCAGATTTAGCTCCTGCATAATGTTTACTTCCAAATGATTAACAAAATTGATGATTGATTAGTATGCAAATAAACTTCAAAGTTTAAATGTTTAATGGACAACGAAAACAGCACTGGTATAATGATTAACACGACCGTTGTGTGTAGTTTAATAGTAGAGGGCGAGACATTAAGTAATATATTGAAATTGCACGAGGGCTATATATCTACATGCTATATAATGTCCATTGTCCAGCACGTGCATGTCAAGTCACGCGGGTCCAATATTTAGTATAAATAATGTACGCTTGGCATCCATTATTCAATATGTTACGCCATAATAAAATGATCACACCACATCTTTATTTGAAGCTAGCTTACTGCATCCCATAGCATACTATAAGACATACACCTTTCTCCATTATTTCAATCGGCATCAAAATGTAGGACGTTAAACCCTAGTTTCTAAATGCACGCTGCATATAAGGTATGCCATTGGGTCAACTGGTGTGGTTCAATTCCCCGGTTTTACGTGACATCGAGTAGAGTCGCCTGTCCAACCTTGTGAGTTCTCTCCTGGTCCTCTAGTTTCCTCCCACTGCGAAAGACCCCTACGCGCAAGCGAATTATTGAAATAAAATTGAAATGACCTAGTTAGTGCCGAGTGGACGCAAAACACCATTTCTCTCTCTCTCTGTTAATTGTACATTCCAGAATGAACAAAGGCGGGGGTGGATAACTGATCTATCATTGAATCTGAATTGACTGTTTGATTATAGATTAAATGATATATTATGAAGCCAGATAAGGCGTGGGCCATCCGACAGTCAATTGACACCGCAGATCAGATTTCCACTATACTGCCATACCGGAGTGTCGGGGGGCAAACTTTAATCAAAAAGCATCATCATTACATATATTGACACACTCCCAAATGAAACATTTCAGTGGAAGTTGTTTTAAAAATATACATATACAACACAAAATTTGTTACACATGTCAAATCCCAAAGTGAGATCAATATTCAGCATCCAGCGTAATTTGTACCGAAACAAGGAGGCCTACCATTATCATTATTAAATATTCGATTCTTCCAGGTGGTGTATATGACATCTGTATAATAATCTCGAGTGACGAAAGATTTTCTAATAGCTGAACTGTCTGTATCACGTCAAAATATATATTTTGACCTTTTCGAAAGGCACCACAATTGGGAAAGCGCCATTCACTTAATTTTATATTTATTGAACGAATTACGGAGGGCGAGTGATTAAAAAGTGTGTAAATTCGGGAAAATGTGTAGGCCGGTCCAAGGGTCTCCTAAAGTCAATGCTGCGGAAACCTTGGGTGATCACTCGGCAAACCTCGGAATATTTCGGACAATCTAAACTCGGCTGTATGATGCATTCCGCCATATTGGAACTACTTTAAAGGTTCCGGATTAAACATGACTGCGCCCATTCCGAACACAAGTTGGCGACCTGTTTGGCTAGCGACCTATTCGCCCGATCCAGCTGACGAAATTACACTTCTATTCTGAGCTAAAGGAATGGATAAAAAATAATATATTCTAGTTTCATTTGATAGACATAACGTTGGATTTTATTGGTTGATAAATAGATGAGTTAAGGCGACTGTTGTCTTTATTCTAAATAGGCTTCCAACGAACAAGTTGCAGCTCGATCGGTCGAATAGGTCGCTAGCCGAATAGGTACCCAATTTGTGTAATAGCGTCAAGTTTTCCTGTAACAGTAAACCGGTAGCCGCATCGCAAATGTATGGGCGTAGGTACATATCACTTACTGTCATACATCCGAGGCTAGATGTAGTTTACGGAATCTGCCGAGATTTGCCGAGTGCTTGGGTGATCTGGCCCTGAATCCATTACAAGGGAAATAACTCTGACTTACATGGAAATGTACCACAACAGTTTTCGACTTTTAAGCCAGTGTTATAATCCGTCTAACTGTAGCACGTGTCCAGCATTTTGTTTGAAACTTTTATTAGCATATTATGCGATGTGACCACTAGCATATGGGTATGCATATAAAAAGTCCGAGCCAGAACCAAATCTAAATGAAATGGGGTTTAATGTTCTACTGTTTTGCTCCGACTGGACTAATGAAGACGGGACCTAACTCTAATGTTCGCACATTCCTTAAACATATCTTATAAATAACTCAGCCCCCTCATTACTTATTTATCTATGAAAGCAGCTAAAATATGCTTCTAGTCTGTTGCCCAATAATAATTTAACTAAGGAGTTCCATTGTCGCGCCCTGTATCTGATCATGAATATTGATCAAATCTACACCAATTAGTCAAACAGACATTTACGTGTAAAATCTACACTAACATTTAGATAATTTTGTATAAACAGTCGATTATCCATCAAACAATACACAGGCTTGCCGAGTAAAGACCAAATAAGTACGATGAAAGAAAACGTTTAGTAGACAGGAATCTCTTATGATGAGATTATTGCTAAGTCCCCTAATAATATTGCGAGACCAAAACCCAAGAAAACCAGTTCATGTATAATTTAAAAAAAAAAATAACAACAACAAAAAAAAACAAAAACAAATGAAAATGTTAGGAATAGTATATAACAATGTTACAATATAAACACAAGTAAATCCCATTGAGTGAAAACTGAATCTCTAATATGAATCTCCGTTCAGTATTTACCAATCTGATTAAAATATAGATCTATACTTTTTTATACTTTCGATGGCCTACACTACATAAAGATCTGGCTGATTGTGCTGGAAAGTCGCGTCAGGGCCGTACGAGTGACTTTTGACCCTCGGACGTCAGAAACTGATTAATCAACCAGCGCCATGAACTCAGGTACAGACCGGTTCATTGGCTAATCCGTCACGTCAACCAGAACGCCGATAATATAACAACTATTCCAGATCCTAGTGTCGTAAAGAGAAGTAAAACGAAATTCTGTGTTTTTATCAGATAGAGTATTTATAACGATATGACAACTTGAAAATTCCACCCTATTGCATGCGTCACATTGTCCCGAAATTAACATCAAACTGACACACGACAAATTAAATGTTAATTTCGAATCTGATCGTTAAAATACCGGGCCATTGCATATGACCCCTTGTGGACTTTCTTAGGCTGGAAAAAACATTTAACGCGCGAAAAAAAAGCAGATTAGGTATTTACCGCATTAAAATCAAACAATACTAGTATAAGATTAGGTATTTACCGCATTAAAATCAAACAATACTATTATAAGGTGAACAAAGATATTCCCCTTATAAGACAGGATTCGTCAGACTTATCGGCATTTATTTGTTTTGCTTCTCGTTATTTGTCTCGCAGTGATTTCAACCAAAAGAACTAATACTGTGATAGACAGCCCAATCAAAGCTACGAAAAATGCACCCGAAATATCATCAATTAGTAAAGGACGTTTCTCTTTTCTTATTTGGCACTTCGATGGACGGTTATCTTTGTACACTTTGTCCTCCAACGTTTTGAGAAATCCACTATCTGATATTCTTCCCATTGCATATTCAAGATCTGATTTTAAATAGGAATTCTTGGTGACTGCAATGGCGGATGGAAAATATGAATATATGCTATCAATTATTTCTACATTACAGTCATTCCTGTTCAACATACGATATTTCGAATCAGGACCGATGTAAACATATTTTTCCCCTGAAGTCAGAAGCTTGTCAATGTGGACATTGGCATCCATAATAAAGGTACTTGGGTCAGTTTTATTAAATTCCACCAGTCCCTTCCATATTTTCTGCAGAATTGGGTCCCTGGAAGTATTCATAATTTGTTCATATAGCTCAAAGTAAGGCATACCCCATCTCCACTCCGGTAACTCGACAAGTTCATCTAAATTATTAAATGGTTTCGTATATTTGATGGTCGTTAGAGAGGCGGTTAAATTACCAACATAAACACCGCTTAGTATCAAACAAAACATGGAAAAGGAAACCACCAAAATCCTAATCGGCATATTCTTAGTTCCTAGGCCGTCACCACGAGCACACAATATGCCAAACAACCATATTAAGATATGGAGTAGAGGCAGCACCATGTCTTTTGACACTTCTTCGTCGCCAGGTAAACGGATACAATATGCCGTTAATAAATAAAACAAGATGGCCACAAAAAAAATAGTTGCTAGGATAGTTAAATAAATACAACCCTGAAATGGACGAAATATTTTCATCCAATCACCCTCAGTGTCAATTCCTTTTTTGCACAAAGCCGCCAAATTAGTCTTATGAAATGGCGGTAAAATGTAGTCGATCACCCGAGAGCGTTCTGTAGTTAGGCTCAAATCGGCTATAACCATATCTACTTCTTGACGAGTTAACTGTCCTACCAACCCTTGCCATTCCCCCGCTTCATTTTGGCCGCCGTATCCATCTACGACTAATTTAAATGTGAATGTAAAATTTAAAAGTTTGGCCAGTTGCTCAGTTAGCTCCACCAGAATTCCTGTGTAGACCGTGCGATTCTTGTCGTCAACATGGTGTTGTAAAAAGCTTGGTACAGGTGATACGATTGTTCCTATAACAAGATGATGTTTGCCGTGCCTGTGCTGGATATTTGGAAACAAACATTTGACCGAACAGGTTGAATTCTGCCACGGATGAATTCGGATATCTTCGTAATTGAGACAGTTGATCGGTATTAACCGCCCGTCTACAAGTGAAGTGGGATAAACAAAACGACTGCCGCGACAAAACAATATTATGACGTTCTGTAGATGTAAATGAACTAGATCAAGATTTCCATACGATAAAATAACCCACTCTGAAGCTGATTTATAATTAGTTGTTTTATTTGAATAACCGTCGAATTTATCCGCCATTTTCAAAAGTTCAGAAGTCGAATTTCGAAGTAGAAGAATAACGTGAATGTCTGGATACTGTTTCAGATAAATCCTTTGTAAAATTGCTGTAACTGCAGACATCCTTGTTACTTCATAGATGGTCAGTTGGAAGAAAGGCAGGTTATTTTCGAAAGAATGCGTGATATTCTGTATTATTTCCTCGTCTCCATATTCGTAGAAAATGTTGGCATCCGACCAATTAAGTGTATTAATCATAGCAGTCAATGACTTTATAATATTGTTCGAGCATTTCCAGGGCCTATCGACTTTCACCGTACTTCGACTAGTATTCAATTGTTTGTCTAAAATCTGAGAACACACGCAAACGTTTGTTGCCAACACTCCTAGAAGATTGTACACGTTTAAAATGGACAGCATGTTGATCGCGCACACGGAAACATCAATTAAAAAAAATTGCTAGAATTATTTAGACAGTCTTGATAAAGCGGTTTAAAAATTATTATTACAATAAAAGTGAACTGAAGTTTAACTGCATCTGCCATTCAACAAGGTTACATTGAATGTTATCCAGAAACGCCCCCAATATAGTAACCAAAGCACTAACGATCTGCTGAAGCAATTAGTTTATTGTATGTTTGACAAAGGTAATAACATCATTAGCTGTGAAACCAAGCAACACGTTCTTCTTAAAAGGGTGTTGCTAAACACGAAAGGGAATGTGGGAAGACCGAAATTAATGAAAAATATCTGGCTTTATACATTTTTTATGTATTAGCCATCATAAAACGATTACATGCAGGGGCGTAAATGTGGGGGTGTGGGGGGGGGGGGTCCCCAGCAGAAAAAATAGTCGGTCGCAAAACCAGAGCAGTCGGTCGCAAAATAGAGTAGTCATTATCGAAATACGTACTCACTGTATATGTCACGGTAATCACGCAAAACTTTACTATAAAATAGTGGGTCGCAAAATCAGTGCAGTCGGTCACAAAATAGGAGCAGTCGGTATCAAAATAAGTGCTCACTGTATACGTCACACTCCACACACAAAACTTTAGTATAAAATAATCTTGTCAGCTTATCATGTTTGAAAAGATGCTGTGTTTCGCTCTCATTCTGTTGTGAGTATGTTAGTCTAACAACAAAATTTCACCCAAGGAGAAAAATAGTCGGTCACAAAATAAGTGCAGTCACTGCAGTCGGTCTCAAAAACAACGCCAGAATATATCCCAAATAGTAAGTAGTTGCGTGAATCCGTGTACCTAAATTGCATACGTCATACAAAACTATAGTATACAATAACCACGTCTGCTTGTCACTCTTATATTCTGTTGTGATCAATATGTTGTTCTATGAAATGTTTTCTACCATGGCAAAAAATAGTCGGTCTCCAAAAAAGTACCCACCGCAGTCGGTCTGCGTCTAAATGAATTAATGGGATAAACAAACCATCAAAAAACAGGCGAAACTGATAGATAAGCTTCAAGATTCTGTCCCATTTCTTATCCTCTCGTTAACGAGAATTTGGTTCCATTTGCCATGACATTGATTCAAATTTTCCAGCCCAGTCCCAAAAATCTTAACGCGCTGTTACATATTTGAAAATTATAACATCATTCTTCTACTCGTTACATTCCTTTTTAAAATCATCCCTCTACTCCACAATTGTCTTATACTGTCTCAGCGCTATCATATTCACGATTATAGTGAACTGCCCAGCTTGTAGTACCACTGGTGTGTGGCGCGATTCTACCATAACATTACTCTTCTACTCGCTTACATATCTAAAAATTTTTCGCGCCTTTCCATTTTAAAATCATTCCTCTACCCCCCAATTGTCTTCTCAGCACTATCATATTCACGATTATAGTGAACTGCCCAGTTTGTAGTACCACTAGTGCGTGGGGCGTCTGATTGTACAGATGTTATGTCAACTGTAGAAAACTGACAAGTGGTGCTCGGCTTCGGATTGCATCACTCGCACTGGGAGTTGGGGGGTATGTGCATCAGTCGGTCACATTTTGGCTAAACACCCCCCCAAACAAAATCGTTATGTACGCCCCTGCTTACATGTATATTGTATGGTGGCTGATTGGTATCATGTCGTATTGTCGTGATGTCGCCTTTCATAACGCGACAACCCGACATCACGACATTTCTACCCGACAACACGACACCACGACATTTATACCCGACATCACGACATTTTTACCCGACATTACGACACTAAAAATGTCGTGATGTCGGGTAAAAATGTCGTGATGTCGGGTAAAAATGTCGTATTGTCGGGTTGTCGTGATGTCGGGTTGTCGCGTTATGGAACAAAAATCGGGCCATAAAGAAAATGGTTGATCAAATGGAAGTAGATTCACACTCACATTGCAGTTTGAGTTGCATTCATATCCATTTGTATACGTCCACATTCATAATGTGAACCGTCCTCATTAGCTCAGTCGGATCAGAACAGTAGGACGTTAACCCCCATTTCAGTTCATAATGTGAACATATTATGCCGCCGCCCTTGTCTGTGTGTCTGTCATTGAGTCAAGTGGTGTGGTTCCAGCCCAAGCTTGTCCATGACAAAGAGTAGGGTCGTCTGTCTAACCTCGTGGGTTTTCTCCGGGTGCATGCCCTACCCGCGGGGTGGTGCCAATCCCGCTTTTTTGTTATTATTTTGTCTGTAAATATTCTACAGGTTGCAATTATTAACAGATTTTGTTCAAATTCGGCATGATCAATCATTTCAATAACAGGATGGTACCTATATTAATATTTTGTCTGTAAACACTCTACAGGCCGCGATTCTTAATGAATTTTCTTCAAATTGGGCATGAGCATTATTTTCAAAGAGAAAATGGCACCTACTGATGTAAATGCATGCCCGACCCATAGGGGCGTTGTCACGCCCACTTTTCGTGAATATTTTGTCTGTAAACACCTTTCAGACTGTAATTGGTATGCGATTTTAATCAGATTTGGCATGATCAAGACACGATGGTAAACACCCTACAGGCTGCAAATTTTATACGCTCACATTGAAATATATCAAGGGGCATATCTCTGATAGTAATTATTGGACATCGCTGAAAATCATTAGGTCTTCGTCGCATGAACTTACACACTGTGCATCAATTTCAAGCGAATCGGATGACAACGTTAGCCTCTAGAGCGTCCACAAGATTTTAAAAAGTGAAACGTGATCATGTGCCATAACTTTGAAAATAATGCTCATGCCAGTCCTTGTGACTAAAGTTATTATCCGATTGATTTGAAATTTATACTAAGTGTTTATGTTCATGAAACTCTGCCAGTATAATTATCTGGCAGTGGAAATCAATGGGTTTCTACGTCTCATGGCCATAAACATTGTATATAAATTTAAAATCAATCCGATGATAACTTTAGGCCCCAGAGAGTCCACAATCTGACCGACGGGGGGACTGACGGACAGACGGGGGCGACGACGATTTATTTAAATCTGGACGTATGAAATTTGCAACCTGTAGGGTGTTTACCATTCTGTCTTGATCAAGCTAAAACTGAACAAAATCTCATAAGAATTACAGCCTGAAAGGTGTTTTCAGACAAAATATTCACGAAAAGTGGGCGTGACAACGCCCCTATGGGTCGGGCATGCATTTACATCAGTTGGTGCCATTGTCTCTTTAAAAATAATGCTCATGCCAAATTTGAAGAAAATCCATTAAGAATCGCGGCCTGTAGAGTGTTTACAGACTAAATATTAATATACGTACCATCCTGTTATTGAAATGATTGATCATGCCGAATTTGAACAAAATCTGTTAATAACTGCAACCTGTAGAATATTTACAGACAAAATAATAACAAAACAGCGGGATTGGCACCACCCCGCGGGGTAGGGCATGCACCCAGAGAAAACCCACGAGGTTAGACAGACGACCCTACTCTTTGTCATGGACAAGCTTGGGCTGGAAACCACACCACTTGACTCAATGACAGACACACAGACAAGGGCGGCGGCATAATATGTTCACATTATGAACTGAAATGGGGTTTAACGTCCTACTGTTCTGATCCGACTGAGCTAATGAAGACGGTTCACATTATGAATGTGGACGTATACAAATGGATACGAATGCAACTCAAACTGCAATGTGAGCGTGAATCTACTTTCACTTGATCAACCATTTTCTTTATGGCCAGATTTTTGTTCCATAACGCGACAACCCGACAACCCGACATCACGACAACCCGACAATACGACATTTTTACCCGACATCACGACATTTTTACCCGACATCACGACATTTTTAGTGTCGTAATGTCGGGTAAAAATGTCGTGATGTCGGGTATAAATGTCGTGGTGTCGGGTTGTCGTGTTGTCGGGTAGAAATGTCGTGATGTCGGGTTGTCGTGTTGTCGCGTTATGAAAGGCGACATCACGACAATACGACATGATACCAATCAGCCACCATAATATTGTGTTTTGTTTCACAGACCCCAATCTCTGTTGTCGACATAAATATTATGCCCAATTAACCAGGGCATGGCAGAATATTTCAGAAAAATCAATTGCGTGACAAACGAGGCTATCTAAACGGATACAATGTAAACAATACTGCTTGGAGATAATTTCACCATTTTGAATACCTTAAATCAGTGTCCAAAATTTTAGGGAAAACCCCAGATTAAACGAGGGGATGTCCTGTTGTTGTACTTGGCTAGATTTGAATGAACGGGAAGAATAGACACACTCCCGAAAAAGCTCAATAAAGTATCAGAAGCCATTGGCCAGAGAAGGATAAGCATTCCATCGACCGTTCCGTTTGGGTTCTCACACCATTTCGCGTGTTGTTTTTAATATTCCTTTAAATACAAACTCGTGCTTTGTGGTGGTTTTCAAAAATGTCCCTTATTATTAATTATTTAACTGGCAATACACTACGAAATAAATACAACGATGTAAATACTGATTCGTGCTGTATGTTGTTTGTTTTACGTCTTTTATATTTGTTCATTATTGTAAATGATATAGCGAGAACCACAGTTGGAGAATATGAGGAAACTCTTGCTTTATACAGACATATTGTATATCATGTCCGAATAAACGCAAAACATTTCTTTTATTTTGTAACTCTTTTTCAAATGTCTATTATCCGTTACCGTTTCAGTTGTTTAGGAAATAATTTACATTTTAGATCCGGTTCCGAGTTCACAAAGCATTCTCAGACTTAAGTTGAGAATTTACTTAAAATTGTTCGCCTTATTCTAACTAAAACATAGACCGTTATAATACTTTTATTGTTTTAATGTATCAAATACACCAATAAGAAACCATGTGCAAAGTCTTGTGTTTCTGGATCAAATATATTTCTAATAAACAGTGACCGAAAGTTGAGTAAATTCTCAACTTAAGTCTGAGAATGCTTTGTGAACCCGGGGCCCGATGTTTAGAATATTTATATTTAGTCTGCTAACAATCTGATTAAAAATGGAATTCTATATTTCGTTTGTTTTTTATTTATACTTTCGATAGCCTACACTACATGAAGGTCTGTAGAAGTTGTACGGGAAGGTCGCGTCAAAGGGTTTTAAAGGAGCTAAATCGCTAACATTTGGGACCTAGAAATTGATACACATAGGAAGCAACGCATATAATACTCTAATATGAATGCATATAAACTGATTTACATTCAATGGTTTCCGTTTTTACTCTAATTTTAAATCAGTCATGTTCGGCGAAATAAGCCAGCAGTGTCAATCAAATTTCTAGTGTATAAGTTATTCCAGTCTACATGCGCCGTTTGATTTGGTGCAATGTTTCTAGCCTCGTTCCTCGAGTCTCTTGTTCGAACTGGGCTAAAACGCATTATCGTACACGATTCGTGTACCAATGGTAAAATATTTATTTTGTCTTAAATATTGGATATCAGAAGCCCATCTTTTTCCGGTAAGATCACGTCATCAATTTTGATTTAAATTGACAAATAATTAGTATTTACAATGTTGAAGATTTTGGATGATAATGAGTTAGAGACTTAGCTACTTTAAGAGCTGCCTTTGATCTCATTGTTTACCCACAATTCCGTGCATGACACGCATAAAAGTCGTTGTAACAGTTGATTTCATTGGCCAATCCCTTACGCTACCTAGAACGCATGTTATATAACAACTCATCCAAATCCTAGTGCAGTACATACAAATAGAGCGAAACAATCAGAGTGGTCTGCTAAAATAAATCACCATTTTTGTACGCCCACATTTTCACGACATTCGAACTAAGTCATCATTAGAGTGTAACGGTGCTAAGTGTGACCCGGTTTTTAAAAGTGGATAAAAGTTGTGACATCTACAGGGTCCGTTAGCTAAAAACGCATTTTTTGTACAATGAGGGGCTATAATCCAGAAAGTTAATGTCCGAATATGGAAATGAACCGAGATCTTTGAATTATAAACAAACATTGCAAGTTTCCTGAAGCTAAAAACGTCATTTTTCGTACAATCAGGGGCCATATCCCGTGAAGTTACCGTCCGATACATGTCAACTAGAGCCGGGATTTCTTTGTGGCATAACATCTCAAGTTTCGTCAAAACCGGATAAAAATTGTGTCTTGCTTAATGTGTACGGACGTCCAGAGGATACCCGGATGGACACTGGCGTCGTAATGAAAATGTGGGCGTATAAAAAACGAAACGAAATATAAATCTGTATTATAACCAGATTGCTAGAATGCAGCATGCCACATGACGAATCTTTTAAATCATAATGTAGTAGACGAACAATATTTTCACTATCTTTGAATACAATTATAATCAAATGTCCAAAGTTTCAGGGAAGACCTCAGATCAAAGAGACACGACTGTCATGTTACGCAACTGGATAGAAATACGACTTCCAACGATTCATGCATTTTATTTACAAAAATGGATAAATATTATCAAATATAAGACAAAGGTAGACAGTAATTAGTTTTAGCACATATAAATTTACAGTTTCGTCCCAATAGCGTGTATCGGCGATGGCGGAATTGACCGATGCAGCGGCGATGCAAGTATCGATCTTTGCACTCCCTGTGCATTCAAGAGTAATATTCCACTTCACATCAGCGGTCAATCATGAAATTCCCAAGGGTGGTCGCTGAATTGACACAGGAAAGATTTGAATTGGGCGATGGAAATAGGCACATTCCCTCAAAACCCCAAGTTTTCGCTGTCAGTATAGCAATGGCTAGAGTGAGACTTCCCATGTCATTACTCCAGGCACCTCTATTTGAATATATTGCTAGCTCTTGAACTTTCTGGAAGTTGTATAGAATTAAACAATGGAGGCGTTAAGAGATCCAAACAGCCATGACTGTGTCAATAAGAAATCCTACAGTTCAGACTAATTCATATTCAAGTTGTCCACCTAGCCGTCAATATTCGCTTTCGTCTCTCAACAACCACCCACTATTTTATATGAGAATTATGTGATAGGAAAAAACAGAACCTGCCACATTTAGAATTTTATTGAAAGAGAAATGGATTTAGTTACATAAATATTAATCTGAAAACAAGTTCGTGTGGTGTAAACCAATGATTTTATTTAAAACAATATGATGATGTTGGTTAAAACAACTTAGCTTAAGGTTGAGAAAACATTATAACGTAGTTTTAATCAGTACAAAAGCCATCTTATAGATATAACTGAAATGAAATGAGTTATAACCCCACTGATCCGACTGGGCTAATGAAGACGGGCGTACGTGCTATAAAATAAATCATGCCGGGTAGCTGGCGTTGACTTACAATATGTTTATATTTATAATCTAAATGTAAGCTACCCAAAGCATACCACTAATCTGTTTTTTAAAGGGACAATAACATTCTTGCTGGCTTGGTAGCTCCAGAAAATAAATAATACCCTTATTCTAAGTACTAGATGTTTAAGTGTCCTACCTGTTGTGTAAATTATCCATTACAACCTATTTTACTTGTCCAGAGGGTTCGAAATATTTTAAAATCCAAGTCACATTTGAAAAGGTTTACGTTAGACTCTTCAAATCAATTGGTTGAATTTTTCCAATTTTTTAAAATAGGTGTGTTAAGATGAAATTTATATCATCATTTAATTGGAATATTCTAAAATAATACGATTTGTTGACCAGAATGAAGATTGGGAAATATTATTCAGTTACAACAAGAGTGTTATTGGGGCTTTAATCAACAGATATATATAAATGAATGACAGTATCTTATATATCACAGACATCACACTATACCCCATGAAGAGTACAATCGGACTCGCTTAGCAGTCATTATACTTTGAACGTTTTCATAATATTAAACCTACCACGCGAGTTTTCTCCCCCTGCTAAAGACCCATACGCGCTTGAAAATTATTGAAATAAAACCCTGTTGAAGCCACGCAATGGCTCTTCCTCAGTCCCCCCCCCCCCTATGGTCTTGAGCCTGGGTTGTAACGCGTTGTGGACCAGGACGTTGACGGCCACGTGTTGATCCAGTAACTCGAACACGTTCCACCAGCCTTACAATAGTGCACTGATGACAATTGAAGTGTCTGGCAATAGCACGTGTAGACATACCAGCCCTGGACATTCCCATGGCTTCTTTCCTTTGATTTTCAGTAAGTCTCGGCATCTCTAGCTCGATTCCTTTATACGTTTAACAACACATTACGACAGATTGACGTTTCACAGTTCATGTACTGCACATTAAGTTGAAAATATGCTTTTAAAGGGTTCACACACAATGCTGTACGTGAATATTGGGTTTTTCATGTGCATCTCGTGCAATTTTTTGTGCACACGGGCCGATATTTTTTACGTTTGGGACCATTGTGTGAAACAATAGTTCATAGTATTGTATAATATTATACATACAAAACCACCTAGTAATAAAATATTTGGGAAATAAAGTGATCCGTTTTCCATGGCGCTCATGATATATATCTGATATGTGCATATACAATTACCAGGTAGAAGAAAAGGTTTGACCCTTAACTTCTTTTGAGTACATAGTATATATCATAGCATGTATTAATAACTTGGGGTGTATCCGTATATATTAATGTCACGTGATATCCTAAATTTGAATATGTTGAAGTGACACAAACTTGTTACAGACTATACTTTAAATCCCTTTGTTGGTTAATTAGTCATGGCCGGGTGGACCTAGATGTGGGGAAGTTAGGTGTCCCACAAGGGATTACCCCGCTCCGTACCCATAGCAACGGCGGTAGTGGATAGGGGGAGAATTCATGACTTACACAAGACATGGCCGGGTGGACCTAGACTGTAAACAACAGTTGTGGGGAAAGTGAGGTGTCCCCCAGGGGATTACCCCTCTCTGTACCCATAGCAACAGCGGTAGGAGACAGGGGGATAATTCATGACTTACTCAAGACGATGTTATCTGTAATCGCTGACTAATAACCACAAATATCGAATCCTAATTATCCACGGCCTGCGTCTTTTTCCGTGATTTTTATCCCACAAAGTTTTGTACGTCTAACTCTTCATAAAGTTTATCAACATGAACACAAAGCGTGCAGGTATTCTTAATCGTCGGGCTAACTATTAGGGGAACCCCTAAAAGCCCTGGTTTAAATAGAGGGAGATGCCACCTGGAGAGGTAGAAATTTTCATGTGGTTTTTCTAGACCAGTTTTTTTTATATTCTGAACAAGAATATATGAGGTAAACAGGCCATATCCTGAACCTCTTTCCGTTAGGGTCCTTTTTCAAAAATGGCCGTCAAATTATATAAATAAATACCGACTATATGGGTGAAGTGACGATGATGCATGTTTGACATTTTTGCATTAATAATTATTAAAGTTATTCCCTAACAAGCTGCGAATGTATTCCAGACTTTTGAAAATGATAAAAAGTGAGGGTGCTCTTCACATGCGCCCCCCGCCCTAACGTAGATAAACTGTTTATATCATTTAATAAGCATTTATTATGTCACATTTTGCATTTAATTGTGATTAGAGTTATACACAAAACATCTTCATTATTATGTACCACACATTTTATGAAGATATCAAATGATGTGGGCGCTTTTCAAAATGGCCACAGACAAATGGATATGGGCCTGTGCAGGTTAAGAAAAGATTATTCCGGAACATTTTACCCCTTCTTGCATTAGTTTTACATAAAAGCATTTGACAAGAATCTACATGTGTGACAAATAACCTATATGGTGGTGAAAATTGTGGATTCTCTTCAAAATGACCGCTAAAATCCATTCTAAATTATTAGTAATATGTCCATTTATATGGCGCCAAATCGTGCTCAAAGCGCACACAATATACGTGTTTGAGCCATTAGGATAAGCATTACAAAGCAAAATATGTCCAGATAGTAAGTTAAAATTTGGTAAGTTATTCCTATATGATCACTGAACCAGCGGCTGCTATGCAGGATACGCCCACATTTTCGAGAGATGGGTAGAGAACAAACTAAAAAGAGAGTGATTTTTCTTATAATCATGAAGTTCCAATTTGAAATACGCAGATATCGAAAGGAACCAAGATCTTTGGGTTATAAACATGCATTTCACGTTTCATCAAAATTGTATTAAAATTGTGACCTCTACAGAGTCCAAAATTTTATATACCACTATTCGGGTACAAGCAGTGGCCATTTTGCAAATATCGAAAGGAACGAAGGTCTTTAGGTTATAATCATGTATTTCAAGTTTCATCAAAATCGAATTAAAATTGTGACCCCTTCAGGGTTCACAACCTTGATATACCTTACTTTTACATTACTCGCGTACAAGCGGCGTCAATTTTGTCCGCCAATTTTCATAAAATTCGAACTCAACCTTCATTACAGTGTAACGGTGATATTATAATCAAACGGGTTTTTTTTAATCGGATAATAAATTATTTTTCGTACAATCTCAGCATAATTCAGGAAGTTACGAGCCGATATGCGCAAATATCAACGAGAACCAAGATCTGTAGGTTATGAACATGCATTTCAAATTTCATCAAAATCGAATTAAGATTGTGACCTCTACAGGGTCCACAACCTTGATATACCATATTTTTTACACTATTCGCATACAAGCGGCGGCCATTTTGTCCACGTCAATTTTGGACCGATTTTCACGAAAGTCTAACTCAACCATTATGGTGTAACGGTGATATAATTAAATGTTGTTTTTTTTAATAATTGTAAAAAGGGCTATTTTTCGGACAATCAGGGGCCATAATTCAGAAAGTTACGATCCGATGACCACAAATGTCGTAAGGAACCATACGATCTTTGGGTTATAAACAAGCATGTCAAGTTTCATCAAACACGACTCAAAATTGTGACCTCTAGAGGTTCCACCAGTAAAAAAACGTGATCTTTGCGGACAGTCTATGAAGTTTCGATCCGATACATGCCAATATCGACAGCCATCGAGATTCTATGGGGATAAACCTATATTTCAAGTTTCGTCATAATCGGCTAAGGATTGTGACCTGTAGAGAGTCCTCAAACAATTGTGGACGGACAGGGGCGACGGCATATTACTTCCACACAAAAATGTTATTCTGAATTGTTCTTACAATGTATCCCGACATGACAAATCAGTCACAATGCATTATTAACAATACCTCCACTCATTTTCAAAAGGCTTCGAGAAAACAGTATGCCTTAAAGTTCCAATAGCATATTTTTTAGTTATATTTTTAAAATGTATTAAAACAAAGCCCTAAAATAGATTGTACCTATAAACAGTCATACATTGTTAAAGAATAATCCTATTAATCCTATAATTCACTATTGCCATTTGAGAAATTGGCAAAAATATCATTTTCAACTTCAAATTCAAACGTTTGAAGATGGCCGTCCATGGAGAGGAATAGGAAAATATGGGAGGTAATTGAGTTACTATTTCCTCAATCAGCCCGTGTCAGCCATTTTAACGCCTATGAAATTTTGCCCATGATCGTATAATAGTGAGTTGACAAATTTTGAGCAAAAGACATAGAAATAATTATGTTTTGACTTTCTTAGAAAATATAAAATTGGAACTTTAACAACCATGGGCTTGGTCTCCATCAACTTCCAACATAACCGCAGCTTCAGACGCTCTACCATCACAAGTGTACGAAGGCCTTGAAGAATATGTATCACTGCTGTACGGGTAAAAACCAAGAACGTCAATGAAGCAAGGTGTGCCATCTTTGACCGAAAGTTAATGACAGAACAAATGGCAGGGGATATAATATTGCCATCTTTGACCCTGTCTTCAAACATTGCAACTTCATAAACTCTTGAGTGCATTTCATAGCTCGAGAATGGTACCCAGCAATTATGAAGGCACAGATGCTTGTCGCAGTGGATGAAATGAAGACAATGTTGATGATATGCGAAGACAATTCAGAATGCATTGCCGTGGAAAATTAATGCTATAACACTGTGAGTGATTTTTCATAACAGCTGGATACCGTTTATGGACAATTCAGTATTTACCTAACCCTTTAAGTTCTCTCAAGAATGAGATGTCAAGCATCTTTTCAGCGATCTTATATAAACAACTAAACTTGCCATCTTGGATTTAGCTATCATTTTGAAGAGCACCCGCAGTTTTCACCCCATATAGATTATTTTTCACACATGCAGACAATCTCGTTCCCAGAGGCAGCCGCGGAGCCGAAGGCCTCTGGCACATTAGACCGTCCATTTATTCTATTTTTTTCAAACCTAAGCCCCGCCCATTCTGACCTCTGATTGGTCAATCTTTTTGGGTCGATTTCTCGAAAACTAGAGGTCGGATCGTCGTTTCGTTTGTTGTAAAATGATCCTTGAGTCAAAGTCAACTCGCTGACATAAAAAATGGATCCTAAACGAACAAATTCAAGTTTTTGTAAAGATCTATTTTTCAACGCGTGGGTATATTTATAAGTGAATCGGACATCCCGGTACGTAAAATCAGGGGCGTATGACGCAAGCAAAAAGTTGTCTGCGATATCACCTCGGTGGAAGCGGACGTTAAATAAAACTAATTCACACACACGCAAGCAAATAAACGAGAAATTTCGCGCGTAGGAATTACATGTCATTTTCCGGGAATATGGCTACCCCGATTCACCAGAGAAATTTCTATCAACAATTTTTCTGGTTTCGAGATTGACATGCAGATTCTTTTCAAACTAATGCAAAATGAGGTGGCACCTTCCTCAATTTTAACACGGGCTATTGCATTTTTCAGGGAATCCAGTATTTTTCTAGCAAGATTGGATATCTCTTCTTTCCATATATACCAAAATTGTCATATTATTTATAGGCAATAACCATTTGATAAATAGTTATCTAGCAACACAACTTTAAAATATTAATATTTGTTTCAGGAGATAAAGAAAAACACCTTAATACCTGCAGAAAAGCAAAACATTTACATGTACCCTGAAATAACGGACAAAACAAAAAGACGGGGAAAGAAAGAAGTGTATAAGGCCAATTTGCAGAATGATTCTAGTATTGTGTGGCGAGAATATAGGTTAAATGAAAATAAGCATATCCAGGAATACAGAAAGTCACTCAAGACCACGCGTCTACTAAGCAGTCCTTACAAATGTCCACAAAGTCCTGGAAGGAATTATTTTTTTAAAATTAGTTGCTACTAACTGATGAATTTAGAGATGTCTCAGTAGAAGGTAGGAACGAGGAAGATTTTCAACATGTAGAACATGCAAAGTTGCCTGCTGACACGGAAGATTGAGTTTTACAATTGAATATTAATGAGGCTTCGTGGCAAGTACCTGGTTTTAACGAGATGAAGATATTCAAACAAAATAGATATATGCTATTTTCCTCAAAGGAAGCATATCTATTGTTTTAGGAGTCCCGCGATGGTTTTGAAATATCTTTGTCCGAATTTGGTAGTTTAAGTCCTTCAAATTTGCTACATTTTGACATCTTCCACATTATGTTTGCGTTTGTACTAATCATGAAAATATTCGTTTGCTTTTTAGTATCTCCAAAAGGTGTATACACCAACGAAACGAATATTGCACATTCTATGCACCGCCTGCACCTCTGGAAATTATTGATGCATGAAAAACTAATGTATAACATACCGAGACAAAATTAATGAAATAATAACTGATCATGAAAATGATAATATAGAATCTTCCCAATTGTGTAAAACAGAAAGTGCATGGAACATTTACTGAAATATTTCTTAAATTGATATCTGAACTTAAACAATTCTTAGCACACACGTCAAAAGCACTCAAGCAAAAGAATTTGAAAGATTAAAGAATTCAGTAGATGGCAAGTCCATTATTGTGCAAGTAGATTTTTCAAAAACCTTGACAATTAAAGACCAATTTTAATGACCCTTACCGTAGACCGGTCCATATTTTCTTGAGGGGGTAATAGAGATACAGTTTTGTTATGTTTTTTTTTCTGCCACTTGTCTGATGATGAGACACGAACCCTTATTTGTTTTCGTTAAAATCGAATTATTTGTTTTTAAATTTATAGGCCTTTTTTACCTGCCAATACTGCAAAATAAGGACCAGAGTTCTGACCACATGTTTCTGAATCTTCAAGGAGCTTGTATTATGATAAGACCATGATCGATATAATATCTTTTTCACAAAATCGTATCAATAATTTGTAGTAATTCCTGTTAGACCGGAAGCCACATCCCATTTAAAGCCTTGGCATCAAAATAAATATTTTATATCTTCAATATGCGTAGATTAAGAATCCGGATGATGCAATGCTGGCACTTTAGGGAAAATTAAAGTATTCAAGATGGCCGCAATTATTTATCAAGCGAATAGGGTGACAAATGATTCGCGAATAACGAGCTGGCTCGTTACTCGCGAATAAAGAGCCAGCACGTTATTCGTGATTCATGTGATTGCTCGAGATGACTGCCCCGTGCCCTCTAAATAACCAATCAGCACCCTATTCGCTTGACAAATAGTCGTCTCCGTGCTGGACCGTCACCCAACGAGGAAATGGTCGGATGCAAGACAGATGGTTCGGTTTTCATGGCGAATCCCAATAACGTGCTAGATCGTTATTCGTTATTAGCGAATAACGAGCCAGCACATAATTCGTGATTCAATAATAAAACAGGTTAGTGTAGGACAGGACTGCTCAGTGTACGCCGACAAAGCAGTCAACATGCTATTCGCTCAACAAATAGTCGTCTCGGTGTTAGTCAGTCACCCATCTACGGTCGGCGATAGGGAGGAAATGATCGGATGCCACTTCAGTCGGTCTGTTTTAGTGGCGAATCCACTCTAATATCAAATCAGTTTTATGTTTGGCGAGGTACACCAGAAGTATCAATTGAATCACAATATAGCGTCTGGTTATTCCAGTCTACATAGTATTTATTGCGCATGCTCACCGTTTGTGATGTAATGTGTAGTATACCTAGCCTTGTTCTTTTGGTCCCTAGCTGAAAATGAGTCTGAAACACCGCATGGTGTACCAATGGTAAAAAATTATTTCGTCTTAATTAATGGATATCACAAGCCCATCTTTTCCTGGTAAGACCACACCATCAATGTTGATTTCAATTGACAAATAATTTATGTTTTCAACGTAGAAGACTTTCGATGATATTGAGTTAGAGACTTAACTACTTTAAGATATAACGTTCAGTTGTAGTGGCGAATCCCGAATAACGTGCCCTATCGCGTTAAAAAAAGCGGTCGTCTACTTGCTAGTCGGTCACCCGACATTCTCTTATCCCTAGGTTCGGAGGTATCGAGGAAATGGTCGCATGGAAGGTAGAACGCTCTTTTTTTGTGGCGAATAACGTGCCCTTGCTAGTCGGTCACCCAACGTTACTTACTGCCCCGTGCACTCCAACAAACCAGTCAGCTGGAGAAGCTGCTGTCTCCGCACTAGTCGGCAACCCGACATTCTCTTATCCCTAGGTTCGAAGGTATCGAGGAAATGGTCGCATGGAAGGTAGACCGCTCTTTTTTGTGGCGAATCCCGAAAAACATGCTTACGAATCCCGAATAACGAGCTGGGTCGTTATTTGAATCCCGAATAACGTGCAAACTTCACGTTGCCTCTATAAATTGTGTAGTCGTGGATATTATTTTCAGAATACTAATGTAAAATGTATAGAATGTAATTTACAATTCAATTTTTTATACGTCCACATTCATAATGTGAACGTATTATGCCGTCGCCCCTGTCTGTGTGTGTGTGTGTGTGTGTCTGTGGTTCGCCTACAGGGCGCAATTCTTCATGGATTTTCTTCAAACTTGGTATACTTATTCCTTATACCCCAAGAAAGATCCCTATTGTTTTTGGGGCATGCCCGACCCCCAGGGGCCGAGCCACGCCCATTTCTAGTATTTGTTTGTTTGTCGTCTACAGGCCAAATTTCTTAACTTATAATCTCGAAACTTTGCATACACATTCTTTGCACCCTATCGTTTGGGGTGTATGCCCCACCCCAGGGGCAGAGCCACGCCCATTTTCTTTTCGTGTGTCTTTGTGTCGCCTACACGGCGCAATTCTTACTGGATTTTCTTCAAACTTGGTATACGTATTCCTTATACCCTAAGGAAGATCTCTATTGTTTTTGGTGCATGTCCGACCCCCAGGGACAGAGCCACGCCCATTTCTAGTATGTATTTGTTTGTCGTCTACAGGCCACATTTCTTAACTTATAATTTTGAAACTTAGCATACACATTCTTTGTACCCTAAGGAACATCCCTATCATTTGGGGTGCATGCCCAACCCCCTGGGGCAGAGCCACACCCATTTTCTTATCGTGTGTCTTTGTGTCGCCTACAGGCCGCAATTCTTATTGGATTTTCTTTAAAACTTTGTATACTTACTCTTTATACTCTAAGGATGATCACTATCGTTTGGGGTGCACACCCAACCCCCAGGGGCAGAGCCACGCCCATTTTCTTTTTGTGTGTCTCTGTGTCGCCTAGAAGCCACAATTCTAACTGGATTTTCATAAAACTTTGTATACTTACCCTAAGGATGATCCGTATTGTTTTTTATACGCCCACATTTTCATGTGGACGTATATTGTCGTCGCCCCTGTTCGTCCGTCCGTCCGTCCGGACGTCCGTTCACAATTGTTTGTGAACAGTCTACAGGTCACAATTTTTATCCGATTTCAATGAAACTTAAAACATAGGTTTATCACCCTAAGATCTCGGTTCCTTTCGATATTGGCATGTATCGGACTGTAACTTCATGGGTTATGGCCCCTGATTGTACGAAAAATCACGTTTTTTAGCTTGTGAACAGTTTAGAGGTCACAATTTTGAACCGATTTGGACGAAACCTGAAATGCATGTTTATAACCCAAAGACCTTGGTTCCTTTCGATATTTGCGCCAATCGGATCGTAACTTCCTGAATTATGGCCCCTGATTGTCCGAAAAATCGCCCTTTTTAGCTTGTGGTCCCTCTGGAGGTCAAAATTGTCATCCGATTTAAAAAACCGTTTGATTATATCACCGTTCCATGGTTATGAAGGTTGAGTTCGAATTTCGTGAAAATCGGACCAAAATTGACGGACAAAATGGCCGCCATTTGTACGCGAATAGTGTGAAAATATGTTAAATCAAGGTTGTGAACAGTGTAGAGGACACAATTTTGAACCGATTTGGATGAAACTTGAAATGCATGTTTATAACCCAAAGATCTTGGTTCCTTTCGATATTTGCGCCAATCGGATCGTAACTTCCTGAATTATGGCCCCTGATTGTCCGAAAAATTGCCCTTTTTAGCTTGTGGTCCCTCTGGAGGTCAAAATTGTCATCCGATTTAAAAAAAAACGTTTGATTATATCATTGTTCCATGGTTATGAAGGTCGAGTTTGAATTTCGTGAAAATCGGACCAAAATTGACGGACAAAATGGCCGCCATTTGTACGCGAATAGTGTGCAAATATGTTATATCAAGGTTGTGAACAGTGTAGAGGACACAATTTTGAACCGATTTGGATGAAACTTGAAATGCATGTTTATAACCCAAAGATCTTGATTCCTTTCGATATTTGCGCCAATTGGATCTTAACTTCCTGAATTATGGCCCCTGATTGTCCGAAAAAATGCCCTTCTTAGCTTGTGGTCCCTCTGGAGGTCAAAATTGTTATCCGATTTAACAAAACGTTTGATTATATCACCGTTCCATGGTTATGAAGGTTGAGTATGAATTGTGTGAAAATCGGACCAAAATTGACGGACAAAATGGCCGCCGTTTGTACGCGAATATTGTGAAAATATGTTATATAAAGGTTGTGGACCTTATAGAGGTCACAATTTTGAACCGATTTTGATGAAACTTGACATGTATGTTTATAACCCAAAGATCGTGGTTCCTTTAGATATTTGCGCCCATTGGATCATAACTTCCTGAATTATGTCCCCGGATTGTCAGAAAAATCGCTTTTGTTCGCTTTTGGTCCCTCTGGAGGTCAAAATTATTATCCGATTTAAAAAAACGTTTGACTATATCACCGTTACATGGTAATGAAGAGAGAGTTAGAATTACGTGAAAACCGGACTAGAATTGACGGACAAAATGGCCGCCGTTTGTACACGAATAGTGTGAAAATATGTTATATCAAGGTTGTGGACCCTATAGAGGTCACAATTTTGAATCGATTTTGATGAAACTTGACAGGTATGTTTTAAACCCAAAGATCTTGGTTCCTTTCGATATTTGCGCCCATCGGGTCATTACTTCCTGAATTATGTCCCCTGATTGTACGAAAAATCACCCTTTTTAGCTTGTAGGGCCTCTGGAAGGCAACAATTATTATATGATTTAAAAAAAAAACGTTTGATTATAAAAACCAAACAAATTCTAATGATTTTCTGATAATTCCTTAATATGCGACAATTCTTGTTGACTGCCCGAACGATTTGGCTGCTGTGTGGGCGTATGTTTCGTTGCCTGGCAACCTATTTTTGGTGAATGCCCGACACCCAATGGCAGAGCCACGCCCATTCCTTGTATTTATTTGTTTGTCGTCTACAAGCCACATTTCTTAACGTATCATCTTGAAACTTTGAATGATTATTCTTTGTACCCTAAGGAACAGTTCTATAATTTGGGGTGCATGCCCAACCCCCAGGGGCAGAGTCACGCCCATTTTCTTTTTGTGTGTCGCCTACAGGTCACAATTCTTAATCGGTCATCTTGAAACTTAAAATACTTATTTCTTATACCCTTAGGATGACCCCTTTTGTTTTGGGTGCATGCCCGACCCCCGTGGGACAGCAACACCCATTTCTTGTATTTGTTTGTCTGTCGTCTACAGGCTGCATTTCTTAATGTATCATCTTGAAACTTTGAATACTTATTCTTAGTACCTTAAGGAAGACCCCTATTGTTTTTGGTGCATGCCCAACCCCAAGGGACAGTGCCACGGCCATTTTTTTTTTTGTCTGTCTGTGTGTCACCTACAGCCCACAATTCTTAATCGATCGTCTTGAAAACTTTTTTAATACTTATTCCTTATACCCTAAGGCTGACCACTATTATTTTTGGTGCATGACGGACCCCCTGGGACAGAGCCACGCCCAATGCTTTTGTGTCTTAACAGATCCTTTTAAAACTTTACAAAACCTATTCCTTATACCCTAAAGATGACCCTATTGTTTTTGGTGATTTCCTAACCCCCAGGGGCAGAGCCATGCCTATTTTTACTTCGTGTCTATGTGTGTAGTCTACAGGCCACGATTCTTAATGGATCGTCTTTAAACTTGGGATATGTATTCCATATAGCCTAAGGACGTCAACTGCATGTCCCGACTCACACAGGCAAGACACGACCAATTTTTGTGTTTGTCGTTTACAGGCCGCAATTCTGAATGAATCAGCTTGGTACTTGGTTTATGTATTCCTTATAGCCTGAGGGCGTCCACTATTGATTTTGATGAATGTCCCGACCCCCAGGGGCAGAGCCACGCCCACTTTTTGCCTTTAGTGTGAGGAAGGCAGAATTCTGAATGGATTATCTTGGTATAGTTATTCCTTATACTCTAAGGACGGCAACTATTAATGTTATTGCACGACCCTCAACGCTAAACAAACCAAACGCCTAGCCTTCTTGACAAAGTACCATATCAATCAAAGCAGGAATGTGGACGTATATTGTAGCGTTAGCGTTATGTTTTAGACAACAGTATTGAGTGCAATGAACCAATAATGAATTTGTGTTTTCAATTTCGAATAGCATGGATGATATTGAGTAGGAGAGTTTAGCTCGTTTAAAAATGTTAAAATCTATTTCTGATTATTCCACATTCAGGATACAAAAAGAACAACCTCTAAACGTTACACACAGCGGGTGTGTATAATATCAACATTAATAGTTGTGGCACTTATTGTTGTTGCTACTACATTCGGTGCCGTGGCATACAATCGCCATCTTATAGTAAAGAGGTAAATTCAAGATTTATGTAAATTTATTTTTGGAATTGACTTTAATTATATATACATGTAATGTAATTGTAGATTTGAAACACAGTCGGGATCAATGTATTTGTTTTCCAAATTAATATATCGTATCATTTCAGTTTGAAAATGCCAAGTATTAATAATGAAAAGTTGAAATATAATTGAAATACGAGGCAGCTAATTTCAAGAGATCATATTATGATTTATGTAATATTCCCCACATCGATGCATTGTACTATACTAAAGAATAGATATAAATTGTTAACGTAAAGGTTCTGTGTTAAAATCGGGAATTATATTTAAGGCTTTCTAATATGAATTTTGGCATATATAAAGCTTCTTGTTACCCAATGACAATTACAACTCGATTTAGTAAGATTTAACCCGGAAGTCAATACATACCATATATAGGGGCTATTACAACAACTTTAATTCATTTGGGGTGTTTTCCACAACTGTCTTTATTTGCACAAAGCCACGACCGTATAGGGAATGTATATATGGTACCAGAAAATATTTACGTTGATTACCGGAAGGAATTGATCTACGTCAGCAACAACCAGGTTGGACCAATAGATGTCCTGAATGCTCTTCACAACTATGGCCGAGTAAGTCTTTAAAAGTAACCTCGTTATGCTATGAATAAGTGTTTGTTTCTGAATAGTGAATGTTGACATGTTTTGTGGAGATGCAGTGATCCCGGTGATCGATATCGGGACGATTTTATACATATTTCAGCTTCAAGTTAAAGATTGGTTCCCAGCAAAGTATTTATCGGGTGGTTATTACCAATAAAAGTATGGCTATTTCGGTATATATGGAAACTAGAGATATCCAATCTTACTAGAAACACATTGGATTCCCTGAAAAACACTCATTGAGCGTATACAGGACAAAAATATAAGGGTTTTCCTAATGGACAGCCCGACGATTAGGTCTATACCCACGCGTGACGTCGAAGGCTGCACGAGCACATTGAGCGCTTTGTGTACATGTTGAAAAACTCGATAAAGAGTTAGACCTACAAAACTTTCTGAGATAAAATCACGGAAAAAGACGCAGGTAGTGGATAAGCCGAGAATTTAATTAGGATTCGATATTTGTAATAAATAGTTAGCGATTACAGACAACAACGTCTTGTGTATGCAAAGAATTCTCACCCGTCTCCGCCCGCGGTTGGCATAGGACGGAGAAGGGTGATCCCCTGGCGCAAACATGGCCTCATTTGATAGATTTTTATAGCGAGATATACAGTGTTTTGAGGATTTGAAGCAAAATTATGATATAGTCGTAATCACCCAGATTGTACCCGGGAAAGCAACTTTAAGGAGGAGAATTAAATAATTATTTTGAAATAATCCCGATTATCGAAACTACTTATGCACCCTTCTCAGAATAAGGAACTCCTTGTGCTTACTCTTTCGACAACATCGGATAAAACATACCTATCACATATTTATTATACCCTTTACACTATCTTTAAAGGGCAAATAACGAAAGCGACACATAATAACAGACGGCTTTATAAATAACATCCATTATGTTTATTAACTGCAACGTTTCATTGGGAGTACTCTAACCGTTTTGATAAATCCAGTTATCCGTAAAGCAGTCTGTTATCGTTTACACTCGGATATGCTCAGTATAGGGGTAAAAATACCACAGGGGTTTTACAATAGAGCGATTATAAACAAAAAAACGCATCTTTTGAGTTTAACAAAACAAACAAAAAAAAAAACAATGATCAAATTCGGATAATCACTTTGTCTGGGATCCATTATCTAGAAACCTTTCCATTATTATATTAGCAGAGAAAGTTGAACGTGATTTTCGGACGTGGTTTACCCTTGTCAGTGGTGCAGGACGGAGTATCAACCCAATTTCATTTCTTATTGTAATATCAGATAATCCTTTCCTTAAAATTGTATATTTACATAACGTATATTTTTTTTCCAGAAACTTCTGGCTTTTTATGACCGATGTTACCTTGATCGTCTTGATGAAACGTTTGATGAAGATCTGAAATATTGGTCATCTCATGCCGTGAGTAACAATATTTTTTTTCATTCGACCATGTGGTAAAAACTGCCATTTGCAAACGGGTAATTTCACTAGTCCCGATGTGCTGTCTTACTTTTGCTGACTTTGTTGACGACTATTGGTGATTGGTGGCCCAGATGTGGGACGATATTTCTTGTGATGTGTTAAGTTTTGTGAATCGGACCTAAAATGGTTTCTTGAATTATACACGCCATTATATAATGATTGCCCATAGCTTCTCGTGGGCCTGTACGAATTTATATGTATTTCTCGAACACAGGTTAGTGGAATCGACTAATATGTAACAGGGGTAACACTGGAATGTACAGGACAGACGATGACAATTTATGAAAAACGTCCCTGGACGTCTATTGTAGGCCAGTCGGAGCAGGACGTTAAACCCTATTTCATTTCGCAAAATTACAACACTGACATTGCAATTACTATATTAAGATACCGTAAGGAAAGTGTTAAGAGATTGGGAAGTAGTGGTGCCTGTTAGTAAAACGTTGCCTCGCTAACCTGGAGGTCCATTGTTCGTTTACTGGAATTGTCCAGCATGGTACACCCTTGACAGCGATGTAGGAGGGAGAGTCTGGCTAGGCGCATGGTATAGTCGTTCGGGTTGGACGACCACCGCGGTCATGTTTAAAAGAAGCCTTGCGAGATGGAAAACGAAATAAGACAAGGTAGCAGTGTCACTTTCATGACGTTTCCCTTCAATCACACTGTATGGTTTTTGGACGTCGGTATTAGCCCAGTCGGTGCAGCAGCTCGTTCAACTTCATTTCATTTTTAAGCGATTGTTTTATGTTAGTAGCAAGCTTCGCCCTGGCCTTTACACTTATGAGAGGGATTCAAGTAACCTGTACTATATACAATAATATAGATATCATCACTAGGCAGATATGTATACGGACAACGCAAGAGCAAAAAATGCGAAAAACTATTGAACTCTGAATAAATCTGGGAAACAATATCCATAAAACACTACAAGCAGGGACTATATTATGTTCATAAATTTCATTCCTATCTCAATTAGGGCGAAGAGGGAACTATACCAAAAGTTCGTTTTGACTACACACCAGAACCAATCAATCAAGACGTTGTCAGAAAATTTGCTGGTGCTGAAATCGCCGACCATTATAGAAATGTGACGTCACACTGGATGATAAATATTCGCCCGTACACATCAGAAAACGAAAAAAGGCATGCAGCTGAGATGTAAATTACTAAATATATGACATGTAGTTTTTGAAGGAACCGAATTTTGAACTTACACAATGAATCCCCTTTAAGAACGCTATCCTCAGTATGCCGATCGGTGTCTTACTTTAGCAATTGATATTTTCTTATTTGCATCACTGCATTTATATATTCGGTATTTCGCTTTTATAATGTATCAATTTTGATTTTGCGTCCTACCTCAATTTCAATTTGAATATGTCAGTCAAGAAGGACATTGCTCATACCCTGCAAGAATGCGTAGTTACATGTATCTCCCCATAACCTAGATGATTTGAAGGGTTTTCGCTCCGAGGTATAAACCTATAATGTGGTAAATCTCTTTGATCTTTGGGGTATATTCTAATCCCGGAATAACTTGCGGTCTGAATATATAGAGAGAAGTTTTTGTATCGGGTTATTCTTCCAGTGTAGGTTTTTTCCATAAGAAAACATGATATAAGGTTTTACTTACCATTATTCTGGAATATTCTCGGGTTATTTTCGTCAGTTTTTCTTTTTCCAACATAACCCCAGTCTCGTGCTTTATCCTACATTTCTCGCAGGTTTTGGCCCGTTGTTTTAACCAGCATTTCATTTTATTTCATTTAAGTTTCCTTGTTAATTTTATCTTCAGTCAGAACATTCAATTTCTCATTTATGAATCCAGAGTTTTCCGTTTTATACGCCTAATTAAAATAGAATAATACTGATTATGGGGGCTTAAAATGGTAAGAATGACGTGTGGTGTACATGTAAATTCAAAATTTAATGATAAAAGAATAATGCCCCTTTCTCCCCATCCAACAACAGACATATTGACTAGAATACTGTCACCAGACAATTATTGCAAACCGACATTTTCTTGTTTTTCAGCACCCATTGAAACTGCAGCAAGGTTTTACTGTGCAAGTGAGTATCGCGGTTAAGGTGATGACATCCATTACGATCTAACGACACAACTTTTTCTCTCCACAGTTACAACACTTTTAGTTCTAGTACTAAATATGTATACCTTTTCACAGGATAGAAATATATTCATTCATATAATTGTAGAGAATATCTGATGATTTATTTTATTAAATATTTTACCGATAATAATTATGTAATTGTTAATTTAGAAATCGTGATTTTAATTCATTGATGTATGAAAACGAGAGTGATAAATTTGTACCAGAAACCCCTTTGATCAACAAGAGAAAATGGTTGCCATGTCACTTACACATGTATGATGGTAACAACGAAACTATGAGGTGGTCATAGTCAGGGACGATGCGTGGAAATGTTGAGGCCCGCTGATGGATTAATACCCGTAGCTAAAAGTGAATAATGTAAGATTTTGGTCGTTTTTGCTATAATAATTTCAAAGATTGGTAATGAGAAATGGATATTGAAATTCCAGTCAAATTACTTGATTCTGATCGATTGTTTGGGTGTTTATAGATATTCTTGATTGTCAATTATTATTGATACGATAATAAACAAAGTCTCGGTCTAAGTTAGCATTAAATGCCGAAAGGGTTCTAGTCTATCCAATAGCTAAGTTATCCATGGCACCGGGGGGGGGGGGTGATTATGGTCATGTCGTGTAGATAAATGTCTGAATAGTAATTTATAATTATTGAATAATTAATGCAAGAACCACAGCAGCTATGTAACAACTTCAAAAAATCATGTACAAATCGTTGAAATGAGTTATAGGTGTGATGCAAATCTCACGGCTACTATCAAGCGTTTTTAAACATCCTTTTGGTGTACATTTATTTTAAAATATATCGAACATCGGCAATATGAATGATATAGAGGCAAAATGATTAGGAGATGAATAAAAGTTCAATAATCAAATTTCCCCGGGAATAGCATTTAGTAGTTTTTCGATATACTGTTAATATATAATATCTATTCTCATACAATTTCTGACATATCTGGTAGATGAAAGTTACCCATTTAGGATAATAAACTATTAGGAGCGAGGAAAACCCCTAGCTATATAATATCTACTAAAAGAAGTCATGTTTGATTCACGTGACTGGCTGACGAGGTGCCTGTTAACGGATGTGTTGCCAGAGTAGAATTAATTGCTTATACAAGACGACGTTGTCTTTAATAACTGTCCATAAATATCGATGGCAAATTAAATTATCGGATTACAACTGTTCGCGTCATTGACTGCTGAAAATGAACAGGGTTAAAAGCTGTTAATAAGAATAGCGGGGGGGGGGGTAACTCAGGAAAGGAAGGTTACAGGGTGCAATTGATAGGGTTCGTCCTCCCATGACACAAACTTTTTAAACACCCTCAAAGTTAACAAGAAATTTTCCCGTTTGAGTGGCAGGGGAAATAACTCTTCCTGTTTAGACAAAGGACGCGAGGTAAAAACTATATTGCTTGATTTAAAAAGCGCATTTGATGGCATCGTGGGTTGATACACAAACTAAACTTAATAGAAAGCAATCAGTTATTATTAATAATGACCCCTCGGCTTTTAAAAATGTATATTCTGGCGTGTTCCAGGGGTCCGTACTGGGACCCCTCATTTTTCTATTTTTTATTAACGATATTACAAATGAAATTATCTCCCGATTAAGATTATTCGCAGATGATACTTCGTTATTTTTAGTTATAGATAATTCCCCTAACACCCTTAATACTTTGAAGAATGATCTAAAGAAAATTCATTATTGGTCAGAAAAGTGGAAGATCGAATTCAACCCATACAAAACTATCAGGCTTACATTTAGTAGTAAAAACAAGCCAACTTTGCTTTTCGCTTCTATTAATGATGTCCCATTATATGACGCAAATACCCATAAATATGTATTTTTAACAGATATTGTAAATGGAACAATCAGTGGAATTTTTAATTGGTAAAACCTCAATCCTGGTCGACTGTCTGAAAAGTTTGAAATTTAGACTATCGCGTAAATTGTTTTCAGTATTTTGTATAGTTCTTGTATGCTTTCTATTTTTGATTACGGTAATATATCTTCTTTCATTGCTTGATAAAGACGAGAGCATCCTCGTCGAAACGTCGCTTAGTATCAAACTCAGTAATTGTGTATCCGTAAAATTGTACCTTTTGTTACGGTAATATAGTCTGGAATAATACTACTGAAGTAAATTCACTTGGACGCGTTACGAACAATAATAACTGGCCTGCCTCGTGGAACCTCCAAAGATACACTTAATACTAAGTCCGATCAGTGCGGCGTCAAGCTCATAAATTAATAAGGGGGGTCACGGTGACTAAGTGGACAAGGCGCTGGTTCATTAGCCTGGAGGTCGGGTGTTCGATCCCTGCATTGGCCGAGAAAGTTCACCTCGATTTTCCGGCATGATGTCCTCTTGTCAGTATTGCAGGAGGGCCTGACCATGACAGCTGCATAGTCGTTCGGATGGGGTGGAAAACCGAGGTCCCGTGTTCACATCTTAGTGCACGTAAAAGATCCCGTGACACTTGGAATTCGATATAAGAGTAGGCCGTAGCGCCGCTGCCCGGGCAAAATTTCCCCCATAGCACACTGTATGGCGTATGCCTGTCTTCCATTAGCCCAGGTTAGGTGCAAAAGAGTGGGACGTTAAACCCCATTTCATTTCATAAATTAACAATGTTTTATAAAATGGTAAATAATATAGCCCCCAATTATCTTTGTTGTCTTGCCCCTTCCAACAACCCTTACAGCCTACGTAACTCCAACCACATTACACAAACTAAATGTAAAACTAATATTTATAAAAACTTTGTTTGCCGTCTACTGTAAAAGGGGGAATAGTTTAGATAATGAAATAAAAAAAAGGCCTCGTCTGTCTCTGATTTTAAAACTAAACTGTAACTAATCTGATTAGCCAATGTTAACAAATTTTTTTTCTCCGGTGAAAGACAATTTCAAATTATTGTAAACTGCGTAATAATATAATAAAAGTTATTGAAGATACCACCAGTTCCTTATGCATATATATATGACAATCCTCGATGTGGCTGCGATCTCGACCTTGAAACCAATGAACACCTTTTACTCTACTGTCCATTCTACACATTTTAGCGAAATAATACCATTGATTTATAACTAATGTATTTTAGAAATATCACTTGCCTACTCTATGGTACTGCCGAATTATCTCCAGACGTCAACAGCGATATTTTTAAAGATACAAAACGTTTCACTCCGTAAAATACAACCTTGGGGTGAGGAATTTATTTTATTATTATTTACTTTAATTTTTATATATTTATTCAAAATTTTTATCTGCTTATTTGTACCATAACTAAATTACGTAATTAGTTTTTCTGTGTCATATATAATTCGACATTGTACATATATTATACACCCAAACCTGAAGGAAGCAGATTAATATAAGCCTACTTGGCTTGTTTTTGTATCCTGTTATTTATGCTTTTTATGTTGTATAATATTCTGGAAATAAATACTGTTTAAACCAACACTGTATCAAACTGCAGCAGAAGGCTAAAAAATGGGGATTACATGGTTAGGTGGAGTAAGGCGCTGCCTTGCTAGTTTGGGGGCCGAGAAAGTTCATTTTGATTTTCCGGCGAGGTATCCTCTTATTAGTGATGCAGAACAGAGGACCTGACAAGGACAGCTATCTACTCGTTCGGATGGGACAAAAACCGGGTTCCTGTGTACACCTTGGCGTACACGTAAAGGATCCCTTGGCAGAGCCGTTGCCCGGGCAAAATTTACTTCATAGCACACTGTATGGGGTATGACCGTCTTTCATTAGCCCAGGTTAGGTTCAGAAGAATAGGACGTTAAACCCCCATTCCATTTTATTCTTAAAAAAAAAAAATAGGGATCATCCTTTCACTAACTGCAATTATCGCACCAAATTTGATAAGCATATAAACATCCGTCAAAAATTCTAGCCTATATCGCGTTAATCAGAAATTGTTGATGGACGGCTAGGGTTGACGACTATATACACCCAAACTACGCGTGGGGATATAAAAAAAAAGCACCAGTTTGTAAAAAAGGGTAAATAATATTTAGTAATACTTTGATGTTGTTCTTCAATGATAGTTACTCGATTTGTCACAGATAAACACGAGACAATGTTGACCTATATATCAGGCATGAATTATCGGGATAAACATTTTCTAAATGGCAGCCTTTCCCACAATAAACTCAAACATAATTATGAAACAAAATAGTATGGTTATATGAACTCTAATTTTCAAATGTCACGGTATATCCTGTTAATTTTCTACATTTAATTGGGACACGGCGACAATAAAGACCCCAATAACACTATTGTCGAAGCAGACGTGAAAGGAGCTAAATCTCTTTTATTTGGAATCTAAAATTGGTCAATAGTACACATTAATGTACATGGGTGCACACGAACTGATTTTTTTTTTCTATCGTTATTTCTATCAGCTTTGTTCGCCGATATCAGTGGCGCACGCTTAGTCCAAAATAAACTGAAAGTAGGGTTTGACATTTTAATGGCGTTTAGCCGCATTCGTCAAGGCTTGTGGATCTTAAATCCCATTTCTCTCGTTGAGACCCATATTGAGTTTGAACTGCACGCCCTTTAAATGACCAGGGGCCAGTTGCTCAAAACTAAGTTATTTTAACGATCCGTTAAACTAACGGGTCGTTATCTTTCATGTGTTGTTTGGTAACGATCCGTTAAATTTCTGTTGCTGGACAGTCAATTTCATTATCCGTTAAAGTTAACAGGGCTTCCAGCAACAACCGTTCTCTAAGTTAAAGTTAACGATCCTTTTACTCCATGTTAACGGATCGTTAAAAGTTAACAGAGCTTTGTGCAACCGGCCCCAGGTCATTAAGGTACTATACTATAAGTACAAATGCCAATCCACATTATAAAGATTTTCTTGTCAAATCATTCAGTACCGTTCAACCCAATAACTTTCATTATACCATGTGGTTTTTTTTAACAAATAAACAAACATTTGTGTGATATTCGTTTGGTTCATTCTCAATCCTGTCATCTACCCGAACCCCCATGTATGTAAACCAAAAACGAATACAGTTAGTACCCACTATAGTGTGGTATATACTCTTGTCTAATTAATAAATCATTATTCTAAAAGATAAAACAGATATATAAATTTTAGTAAAAACGGACGTGGTCTCCACACTTTAGACCCCAATATCCCAGCAACGAGTAAATCAATAACGTGCGTGTTGCTGGAAGGGGGATTCAACAAGTAATCCAAATATATTACTTTTGACATCATAAACGGATATCGAAGGAAATAATGAACATAATGGATGTTCCATGCATCATAATGATGATGAAATAGATACTTTGTTCTGAACCATCCTGTCTAAACCGACAGCAAACGATATCAAATAACTAGTACACTTCCTTGTAATAGACAATGTCATAACTATATATAGTTGTATATAAATTAATCACATTGTCAAGTATGGCTTAATGTTATTAAATTATAAAAGATCTCTTGCATGCTGTCTTTGCATTGGGTTAAAACAAACTACATGTATATTGCACTCTCTAATTGAAATCACTTAAATCCTTAATTGGTAGGCTACCAAAGTTAAATGTATTTCGGAATTAGGATGAATAGGTGAAAAAAAAAGTGTGATGATTTGAGCCATTTCAACCCTTCTTATAATTCTGTTTCACAACTGATCACCTTCTCCTGTAACTGTAAACTGCTCCCTCACATCATTACAAATGTATTCATGTTGTATGTCCGATCTTCGATTAAGCGATAGCCGACAAATCGGTGTAGAGATTCCGACTTTCATATCCGGGAAGCTTTCTTTCCAGCGAGCAAAATGTGCATCTATATTTGACAGGAAGACACTTTAATGTTTCACTTTTATACCATCCCTTTCTCGAACACTCACTGAGTCTTTCATACCTGGACATATTCGGTTGGGTTCATCACTCTCTTAATACTGCTTATGTCTTTGAGTTTATCTGACATGGGTTTGTCCTTTTTTTATCACTCGTGTTTATACCCGCGCAATATTGCCTTATAAATAGTTTGTTGCACCTAATCCCGCGTGGTTGTTTTAGTGGGAACCACGTTAACATATAAACGCGTTATTGGTATGATTGTGAATTATTGAACTTTTCTTTCAATTCATTCAGCATTTTTCCGTTAGACTGCTGAGCTGATTTATCTGATTGACCAAGCCCACTGTCGAGTTCAGAACTATCAAGATTCACATCGTAGGTAAGTTCAGATCTTCGGATTTAGAATTCTTGTCGCAGAAACGAGTTTTTGGTTTTACGTTTATTCGTTTGCTGCAAGTTGGTACGTATTGGTGTTTTAATGGCGAGAGAGAGAGAAATGGGGTTTAACGTCCACTCAACACAAACCAGGTCATTCCGGGACTAACATATGGTTTAATTTTATTTCAATAATTCGCTTGCGCTTAGGGGTCTTTAGCAGTGGGAGGAATTCGGGGTGCCCGGAGGAAACCCACGAGGTTGAGAAGGCGCCCCTATCTCCATGCCACATACGCTCACACCAGGGATCGAAACCACAGCCGCAAGCCAGAGGTGACCGGCCAGCTAGAGGTCGAAGCGTGACACTCGAGACCACTAGGCCATCCCACCCACCCCCTGTTTTAATGGCGTTACATCCAAGCTGGATAAAGCGGTATTGTTATTCCTGTAACAATTAACTGAGAATAAATATAACCAGACAATACCATAGACGATCACAAGGCTAATAAAATGTGTAGGAGAGAAGAGGGTGTGGGGAGATTTTGGTATGTGGACAAGGGACGCATACCACACACATGAAGACATGATTTCCATTATTGCCAATTCAAAAGTTACAGGCCCAGATAACATCAGTGGAAAATTCCTTAAATCCATCTGCTTCAAAGTTGGCAAAACTTCATGTAACATCTTTAATTTTTCACTTGAGATAAAAACCGTTCCTAATATTTGGAAATCAGCAAACGTAACGGCAATTCATTAAAAAAAAGGGCCACCCATTGAACATCATAATCAAAATTGTTAAAAATGCATCTACAAATATGCATTTAACTTCTTTAAGGATCACAATATTATTACTTATTTCCAAAGCTTTTTTTGTTTACAAAGAGACCCAACTATTTACCAACTAATAAATCTTGCGCACTTCTTCTGTCAAGGCATCGACTAAGGTCGATATACGAGAACGTGACATCACAGACTACTTGCCTAACAGACAAAAGAAGGAGTTTTCGCTTGGTCATTAACGGTCCTTGTTGATGATCGACGGGGCTCCGTTCTGTGTCCTTTACTTTTCAGTATATACATCAACGATATAGTAAACAGCATAAAATCATTAGATTACACTAGTTTATATATAAAAATAACTGACCCAACCAAATGTGCGGAAGTCTTAAATGATGATCTAGAGAGAACAAATATGTGGCTTGTATCTTTTAACCCACTGAAAACTGAAACACGGGCACTAGGCAATAAAAAGAACCCATTTCTGCAGAGCCTAAATCTAGACAATGTTGCAAATAAAGACGTTGCTGAGGACAATCATCTGGGACTGACTTTTCGAACAAACTGGGGTACTCATGAATAAGATTTTGGCCAAAACAAGTAAACGTGTATAAATTGTCTTCGCCCATTAAATGCAGGAGAGAAGAAGGCAACATAATAATTTTATTCTACAAAATCATAAACCATATCACTCCCTTATACTTATTTCAACTGATTCCACCGTATACCTTATAAAATTCTTATCGGTTTCGAAACCAAAGCAACATCCCAACATATTTCAGAACTTCTTTATTTTCTAATTCTTTTAAACCATCTACAATTTTCTACTTGAAACTCACCTACTTTATCCTCGTTTAAATCTAAACTTGGCTACTTTAATCAAATTATACTTTCATCATACTACTCTGGAAGCAGGAAAAATCAAATTCCACATTTTCGCCTTGCAGGGATTTAAACGGACATCATTTTCTCAGACATATTTCTGACAACGCTACATGTAATTGTTGTCCGGCCTTTGAAGACTCTGAACGTTTTCTTTAATTTGCCCCTTACATTCAAATTTACGATCTGCGACACTATCAAAACTCGATCAAAATCCTCAAAATTTATTATTCGGAACTGAAGACAGAAACATTTTTGAAGAAATTGTTTCTGCAGTACATAATTTTCTTGACATCTCCCAAAGATATTTAAAATTCCGTATGAAATTGTATGAAATATAAATATTCTGATTGTGGTTTATATAGTGCACATAGCCATCTTATTAATTTAATTGTTACTCTACTTTACTTTATTTTTCAATATATATTTATGTTTGTACTTTTATGGAGAGGGTGTCAATAGACTTCTGCATGTTCTCCAATCCATTTTCTGTGAATACATATTGTTTAGAAAAAAAAAAAACTTTAATTGTTCGTACTTGGTTTTATTTTATTTAATGGAATTCTAACGATAAATGTTCGTTTAAGTAGACGAAATAGTAAGTTATTTTTGCGTGATTAACGGTCTTCATCTATTTGGCAAATTGAGTCGCAATGCGAAAATTTTGAAAATCAAGTTATTACTATTGCGACATTCCTTACCTCAATACCCTAAAAATGGTGAATGATTGGTTTGAATCGGGCAGAAACTGACTGAGCTATATCGTTAGAAGTTGCCAAAGTGAGAAATGGTAGTTTTGAGAAAAAGTAAGTTAAAGATTGTTATATATCACATAGCAACCACGTCATATTTTGTTATTTATTAATTTACATTTTGATACAAATTGCGGGTAAAGGAAAGCAAAGGTTAAAACAAAATGACCCCAGGCATCCAATTTGTTGCTCGCTTGCAGCGATTGGTGGAAACCATTACACCTTATGACGACTTTTATAAGCCACAGATCGTTTAGTTGCATATCCCAGAGAGTATTAACCATGTCGCCACCTGCGATGAAACTGCAATCGAAGCCAGAGGTAATTTAACTTTGATACTTTGAACACAAATCACCAATATTATTTCTTTGATAAAATTTTTAGTCTGTATTTAGAACTATTACTACAGTACAATTATAGATATGTCAACATTGAGAGTTGAAAGGGTCCAAAAGATATTTGTTAAGAAGTTTTGTCAACTGCATTCGTCCGTCTGTCTGGTCTACACAAATTTTAGGGAAACGATAACTTTGCCTCGACTGAGGTGTAGATATTTATTAGACACAAAATTAGATTGCCGAGAGAGAGAGAGAAAGAGTTTAACTTCCACTCGACACACAAAAGGTCATTTTGGGACTTAAAATATGGTTCAATCAATAACTCGTTTGCGCGTAGGGATGTTCAGCTGTGGGAGAGAACCCAGAGAAAATCCACGTGGTTGGATAGGCGACGCTGCTCCTGTCACGTTCAACCGGGGTCTCGAAACCATGCCAGTTGATTCAATCTTAAAACTTGTGATACAACACGCATGTTATAACCATTCGCCCCGCCCCCCTCCACCATTCTACAGGTCAGCCATTTGAATTGGTGATGCTTCGATACACGATATGCCGGATTCTAATTGAGTGGATGCTATTAAATTAACACAATATATGAAAGTAATAAATGCGTGTCATCTAATAGTTAGGGGAATTGGCTTCTCCGTTAGCTCGTCGTTGATTCAGGTAAAACCCTAAGCTGTTTTCCATTCAATACACGTCCACCAATTTCGAAAAGTCATCTGTTGTTTATTGCTAGTTGCGATTCTAAATGTTACATGTCTGATATTGACAAAACATAGGTTATTGTTGGCGACTGTCTTTTGTTTCGCTCCATTAAAAATCCAGTCATTAAAATTTGATCACGTGACAGTGAATTGCCGTAAATCTACTGACATTTGACAACACTCCTAAATATATAATCATCCATCAAAAGGTGTACAAACTGCATGAAATATTGTCTTGAAAGGAGGCATTTTTTATTTGTTTTGACAATCTACTAGTTTAAATATAGCCACCATTATGTCACTATGCATTGAGTCGCGGCTGTAACGTATGTAAGAGGGAGTCAGGGTGACAGAATAGTTAGCACGTACGCGCTGTATTTTAAAGCCTGTCATTGAATCAACTGCCGTGGTTTAGAATCCCCGGTAGTACGTGACAAGGAGTAGGTCGCCTATCCAACCCCTTGGGGTTTTCCGTGTCCCCCGATTTCCTCCCACTGCTAATCACCCATTCCATTTCTCCTTGAGAGGCATTAAGCAATTGATTTATGATAAAACCGTAAGTGTTCTAGTGTTATATGCTAAAGGCCCCTACGTGCAACAAATTATTGAGTAAAAATTAAACCATATGTTTGTTCCTAAATGACCTAGTTTCTCTCGAGTCGACTTTACCCCCCCCCCCCCCCCAACACACATACCTCCCTCTGTGCTGTGTGTGTGTGTGTCTCTCTCTCTTTGTACGACGTTGGCTCCTTAACATGGAGGTCTTGGTTTCGATAAAGTTCATGGGTATTTTCCAGCGTCGTCTCCCCCTTTTCTGTTATGCAGGGCATATGGCATGGCAAGGGATATCATATTTAGTCGTTCGGTGGTAAGTAAAACCAGCTCCGTGTACACACTGATATACGCGTAAAATAACCTTTGACGTTACAATTCGATATAAGAGAAAGCCGTAACGCTGCTTTCCCAAATTTTATCACACTGTGAAGTAGCAGAACAGTGGGACGTTAAACCTCCTATCATTTCATTTTGTTACCATGCAACGTGTGATCTTATACATCATATTCAAATTAAATGATTGACACTTTGTAAGTGGTGGCCATGCAGGTATAGACCTCTCGACAAGAATGTCCCGGGTTCGTACCCCTTCGTTGGAATTTTTGTTACATTACATTTTGCTTAATTGGTTGCCTGTCCAGCCTCGTTCATATCCTTCGTTCCCTCCAAACTGTTAAAGACCCCTATACGCGAGCGAACTATTGAAATCAAATTGAACCATATGTAAATTCCGAAATGACCTGGTTTGGTATGAGTGGAGGTTAAACCACATTTCTCTCTCTTATTGTGTATGAAAGGAATAAATACGCATGGGTAATAATATGAAAACGTACTTCTCTTAATTTCAGGATACAGAAAGAGGATTCTCTAAATGTTCAACAAAGCGTGGGTGTATAATAGCAGCATGTGTAGTTGTTGCACTTCTTATTATTGTTGCTATCCCATTTGGTTTTGCCGCCTATAAACATCACCTGTTTGATAATGAGGTAAATTAAAGATATTGTGTAGATTTATTTATGGACCGGAATGTGATATAATCATAGATTTGAAAACACGTTCCCATAACCGGAATAAATATATTTGCTTCACACTTCTGCTTATTTTCACACATTTAAATCAGGAACTAAATTGTTGATTAACCAGAAGAGATAATATTATATATTAATATTATGTAATTGTAAAATACTGAAGAGATATAAAACAGGTCTATAAGAATTCAGCCTGTTCAATACTTCTTAATCTGAAAAGCAGTATTAGAATAAAACAACGGGACAATCGTTTTTATTCACTTATAACAGGAATACGAAACCACGGCCATAGCGGATGCATACCAAATTCCAGAACATATTCATGTTGATTACCAGAACGAGCTGATTTACGTCAACAATAAACAGATTGGACCAATAGATGCTCTGACTGCTCTTCACAACTATGATCGAGTAAGTTTCAACTTTAAATACTAAAACTAAAATTGTTGCCTTTGTAATAAGAGATATTGTGATTTAAGTCGTCAGATAGTGGATTTTCTTTTTACATTTTTAATAAATTTAAATGATCAAAACTTCATAACAGGCCACGATTCATTGCAAATCGGAAATCCTATAACTTGTCCACGAGTCAGTAATCTGATATCAGATGTCTGCGATATCACTTTGTTGGAAGCAGGCATTTACCTGATACCACTTGCCATTTATGGAGCGAACCAATTTTATGTTATTATTTTTGCCTTTAAACAACTGAACTGTTGATGCTACTGGAGGCATTTTGAAATGTGTATAAACTTTTCTTTCGTCAAAGATGTACATAGTATGTGTTAATAACATATAATAGCCTCACGTTACAGGCTGGATCGATACCAGGGTTGGCCGAACAAGTTATCCCATTCTTCCAGCGTGGCTTCCTCTTGTCCGTGGTGAAAAGACGTGACGAAACATGTGTGTGCACATAAAATAACCCTTGACAGATAGAATTAACAATAGCCCAGTCGGTGCAATCCAAATTCATTTCATTTTGTTTACATCTTCATGTGTATATCTTTTCAGAAACTGTTGGCTTTTTATGATTTGACAACTAACCGATGTTACATTGATCGCCTTGATGAAACATTCGATGAAGGTCTTAAATTTTGGTCATCTCATGCCGTGAGTAACAATAACTTATTTCCCTTTTTATACGTGCACGTTGTATTGTGTGACCATTGATCCTTTCAAAGTCATCTTCTGAAGTCAAGTCATAATTAAGCCTAGTCCGAAGTTTATGCTCTTGTTGAATGATACGACCCTGTGTTATAGTTAGGTTTTTCGGAACCTTGGTATCGAAAGGTTATTTTTATTGCCAGACATATTTGGCTCCTAAAACACCGTATGCCATTAAAATATTTTAAATGTAATCAATCAAAGGTTAGACTACTTCAAGTTCCTGGAATTACCTGAATTAACTCTTCGATGACTTGCTGATAATGGCATTCTGTTTGGGGTTGGGTTTTGTTTGTTTTTTTTTTTTGGGGGGGGGGATTGGGTTGATTCAAATCTAGTATTTATATTATTTTAAACAAGTTTCAGGACTGCTACCTGACATGTAAAATCTCAAATAGTTTATGTAAATGCGCATTTACACAAATAGCTAGGACATTTTCGATAAGACACAACATGGTCTCCACCGAACACCAGCTTTAACATGCATCCGTGCAACACACGAAAGTGCAAGCGAAAGAACAGTTATCAAACCCCGTTAATAAATCTGGGATATAATATCATAATACATTGCATGACAGATTTTTTTTTATTTACGAATGACATTCTTATCTTAATAAGGGCAAAACCAGAATTCCACAGAAAGTTCGTTTTGACTACACGCCAGAACCAACCAACAGAGACGTTCTGAGAAAATTTGCTGGTGTTGAAATCGCCGATCATTGTAGAAATGCTACGTCACACTGGATGATTAATGTTCGTCCGTATACAACAGAGAAAGGAGAAAGTGGAGAAGGTGAGATGAAATTATACTGGAACCGAAATTCTGAAATTAAAAAAGAATTCCTTCTTAGATCTCGAAACTAAACTATCACAATCCTAGCCACTACCGGATTAACCAATAGGCATTGTAGGCTATTGCCCGAAAGCCCCCGGCTACCTTGGAGGGAGGTTTCCTGAAAGTAATTTGTCGTGAAACAGCTCATAAGACCGGGTATTTCATGATATAATATAAGTATGTAAATCCGGACCTGGTCCAAGTTGCAAACGTCGATCACAGTCATTTTGTTTGATAAGATCTCAATTTGACGTTTAGTAATTTTGTGTTTGGTGGCCTCTTTGCCCAACCCCAACTTTCCTCTCAAAATTTCGTCGGATTGAATGCTTTTCGCTATTGACAGTGGAAAAAATGGTCATGTCTTTTCACTAAAATTTGCATGAGGTTGACCACCAAAATTTTGAGATACACAAACTTGAAGAAGTATAGTAAAAATTTGTTATTAGTTGCTGTACATATCACCGTAACCAACCTGATAACGCCTCAAAATCATGAATATTTACCAAACTCTGACAGAACATGTTCATTCAAATCCTCTTCGTCCATTCTAGACCAAAATATCAACAAAAGTGGACATGCAAAGGGGAGGAAAGAGACAGAGGGAGAATTGCTTTAAATGACGAACTACATTTTGTGGAGATGGCGAAATTTAATTGTGGCCTGCCTCCGTTTACTAATTGTGGAGTTATCTCCCTTTTACAAACAAGCATTGTCACTCCAAACCTCATTTTGCTTTAATGAACACGCTTGCTGATATATTTTCAGGGACCACAGCATTTATCTGTCGACGCAAGTATTATTCAGGGTGACGTAAACCATTACGATTTTAAGACACCGCCTTTTTTCAACACAGTTACAATGAAGTCAGTTCTGATAGTGAAACTTGCCAAAAAATAAAATGTTATGTCAATTCAACACTTTTGTTTTATTGTATTTTAGGATATCTAAACGATAATAAATACATGATAGTCATCGCAGAAATCATTACCTGATTTTATTTGTGAGAAATAGAAAAAGCGTCGCAGTTACTCCTTTTTGATATTTCCCCATTCACTGTATAAAAGAGGAATTCTGTTTATTTTCACTGATTTAAATTGAAAATGGGATAATGCCGAATAAATTCAAACATGTAAATTCAAAGGGATTATCTCGTTTTAAACAGGGTCTCAAAAATAAAAGTACGTATGAAATTTAAGCGCCAAAATATCGAAGAATGGTGCATTTACCTTTTCATAAATTTCACCTCAAAATATTGAGTCGTTTGGGCATGAACGGCAAAACTGCTTATCCGGACACGTAACCCTTTTAAGAATTCGGGTCTATTTTTTCGTTGATGACCTGATAATCGACTCCTGTTTATTGAGAGGTGTATATAGTGAATGACCCGTGTACTGTACTTGATATCGAAAGGTAAATTTCACTTACACATTATATTTTTTTATTTAAAAAAAGGCCTGGTTTTACGTAGACACTGCAGAATTCAGCTTGGGACACCGTTGTCCTTTCCAGATGAAGATTGACGGGTTTAAGTTGTTTGAAAACCTATCACAAATACTGAGTTAGTTTCTCTGCCCTTAGGTAGAGTATTTTAAGCGATTTTAACACAAAATTAAGCAGTTTTATTCTCCAAAAAGTTTTCAGGATTAGTCCTTTAATGATGCATTATAAAAGGTGTAAATAAAAAGCTAAATGTGCTTCAAATATAGATACTGACAAATTAACGTATTACAAATTTCAGTCTAATTAATTTTATTCCGATTACCTTAGATTGTATAGAAACAGTACTGAACAAGTGAGACTTCGTCTCAACTATCCATTTAAGGATAATTATGTCAACAGAGTTGATTATGGTCTTGACGTCTTAATAATAATCTTTCAGGGGCATTTAGTAACTGGAAAAAGCAATAAACTAAAACCCATACTTATGGAGGAACAATTACTGATTTATTTACATTTATTACTGTACTTTCTTGAGAGAATACTCTTGGAAGCGGCGCCTAAATAAATCAGTAATGTTTATTCCATAAGTACATGTATGTGGTTTAGTTTGTAATAGTTTATATATACCCACAAGAGGCAGATTTATCTCTTACGTATTGAAATGGGTATAAATGCGACTGGAATTCGAATAACTACCATGTGTAGTTATACCTAAAGAGTTCACACAATATTTTTCGCGGAATTCTTGGGGTTTTACGTGCACTCCAATTTGTACACCAGGATCTAACCCTAGATTTTGGCGGCCAGTTTGAAAACGTACCCTAACGAAAAGCGGTTCAAGATATGACCTGTTTACCTCATATATTCTTGTTCACAATAAAAAATCTGGTCTAGGAAAACCACATGAGAATTTCTACCTCTCCAAGTGGCACGTATCTCAATTATAACACGGACTACATGCAATAGCTCACGTATTTGTTGACGTTTGTGGAATAACAAAACCTGTCGTGCAGTTTCATGTATAGTAAGGTTTCTGGAAAATTGGAAGTAAATGGCGAAGTCAATATTATGTTTAGCTTCAAAACTGTTATTATTAAAGATACATTATGGGAGTTTAGACAGCGAGTTGGCAGTTCTTACTATAATAATTACACACTAGATAATGTAAAGGTAATTTGTTGCAAATTTCAGTCATAAGGAAAAACAACTTCTTGGAATATCAATGGAACTTATCACAGTAGCAGGGCAAGATAGGTAGCTGTACTCCTTGTAAGGTTTGCACAGCAACCTTTGCCCAAAAACTTCAATAAGCTGCTGTTTGTTATACCCCCGTCAGACCGGGGTTGCGTCCTTACTGCGCTTCTACTGCGACCGAAGTGGTCTCAGAGCGAGTCAAGATCGCCATAAGCGTGGTAAAAGCGTGATGGAAACGCTAGATATCGTGCTGTGGTCTCCATAGTCGCCAATGATCGCCGAGCCACGACGTTTGTTTTGAACATGTTCATATGATCTGGAAAGCTGCAAGAACGTGATGGGGTCGCAAAGCTCCCCACTGCGCTGCTACGGTGACAAAAATGGTTTCAGAGCGTGCCAAGATCACCATAAGCGTGGTGGAAACGCGAGATATCGTACTGTGGTACCATGGTCGCCAATTATCGCCGAGTCATGGCGTTTGCTTTGAATATGTTCAAAGCAAACGCCAAGGTTCTGCCATATAACCTGGTAACATCTCTATGAACGTAGTACACACGCAGTACACACGTGACAAAGGCGGGCGAAAATTGTAACATTTGCAACGGTGCCTTCGTGGCGTCTTCACCACAACCCTCAGGTGTCGGCCGCGACCCCATCAAGCGCTCTGAGTCCTTATGGCGTTGTCATCGCGATGTTACGATGATTCCATCACTGTTGCGCCATTGCATCACGTCCTCATGGGGCTATATCTAAGCATATGACGATGTTATGAGGTTCCCACTACGTGTATGGAGTTACCAGGCTCGCATTACTTGACTATGGCGACCGTGCTTTTCATGTACGACTTGCTTTGAAAACGGGCGATTGAAAGGTCATCTTGAAATTTCGAAAAAAAATCTAACCAGCTTATACAGTCGCCGTGATCACGTGGAGGAAACGCACGTGTAGTCCAGATAAGACGTGTGGTTGAGCGATGCGGGTTCGCGATGACCGCCGTTGCCAAGCTTATAGATCTCAATAGAAACGCCATAAGCGCGGAGAGATCGTGACGAGAATGCTGTATAAACGAACCGGTCGCAGTGAGAACGCGACTTTTTTAAGTTTGTAATTTTGGGACATTTTTCGGCGTTGTGTTCACGCTTGCCGACGACCTTGTGTATTTCCAGGTCTCAGAGCGCAGTAGGGTCACCACTCCGGTCTGACGGGGGCATTAACATATAACATGTCAGAAAATAAAATACTATAATAGGTTAATTTCTGGAAAGGACAATAAAATATGCTTCGAAAACGAAATCGGGACGTATGGACCTTCCCGAAGCGCCAGTTTCGTCCGATTCATCAGATGATACTTAAAACAAATAAAGAAGTTGAATTATACATTGTCTTAATTTAGAAATTATACATTGTCTTAATTTAGAAATTATACATCAATGGAAGTTAGAAATTACATGAATGGACGTTAGAAATTACATGAATAGAAGTAAGAAATTAAACGATAGCATGTTAGAAATTTGACTCTAATATACCGCCATATTTTTCTAGAGTCTCACTTGTATGTTAAAATCAGACACCATTGTATCGAATTAAATAGGACAATACTGTTTAAATCAGACGCGTGTAAGTATATTGAAAATAAAATACATTGTTTGGTTCACTGTAAACTGAAAATTACTTTCACACTAAGGACCATATTTAAGGAAACTTGCATAGTACTAAGATATAACTAATAATGCTGTGTAAACAAACAAAAGTTGCTTGAGTAAACTGAAATTTTGTAGACCATGATTTGATGTGAGGTTATGACGAGTCTCTGTAAATCGGTGGTAATATGGGCTTATTGCGTGAATACTATTATTATTATTTTTTACATAGCTCAAATACCGATCATGGACTTTGAAAGGAGCTTTCAACGGAGAGTTGTGATGTAATTGAGAACTCGCTTTCACTGCAGCGATTGGTGGAAATCATTAACAGAGGCACACCTACTTCCTTGTCCGACCCTATATATGAGCCCTGTGCCTTTGTATTACCCATTGCAGGGTTTCTATGCATCAAAAGAAAGTGTTAGCCATGTCGCCACCTGCGATGAATTTACAGTCGAAACCAGAGGTAATGTTGATAATTTACTTTCAGGAAATGATCGAAAAGTAATATTATGTGATAAAATGTTATATTCTTTATTTATTTGCGAATACATATTTCATGCGGCAGATTCGGGGTTATTATGTCGCTAGAAATGCATTTAGAAATGCCATGTAAGTATAACCTATGTAGCGAAATTGGTTTTACCGTGCTACTTTTCTTCACCGCCTGGTAGGGTGCCCCACGCTAAATGAATATCTCCAAATATCTCGACAATTACACCACAATACTAATATATTTAGAAAGCCTTAAATCTGTGGTAATTAATAGGCTATGACCATTTAACCATACATAAATAATACTGAAAAATGGTTTGGAGTGGCGTCCATAACATCCAGACACTTTTGAGTAAAAGATAGGTATCGTGCCCTTGTTTTGAAATTAGTCTCGCTTAACTAGTCTACCGACCATTCTACGTCTAATTTACAGGTCGGGATAATCAAGACTACTTTTTTTACGAAACATGGAACAAGAAATTGAATTTAGAAACACACACATCAGACAACCCAACAATATTTTTAAGAACCTTGTAAAAGTAAAATGAAACTACTGCTAGTATTATATTCTTGCTTTACGGATGTGAGTCAGAGATATTATTTGTACTAAACCAAAATATGCAGCTTCTAATGATACAGTTAATTATAAGGCAATTTAAAAAATAAAACAGCGTAATTTCTAAAGATGTCGTAATAACCAAAAAGTTAAATATTATTGCTATTCAGAATCGCCAACAATAGATTTTTTACGACTGTAGAAGCGTTTGGTGTTTTGAACATTTCCGCATGCTGTTTATATTTATAGCCTCAACGAGTGTGCGAGACTGTCAAAAATCAGTAGTTATTCAACTGAAACGTGCACGATCAAAGGGTGTCAAGAACAACTTTTCAGTAGGCACGTGGGACACCCTACGTCTGGGCTATTGAAGACGGACTTACGCCACACCGTGTGCTATGATAGCTATGGCTTACTGTTAGTGTTATTTCGAATTCCAACCGTTCGTTTACGCACATCCCAGTATGTACACGAGACCTCTGTTTTTCGTACCACACGAACGACTAGACTCTGCCCTTGCCACGCAACGTGTGAGCTACGATACTCACCGTAGACTCAATAATTGACGTGTTGCTATAACTACAAACCAAACATGAATAGCCCAATTACTAGTTATTAAAAATTCCGGAATAAAGTTGAATGCATGGTGCGTTATTTAGATAAAGGAATCGCTTCCGTTCCAAACTACAATATTTCGAAAATTGGATCTCTCATAGTTTAATTTCCTTTCAGTATTTACCCTAGTCTCTATCATCCATACAAATATTTTACGAATATTAGTCTGGATGGGTCCTCAAAATTTATTGTCTGGATTATCCAGTCTTTTAAGTTACCACGTACTGAATCTACCAAAACAGCTCGCTTGTCAACGATGACACTCTTTAAAATTTTGTTGTGTAAAGGTTTCAAAATGGTAATTTTCTCTCGTCATGAATCAGACGTATGGCTTCCCACAATCTTCTTATTTCTTCATCGCAATGCATGCTTATTCCTCGTCTCTATTTTGTTTCTAATAATAGATGTGCCAAGTGAATTGTGGGATATATTTCAACCACGCTTTATAGAATCTAGCAAAATCGGCCTGGCTTCATAAGATCTAGCACTTACCGATACTTTCATTGGATACTTTAGCCAAAAGGTTCCATTGCCCATGCGTAACCAAATGTTTGTTTTTTTATGTGGTAGATTATCCAGTAATTTTCGTCAAAAATTGAGAACCGACCCAGACCCTCCGTGCATTGAAGACTAGGAGGTTGTGGGTGACAGAGACTATATTTACCCCACTTTTTGTCACGTACGCGTTAACTCCTTGGCCACCCTACCAAGGACCCAACTATAGATTAATTCAATTAAATTCATGCGGTCATTTGTAAATAACTTAGATTATACCGTCGAGAATATTTTAATTTTTAAATTGAACAAATTGTTCTGATCCATTGTGTATATACTTGTCGGGGTTTATTTATTCATTTCTTTTTTTTTTTTTTAATTAAATAAAATTTAAGAAATATTAAAGTTTAAAGATGTTGGTCATGTTATGCTCAAGGGGGCATATATGCGTGGGTAATGATGTTAAACGCCATTTCAATTTATTTCAGGATACAGAAAGAACATTCGCTAAACGGTCCACACATCGCGTGTGTATAGTAGCAACAAGTGTAGTTGTGGCACTTCTTATTATTGCTGCTACTACATTCGGTGCCATCGCATACAATCACCATCTATTTAGTAAAGAGGTAAATTAAGAGATACGTCATGTAGATATATTTATGTTATGAAAACACACTTCAAAACCGGGAAAAATTTCGTTTGCAAAATAAAAATAACAACATTTTCAATATACGGATTCAGAATGGCCTAGAGGTCTTGTGAGTGTCACTCTTCGAGGTTGAGCTAGCCTTCTCGAACCTCGTTGTTCTACTCCGTGTACTCCTGTTTCATTCTACCGGAAAGACCCCCTGCGATGAATATACTATAAATAAGACAATTTTCCTGCGGTATGGCCTTTGGTGGAGGTGGGCGTGAACCACAACGTATGTTTACTGCTTTGTTTTACATTGCGTTTGATTGATGTTGAAAGCGCTGGACAGTTTGCAGCACCCATAACTAATTAAAAGTTGAAACATAACTGATTTGCAAGGTAACTAATTTCAGGAGAGCTTACGCTATATCGCCCAGCCTGATTTATTGTACTAGTTAAACAAAGACGCATTTGTTTCCACTGATTAAATTGGGAAACGGACTGTGCTGGACACACAGCAGATATGCATTTGTAAATACCAATGAAATTCATAAATACTAAAAGCAAGGTTGAGTTTTAGTAAGACTTCGCTATACTTTTTGCTATTCGATGAGCATTTAACTTCAATTCGTTCATCAATGTGCATTTCCACAACTCAAATTCAATTCATTTATTAGGATGCATTTCCACAAGTTAAATTATTCAACCCGTTAAATTTAAACATATTTTATTTTTCAATAAATAACTGGGTAATTTCAATAACTTTCTCACTTAACAGGAATACAAAGCCTCGGCCTTAGCGGATGGATACAATATACCAGAAAATATTCATGTTGATTACCATAAGGAGTTGATCTACGTCAGCAATAAACAGGTCGGACCAATAGATGCCCTGAATGCTCTTCACAACTACGACCGAGTAAGTTTCTAAAGTATTATATTACATGTAGTTCATAAAATGCCCCAAAGTGCTTTGGAATAATGTAGTATTATTCAATAAAAAAAAATAAAATATAAATTCATACAATAGTAAACAAGCTTCCACATATTAGGGTACAAAGCGTGCTGTAAAGATGGACAGATGTAAATATTAAATCATCGCAAGATTTCATACAAAACGTCATAGACTCTTTAACGTCGACAAGACTCAATGTATTAATTTACGCCTTCATATTATGTATATTTTTCAGAAACTTCTGGCTTTCTATGATTTGACAACTAACCAATGTTACCTTGATCGCCTAGATCAAACGTTCGATGAAGGTCTGAAATTTTGGTCATCTCATGCGGTGAGTAACATATTTTTCTTTTATACGACCACGTTAATATGGTCATACACTTTACAATTAACCCGGCAGCTAACTACGTAGTACCTACAAATCATTCAAATGTGTGACAAAGTGCTCATGAAAATTGTCTATCTTATAAATACGAACTATTATATAGATGCAGTGAACATATTGACCCCTATCTGGTTTTGATACCATTATATTGGCGTTCCAAATATACATTTAGTTTTAAACGCATACGCAGAGGAAAGCGGAGATCGACATATGGAATGCCGCGGCGTAGGAGCACAATGGTTACCTTAAACTATTCATGCACTGTGTTGATGTATTAGCTCCTGTTGTATTTAGTTCCTGTTGTGTTTGTATATCTATTTCACAAATAAATCCTGTTTGCACGAAACTGATCCCTGTTATCGCTATACTATAATAGTGTTACGAATGTATGACAATTCGCATAAATATTCCTAGGGTACCACTCTTTAGAAAAAGTCAGACGAAAATTCAAGACGGTGACCATTTTCAAGATGATCGACGTTTGGGCTTCGAAATGTTAATGGAATTGAAATGGTTTATTTAGTCTGTTTGTATGCTGATGCGAAACTGAGTGGAACCGCATTTCAAAACAAAAGATTTATCCGCGAACTATAAGTAGATGGATCTCTTTGAATAGAATGCACATGGTTTGCAATAACAATGAATAAATTTGGAATAAATTGCCATAATACGTTTCAGTTCTACTCGCAAATGACATACTATTTTGGTTAGGGCAAGAACAGAATTCTACCTAAGGTTCGTTTTGACTACACACCAGAACCAATCAATCAAGACGTTCTCAGAAAATTTGCTGGTGCTGAAATCGCCGATCATTGTAGAAATGTGACGTCACACTGGATGATCAATATTCGCCCGTACACGACAGAGAAAAGACAAAGGCGTGCAGGTGAGATGTAAATTACAAAATATTTGTTATGCAATTTTTTCCCTTTGGATATAAATCATATTTCTATTGAGTGAAATCATCTCAAGAATGATACTATTTTTTAACCATTACATCAAGTATATGACCTAGATACAAGATATGTTTTTATCACAAATTTTAATTGTACAGAATATTCATTTCATTTTCATATTTAATATGCCTTTTTTAAAACAGAAATTGCAGCCTTCTGGGCCTATTCAAATTTTCTTAGGAACTCACACATCAATATTTCTCAGCGAAATTCTGTAGTCGCCCAACCTTCCATTTTTGCATGCATTTTCGGGAACTTGCTGGCAGAGTACGTCCAGTGGAAGTCATACATACATTGGGTGTGGTCTATTAATATGTGATCAATCAAGTTCAGAATTTGTGAATGAAATAACACCCCCTCCCCCTTGTTTGTATACACGACACAATGACATACACGACACAATGGGTTTTTTTTTTTTTACAAAAACAATTAACAATTTTACCGTAAAAAATTGCAAACCCCACTTAATCTTGTATTTTTCAGTCATACCAGTTGTTCCATGTGCACGTTTGTTTTCTGCTTAAGATGATGATATTATAATGGTGATAAATTTATGAGTTGTTTCTATTTAATTCTTTCAATATTTCATTCTTTCAGAATTCATTCATTCTATCAAACATTTCCATTTTTCTGTTAATCCGATCGGCAGCTGCCACATTAATGAGTTTATTGTTATATTTTATTGCAATGCCTTTTATATTTTAATCTTCCCTCTTTAATTGGTATTTGTAACATTTGTGTGCATTGTAAATTCCTTCGATACCATTTTTAATATAAATATCGATTTGTGCATTTATATAGCTTGTTGGGCGTGCTGTTTCCCGTATATGATGTTAAATGTTTTCTGGTAATAAATAGTTTCAAGGATAGTTGCAGTTTTTAGTTATTACCGAAGAGGTTTATGGTTTCACCGGTAATAAATAGTTTCAAGGATAGTTGCTACAATATCCATTCAGATTTAAAGACATAACCCTTTCTCCCTACAGTTACATTGCTTTTAGTAATGATAGTATATCTTTTCCACCTTTTTAAGATTTAGGGTCCGTTTTTTCATTGGGTGACCCGGTAATTGATTCCGGTTCCTTTAGAGGCCTATACAATAAATGGCCCATGTGCTGCACTTGATAACGAAAGGTAAATTTCACATACACCTTATTTTTATAAACTAAAAGTATGGTTTTATCCAGACGCCGTATAAAACAGCTTGGATCACCAGTCTCCATTTCCAGATGAAGACTGTCGGGTTTAAGTAGTTTGAAAACGTATCACTAATATAGTTTTGTTTTGTTTTTTGTTTTTTTGTTGTTTTTTTTTCAAAAAAACACACTTTATTAACGTCAATTTTTTACAAGCACGTATCAAGTACATTTATATCTTAACCAAAAAAATACCATTGTTCTATATAAACGGGAAATCGCAGGGTTCCTAATATACACAGATCTAAGTACATAAATCCATCAATGGGGAATCGTTATGGAGGCAGTCTGTTAATTCTTAAAAAGATATTTCCATTTATTTAGATATAAATCCGGAGATTGTTGCTCGGTCCTAATGTTGAGAATTTTAGGGGATTTTAACACACAATAAAGCAGTTTTGTTCTCCAAAATATTATCGGGAGATGCTCTTTAATACACATCTTTGAAAGAACATAAAAGTTCATCGGGATTTTCTGCCGTGGTTTCTCCTCGTCGGTGGTTTACGACAGAGGGTATGGAAGGACAGCTGTGTACGTGGAAAACCGAGGTCCCGTGTGCACGTTAAAGATCACTTGGTAGTTAGATATAAGGGTTGGCAGATGCGCTGCTGTCCGGACAAACACTCTCACGTAGCACACTACCATGGCATATGCCCGTCTGTATTAGCCCATAGTCACAGTAGGACGTTACACCCCTGTTTCATTTCATTTTAAAAGAATGTCTGATGTATTTAAAATTTTTACGATAATAAAGTTTTATTTATGTTTGTAAAATGTAAGAGGCAAATGCGCACTACAGGCCCCTTTGAGAAACCGTCGTGCAATATGAGGCCCCTTTGAAATACTGTCGTGCAATTTGGATTTATAAACTATGATAGATAGAGGACGGGGGCTATACTCTTAGCCATGCCACGTACACGTGGTGGTAACAGCGATACTATAATGTCGACATCGCTATAAACTGGACGTGCCGAGGCACACTGGGAGGGGGTGGGGTTACAGCGATACTATAATGGGTCATCGTTATAAACTTGAGAGTAGAAATGGCGGGGCACGGTGATGGATGAAGACCAGTAATTATTTGCATGTAAGTGGTGATGTTTAAATTCACATTCATTTGTACGTAGCAACCAATCAAATATATTGACGTTATATTGTCGATGGGTGAAAATTCAAAATTAAATATTCAATAGTGAGTCGAGTGACACGCGCTTGACAGGCAGCTTGTTTTTGATCTGCAGTTTTGCTTGATTTCAATCGTGAAATATTGGATTATTTTAATGATAATGTGTGATATTCTGTGATTGGCACTTCCGGGGTGTTTAAGCACACGTTTTGGGCATTTCAACTTCCGGATTAAGCATAATAGGCTGTTTTTATACGCCCACATTTTCATGTGGACTTATATTGTCGTCGCCTCTGTTCGTCCGTCCACAATTGACCTCCCGTCGACTCCGCCCAGAAAGGCGTTTTAACCAATCAATTTCGTTTGCAATTTACCGCGAAATGACGTCAATGGCCCGTGCTTCTTCACCATGTATAGAGTGGTTCAGGCTAAAAATGTTTTATAACAAACAGACACTATTTCGGAACAGTAAAGGCATTATGATAAGACTTACTATAAAAACTTCATTCATCAACAATGGAAGTCTGGCCACTAAATCAGTTTGACCGATGTTAGAATGTTTCACAACCGCCCAATACCCATTTTCCGACAAATTTAATACATGCTCATTTACCACGTCACAACGAGCTCTTATATCTTTTTTTTCTGTATATAATATCTCAGAAAAAATGAAAGTAGTTTCCTTCAAACACCCGATTAATACAGATATCAATCCCATTAAGCTCTTTATACAGACATTTAACTGATGGAATTCATTCAAAGGTTTATTAATGTCATTAATACCAACATGCACTATAAGAATATTACATGTAATAAACTTAGACATGCATGAATTATATCTGAAATTCTGGCACAGGGAATGGACAGCAGCTTCCCTTCCGTAACAAATGGTCTTAAGACTAGACACGATTGAATCGCCAATAACGACAAACGGAAAATGAGATGACGGAGGACAGACAAAGAATTTTAAACTGGCTACAATTCCTTTATGTTGGGGTGTGAAACGAACGACCCACAAATTCCAAGGTAAACTTAATTTGTCTGGCTTGAATCCCGACCGATTTGTCCCCCTTATAAGCCAACAAATGAGCTTCATGACAAAGTCTTGCTAATTTTAGAAACCATGCAGGGATGGGAGATAATGCAGGCACCACTAACGTACAATCTATGAATTGTTCTTCCAACAAATTTAAGATGGATGGGATTAGAATAAAAGGGGGGAAATATAAGGGTTTTCATCACTTGTTATAATTTGAGCAAATACGTTAATTCCATCCGATAAAGCCGTTTCAAACGGCGTGTAATGTTTTAATGGAGAGCCATCCAAACCAGTCATACAGTTAGAATCTAACGCCATTAGATCTTAAGTGTGGGGCCCAAAGAACTGCTCTACCCTTTTAAATGTCATACGGGAAATACAAGCATCTGACTTGCTCAAGGTTCTGGATGGACCAATTGTTTGTGGACTCCTCTACAGGTCACAATTCTTGTCCGATTTTTGCGAAACTTGAAATAGGGGTTTATTATCACAAGATCTCGACTGCTTTCGATATTGGCATGTATCGGATAGAAACTTCATGGATTATGGCTCCTGATTTTACATGTGGACACAATAGAGTCACGATTTCGATGAAACTTGACATGCATGTTTATAACCCGAATATATTGGTTCCTTTTGATATTTGCACCCATCGGATCGTAACTTCCTTCATGATGGCCCCTGATTATCCGAAAAATCGCCTGTTTAGCTTGTGGTCCCCCTGGAGGTCACAAGTATAATCCGATTTTAAAAATATGATTTTATCACCGTTACACTGTAATGAAAGTTGAGATCAAATTTCGTGGAAATCAGACCAAAATTGCCGAAGAAAATGGCCGCCCCTTGTGGGCGAATAGTGTTAAAATATGGGATATCAAGGTTGTGAACCCTTTTGAGGTCACAATTTTAATTCGGTTTTATTGAAACTTGAAATGCATGTTTATAATCTAAAGATCTTGGTTCCTTTCTATCATTTGCACATATCGCATTGTATCTTCATGAATTGTAGCCCTTGGTTCTACGAATAATCGCCTATTTTAGTCTGTGGTCCCTCTGGAGGTCACAATTATTACCAGATTAAAAAAACATTAATTATATCACCGTTACATTGTAATGAAAGTTGAGTTCGAATTTCGTGAAAATCAGACCAAAACTGCCAAACTAATGGCCGCCGCTTGTACGCGAATATTATTTTTTAAAAAATATTGTATATCAAGGTTGTAGAGGCCACAATTTTAATCAGATTGTGACGAAACTTTATACGCAAGATTGTAACCCAAAGACCTAGGTCTCTGTCGATATTTGTGCATATCAAATTGTAATTATGGCGCTTGATTGTAGGAGAAATCACTTTATTTTTACCTTGTTCTCGTCCCATCTCTCAAAAATAAAGGCGAATCCTGCCTGGCAGCCACTGGCTTTTTCTTTTTTTTCCTTACAGCTATTAGCAAGCGTGGACTTAATAAAGACAATTTGCGATTCTTCTGGCAGATCTAAGCATTTAGTCCATAAAACCCAGTGCCAATGCTGCCTTTACAACTAACTGTAATGCATGACCAAAGTATCTTATTGGTTTTACACCTATTTCTCTTAGACAAACGTCCATGTTTGCAGCATTGTCTGTAGTAATTGAAATAACAGATTCTTTCTTTATTCCGAAATTTGTCAGCACTTCAAGGAAATAGCCAAATTATGTCCAGTGTGACTCTATGCTACTTCATGTGTGTTCAGCATTTGCAAGACTGGTCTATGAATCAGTAGTGAAACTGTATTTGTAATTTTTCGTCTGATCAAAAGGATAACTATTATTAAATTTTGACTTTGAATTATCATAATAATACTGCAAATGATTTTTAATAGTTTGTGGACATGGTAATTTAAAGACAGGATTCAGTTTCTTGCAGAATCCGCCAAAACAATCGCCACTCACAATACTTATTATAGGGCACACGCCTTGTGCACAGAATTCTACTAAACTTTTTTGATTAAACGTTTCCAGCTGTAGGACGAAGGTTTTTTTTTAAGTTTTTCTCTCCCCCCCCCCTTTTGCATGGCGAGTTTTGTTGGGGTTTTGGTGTAGAATCGAAGAAAGGGGTTTGAAAATACATTTTTTGCCAGGTTTTGGTGAATATTCATGATTGTGAGGCGGATTGATATAAGAGTTGCGAGGTTTGTTATGTTGAAGGGGAGGACCGAAAATTGCATGTTTAGTTGTCTCTACTTCCAGCTGGTGTATCTCAAATTACAACCTGTGGCCAATAGATATCGTTTTGTGCGATAAATTACATATTCTACTGCGATATCTCCATGTAACGCAACCACCGAGATGCTTTAGACGTAAATCGTGTGTGATCCGGCAATAATTAAATAAACAAAAGAAATACAATACGTATCCCTGGTTACAGATTTCCCCAATCGGATTAATTCGGTTAATATAATAAATTATATACTAATACCGTCCGGCGTAGGAAGGCAACTATATTAGAACTTAAACAATTGCATTCAAAATCTATTTTCTTCTTTTTAAAGACAATTGATGGAAAATAATAAACCATAGCAACCTGTTACGCTGGTTAACAGTACTACATACAATAAAGGAAATTAGATAAAATGGGGTTTAACGTCTCACTGTTCTGGTCCGACTGTGCTAATGAAGACTGACGTAAACCATACAGTGTGCTTTGAAACTGTTAAAGGGGCGGTGGGGGGGGGGCTAGAGTGCCGCGCTTCGACCTCTGGCTTGCGGCAGTGGTTTCGATATCCGGCGTGAGCGTATGTGGCATGGAGACAGGGGCGCCTTCTCAACCTCGTGGGTTTCCTCTGGGCACTCCGGTTTCCTCCCACTGCTAAAGACCCCTTCGCGCAAGCGAATTATTGAAATAAAATTAAACCATATGTTAGTCCCGAAATGACCTAATTTGTGTCGAGTGGACGTTAAACCCCATTTCTCTCTCTCCCTCTCACTGAAACTGTTAAGGATTATTTTACGTGCACGACAATATGGAACCTTGAGTTTTCGGCACACTTGCTAGGTAACATGTCCCCTGAATGACTATACGTCCTGTATCACTGACGAGGTTGAGGGAACCACGCCCGTAAATCCTGATGAACTTTCTCGATAACGCAGGATCGAAAACGAAACCTCCAGGTTAAACCATGCCATAATATCACCGGGTAGACTTCTAGAACTAGCATGATATTATATACGTTGAGATGATTATGAAGATCACGATAATGCATTCTATTGAACAGCCGTATTATAAGAGAATCTGTTAGGGAGCAACCATTAATTTATTTCTTGATACCCATAATTACAGCTAGGATTTACTATAATTGAATTGGCACATGAAAGTGTGAGGATATAACAAGTTTTGCTAAAGGTTGTTTAAAGTTCACTAATCCCGCAATCATTTCATTTAACGATAGGGGTGTGAGGTTTTCTTGTGGTGAACATAACGGATATACATGAACTTTTAACCAACCTCTAACCAAAGCTGTTGTGTCATGACAACTTTTAATGATATTCTATTAATTTGTGCACACGATAATGTGTCATTTAACCTCACCTTTTCTTATATATACGACCAATCTATTGAAACCAGCATATAATATTTGACAGAACACATATCAAACCTCAGGTATAGTTTTAATTTCTATTACTTTGTTTATAAATATTTTGTTTTAATGTTAAAGTTCTTTAATTCAATAGATCTGTTTTATTTGATATATAACAAGATAATTATGTGAAGGATGAAGGGCGTTATTGAAGCCATGCATATTCAACATACCATGCTAGTATCACAAGAGTTATTGCTCTTCAAATTGAAGGTACAAAAACTCGTATTTATCTAGCAATAATCCAGGTACACAATCATTTTTTAAAGGTAATCCTTTTGTTGCCTTTTTGCAGAAATATGGACGGGTCATCCGTGGCGGGAAGACACAATCATGTTAAGCCTTCAGCTTTACTTAAAGGGACAATAACATTCTTTCTGGCTTGGTTGCTCCAGAAAATAAATAATACCCTTATTCTAAGTACTAGATGTTTAAATGTCCTACTTGTTGTGTAAATTATCCATTACAACCTATTTTATTTGTCCAGAGGGTTCGAAAATATTTTAAAATCCAATTCACATTTGAAAAGGTTTACGTTAGACTTTTCAAATCAATTGGTTGAATTTTTCCAATTTTTTAAATTAGGTGTGTTAAGATGAAATTTATATCATCATTTAATTGGAATATTCTAAAATAATACGATTTGTTTACCAGAATGAAGATTGGGACATATTTTTCGGTTACAACAAGGTGTTATTATTCCCTAATCTTTCACATCGATACGTAATTGAACATAAAAAATAACCTATGTTCGTTTAGGTGTCCACTAACACATAATAATAAAATCTAAAAAAAAAGAATTAGGCCGTTAAACATTCACACCATATTCCGGAAGCACCGACTGTTAGAGTACTTTGCAATTCCGGAACTTTGAGCTAAGTTTTTCCCTTTTACTATAGGCACGTGAACAGTAGCATCCAATCAAATTAACTATAGCGATCCCCACGGCAACCTTAACATTAAACCTTGACATAACGACCTCCACGGAAACCTTGACAGGTAGACATTTTAGCTGGAAAGCGCGATACCTGGTATTCGCGATGCTCCACGAATCTGATAGACTCGCAAATAGTACCGAAATATGTAGGACATTACCTTGATAAGATGTAAAGGCTTTGATAAATGTAAAGACTAGTAAGAAAACAATTCTTCATCCAATGTCAGTGGGATATTAAAGATGTTTATGTTTCTAATATCTTAATTGTTTGCTTTGTTTGTTACAGAATGAAAAGTCTGCTAATTGTCACTTTGGCTATTTTACTCTTGGTTCAAGTCCAAGATGGCGATTGTTGGCGAGTCCGTGCTAGACGAGTCTTATCCAGGGCGGCAAGAATCGTCCGAGTGGTGCCTGGTGTTGACACTGTTGTTACATTGGGTGAGGCAATAGCCGATGGCAAGCGAGATGTTGAAGAATTACAGTGATCCATTAGGTAAGGTATATGTCTATATATAATTAAACGATTTAAAAGAACGAACTCTCAAATTTTTGTACCCCAAAATACTAATATTTGGATAGAATAATCAACATTTTAATAACTTTTACATTTGTGCCAAGATCTTTCAACCTGACTGTGTCTTCAGGAAAAATTTGGAATTATGTTTGTAAACGTTGTGCATATTTAAATATGTGTCTTCAGTATTTACAAATACGTGCCCATTTTCAATGTTACAGTCCCGCACTTTATCCCTAAGGTGTGTGTCCGTTTATTAGATGTAAAAACCATTACAAATCAAGGCACATAATATAATATACGAGGGTTTGTGTTGTGTCGTTGTTCATCTTGTCGTTGGCAGTAAAAGTAAAAGCATGAAAATAATATGTGCTCTTTGGCGCAATATGGTTGCAACATTTACAGAGAAGATCGTGGCATTTAGATAGGTAAAGACTGGTCCTTGTGATAGATGAATTGCACTTGAGCGTTGATTAGGAGGCGTATCACATAAGCTGACTGTTTGATGTAAGGATTGGCATGTTCTAATGCGCTTATTTTAAGGGGAAGGGGGGTATGGGTAGCGAGATAAGTAATGATATCCGAACGGCTCTTTAATTTAGTGGCCCGCGATGTTTGGTTATCAATTTTCAAAGTCAAATTTATCCAAACCTCTGTTTTCTGGATGGCCTAATACTGTTTCAATAAATATCTTTTGAGCTCACCTTATTTGGCGCAATCTAGCAGCTTTTACAAATAAGTAAATTATTCATTTATCACTGTTTATGCATGTTTCTAGCCAAAGAAAGGGACATATTACATTTGGTATGGTACATGTTTATTTAGAATACATATCCGTTATAAGGAGCTCACCCCTTCGTTCATATCAACTGTGAATTTGATATAATGCTCAAAAGAAGCTAAGGGTCAACCCTATTATTTTTGTTTGATATTTTATTAGACACAGGGAATATGTACATCAAAACTTTTAAGCAGACTTTTGGTCAGAATGAGTTCAATATGTCTCAATGTTGAGTCTTTTTATGCAAAGCATATTCACTTTTTATACACAACTATTCTGAGGATCTGATAAAAATTCGCCATTTTGAGCATAATGAGGTCCAATAAAACTGTCTCAAATTCGATAATAACGAGTGAAACTACCACGTGCACATAAGCAGTCGACACTACGACGAGGCATGCTGTCGGATCACACGTCGAAAAACCATCTGGGGAATTGCACCAATTCTTGAAGATTATCAGGTTGCCTATGATTATCTCTCACACGTCTGCCCAACTCATCCCATGCATACACAATTGGTGCCAATCCATTCGTTCAATACCAATACCATTTCTTTTATTAATATAATTGTTTGTCAACTTGCTATCACCTATAAAGCCCAGCAAGAACAGGTTGTAACACAAATGGACATTTGAAAAGTTCCAAAGCTCTATATCACCAAATTTATTTTTAATTTCAGATGAGAAACATGGTGGAGATATGACGTTGACCGCAAATAAATATATTTAAAACCAGGAACACTTATTATTTTTTAACCACAGCTGGACTTATGGTGGGGGGGGGGTGTTATTTAAGAAATATTCTGGAAGCCAAGCCGTACGGTGTTTAAAATATGTGGAGGAGTATCAAAATCCATAATACGAAAAATAATTTTGATACCCGACTATCCTGACCCCCATGTACATACCCCCCCCCCCCCCCCTAGAAAATTGGGTACCTCAAATTAGCCAAAATATCAGTTTTTCTGTCATTTCACAACTAACACGTTTGTTTAGAATGCCTTTCGTAGATTCAAATATGGGTGTTCATGGTCTGCGTGTCAGTATATGACATTGAAAATGATCCGCAACAATCCAATAGGGTGGTAATCCAATATGGCGGCCAAAATGGCGCTGCAAATATGTATTTTGTGCTTTTCGACGAAATATGGTGTTGTAATATGTCGACTACTATGTTTTCGAGGTCGTAGAATTCGAATTTGTGGTGATTTCAAAGAAATACGGAACGATTTACAACATATTTATCATGTGGTGAAATATTCATCAATTCCAATACGGTTACATAGTATCTTTTTTTATGTCAAAGTTATTCTTTCTCGGACTGAATCCAAATCACTCATCATTACATCTGCTTTACAGCTAAGATTGCTTAGGTAAACCTTCAAAATGGCCCCATAAACAGATGCTGGCAATTTTTTTTTTTTGGTCATTTAATAAATAAAAAATGCCACTTTGTTTAGGTACTAACAATTCTGCACCTCGAGCATGTCTGACTTCGATATAAACAAATGATTGTTCCGCAGCTGTCAAGGAATAACATTGCTATCTGTTTCTCGTCGTGGTTTTTCATTACAGCATCAATTTCATACTTAGCGAAAATACTATACCCTCGGAATGCACCAGAAGATTGTGACCTGTAATTTGACTTTCACCTGTTGCTGCAAAAGCTATTGTTTCCCTTCCAAGTTTTCATTACAGCTGGAATTTCATACGTAGGAATATTACGTAGGTATATCCTTAGAAGGTAGCAGGAGATCGGGATTCGATCCAAGTCCGGGGGATTGGCTTTCCATTGCACGGATGATGCTCAATTCAATTTCATTTCACAAACCTCCATAAGATATAATTGTGTATATTCACGACCGTCGTGCATACGAAAGCCCTTTAAAGTACGAGATCTCTCGAAGACCTTCATTATTGACTTCGGCTTCGTGGAAGCAAGACGTGTATTTAGTTCTATCAGATTTCTTTATCACAGCATGGCGAATGCACATATAGATAAGTTAAAGTTAAAGTCTTCCGACTGTAAGTTAGGACATGGCAAACTTTTATCCCCTACTAAAGTAGAGGGAATACTTCAGTCGTCTAAAAAAAAATCCACACCTTCGGCTGCGAGTGTTTTGGTAGACGACGGCCATACCAACAAGGACATGAACGCAAGTCGAGCTCATTTCAATAAATCTTATTCAGATAAAGGGACCCACGTTAGTAGGGCCAGGAAAAGGAGAGCTTATAAGGTCAGTTGTGACGAAGAAGATCGTCGCAGGTCTTATAAGAAGTCAAGAAATCGACTTTAAGACTCGGAATCCGACTCCCGTTCGGTATCGAGTGATTACACTGGCAAACGTGCAGAAAGAAACGTTGTTTCTGATTCAGCCAGTACAAATAGTATTAGTTCTCAATCTGATTCTGAAAGAAATAAGAGTTTGGTTGGCGATAACTCTGGTAATAATTCGGAGCAAGAATTTGTAACACAAAAGTCTATCGACCATTATGTTAGATTTGAAGTTGACGTTTCACACCCCACAGACTCAAAACTGTCGGACGAAATGGCTCATTATGTGATTCATAAATTTCACAGTTTTATACCCGACAAGTGTTAAATGAGAAGATACTAGAGAAATATCCCATACCCACAAATATTAAAGGGTTTATCAGTGCACCTGATAGATGATTATGTGCCCGAGATTTTCTCAGCTTGCCATCGTTCTTTTGGCAAGCCCTATGATAACAATTTAGCACAGATTCAGGACCGCATAGGTACAGTAATTGGCCCTTTAAGTAAACTGTGGTCAGATCTTGATGATATTAGATCAGGTAGTTCCCCAGGTAACTTGGAATTGTTTGAATGTCTAGAGTTAGTAGAAAAATCAATAACTTTACTTGCTTAGGCATTTCCTTTTACTACCTACCATAGAAGAATGAATATTCTTTATAATTTGACAAAGGATGTTAAGAAGGCCAAAGTTTTAATGAAGACATCATGTATAATAAAACTGATTTATTTCGTAAAAAATTCTACAAATCCCTTCATAAAGCCTCTGCAGTATCTAAAACTTCCAAAGAGATTTCAATGCAGTTTGGCGCCAAGAAGATTTTACCGAGGAAATATCCTAGACCTACTACAGCAACCATAACGACAGGGACAAAATCTGGAGCACGTGGACGTTTCCTTCAATCGAGGTCGAGGCTCCCAAAGTTCAGCTCGGTAAGAAAGTTACCTTTTTATTTCCAAAACGAAAACGGTTTACCCTCAAACGCTCTGGTAGAAAGCAAAACTTTCCTCCCGAACTAACAGTACCCGTCATAGACATATCTATGATTCATACACCGTTAATGGATCTGGATTTAATTCACCCTTCAGGAAACTTTCCAGTAGGGGGGAGGTTAAAGCATTTTGTCAGAAATTGTGAAAAATTGACATCGGATTAGTCCATTCTTCAGATGGTCTAGGGGTTCTCAATATCGTTTCTAGAGAATCAGACAAAGTGTGCCGAGAGCCTAGAACGCTTTGTACAAACAACGCCCTCGCACTTGGACTGTCTTCTGATAGAGAAAGGGGTTCAGTCAATGTTACCAAGGCAGCGATTTTAGAAGTTTACCCTTGCTACGGTCGGTTTCTGAGCCCTGTTTTTCTTGTGTCAAAGAAGGATGGGGGGTATCGCCCAGTGATCAATCTAAAGAAACTGAACAGTTGCATAGAGTACAAACACTTCAAGATGGAAGGTATTCAGGATCTGAAATCTCTTATCATCAAAGGCGATTTTATGAAAAAGTTGGATTTGATGGATGCTTACTTCACTTTTGGCGAGTCAAAGGAGATTTTTACGTTTTCCTTGGCAAGGAAAAATTTACGAATTCCAAGTTCTTCCATTTGGACTAGCACCGGCACCTCGTGCCTTCACAAAAATTCTAAAACCAGTGGTAGCTTTCCTGCGCCGTTTAGGAATACGGATTGTAATCTATTTGGACGACATGATACTAATAAATCATTCAAGTCTCCAGTTATCAAAAGATATGAATTCCCTACATTGGCTTTTGGAACATCTGGGTTTCATGATAAACATCAAGAAATCTATTCGGATTCCCACTCAACAGATAGGATTCCTGGGGTTTCTGATAGATTCAATTCAAATGACCATTTCCTTACCAAGGGAAAAATTTGCAAAATAGAACAAAGTTGTCAAAAGATGATAGAGAAGAAATCAACGTCGGTGAGGAAGTTAGCAGAAATTTTGGGGTACATGACATCCTCACTGCAGACAATAGCCCCCGCCTCTCTTCACTATCGACAGCTACAAATGTCACAGATCAACACACTTTTGACCAGCAAATAATACCAGGCCAGAGTAGTTCTAACCCACCAATGTGTGAGGGAGCTTCAATGGTGGACTTCCCTAAAGAGGGACTGGAATGGCAAATCGATAATTAACCCGGGACCAGACGTGAATATTTACACGGATGCCTCTATGACCGGTTGGGGGGCAACATTTGGGGTCCAAAAGATCCAGGGCCTATGGGATTCATAAGAGAAGGAACTACATATCAATGTGTTGGAGTTGAAGGCGGGTCTGTTTGCAGTCAGGACCTTTGCTCAACATCTGAGAAACTGCCATGTTCTTTTAAAGATGGACAGCCGGGTGGCGGTTGCTTACATTCAAAAGATGGGCGGCCCAAAGTCTGTACAGTTGGCATCTCTAACACAACAATTGTGGAAGTTCTACCTCCAAAGGGAGATTTTTCTCAGTGCCAGTCACATTCCTGGGGTATTGAACATCGAAGCAGACTGGCAATCACAGAATTTCCAGGACCGGAGCGACTGGCATTTAAAAGACAGTGTGTTCCATCAGATAAACTTGTTATGGGGTCATTTCAGCTTGGACCTTTTTGCCAGTCGCCACAACACACAACTGAACAATTACATCAGTTGGAGACTAGATCCCTATGCTCAGGAGGTGGATGCATTTCAAAGGAGCTGGAACCAGAAGGGTCTTTACTTGCCCCCCCCCCACCTTTGCGATGATGCCTGTTGAAAATTCGACAGGAACAGGTTACTGTAACAATAGTTGCCCCTGCCTGGCAGACAAGACCATGGTTTCCAACAATTCTACGTTTGTTAATCAAGAAACCAATTCTTTTACCCCCTTATACATAGATCTCTTGACCTCACCGGGAGGTGGGAGGTCCAACCACTGTTAAGCCAGGGGAGATTCGGGATAGTGTCGTGGAGAATCTCAGGGGACAAGATATTAACAGAGGCGTTTCAGAACAAGCTGCCAAATTATTGAAAGAAAACTTCTGGCGCAAAAGTACAGCCACCACTTACAATAGCAGCTGGCGTCAGTGGTAGCTGGTGTAATAGACAAGTTGATCCATTTCGAACCTCTGTGGTAGAAGTGGTTTATTATTTGTCGGAATGTAACAATATAGGAGAAAGTTATAGAACTTTAAATTGTCGAGGATCTGCAATTTCAGCCTTTCATGAATCAGTTAATGGGGTTAAAGTCGGTCAACATTCGTTAGTAAAGCGTTTACTGACAGCATCTTTTAATGATAGACCTCCACAACCACGCTGTTGTGACTTGGGATGTTGACCAGGTTTTATCTTATCTTAAAAATTTTGGTGCTAATTCGGTCCTGTCGGATAAGATGCTCACTTTGAAAACTGTCATAGTGTTGGCTTTAGTATCCGCGGGCGTACTTCAGAGCTATGTGCACTAGACATTAGGTTTATGACCTACAAAGGAAATAATATCACTTTTAAATTAAGTAGATTTACCAAAACATGTAGGATTGGGCAGGCTCCCGTTGAATTGCAGGAGTTTCCGGAAGAACCGAACTTATGTGCTGTTCGGATTCTACGGGACTATCTTAATCGAACGGCTATTTGGAGAAATCGATCTGATTCTTTAAGACATCAACTTTTATTGAGTTACGTTGAACCACATAAACCGGTGGTTTCATGTACCATTGCTGGCTGGCTGATTGAGATTTTACAGCTAGCAGGCATTGACACGAACGAATTTAATGCACATTCGGTGAGAGGCGCTTCAACATCAAAAGCATTGGCTAAAGGCCTTTCCTGTAAGGAGATTTTGGAGATGGCAGGGTGGACTAGAGCTACAACCTTTAGAAGGCATTATCTTAGGGAAGTCTCAAAGCTAAGTACTTTCAAAACAGCTGTATTGTCTTAAGCTTTAAACATACACAATTATATTTATGGAGGTTTGTGAAATGAAATTGACAATTTCATCAGTGCATGTAATGCACAACATGAAATTAGAATTTCATGATCAAACCGAAATAAGATATAATTCCCACCTTGGGTTCCCTCCCTAGATTATCAATACAACTAAGATTTTGACAGATTTGGCTAGGAAGGCGCCTAATGCTTCGAATGGTTTGTTGTTGCAGGTAAAGTAACCTCTGGAAAGAATTGAGAGTTGATGAAAGAACAGTTAGACGTCAAGTGGTTACAGATGTCGCGTTAACAATTTAATTTTAACTCGCGCATTCTATGGGTTTTGGAATGTTTTGTATGCTTATAAGTTGTAACAGGATTGTTATTAAACAACTTTTATTTGAACTGAATACAGCGTTCGTTTCACTTCTTCCTCAGTGAATAATGAAGGTCTTCGAGAGATCGCCCGAGATCTCGAACTTTAAAAGGCTTTCGTATGCACGGCGGTCGTGAATATACACAATTATATCTTATTTCGGTTTGATCATGAAATTCTAATTTCATGGTGTGCATTACATGCACTGATGAAATTCTCAATTTTTAGCGCCTCTTTACTTGAGCTCATAGTTTATGAAACCCGCTGCCTATTCTGAATCTAGTGTATTGGAGATCATTTAGGTGCATGTCAATGTGTACACGAGACCTTGGTTATTCGGTATTTCAGTCTACACCAGTAGTAATTATTACACATGCTTTCCAGATAAGATGTATATAGCGTTTAGTCTAACTTGTGGAATATGTCTAGCCTACTTCTTCGAGTCCCTTGTTACAAATGGCGCGGAAGCACATTCTGGTACATGATTCGTGTTCCAATGGTAAATCTTTTGTTATATACATTGGATATCAGAAGCCCATCTTTTCTCGGTAAAATCACAATATCAACGTTGATTCAATTGACTAAAACATTTTGTTTTCAATGTCGAAAACTAAAACATTTTGTTTTCAATGTCGAAAACTGTGGATAATACTCAAAAACAAAGACTTACAATAGACAGATTATGCTTTTGTATAATTTATGTTAAATTTTCTGCCTGACATTCCTCAGTTTGCAGGCCTAATTACCATTTACAGTGGCCTAAACGGTCTACTCGTACAGCTATAGGTACACTCCGGGTAGCTATAGCTGTTTGTACAGACCTGTATGCCACATGCTACATGAAAACAATTGCCGTCGCCCCCGTCCTTCCGGACGTCAGTCACAATTCTTATCCGATTTTGACGAAACTTGAAATATAGGTTCATCGCCAAAGGTATCGGTTCCTTTGGATGGTGGCATGCATGGGATGGAAACTTCGTGGATTATGGCCCCTGATTGTACGAACATTCGCGTCTTTAGCTTGTTGTCCCTCTAGATGTCACAATTACTGGTACACCTTAATGATGGTTGTGTTCGAATTTCGTGAAAATCAGACCAATATTGCCACACAAAATGGCCGTCCCTCGTGCGCAAATAGTGTAAATATGGTATATCAAAGTTGTGAACTCGCTAGAGGACATAATTTTTTAACTTGAAATACATGTTTATAACCCACAGATTTTGGTTCCTTTGATATATTAACGCTTATCGCATCGTAACTTCCTGGGTTATGGCCACTGATTGTACGAACAATCGGGGAGGTTTTTTTTAGCTATATCTCCATCCATCTCTAACAAAATGTGGGCGTACCTGACGTGGCATCCGCTGGTTGTTTAAGTTTTCAGCATGGAGGAGGAAGTTAACACCCTGATGTAAACACGGTTTAGGTGAAATGAAATGGGGTTTAACGTCAAACTGTTCTGCTCCGACTGGGCTAATGAAGACGGGCATACGACATAGGGTGTGCTATGAAAGGGGGGGGGGGACTCAGCCGCAAGTTTGTAGAACCTTCAATGTCTAGGAGGTTCGTCTCCTTACCTAAAGAACTGAAAGGGTGATTTTGATGTAACGCCGGAATGGAAGATCGCGAAACGGTCATTATCGACGATAGGTTTCATCCTATCATAACACAAATGCTTTACCCGGGATGTTTTAAAAATACCGTTAACAATTATCGCTTCTTGATATCGGGTTCACATAAGGTTGTCAGTAAAGGGGCCAAGGTCAGGTGATAAGTTACAGAATATAAACAGGGCTCAATGCTGCACAAATTATGTTTCGGCAAAGGGAACAATAACTCAAGAAATTCAAGTTGCAAAAAGCTACGTATCAATCGGAAGTATCCTCTCGTAACGCCAATGCTTGTCCCAAATTTTAAAAAAAAGAATCGTCACTGTTGCCACAGTCGAGTTCGGCAATAGGTTCCGAATTCAAAGCCGGAGAACACTTAATATCAACCAGATTCACCCTTTAATGACCCCACTGCCACACACAGCTATGATAATATAAATTGTAGCTCATTAATACTCTGGTCTAATAAAACTGGGATGATCGAGCAACACTTTAGATATTGTAAAAACAAGCTCAAGATTTTTTGTCTTCCAGTAACGGCTAAATGATTCTTTGTTTTCTTTGTCTTTTCCAAAATACCTATACTATTTCAAAAAGTTTAAAATAAACAGACATCCAACCACAATTTATCGATATTAGTAAGTGAACCAAAATACACGCACATGAAAACCCACTTACTGTCTGTTCCAGGCGACACTATAACTCGAAAATTGCTTGCTATTTCTTTAATTTTTAATCTATATGGTAAAAACTTAACGACCAACGTGGAATTTTCATCTCTTTACTTTCTACCGCACGTTATCTAATTTCAGATCAACCTATATAACCTTTCTCTCTTGAAAAATCGTAATTGCTTTACTTCGCGGTTTTGATGACAGTCATGCGTGACCTAGTTATTTGGAATAAACCAAATCGAACAGGGGTGTGGATAATGTTTGGGGTCGTTTCGTCCTACTTGCATGTTTAAATAGTTGTTCCGACCAAGTAGAATATAACTTGTTTCAAAGAGCTATTTACGGGAGGTAATATAAATTTGCTATTAGGTTTCAGACCACATTTGTTTGCTCCACTGCCTTAGATGGCTTTTGGAAATTGATATAAACTATATACAAAGTGTGACCTAATATTATAATATTGTAGTGACACGTCATGATAATTTGGAAGTACGCTAAATGACAATTCAAACGAATTGTCTATCTAGCTTTCGGGTAATAGATTTATAACTGTCGATTTTATTTGGCTTTGTAGGACTTTCTTTTAATACTCTGGTCTAATACACCAAATCGTGGTCTTGTGGAACTTATTAGAAAGATATCTACCTTTGTATTGTTATTTTTTCTTTTTTAAAAGTTTTATCCCTGTTGAAAAGGAGGCGCTCATAAGATATTTTTATAGATAGTCTAGAATTTCTTGTTTGATTTAGTTGTCTTTTGTGTGAAATGTCCCGAAGCAAGTGATACTTTGACAGAAGACGGAACGGGGAAGTAGCCACACAAGATCAACTACTGATAGATTAAGGGCTATCTATTTCTATTATACAATTTAAGTACACCTTATATTCACGTGTTGTATACACACATCATCGTGCACTTGCAAATGTATGTGATGATGGGACAATTCATTATTCAAGGGATTATATTTTTCTACGATTCGTTTTTTTATTATCTATTCTACGACAATATCTGAAACATATCTTGTATGCCCGTGGACAGCGAATATATTAAAACTGGATACCGGTAATCAATACTATTTAAGTCCATAAAATTAAAGTTACATTATGGGAGATAAGATAAGGAGATGGCAATTCGCACTATAATAGTTGAAAACTAGATAGTGTAAAGGTAATTTGCTGAAAATTTCAGTCAAATTGATCCACTATTAGCCGAGAAAAAAGCGTTTGAAATATTCACATAGCCTCGGTCATCATTACTCAAATCATTAATATAAACAACATAGTCCCGATTATCCACTTGATTGATTTAATTATCGACGGCCATTAAGCGGCATATAGGATTTTAATCCGCCAACATCGAAGGCTAGCCTTGACATCAAGAGTTTATTATGGTCTGGATATGATAATTAATGTCTAATTGATTATTTAGATAACATTTCAGGCCTAAAGAAAGACCTGTAATAAGCCGATTTTGCTCTTCCATAATGCTATTTTAAAAGATATCGTACAATATATAAACTATATCAGAAGGGTTGCCTACTATGTCATCTTATACTGAAAATAAGAGTTATGTGAGGAATATTTTAGGAGACATGCAATACAATGCATATCTCAAAGGAATATTAAAATGGCCGATAACCAAATAAACCCACGCGCACCCACGCACGCACAAACAAGCATACGCACTGCCGTAAAACAAATGGGCGAATCCTCCCACACAAAGCATTATTAACCGAATGCACCCGATTTGTGAAACAACCTCATACCACTACATGATATACGAGTGACCCAACTTACGCAGACGCAGAGCTAATGTTTATGTTCTGGGAAATTGGCTAGTGTCTAAAAATGTGATATTTACAAGAGAATAAAGGATATTATCGAACTAATAGGCGTTAAGGTTAGACGAAGAAAGTTACAGGGTGACAATTGTAGGTTGTTTAAGTTTTAGCCATTTTAATTAAAAATTGAAGAAATAGTAAGCATTTTTCGAGTTATAGTGTCGCCTGGAACAGACAGTAATAGCAGTAATAAATCAATTCTAATATATTCAGATGGAACTAAAAATACATTCGTGAGTTTAATAATAAAAAAAAGACCAAATACGAACAATTCAAACCATTAGACAAATTTCAAAGTCTCCCCAAAAAGGCCTATCCAGCCTCGTACGTTTTTTCCGGTCCACCAGTTTCCGCCCACTGCTAATATGCCCTACATGCAAGCGACTTATTGAAATAATATAAACCATATGTTAGTCCCGAAATGTCCTGTGCGTTGTAGCCCCATGTCCTCACCCCGTCGGTCTATGCGTCTAAATCTTCTATCGTCGGGACTACGACCTGACAGTGTAAAAGTTGTGTCGTCATGTTTACAGCCTGTCAGTTCTCGAAATCTTGATCTTGTGCTTTGTATTATTGACCGTAAAAATACTCTTATAATTTTGAACAAGCCAACAGTGAAGCCGGTGTCCCCCGCTGACCCCCATCCCACCCAAACAAAACAAACCAGATGACACATAGTAATTGATTACACATTTATCTCTTTCACTCCTTCAAAAGTATTAAGTAATCAAACTGATTATCTATGCTTAGCCTAAGCATCAACTGTTCAGTATCAAACTCAGATTTTGAAGTACCTGGTAGTGCGTGGAACTATACATTACTACGTTTCACTACTTTCCATCAGTTAGAATCAAAGTTATCTTATCCCAAAGCATCGACCAAAGAAATTTCTTAGCTCTGCTTAGCTTTAATGGAAATATTAACCATTGAACTTAACCAGTCTTTTATTGTATATCGCTTTCACTAAATGCCCTTTGAAAAAATATCTTTAAATAAAATCTTGGTGTAATAATTCCACAAAATATCATCAAAATCTCAATCTTTAAATACAGTCCTGAAGTAACAATTAAAAAAAAACCACCCTCAATATCTTTAAATACAGTCCTGAAGTAACAACTCCAAAAAAACATCTCCAATATCTTTAAATACAGTCCTGAAGTAACAATTCCAAAAAACATCCTCAATATCTTTAAATACAGTCTTGAAGTAACAATTCCACAAAACATCTCCAATATCTTTAAATAAAGTCGTGAAGTAACAATTCCGTAAAACTTCCTCATTATCTTTAAATACAGTTCTGAAGTAACAATTCCACAAAACATCATCAGTATCTTTAAAATTCAGTCCCAGACTAACAATACCACGAATCATGCGCCATATTTTCAAATACGGTCCTGAAGTAAACCATTCAGCAAAATATACACATGATTAGCACACCAAGGAAATGCGGAAAACACAGAACTTTGCTATTGTCAGAATTATCAGTGAATGACCACACTCCTCACGAAAATGAAAAATAAGTAGTTAGTACGAAGGTTAATGTCATAGTTACAACTGAACATCGGGGGGGGGGTATAGGAATCCCGGGTCCTACAAGCTTCCACGGGGACATGCACGCATTGTCGTATATATATTATATAGCACGCGGTACGCATCTTATCAGACACACTATCAGCATCTATGTTACTAGCGGCAGAAATTAGCTCCGTAAACCGCGGTCGGCGAGACAAAACATGGGATTGTCACCCCCTCAAAGTGGATCAACCACTGGACATATAACAAAAATAGAAATGACAAAGGTCAAGCATGAGTCATAGTTTTTGCATCCATAATACTTAAAGCCGAAAGGGACATTTGGGAGATTAGATTAAGAGTTGACAGTTATCCATATAATAATTTAAAAAATACATAATGAAAGTAGAATTTTCTGAACATTTCATTCAAATTACTTCACTCTCAGCTAAAAAATTGGTGATATAATTATAGGCTAGTCTGGATTATCATTACGATCGTTGTTTCAATAATAAACAGAGTCTGGATTATCCATTTTAACGGTAACCGCATTCCGCACAAAACGTACTTAAATCCACTAAATATTGCAGGCTAAAATCACCGAATATCGCTGGCATCAGATGGCATCGATAGTTGATTATGGTCTGGATAAGATAATTAATGTCTAATTAATAATTTAGATAACATTTCATACCCAAAAAAACCTGCAATAGGCAGATAGATTTAGTTCTTGCATAATGCATGTTTCGAAGGTTTATTGGCGGTGAAGTTACCCTCATTGAAATATCATAGTTAATAAACCTAGTAAATGTTATCCATAAAGCAGTCTGTTATTAAAGTAGCTAAGTCTCTAACTCAACATCATCTAAAGTCTGCCACATTGAAAACACGAATTATTTGTCAATTTAAATCAACATTGATGTTGTGAACTTACCTGGAAAAGATGTGATTCTGATATCCAATATTTGAGACAAAATAAACATTTTACTATTGTTACACGTATCGTGTACCATAATGCGTTTCCGTGTCATTTGTAATAAGAGACTAGTAGAACAAGGCAAGACATTTTCATCGACATTTTTAGCTGGAATAATAAAATGCTAGAGATTGCCATTCGCCGAACATAACTGATAGAAATTAGAGTAAAAACGGAAACAATTGAATTTAAATCAGTTTATATGTGTCGCAACACACTTGTGTCAATGTCTAGGTCACCAATATTAGCAATTTAGCTCCTTTAAAGATGTGTTGTTGGATGGGTTACTCAAGGGTCGCATTTATAGATAAGGATGCTTTTCCGCCTGATTACCAATCAATATACAGTAAACACCGGATGTTACGAAAGGACATTAAAAAATTCATATTTTAACGATACATGCGATCTAAAAATCGTTTGTCCCCAAATCAAGTCACGTGTTCTTAAAATTAAAAAAGGGATTTGAAGAAAACTAGTCTGAACATTATTTAGTCTCAAAATGTTATCAAGTCACACAATTTGTACACGGGCAGGCACCTTTACTAATTCTCGAAAATACGCACTCGTATCTGTGTCCCTTGAACTAAACTTAATGATATTGTTTTGTGGACATGTTTTGGCTTGTTTTTACTTTCATTTACGAAAGTGGGTGAGTTGATGCTTCAACTGCAGGCATTGAAAGAAAATATACTAATCTAATATCGATCTCAACCAATCATAAAAGGAATATCCGGTAGAAATCGCTTCATTTATATGTGGGTTGTTTTGTTTTTTTCTAAAGGATACTGGATAAAATGTTACATGAAGATGTTTACTAGTTTTAGTACGTACAGGGTGATATGTGCAGCAGTGTATATTAGAAGGCTTAGTATAAAGACAAATCCATTTCTTAATGATGTCATTGCATTAATTTGGATTGTTGTGCAAACAATGTCAGTATTATGGGACTCTTATCTTAAATATATTTTTAAGAAGGAGTTTTGTTAAAATTGTTATTTGTACGAAAGTGTTCGTCTTTGTTAAATATATTCTTAATTTCTAAATATCCAAAATGAAGTATTTCCAAATGATGATATTTGCTTCTATTTTAACTGCAAGTGGTAAGTTTAATTCTAAATTTTATACCTTAAGCTGGGGGCAAGAACTGATTTGAACGTTAATTGTGTCGTTGTGGGATTAGTTCAGATGCTGGGTAATGTCATCCCACATCCGTCTCCTCTGATATCCCTTCATCGCAAAAGTAACACCTACCTTTGATTCTGGTACCGTAAAGTGGTCATATATCTGAATTTGTTTTTATCCGATTTGTGTAGAACAGGGGCCTGTTTCACGAAATTTTAACTAAAATAAAATCCAAATTTTAGTAATTTGATTGGATAACATAAGATTGATTTTAGGTCATATATCTGAATTTGTTTTTATCCGATTTGTGTAGAACAGGGGCCTGTTTCACGAAATTTTAACTAAAATAAAATCCAAATTTTAGTAATTTGATTGGATAACATTAGATTGATTCTAGTGCTTAGCCTATCAAAATTGAAACATCTACTAAAATTGGGATTTTATTTTTAGTTAAGATTTCGAGAAACATGGTCCTGGTGTATAATGCATGTATTCACAACTGGATTTCCTTTTTCATTTTCCCTGTGGGATCAGAACATTTGAGCGTTAAACCCAATTTCGTTTCGCAACTGGATTTATTGGCACACTACTATTAGTGTGCGCTTATTTCTCCATTGGGAGGAAACCAAAATTTTAAACTCTCCGATAGTAAATTTTGAAAGAGATCTTTCACATTTTGACTTTTAAAGCTTGTGAACGCAGCACAAAGCACACATCTCGGTAGCATTCTGATTGGTATATTTATTGGGGTGGAATTCTATTAAAATAACGAATATTAAAATGTTTTTAAAGTTATGGCGCTTTTTAAAATGTTACTATGTGAATATCCACATCCCGTTTTTAACTTTTGGAAGTTCACAGATCGTTTTTTAAGATATTTATTGGGGTTCTGTTTTTAGCTATATACGAGGATCAATGTATCGCATAGTATCCGTAAAGGGCTACATTCTTGTGGTTTTTTTTTTTTTTTTTTTTTTTTTTTTTTTTTTTTTTTTTGCAGCCTGTAACACTGTTGTTGGGGTTAATGATACCAAAGTAACGTTTTTTACCGCCAAAGAAAATTGTGAGAATGCAGGATATGAGTTATTGACAATGTCTACCCTACCAGAATATAACGCTGTTATGAATTACTTTAAAGAAATACCGTAAGATTTACTCTTCTATAAATTATAAGATTTATTTTTCTATAAGATTCCCTCTTCTATGAAATATTTTCTTTTCTATAAAATATTTACTCTTCTATTCTATAAAATATAAGATTTACTCTTCTATAAAATAGTATTATATCTTCGCTTTTCTATAACATATTTTAAGATTCCCTCTGCTTTAAATTATTATAATATTTATTCTTATATACAATTTTAAGAATCGGTCTTCTTTACAATAATGTGTTGATTTTAGCCCTATTATTTGGTTAAATACAGTAAATTGCGTTGAATACAGTGATGAGGTATAACTTACGCGAATTTTCGTTTTGAAATAGCCTGGTCATTTTTATATAGACCAAAACCACACCCTTGTATTTTTCATTCGATTATATGATCACATCTGATCCCACACTGCGTTTAAAGCACGTTTTGAGTTGCCTTACCATATATAATGACGACCACAATGTTAGTTGATCTAATAAAGATTTTTGTCCACCCCAAAGGAACATTTTGACATATTCGGTACTAACTTACGCTATATTTCTGTAATTGGTCTCCACGCAGAACTGAGGTTCTAATGCATGTAACTTATGGCCTGTCGTTTCGAAAGTTTATTTTTAGAAAGTACATGTATTTATATTTTTACATTGAAAGTTGACAATTGATATTAATGAAGGAATATCGGTCGATGGCTTGGAATAGAATGGAACGTTACAATAGGGAGTTATCAATGGTTTAATGGTAGAGTTCAGGGTGTGGTTAATTGGGCTGTTGATGAACCAGATGACGATGATTGTGTCGTATTAGCACCCGATGATACATGGTTTACAAGACCATGCACAGATCATTACAGCAGTTACATCTGTACCAATGAATCTGGTCAAGGTAAGTTATACACCTGTACTAGCCAGGGTTACGGCCAGTTACATCAATCTGGTGAGGGTACGCTACATCTGGAGAAGGAAAGCTACCTCTGTGCCAGTCAATCAGGTGGATTGGAGTGATATCCAATCTGATTAATATACAGATATATATTTCGTTTTGCTTCTTTATACTTTCGATTCCCTACACTACATGGAGATCTGACCAGTTGTACTGTGGTGGGGGCGTCAGGGTTCATACGAGCGGCTTTTTATCCTATGACGTCAGACATTGATTAATCCATAGAAATACATTTCTATCAATCAGCGTTGACGTTTGCGTGTAGAACTCGCCGTAACAGACCGTTCCATTGGCTAAATCCTCACATCAGCAGGCGCGGATCAAGATGTCAAGAATTAGTCAATCCAGTGATCTGGCGGTTCGAGTAGTTATAAGCGAGCTTTGCGCGGAACTGTGGATAGACATTCGCTGCGATAATCAACAAATCAAAACAAAAGATGTATTTCCGAATGCTCACTTGATACACCAACGCTAATTGGTAAATCGAATGAATGGCGTCGTGGGGCCAAAAGTCTCTCGTGTGACCCCGGACATGACACAGCCTGTGTGTATAATGGAAATATATGTGTTTATACGGTAGTACAATGATTAAGACGTCGGCTCGCAAACTGGGATGTTCCATGTTCGAACCCAGTGTCGACCGAGAAGATTTATCGGGATTTTCCGGCATGGTCGTCCCTTTTTGATGGTGTAGAGCAGAGGGTCCGCAAGTTACAAAGTATAGTCGTTTGGGTGAGACGGAAAACCGTGGTCCCATGTACAGATGTGTATAAATGTCCCTTATCAGATTGAATGTGTTAAAAGAGTAGGCCGCAACACCGCTGACCGAACACCATTTCAATCATAGCACGCTGTATGGCGAATTGTAACACTACAGATAACAGACCATCAGCATAGGTTGTAGATCTTTTATTGAGAACATGGAATAGACATAGATCGGAAGGAGCTCTATTCAAGTCTGACTTACTGTCAGTTAATTCTGGCTTTATAAAGCATACAGCCATTAAGAATAATGATACATGATAGATTAACTTATTTGGAATTGCCGAGTGTTAAACACATAGATCATGTGTAGGTTATAAATAACATATAAATAAATAAGATATTTAATGAGATCGTGCCTTTTGTCGAAACGAGCAGAGGTCATTCGTGTGTTGCCTGTAAATAACATATTGAACAGATAAGCAGAAGTTGTATATAGTTGAAAACGTCAAATATAATATAATGTCAAATCTAGCAAAGTTCTATGTAAAAATAACTTTGTCACATTCCTTCATCACCCATGAGTTATGTACCAAAAGGACATAACAAACACAATTGAAAACGTCCAATATAATATAATGTCAAATCTAGCAAAGTTCCATATCACTTTGTCACAGAATACCTTTCTCCATTAACCCGGTCCGGGAGAGAGAGAAATGATGCTTAACGTCCACGCGACACAAACTAGGTCATTTCGGTACTAGTTTAATTTTATTTCAATAATGCACTTGCTATTAGGGGCCTTTAACTGTGGGAGGAAACCGGAGGACCCGGAGAAAACCCACGAGATTGGACAGGCGACCCTACTTCTTGTCACGTACAACTGTGGCCGATCGGGGCAGAACTTTTGGACGTTAAACCCCATCTCATCTCATTCCATGTATTTATATTATATTATAATGCCTTTAACAGTTCAGATAAGAGGCAATGAATCTGTCGACCTCGATACCAGTTTTCAACGTTGTGCTGATGTTGGTCTCCGGTTGCCTGTTATAATATCTGGCGTAGACAAGAAATATTATAAGTCATTAAATTTGTAAGTAATTTGCGTATACCTTCTTCCTTCTAATATTTGATGTAACATTAAAATTCATTTATTTCAAGTCGAACTTTTACGTGGGAGAAAATAGAGTAATAAAAATGTGATTCCTCGTAATAGAAAATCTCACTCACTTGCAATGTAATATGTCGTAGCATTTGCATGTATGACATTTAAAGCCTAAAGGGGCATTGTGGAAAATCAGATAAAGAGTTGACAGTTATCACTGTCAGTTGTGATATGGTTTTTAAAAAATAGATAACGTAAACGGGGAGGGGGAGGGCTGAAAATGAATCTAGATTACAGCTTTTGAATTTTAGGCTAGTCTCGGTCATCATTACTAAAATCGATACGATAAATAAAAACAAAGTCTCGATTATCGATTTTTAGGTCTTATTATCCTTCACAAAATGTATTCCAATTCGCTAGGTATCGAGAGTTGATTATGGGCTGGATCAGTAATGTCTAATTAATAGTTTAGATAATATTTAAGGCCTAAAGAAAGACCTGAAATAGACAGATTTAACTCTTGCATAATGTATGTTTAATATGTGGTGTTATAAGTATCTAATTATCTCTCTTTTAATATTGAAGAGTTGAAGAGACGTGGTTGGGATTGCGTAAATATGGGGAGGAGTTCAGCTGGGTAACTGGTGATAAACTCTCCCCGACATTTATTTGGCGTATGGAAAGTTCTTTACCTCATCTCCACCTCCACGTGAATGGGGACGATGTTCCAACTATTCATTCTGGTACTAAATCAGAGGAAGCGCAAGCCTGTCAAACACCAACTGTTACACCAGGTACGTAATGATGGGTTGACTCGGTACTTGGTTTCGCTTGGTTTCGGGTTCGTTTGGTATCATTTGTTTATAAATTACATACACCGTGATTTTTATAGGCTAGATATGCACAGTTTAAAGGGACAATAACATTCTTGCTGGCTTGGTAGCTCCAGAAAAAAAATAATACCCTTATTCTAAGTAGTAGATGTTTAAGTGTCCTACCTGTTGTGTAAACTATCCATTGCAATCTATTTTACTTGTCCAGAGGGTTCGAAAATATTTTAAAATCCAAGTCACATTTAAAAAGGTTTACGTTAGACTTTTCAAATCAATTGGTTGAATTTTTCCAATTTTTTAAAATAGGTGTGTTAAGATGAAATTTATATCATCATTTAATTGGAATATTGTAAAATAATACGATTTGTTGACCAGAATGAAGATTGGGACATATTATTCAGTTACAACAAGAGTGTTATTGGGGCTTTAACAAGTTACACTATATCTTCCGACAGTCATAACTTGGCTCAGAATAAAATAATTTGAATGAAATTTCAATATATTCATTTTTCATTATCTATTTTTGAACAATTAAAGCAAGAACGTTCTGATCTGTATCGAAATCTTACATAATGCATCTTTAAATGGAACAAAAAGGAACGTGTCATCATCTCAACCTTGTGAATTAATGTAATCATCCCAATGTTCAAAGTGTGATAACATTGATTGCACGATTTATTTAATATATTTACAGCTTTCCTTGGCCTAACCAATTATTACTACCGTGTGTCTGAAAGTGTCCAGATGATCGACAACCATCTTCAACAATTTACCAATATCAAGAAAACAGAATGTGCTGTGGAATGTACCAAGACACCAAATTGTTACCAATATACTAAACATGATTCTATTTGTTTACTCTACGCTGACGGTGGATACACTAACGTTACCAATGGCGTTCCGTTGTGGCAAAGGCGTCAAGTCCCACTATGAATTTCGATTTTCGAAGGACCATTGCTGCTTTCAATCTGATTACAACACAGAACCTATTTCGTTCTGTTTTTTGAAGTTCAAAATTCAGTTTTACTTGCACTTTACTACACTGGGATCTGGAAGAGTTGTTTAACTTCATTAGACAATGAAACGGTCTGTTACGGCGACTTCTTAGCGAACCATGAATGTAACCGTGGGTAAACGACTAGAAACATCAACGCTGATTGATTAATCAAAGTCTGACCCCATAGGGTCAAAAGGCGCTCGTGCGATCCCTGATACGACCTTGTAGTACAATTATTTGCCATATCTACTTGTAGTGTAGGCCACCGAAAGTATAAAAAAAAGAAAATGAAACGAAATATAGATTTTTATTTTAATCAGATTGTGCTGCTTTTATTTATGTCAGGTTGTGTTGATCCGCTCCGCATTCAGCAGAGTTTTGATTTTCAAAGGTTTCCATTTGTTAGCTTGGATAAAATAATCATGTAGTTTGAGATGGTTTATAATTTGACTAATCTTTGGTTTGCGGTGGTAATGCTAGTATTTAACAGAGAAATATATTTCACATCACAAAATTAATATACGAATACGATTTTTATCAACAAATTGGCAATTCATTGTTATTATTTCGTCATTGTAATGATATATAGGTATTCCAGATGGAGTGGTTTTCGGTGGGGTTCGACTTCCTGCCCCGCAGCACCTAACCCTATATTTTATGGATAGTTCAATACATACATGTATTTGTCTGCCATATCACCCCAGGTAGAAGTGGTGGCATTAATCCCCACGATATACCCAAGTAAAGTGGATATGGTTGTATTTTTGTTCAGAAGAACGTTATGGGAGATAACTCCTCAACAATTGTCTTACAGAATACACGTGCTAATATATAGCACACCGTTTTTCGAAAGGCGTATAAATCCGAAGTTACTAACATTCATTACTTAATAGTAAATGCAGAGGGACTGCACCACATATAATTTTCACAAAAACAAATATATGGACAAGACATCAGACCACAAACAAACAATTCAAAGAGAGTGAATGGATCCGGGTGCTAGTCGCATGCCTCCACTGTGCTGTACAGTCCCGGGTAGTGACACAACTTCACTCATATTTGAAAACAATAGGAAATGAAATGAAATGGGGTTAAACGTCCTACTCTTCTGCACCTAATCCGGGCTAATGGGAGACGAGCGTACGCCATACAGTGGGCTATGAGGGGAAATTTGCCCGGGTAGCGGCACTACGGTCTTCTCTAATATCGAATTCCAACTGCCAGGGAATCTTTTACGTGCACGCCAATACACGGTAGCTACCGTTTTCAGAAAAGTTATAATAATGAAACATGCGTTATAACAACTACATTTTTTACCAACCGACGATTTTGATGTTAAAAATTCTGTGTAATATTTTTAAAAATTCAAGGTTGAATGCAATATTATTGGTTTACTGTTGAGACTTTCTAAATAAATAAGCGTAGTATAGTGTGTTCTTAATAACAGCTGCAGTACACCCTGTTTGTGGACGACAAATTTTAATGTGAAACGATTCGATAAAACACACCCCAACTCGCCTGGTCGTACCAATATAAATTGCCATGGTTACGTGTGCAATGCAAATTACCCGGGCAGTTTCGTTTTGTCTTTTTCCCTTCAAATTTCAACTGTTAAGCGACACTAGGTAAGATCAGATAAAGAGACGACGGTTCTCGCTATAACAATTAAAAAATGGATAATGAAAAGAAGATATTATGCTGAAAATGTCAGTCAAATTACTTCAAGCGTTGCGATATTGAGACACATTCGGATACGTTTTGAGAGATTAACATGATTGCTACGCAGGCGCGGATCCAGAGGGGGGGGGGCAGGGGGTCCGGACCTCCCCCCCCCCCCTGCTCAGGCTTGAAAATTTTTTATGCGATTTTATTGACGATTTAGACCTGTAATTTTGGAATTTACCTTCTGGAAATACGTCAGAATGAACCAAATTGAATCTAATTTACCAAATTTTTCTGGGGGTTGGCCCCAAAACAACCCCCGTCAATCGGTTGAGTGCATTTGGTTAAGCAATTATCAAACCAAGACACACACCACCACCCCCAACACTGCAAAAAATCCTGGATCCGCACTTGCTACGACTGATCTCAATATAAGATAGGATCCCCGAGATTACCCAACGATTAAAAAAAACTCGATTTCAATCGTATTGGGAACCTAGCATTATCCCATTCAGCGAAGAAGAGTAGGATGTTAAACCTCATTTTATTTCATAAATAGTTTGATATATCGAATATTTGTTTTGAGAAGGAAAGACGGGGGTAACATCATACATCCTGCAAGGGTTTCGTTTGATTAGAATTAATCGCACTTAACACTGTAAAGGGAGGAAATTTCTGTTCCAAATTATGACTGGTGAATAGTCCGAGTAACAATTAATAGCGCAACGATATCATTACGCTTTTAAGAGAGCTTAAATTGGACCAAATATTGCTGAAAAATTAATTTCGTGTTTGGAAACGACCAAGACTTTCGCCGTTTTAATACCTTAAATCACGGTCCAAAGTCATAGGGAAGACCCCAGATTAAACATAGGGCTATCATGTACTTGGGATAGGTTTGATTGGACGGGAGGAATAAACACACTCCCACAAAAGCTCTAAGTATCAGAAGAAAATCCAGCAATGGCTAGTTAGGGATATGTCGGGCTATTGCTTCCGGAATATGGTGTAATCATAGAGATTATAAAATATTCATTTAATCAACTAACAACTTATTAATAACTTCCGCTATTAATATAGTAACTTGATATCCACGTATAAAGTGAGGGATGACAGATTATCCAGACGGTATATTATTCTTCTTATGACATTTTTGACTCTTATATTTTGAAGTGATTACGTGAGATGAGATTCATACCGTAATGTTTTTCTAAGCTGATAACTTCTCTGAAATAATTTTAAAGTGATTAATTATAATGTAAGTTTGCGTGAACAGAAGAAGATATATTTTCTTTCATGTGGTTCCTAACGACATTTATTTAACCCGACCCTAACTTAAACTTAAAACACTCAAAGAAGCTTTTTGATTAATTGAGATGAAATTTTAATTAACTTTGATTAATAAAAGGTCGAAGACATTCAGGAGCTTTTAGTTTGTGTTTTGTGTTGGGAGAGGTTGGGCATCTGGTGGTTAGGAGGCTAGATGAAGTGGGATGGTGTTTTAAAGGGAAAATCAACCAGTTGTTAGCAAGCTACACGAGGAAGTTGTTGTGCGGTGGAATGGTGGTGGGTGGGACAATTAAAACTTGGGAGGGGCGAGAGGCAATCATCATGTTAGAAGGGTTGAAGAAAGACGGGGTGGGGAGTCTTGATATGGAAATCGTGTGATGGATAGGTGCGTAGATAGGGGGGTGGGGGTCATGTGATTTGGATTGTAGAGAAGAACGGGGGTGAGAATGACGGTGAATCGTGTGGTTTAGAGAGATGTTGGTTGAGGGGGGGGGGTATGAATAGGTCAATCATGAGTGATTAGGAGAGTAGAAGAAGATCGATATGAATGGGCATGGCGATTGGGCAATCATGTATGATTATGGGGGCACGCAACTTTGCCGTACGTGCAATTACCATCTTCGATGTATTGGCAATATTCGACACCTCTTGACAGTGGAAGCCTGTAAGTTGCTTGTGCGTTCCTTGATATTCTTGAGGCTCGATTACTGCAACAGTGCTTTGATTGGAATTCCCCAAAACCTGTGTGCAAAACTCCAAAAAATTCAAAACACCGCTGCCAGAATAATAACAAGAACACAAAAGTATTCTCACATAACTCCCATCTTAAAATCATTACATTGGTTACCAATAGAAGCCCGGATAACTTTCAAGATTCTAACATTGGTTTATATGTGTCAACATGATCTTTCCCCATCTTACCTCACTGATCTCATTAAAACATATCAACCAAATCGACCACTTCGCTCACAAAATAAGCCCTCATTGGCTGTGCCGCAAGCTAAACTGAAATCATATGGGGATAAAGCCTTCAGTGTCTGTGGACCGCGCTTGTGGAACAACTTACCATTGGAGATACAGAGTTCTCAATCATTAGCTGTGTTCAAATCCAAACTCAAAACTCATTTGTTTGTGACATATTATCAAGATTAGCCATTATCCCCGCGCTTAGAGCATGCAATATGGATGGAGTTAGCGCAATTACAAATGTACATTATTATTATTATTAGATAAGGATAGGGTTGGGGTCTGGGGAAATTGACATCCTTGTGTGGTGTGGCAGGGAGGGGCTTGGGTGGGGAAGTGCTTGTAAACAGTCTTTTTCGATATAATATAAGATTGTATTGTATCATTACATCCATGCATCAAAGATATCATACAAACTTAAAAGATTAAACAGATGTGGATCATACAATTCTAAGGTCACATGATTTATGGATGTACAATAGCCACACATCTTGTAATTTATTATTATATTATTCTTGTGACGGAGCCAGGAAAAGTTTCAGGGCATAATGATTGTAGGATTAATGACAGGTGTTTATTGTACAGGTAATACAGAGTGCATATAAACATGTGATTAATGGTATTACATTCGGTTTAATTTACCTGGATATCTGATATAAAACATATTCTATCAGTTTAACATAATAAATAAAATAACTAAATTTACTTAAAGATGCATTATGTAACAATAGGTCTTTATTTTGGCTTCAAATGTTATATATAAAGTAATCTTTAGACTTTTTCGCACGTGACAAGTCAATAAACGACCCTCTAGATCTTCGGGCGGCAGATATTTAAACGGATTGAAACACAGTCGCCATTTAATGGTTTAACTTAAATAACGAATTCCAGCTCTCAATAGGTCTATTACGTTTACGCCTGTCTTTTTCTTCCTATCCGAACGACTTACTCTCTGAGCCACCATCCCCCCCCCTTTCTATTTTTGTTATCTTAATGAAATTTATCAGCTTCCTTTAAAAATGTTATGTTGGCTGAGTTGTACAAAATTGTTGAATTTCTGATAATCAATAAATGACTTTTTAATGGGCTCTATCCACTCGAGAGGCATCCGAAATCTAAAAACAAATGTCTACAACTAATCCATTCGAGGATAAAGCTAAAGGCGATAATTTGATCACTGGGGAAGAAAACAAGCATATTAATATCTCTATATACAAGATGCTCGCGAACTGGATAACGATATTAGATTTTAATGATTAGATATTATCAAAAGTTTAGCCGAGTTTGAACCTCTGGTGTTCGGGGTCATGTTCTGTTATATAAACACCAGGGATTTGATTGGTGTGGTATATATTGTCATGGTAATCTATTGTAAAGAGAGAAGATGACGTAGAGGAAAAGATTGATGACGTCTTATCTTTTACAATAAGTAAACAATCAGTGACATCTAATCGGAGTACATCTTTATGATAGGGGGGCTGGTCGGAATGTGGCGAGTTATTTCCCTTTGATGAAGTCATTATGGAAACTAATCACGTGCTTATTGGAGCGAAGGGAATTAAATCAAAGACTAATTTATCAGATTAAAATAAAATAGATCATTGTATCAATCCGTTATCACTTTTCGGACGTGTTTCTTTTTTTCTAAGTGAAATTCAAATGACCAGTCAAGGCCTCAAATTTCAGATCATTTTTGTGTTATTTTGTGTGATTTGTCGTATGAAATTATATTCCTGAAAGACTGTTGATTCCTAGAAAGTTTATAGTTCGTGGCCGATAGGTACGAGTGCAACACAGACAACGGCACTGTAGGTACGAGCAATGTAGATCTCTGGTTTGTCAGCATTAATAATGTATTGTTGTGAACATGTATATATTGACATGTCTCTTTTTAGATTTTATCATTGACTTGTCTCTTTTTTAGATTTTATCATTGCTTAATAACGACTAGAGAAGCCTAGTCGAAACGTCGCTCAGTAAGTAATACGCAGTAATTGTATTCCATAAAAGTGTGACCTGTATACTCTAGTTCAATTACTAAATGCCATTGAAACAGTTTAATCTGTAAAAGCTTTGTAAGTCAAATTTCGGTGAAAACTGTGTAAGATTCCCCCTCCCCTAATCAGGATGGAATTGACATTGACATTCAAAGCGCGAAATAATGATATAGACATTATGTAATATCGCAATTAATGTTTTGAATCAATGAAATTGAATCACAATGTTATGCTATTATTTCATATTAAAAATTGACGTCAAACGGGTTCTTTGATTTCTCTCTTTATAAAGCTCGGTGTATACCAATGTAATTTAGAGACGATGATGGTATCATGCATTGTAAAATGTCCCATTTCCTTAACACGAAACTGGCAAAACCCCTCCTGCAAAAATCCCTGCATCTGCCCCAGCCGTTACTGGTGGCCGGCAACTCACTTCGTCATAATTCTATCAGTTTATGAACTGTCACTTTCACCGATTAAAAATAACTACCATATCAAGAAACGGTATCAATAAGCATTTGTGTATTATCCTTTAGGCGGTATACGTGTATGAATATATGTTTTAAATTATATTAAATAAAATATTGTTTGAATAAAAACACAACAGGTGTAACAATTATAATGATTTTAAATAAGGGATGTGTGCATTATTTACAACCGTCTGTCATTCTATAATATAGACCAGTTAATACAATGTTTGCTACGGTTTAAACTTCTCATTTTTTATTCTTAAACTATCTGTAAGTTTTGTTTATAAATTAGCCGGCGCTCTTATTTCTCAGTTAATGGCCTTTAAAAGCTTTTCTTCCTCTCTTTAAACTCTGCTTATGTGAAAAATGGCCGAATCGTTCTTTGAAAAATCTCGAATAATTTGTTGAATCTAAACAACGAGGATAAAAGCGCTTCAGATATCAACGATTGAAAGTTGTATAAATTACCTTCAGATAAACAGCCATTAGACTCGGGGTTTTTTGGATGTTATTTAAGGGGTTTTAATCGCCACTCTTTACCACGTGTTCATCTCATCATATCTTGTTTAGGTCTTTCTAAACATAAAGTCGTTGCTACTGGTTACACTATTTCAGTTTTACATAGGACTAATGATCCGTCACATCATGTATTATACTGCTCAATCATGCATAATGTTCTGTATGATATTAATCAATCATGCATAGTTTATAATGTGATATTGCTCAATCATGCATAGTTTTCTATGTGATATTGCTCAATCGTGCATAGTTTTCTGTGTAATATTGTTCAGTCTGTATGATATTATTCAATCATGCATAGATTTCTGTGTGATATTGTTCAATCGCGCATAGTTTTCTATATGATATTGTTCAATCATACATAGTTTTCTGTATAACATTGTTCAATCATGCAGTTTTCTGTATGATATTGTTCAATCATGCATATGTGTCTGTATGATATTGTTCAAGAAGGCATTGCGTTTCTTGTGATATAGTTCAATCGTGTATAGCTTTCTGTATGATATTGTTCAATCATGCATAGCTTGGTATATGATACTGTTCAATCATGCATGTATTGTGTATGGTATTGTTCGGTACGACTTAATTAAGATGCTTAGAGGATGAAATAATAAAATTCGTCACATAGATTGTTTAATAATAATTCCACAGTTAGTGTATAACAGCCACAACCAACAAAACAACCAAATAAAACCCCACAAAATAAACAAAAAGACACCTAAGAAACGGACATTGTAAAGTAAGCAACAACGGTTATATAAGTCAAGTGAATGGATGTAGGGGCCGGGGTGACAGTTCGATCTGGGGCCGGAATGACAGTTCAATCTGGGACCGGAATGACAGTTCGGTCAGGGATATTTGCTAGGGTTGAAACGAGCCTTGCTTACGACTTGCCACCGGATCCATTCACTTGATTTGATATTTCTTGCAATGCCTGTGTAGTTTGTCTCGTCCACACTTTTGTCTTATTGTTTATGATTGTGTGTAGTGTGGTTCCCTTGCACACATTATAAGCAAATACGATCTCTAGCTTGATTTTTTAAAACATTAATACTTATTAATGACAATGAACTGAGGTTCTTCAGCCGAACAAATAATTTAAAGTAACATTATAAATATAAATTGTTGCAGGTGCAGGTAAACTTTGATATTAATCTTACGTCATGTCACGTGATATTCACCTATTAAACCTTTTAAAACAATTTCCTAGTGCCACGTGCAATACACCGTCTCAAATTACAACAAATCTCAACAAATTTTAAATCTGTTTAAATTAAATTACATTTGAAAAACGTGAAGAGATATAAAAATAAGGAGGTTCCTTCTCGGCAACTGTAAAGCTTTAACAAGATTCCAACACATATGCACTGTACGTCTGCATATCATAAAACACATGTCCCAATTCTATGGAATACCATGACTGCTTAGTATTGAACGACGTTTCGACTGGTCTCCTGTGTCTGGAGATCCCGTGTTTGCTTCCGGTGTTGGGTCCAGAAATTTTATCCGTATCTCCCAGTGTTTTTTCCCTTGTCAGATGGACAACGTCTAGCCGTTCGGTCCCTAGTGCACATTGTCGTGCCCCTAACAGAACCCTTGGCACTTGGAATTCGAAATCAGAGTAGGCCGCTGTCCGGGCAAAATTGCCCTCATAGTATACTACATAGCGTATGACCGTTTTCATTTGCCCAATCGATGCAGAAAAGTAGGACGTTTCTCCTTAAAAACAAATCCGAAAGAGAATCTAGTTTGGGAATATTTGGTAATCCGTGTGATGGCGGGGTTTTATATTGTCCAAAATAGGACACCGATTGTTTCTTCTTCAGCGGGATCATTTTTGTATTGGGGCCAAACCTTGATAGATAAATAGCCACTTTAATCACGTAAAAAATGGTTTGTTTTAAATTTCAGATCTTAAAAATTTGAGACTAAAGGCTTTTGATTAGTGTGACTAATTCCTTTGGTTTTTAATTCAACTAATCATTATCCCGAAGAAATAAAACTATTTAGTTTAAAATTTCAAAATATAAAAATTTGAAACTAAAAGTTTATGAACAGTGCAACCAATTACTTTCCAAGGGAAATAAAAAAAAGAACCCCTTCCTCTTCCCCGAGGAACGAAAATTCCAGTTGGTGTGTCCTTTACACTATAAAACCTGCCTAATTTAAACCTCCCAATTGTACTGGGGATATGTGTGTGGGTATTAATTTTATGTAAATGATACGGAGTGAATGAAGACGTCTAATGGACGTTGTTTATTTTATGAAGATATACAGATCCGCCCAACCATTATTATACAAGTAAATATATTAACCAACTCATTTCATACTTTAATTTGTTTATTATAAAGACAAGTCTATATTACCACCTACAGATTCATTTTACTCAGATCATATTGAACCTAACTCAGATCAGATCATATTGAGACCAACTTTACTCAGATCATAGTGAAACTAACTCAGATCAGGCCCCGAGTTCACAAAGCATTCCAAGACTTAAGTTGAGAATTTACTCAAACTTGTTCTCCCTGTTGTAACTAAAGTATAGCCCTTTATAACAATTTTGTTGTTTTAATATATTAAATACACGAATAGGAAACTATGCGCAAAGTTTTGTATTTCTGCATCAAATATATTTATCATAAACAGTGATTGGAAGTTGGGCAAATTCTCAAATTAAGTCTGAGAATGGTTTGTGAAGTCGGGGCCAGATCATATAGTAACAACTAATTTTACTCAGATCATATCGAAACCAACTTTACTCAAATCATATTGAAACTAATTGTACTCAAATCATATTGAAACTAATTGTACTTACATCATATTGAAACTAATTTTACTCCAGTCGTATTGAAACTAACTTTACTCTGGTCATATTGAAACTTAGTTCTTTTCGGAACAGTCTAATAACGAAACAAATCCTTCTGGCAGTTCCTGTCCGTCCTTATTAAGCTGCAATATGAAATTAATGAAAATAGTCCTCATCTTATTTTTGTCACCATAATTCTTTTCTTTTCGTTCGCGAAAAGGAGTCATAATTCAACACTATTTTCATGTAGAATTTCGAGATTCAATTACATAACCAATTTAATGCAGTTAATTAAATAAAATAGGGTTTAAACTATTGCCAAAATACGTTTGAATAGGTTCATCATTATGAGGCTAGCCTTTGATGTCTTTTGTTGATGTTTGAGAATCGCAAAAATTGTACCTGGAAATAGTGTTAGATTATCATAAATGTAAGAATAATCATGGCGATAAGGGGAGAAGGGAAAGACCCACAAAAATAGCGTTACAACAGAGGTGGGGGTAGATTGGTACTTTCGCATTACAGCTGAACAAATGACACGTACCAGCAAGTATTAAAGGAGAAGATAAGAATTGAGATATACCGCGAACAAAATCATCTGAATAGGGAATCAGATAATTAGACAGATGATCACCACTATATAAATGTTAGTGTCAGTCATTTGAGAGGAGAATTCCTACCTAATATACTGAATGATTGGCCAAATATAAAACTTCTGGTTTGATTGCATTTCATGTATTGATTTCTTTTGTGGAAGATCAATCTGTCAACCTCTGTAGATAACGCTTATGTTGATGCATAACCGAATACCATATATCTGTGTCGACATAGATAACATTCATTTTAATACAAATTTAACGGTCTGAAAATAACACATTATTTCTACAGGAAATAACACATTATTTCTAATATTTCTACAGGAAATAATACTTTATTTCTAATGTAAATAACACATTATTCCTACTGAAAATAACACATCTTGTCTATTGTAAATAACAATAACACATTATATCTACTGGAAATAACACATTATTTCTAATATTTCTACTGGAAATAATACATTATTTCTACTGGAAATAATACATTATTTCTAATGTAAATAACACATTATTCCTACTGAAAATAACACATCTTGTCTATTGTAAATAACAATAACACATTATATCTATTGGAAATAACACAATATATCTACTGGAAATAGCACAATACTTCTATTGAAAATAACACCCTATCTTTATTGCAAATAACGCATTATCTGTATCGAAACTAACACATATGTTTATCAGAAAGAACACATTAGTTCTATTGTAAATAACCCATTATATCTATGGGAAATAAAAACAATGTTACTATTGGATTTTATCGACATTTTGCCTAATAGTTTGGATGCAGCTATGGCGGGTGTGGCGCACCAGGCAGGGTAAGCTTACTCTTCCGGACACCTGTTACCACTGTTTGCCGTGTATGTTGTACACGGTGAACAGTCCATATGCTGATTACACTATTTTTCCTGATAACACTATTTTGCCTGTACCGTTTTATTTTTGGGAAATACCGTCGGTGTAGGCTGTCATTGATAGTCCATTGGCCAATCACGCTATTTTACCTAGATTTCGTCTAATAGTTTGGATGCAGCTATGGCGGGTGTGGCGCGCCGGCAGGGTAAGCTTACTCTTCCGGACACCTGTTACCACTGTTTGTCGTGTATTTTGTACACGGAGAGCAGTCCATTTGCTGATTACACTATTTTGCCTATAACGTTTTTTGGGACTTCGAATTCTGTCTAATGGTTTGGATTGTTCGTACTTGGTTTGATTTTATTTTACATTATATCTATTGGACATAGCACATCATATCTATTGGACATAACACATATTTTTAGGACATAACACATTATATTCTATTGTAAATAGCCCATTATATCTATGGGAAATAAAAACAATGTTACTATTGGACATTGCACATTATATCTATTGGACATAGCACATTATATCTATTGGACATAACACAGTATATTTTTAGGACATAACACATTATATTTTTAGGACATAACACATTACATCTATTGGAAATAACCCATTGCAACTATTGGAAATAGCCCATTATTTCCATTGGAAATAAAACACCATTTCTTCTGAAAATAACATTGGAAATAACAGATTCGACGTGACAAGGAGTAGGGTCGTCGGTCAAACCTCGTTGGTTTTCTCCGTGTCCTCCGGTTTCCTTCCACTGCTAAAGACCCTTAGCGAATTATTGAAATAAAATTAAAACCATATTTTAGTCCCACTGCTAAAGACCCCTACGCGCAATCGAATTATTGAAATAAAATTAAAACCATGTGTTAGTCCCGAAATGAGTTTGTGTTGAGTGGACTTTAAACCCCATTTCTCTCTCTCTCCCTCTCTCTATTGAAGTAAATGAAATAAAACCAAGTACGAACAATCCAATCCAGTAGACAAAATTCGAAGATAACACATTACGTCTTTTGAAAATAAATCGAATACATACTTTACCGTTAACTACTCCTAAAAGAGAATTATTGTGAATTTGCCAGTTTGGGGGTGTATCTTGTGTGTAAATAAAAATAAGGACCTTGGTGTGTTTAGAATTGTATACCCAACCTTTAAAGTTGTATACCCAACCTTTAGAGCTATATACCCAAACTCTAGAGTTGTGTACCCAACCATTAGAGTTGTATACCCAACCGCTAGAGCTGTATATCTAACCTTTAGAATTATATACCCAAACTCTGGAGTTGTACACCCAACCTTTAGAGCTGAAAATTTACCCTCTATAGTAATTGTCTGGAAAAAAAAATGACGTCATTTGAAGAAACTTAATTCATTCAATTTATTCGTTCTTCATTCATTCCGTGTTATCAGTAGAAGTTAACAGTTAATTTATCAAGAAGATAAGGATATGATATCAGGTTTACTAAAGACCTGTAAATGACCCATCACTAAATCTTACATTACAGCTTTATACAGATGCTTTAACATTTCAAACCAACCGCGATAACTAGGTATGGGTGGACAAAAGAATTGGTTATTTTCTGAAGCCATGTAATAAACATTTTATTGCACGGATTGGTACTTTTTTATGGACAAAATGATATTGGTAACCGAATATGATCAACGAGTAAGAATCTTGCTACTTTAAATAGGGGTTTCGGTTTTGGCTCTAGCTGTACACATCTCAGAATTTTCTGACGTGGTTTCCTCTTGTCATTGAGTGTATAGTCGTTCGGATGGGACTAACGATCGAGATGTTAACATAACTTATGAATGACCTCCGAAAATACGTACTAGGAGTGGGACCGTGGGTGATCTTGAAATAATCTAGTTCTTTCCACAAAGATCTACATGTCACAAGTAGTAGACAAAGTCGTCTTATTACTTATTAACATTACAGGCTCCCGAGCAAAGCAAAGCAATGCATGGCACCCTAAATATTTTCCGGCCTTAGCCTGTCCCCCCTAAAGTGCATACATTTGGTCTTCCTTCGGAGGCCACAGCGCGCTTCTGCATCAAAATGTAAATGGTCAGTTCAAATTAAACATGTATTTATGGTATTTATACATCCACCAAAATCAACCGCGAGTTACAAATACAGATTAGCATGATGTCCTCTGCGCGTGGGGACCCGGGCAATTGTCCAGCAAGAAATTTATTATTTAACGGAAACCTTCTTTGGTGTCGAGTGCGCGTTAAATAAGTTTGTGGAAAAAACGACCGTTAGACCGTTATTTAAAATTATAAAATGTTCCAAATTACATAAGAACTGTTCAGTATATAGTGGTATAATAATAAAATACTAAAGATACGAAAATCATCATTCTGAAAATTTTAATCACCCGTTAAGAGTTTTGATTTCATGGTCTTAAAATTGATAATTTTTTGGGTGGGGTGGGGCTAATTTGTTTCTATAAAACAGCTAAAATATCCTATAACACTATCGATGTCTTAATGAATAAATTAATTAACTAATTATATATGATAATTTATTTCCCCTACTGTAGTCGCCATCTGGCATTGTTATGTTTAAACTAATTAACTAAATTGCTACACTTATTATTATGTATAAAAAAGGCCGTAGTTGTATGAAATTCTACTCATTGTCTCTTGTAGATTAAAATCAGCCGAACTCCGCCACGCGATGGGCGGTATTTCACGTTCCATTTCACGCGCTCTCATATGCCATTGATTGGCAGGCAACTACCAGGAATAAAATAACACGTGACTAGGCGGAGCGCAAGTCATTATTGACATTTGATCATTGAACTGTGGGCGTTATGATTGGCTAATTATTGTGTGACGTCATGGGGTTTACGGCTGTTGAAGAATTCCCTTGGCGTTATCAAAGGCGCGTAAAAAGTGGTAAACGTGGAATTGGCTAGCAGACGACACTGTGGCTAGTTTGTTGTACATAACTTGAATATTTCCATCTCATGTTAGATCTTATACAACTATTATATGTGTTGTGACGAATACCGGCCATTTTGGAATTGTGTCAACCATAGAATTTCGAGTTGTGTATAATCTTCAGAAGACTTCGATGTTATTAAAATTTGGATAAACTTCAAGATAAGACAGTTTGTGAAACTAACTACTCACAGGCCAGGACGCGTTTTAATATTAAAACAGTGTAAAAATCGCAATAAATTCGATGAAAACAGTTTTCTTACTTTTCCGAAATTTTTAAAAGGTGACATCATCAAGATGAGTTTAAGTGTAGGCCCGTATGCCCAGTCCTACCCACATCCAGGGATGACACACGACATATACCAGTATCAACAGGTGCGATATCCCGAACATCCAGACCCCGGATATTTCCAAAATTGGGTTTTAAATGCGACGCAGGACTTGCCTGTGGGTCAAGAACATCATTATATTGGAGGAGGTACCCCCTCCCCCACGGACTATCATCATCCCCATCATCATCATCATTACGGCCAGTACGATCCGACAGTCCCGCACAGACATGTTAAAAGAAAGGGAACGGCCAATAAAAAAGAACGGAGAAGGACTTTAAGTATTAACAGTGCATTTTCGAATTTACGGGGCTGTATTCCTAACGTACCCACAGACACTAAACTATCGAAAATAAAAACTCTGCGATTAGCGACCAGTTATATTACATATTTGATGGACGTTTTGTCCAAAGATGATCCGACATTAACAGAAGCTGGATTTAAAGCCGATCTTTCCAAAAAACCTTCGCCTCATTCAAACAATACAAACATTACAAATAACAATATAAACAACATCCAGAAACAGATCAAGAAAGAATCGGTAAGTTGCATCACAAAATTCATTTTTTTCAGTCGAGTTATTTTGATTATTCCGTCCATTTGCTCATTACACTATTTTGCCTATAATACACCGTTGTTTTAGGACTTCGAATATCATCTAATGGTTTGGATTGTTCCTACTTGGTTTTATTTTATTTAAAACTGTACTCTATCTAGATTATTTTTTGATAATTTCTTTCTTGTGTATTTTAGTTATATTTAAGACTTTAAAACATCTAGGTTCAGTTTTAGGAAATACTTTATATGTCTGACGACAATTACTAGGATATTTTTATGAGATGGAATGTGCAATATTATCAGATATTCATGTATAGTGTGAGAGTGGTTTCACGTAGATCTGTTCCCTGGTCATATTTTACAATATTATTGACACTAGATACTTTGTAAAATAATCACTACTATTATATATGTCTGTGTAAAACTGAATATACCAGTAATACAAATTACAACGGTTACATTTCAACAAGTTATCGTTCCGTAAATCGAATCTGGGTATCTTGGCATAACGAAATCTGTGTATTTCCGTATATCGAATCTATGCATTTTTCGTAAACCGAATCCGTATATCGAATCTATGTATTTTCCGTTTATCGAATCTATGTATTCTCTACGTATCGAATCTATGCATTTTCGTACATCAAATCTATGCATTTCCGTATATCGAATCTATGTATTTTCCGTATATCAAATCTATGCATCGAATCTATGTATTTTCCGTATATCGAATCGAATCTATGTATTTTTCGTATTTCTAATTTAGATATTTATTAAGAAAAATCTAAAGGTCGGTAAATTTGTGTGTCAGATAAAGGTATTTGATAAATTAGGTTTTAAGAATTTGTTAAGTTTTGAAAAATGACAGCAGAGATAACACGATTCTAGTGTGCACTCTCAAAATAAAAATATTAATAATTCCTTCTTAAATTTGGCCATTGATTTAATTTGTGATCATATATACAAATGATCATTTAGATACTATTCATATTTCATACCCCAGCCTGACAAGTTTACACTCTCGTAAATATCCATAGACAATTATTACAAATTGTGAAACTTTGAGTGTGAAATAGCCTTTTGAACGTCCATATCCATCGAAGTTATATCGCCGATAATTTAAAACCTTTTCAAAATATCATTTTAGAATCTTCTATAATTATCAAATATTCATAAAATGTCTGATTTTTCTGTAACAATTAGGAAAATAAAATCTTTTGTTGAGTAAACAAAATGTTGTGAACCGTTATTATGGATTTCTAATCATTTATAGAAGATTTTACATGAGGAATAAGACTGAATAATTTCTAATATTATGTCTAAAAACGAAAAGACAACCAATGTAGAAACTAACCTCGATTAAATTTTAAAATATCGTAATTGATTTCCATAGACTTTTAAGCTTGACTTGAATCCTTGTAAAATTAACGAAAAGTGAATACTCAATATGACTGTACACAAATGTAATTTCTTTTTTAAACAACAAAAAACATGCTTATGGATGACCAATTACTATTCTCCCAATCAATAACAGTAACAAAATTTAAACGTGTATAGGCTAAATTAAAGGTATGTGCAGACAAGCAATAACAACAATTTAGTCATTTTTCTGTAATATTCTTGCAGAAAAGGAAATTTTCAATAATCTGAATTCATCCTTTTTTCTGGAACATCGTTTAATAGAAAATATATAGAATAATACAATCCCAGAATTGTTGTCTTATCAATATACCATATGATATGGATATTTAATATGCATTTCCTCCATTTCATGAATCTACACATTTGTATATTTATTAACTAAACATAATTTTAAACTGATATGTACCCCATCCTACATTTTACTACATTAATTATAGATACTTACCCTATCCTACATTTTACTACATCAATGCTTTATAGATACTAGAGAAATCTAGTCAAAACATCTCTCATTAAAGTAGTTGTATTCCAGCCAGAAGTTGTATATTATTTATTTATTTATTCATTTTAAGCTGATATTCACTGTTCTTAGACTATAGAGAAGTCTAGTCAAAACGTCGCTTAGTAATAAGCAGAAGTTGTATTCCACAGAATTGTGACCTGTGTATTCCATTTCAATTACGAAATGTCATTGGAACAATTTATTCATATATTTCTCTTGAAATGTTTACAATTTTATGAGGTTACTTTATTGTGCCTGTGAAGAACGCTGGACGGGAGGTGGGCTGAACGTAGGGGTTGGGGGGGGGATGCTGTATGTATCACAGCAATAATGCGTTACGATCTCCAATAACCGATACTTGATACTTGATATCATTTAAATCATTCTTATGGATAAACAACTTTTATATACAGAGTAAAAATAAAACGTACTACTGTGAATTGCTATTTAATTAGTAATTTTGCACAAATATAAAATATTAAACGCTCATCATTTATCAAACAATATTGAGGCCAGTAGAACGTTAAACCCGATTTCATTTCATTTTCTTTGGTGGACATTTTGTAATTGAACAATTAGCATAATTCTCGTCTTTATCAATATGCTGCTTATTCTGTATATATTTATCTACGATTTCATATTGGGATAATTTGCTTGATAAAGACGGGAGTAATAAACTAAGTAAATTATCTGGTAATAAACTGTTGCCCATGAAAAGAAATGGGGTTTAACGTCCTATTGTTCTGCTCCGACTGAGCTAATAAAGACGGGCATGCACCATACAGTTGTCCTTGTGCAATATTTTGCCCGGCCATCGCCGCTACGACCTACTCTTAGATCCATATCCAACTTTCAATGGCTGTTAAAATGGAGTCGGCGGTTGCAGGAAAATCGTCTGGGCATACAGAGAAATGTTTACGGGGTTGGATTCATATCGATAAAACTGTTGATAGTTTGCCTAATTTGTATTTTGAAGACAAGTATAATTGTGATATTTTTAAATAGCGGACCAAGATTGTGTACGTTAGTTGTTCAGCAAATTAAGTATGACGTATTTGGTTAAAGAACAAATTGTAATATATAACGTCGGGTTGAGACATGATAATCTATTGTATATACTGCGCTATGATAATTTCATAAACTGTTTATAAAATAGGCTACCCCATGTCAAATATAAGCTGCAGTATAGAATCGTATAACCGTCAATAGGCAATACAGACCGAACTTCATAACAAAAATTAACACGGGGGGGGGGGGGGGGGGTAATGCTTCAGTGACTGACTTTATGAAAAAAAGCACACACCTTAGACCATTTGATTCAGTTATCCAACTCCCTAAAATACAGACAATAGATTAATGGATAAACAGCTATGCAGGGACGAAATCGCATACAATAAAACTTTTGAAAGCATCAAATATCAAAAATGACAGCGCGATGGGAATGTAGTTACAATGTACAGTGTTATACAGTACAAAATCGACTATGGGAACACATTTAAGGCAAATTTTGCATCAAACCTATAAATAAACATAATATTTAGCCAATCAATCGGGGGTCCTTTTCAACGTTATTTTGTTGGACCTAACGATATACGACATCACAATTATTGTTCACATCGCATCACAGTCGTATTAACAGCTTTTAATACCCCAGAATACCAGTGTCCACTTGTAACGAGAGAAAGGAATAGGGTTTAATGTCAACTCAACACAAACTAGGTCATCTCGGGACTAACATATGGTTTCATTTTATTTCAAAAATTATTTTGCGCGTAGGGATCTTTAGCAGTAGAAGAAAAGTAGTGAACCCATCCAACACAAAAAAGTCATATTCATAGGTTGGTATACAGCGCATTGGGATCTTGTCCTGGTGCATCCCCGGGAAACTGCCAAGCGTATCCATGCTTTAAGATCGCCCTGCATCGTATCTCGCTCCCCACAATGTAAATCGATTCTCTGTCGAATTTAATGAATCAAAATACAATTTACATCTACAATATAAACGTACATATACAAAAATAAATTCGCCATTAGGAAAGTTGCTATGTTTAGAGTAAACTCGAGCCGAAGATGTAAACGAGATGTTTACTTTACGTTCAATCTTTATTTGATTGTCACTTATAGCCTCTAAACCCGTCTCCTCTTTCTCCTAAATGTCATTTAGATTGGAGAGTAAAGTTTGGTTTAGGAAATGAAAGTATAAACAACAGTGGGTGGGCTGCTAACTTCAAATCTTTTACGTTTTTTTATCTTTCCGTGGTGTTTTTATTAAAGACGTTTAAATGGTATTAACTAGAATAATCAGTGAATATTACTACCAGTAAAAATCTTCACATCTTCCATCACACTTGTTGCTTTCAGTTAAACTCATGTTTAATGTGGATAGAGAAATTATCGTGGCTTTAACCTGTACATGCGCACTGGGCTCTTTAGTAAACGGAGGGAAATCGAAGGTAACGCAGAAAACCCAGTCGGTTAGTATGCACTTCATGATGTACATGTAGAATTTGAAAATGACGTGTAAGGCACGAATTTTAAACCGTAAATATAAACTTTAAATTAAGTTAGTATTGTGGGTCAGCGTGCTCTTTAATAAAAGTATTTAAGTGTGTATGATTAAATATATAGTTTAACATCATACACACTAAAAACCTTTATTCGGGTATGTTGAGTTTCAAATATTACTTTTAATCTAGATCCGGCTATGTTGGGTTTTTAAGCTATGCCCTTTACCTTTATTTTGGTATGTTGTTTTTTTTAGACTATAGTGTAGGCCTACCTTTAATTTGGTATGTTTGCGCTTTAAGCTTAGTGCTTAACCTTAATCTAACCCTTATTTGGTTTGTTGGGGGCTTTAAACTTTTGTGTTGCCTTTATTTGGTATTTTGTATGTATTTTTTTTTTTCTGTTTGGGACTTTAATCTCTATATTTAACATGTAGGGTATTTAAAACAGGTTCGGTCAACAAGACTTTTATTACACGGGGGGGTGGGGGGTCTTATCCGCTAAACTTCTAATTCAAAATTGAATGTATAAGTAAAAATATAGATTTTCTTTTACAATGGCAGTTAGCAATGGTGGCCAAGTATTGATTTAAAGTAGAATCGGTTTTATGAGATTTAACATTTCGTGAACAATGGCGTCGATCGACTATTTGCAGATAACGCGGGAGAGAATAAAAACTGTTATTCAGACATTCAACAAATAACTAAATTTCAACTCTAACGTTCAGTAGCTGTAGACAAGTTTTTATTATTTCAATGAGATGATAGGACGTAGAAATTGTCTACAATCCCGCTTACTTGAGACAGAGTTTTATCTTTATGATCGACAATAAACAACATAGCTCAAAACATTATGAATGAAATTTGTGGGAATTTTGACGTTACATGACGTAAATATTGCGTATCGCCGTGAATCCAGATATATCTCGTGACTTCCCGTGGAGCCCGAGATGATAAGACTCGAGTAAGCTCTATGTTTTTCTATAATTCGGGTTTATATATTGTCATAATTTGTAAATGGCCGTCATTCTAATCGCCATATTGGAATAAAACTTTTAACATAGCGATAAGGGGGGGATTAATTTCCTCTATAAAACTGATTTTAAATCTTTCTTTATGATTGTATCTCACATTTTGTCATCAATTTATTGTCTATTAAATATTTGAAATATAAATTAATATGTCCGTGCATCTTTCCTCATTTCGGATATTTACGACATCTCTACCACCCGATGGCATTAAATGTCATAAATAACGTTGTTTTATTTACTGAAACAGGAAGTCGTTAGTGGATAATATTTTATAGTTTATATTCGTGTATTTTTTTTACACAACTCAAATAAACCCAGTATACATTTTTCTGTTGATTTGCCGAGAATCAACGACAAGTCGTAAATATTGTAGCATGTTATTAGTAATAATACTATTTTGATTCAGCATGGCTAATCAAACAAACAGTAGGCTAATCAAAAGTCATGTCGTTTGCGAAATTTTTTCTCCATCAATTTGAATTGAATTGGTAACCACACGTGTGTTGTTGTGTACTACTTGCTTTCCTACGAGGTTATATGAGTCTGTTACCAGGGGCGAAAAGGAGTATATAATGCACCTCCCGTTTTCCCCCAGTCCAGAGACTCCTGAAATAATCAAGGCAGTTTTGCAATTATTTAACTTTGATATCAAATTTATGTAGGCCTAATTTAAATGTTTACTACATTCTCCGGCACCCTATTTCAGATACAAATTATTTGGATTGGATTGGGTGGGGAGCTTTATCTTCCAAACAGAGCTTTGGAGTAGTTCTACAAAGAACCCTTGACAGTTGGTGGGTGCCGCTGTCCGGGCAAAATTTCATCCATAGCACATTAAGAGTCGTACACCCGTCTTCATTAACCCAGTCAGCGCAGAAAAGAATCTGTCTTTCTCATACCCGACCGGATATCCTCGCTGTGTAATTAATATGTAAACTTACCACCAGGGGGCAGTCAGATCAAGTGTGTGCATGCTTGATATCAATAAAGGCACTTGGTCCGTAGATCAATTATCAATTAGTTTAATTTGATTAGGATTAATTGATGAATTATCATCTCCAGACTCTTTTGTCTTTTTAGCGTGTCTTTGCTATTATAATAATAACGGATGGTGTTAAGTTTTGTGCGTGAATCAGAGGGTCTTTCAGGTCAATATTATAAAGTGCACTTCATGTCATATTTATGTTATATTTTCCACGGTGTTATAATATTTATAAATCATGCATATTCCTTTAAATTAAAGCAATCCGTTATGTGGGGTAGTGAGGGATAAGGTAAACAAAGTAAAAGTTGAATGAATAATTTAAATTAAAATATTGAAGGAAATGAAAGGTTTTATTGTTTGTTTGGATTTTCTGTAAAGTTCAAGCTTTCGTGGAAAATATTGATAATGGGAGTACCATCGCGATTGTTACACCATAAATAGTTTTTAGAGTGCTATTATCAATACTTTGTTTCTCTTTCCTGACAAGGACAGCTGTCTAGTCTTTCGGGTGGTAATGAAAACCCGATGGCATGTGTACACATTGGCATGCACGTAAAAGATCCCTTGGCAGTTGTAATTCAATATAAGAGTAAGCCGTAGCGACACTTCCGGGGCCAAATTTCACTCATTGTAGGACGTTAAACCCCATTTATTTGTTTCTTTTATTTTTCATATTTAAGTCAAGATAAGAAACTGTACGTATTATACCACGGTGGGATTTGCCATCCAGATTTGTATTATTGATAGAAAACAAGCTTCCGTTATTACTACTGTTATTCAGGAAAATAGTCGCCATGTACATGATGGGGGTGGGGGACAAGAGAGAAAGTAAGTCATTTCGGGGAACTAAGGTTCAATTTAATTCAATTATTCATGGAGAGTCATTAGCATGCCACTTGAATCAATGACATATCTTATGAGCTAAAGTGACACGCGTTAAACCATTGACTTATAAGTTATATTAGGCGTTTTAGAAAAGAATACACATGCACTGGGCCGTGTACGACACACGTGGGTATTTTACCTAACGATAAGATAGTTTGTAATTCAGGAGTGGAAGTTATTTGGTGCAACGGGAGTTAAAATTTGAGATTTATGTTCAATCAAACGCTGTACGTTTCTGTCACTCGTCACTCATCAAACTCCCTCAAAAATACTTAACATCTCAATCGGCCACGTGATGTCATTAAATAGAATTTGGTGCCATATAGCACGTACGTTATTTCTACGTGTATCATTTGTTAAATTGGTAGGGATAGTTTCAACAACTCTCCTTGTTCTATCCCACGTCATTAACAACTCTCGCTATTCTATTGGTATCATCAGCTTTAAATAAGAACATTAGATTTACTTATCAATTAATATTTGACTTTTATAAGTCGTTTAGTCAGGTCTTCGAAATCCACGAGTACATTTTTTTTAAATAAAGAACTCCTTAAAATGACTTGAGCCAGAAATAAAATTGTTGCTTTCAAAGGATTTTATGTGTTGGTTGGTTTTGTGAGAAGGCAATCTGTCTTCGTTGATAGTTTTGTGTCTATAGATACACCAACAGAGCTAATGAAGACTGATATACACCAACTGGTCGTGACGCTATGGCCCACCATACTTTACATGTACGCCAACGTGTACGCGGGACCTCGGTGACATGTCAAACCCTCAGTCCAGCACAAGGGTGTACCTGGCTTCCAATTGTATCGACGAGGACAGCGCAAGGGGAAACCAGACTTCCAATAAAATTGTATCAATGAGAACAGGTGCTAACTAAATGTTTTGTAATAATAATGAAACTTCTACTGTTCTTCCAGAACATGTTAACCTGGATCAACAAATCATTCATTATTTATTACATGATGATAAATGTTATATTAAATTCCTTAAATTTTCGTAGAATCAAAGTATCCCCCCCCCCCTCATCCCACCTCCAGTATACGTGTATACTGATAGTTTCTAACAATATTAGCGTACAAATTCTAAAGCCAATTTGAGTTATTGCACTTCCGTCTAACTTTATAACAATAAAATTAAAATCTGATATTATTTCAAATTGCTAAAATAAATCAATCACTTTATGCCGTCAAATGATATTTATATTAAAATGTAGAAACTTAATGAATCAGATGATAATTTCATGATTCTCCTCGGAATATTTTCTACCGTTAGACGGCTTTATCGGATAATTAGTGTAGAATAGCAACTCCCACTCCGTACCGGTGTGTCCCGGGAGAGAGAAATATCAATGTTAATTATACTAATTGAAAATCTATCGGTAACTTACCCCATTCCGACTCACTTAAAACTGAGTGTATAATGAACAAGTCCATCAAGACCGACCCATAATCAAGTTGTTGTGTGCAAACGTTCAATAAAAACATCAAATTATTTCATTAATTCGATTAAATTACGTACGCTCATCTATAACGCGCATCTGGACTAGTCAAACCGCAACTGTATTTCAAACGAATGCACGCGTGCTTCAAACACTGACACACGTGCATGGGACTAAAATGCACAACTGTAGACTGCGTTAAAATGCAATGATGGGACAATCTTGTTACAATCATTCATAAAACAAGAATTAAATTGACGTCTTTTGTTCCTCTATTGTCCAGACACGTGTTTGACGGCGCGCGCCAGATTTTGGAAGCGAGGTTGTTCTACCCCGTGACCTTTGGGACCAGTCGTTGGTGTCAGAAATTGTTTATCGTTGTATTATATTCCGGTGACGGCGGCGAAACGTCAAACATCAAATAAAACAACAATATCAAAACTATTGTAAAAGAGAATAATTTGAATACAGGAGTATACCTTTGTGAATTTTTCGATGACGTTATTGAATTTATACTCAGTATACTGTAGCGTCAATTCAACATTAATCTCTATACGGCTATTAGTGTGATTGCTAGTTTGGGAAGTACTCATTACAATTATTCTATGTATTTAAACCTGTTCCATAATGGACGTTTATACTGACTTTCAACATTCCAGAGTATACGTTGAATAAAGACATTCAATAACAGGAATAGACGTACTGACTTTCAATTAAAAGAATAGATTTTAAATACAGACATTCAAAAACAAGAACCGACGTTAATACAGACTTTCAATTACAAGAACAGACATTTAATACAGGCATTCAATAATAAGACTAAATGGTAAATGCAGACTTTCAATATTCCAGAATATACGTCAAATACAGACTTTGAATAACACGTAATCTAAACAAAAATTCGTAAAATCGATTAATTTTAACGACATCTAAATTCCAATTTCTGTCTATTGAAATACTGCATTTCAAAAACAAGAAACGACTTTAAATACTGGATTTAATTTTCCATAGTATAGTTTATATACTGACTGTCATAGTAGACTATAAAGAAGATACAGACTTTAATATTCCACAATAGAAGTAACATAGAGGTGTAGATTGTTCCCGAGAAATATTCGTTTGCTCCATTTTTGAGAAACTAAATTGCGACCAATCAGTATTTAGAGTCCATTTTGTGCTATTATAACAAAATAAACGTTCGACACACACGCTTAATAACAATTAATTTAAACAAAATTTTCTAGATTTGATTACTTCTAACGTAGGTTATAAATATGTCAGTTTTCTTAATTCTTAGTATTTTATTTATTTATTTATAAATATGATGTATTACTGCTGAGACGTTAATACTAAGTGTCCATTTCTTTCAACTGATTTCTCAATCTAACGATACGAATTTGACTTCAATTAAAATGAAAACAAACCCTGAACATTTCTGTATTTCTGTAGAAAACTAAACTATGTGGAGTAAATTTAGGTGAATTCACTATATAATTGTTTATCTGAGTTTATATTTTTCACTCTGTGGATAATAAATGAGGTAAATGATAGAATCAGACAATGTTTTAACTTTAGTCTCCTCAACTTTACGTATTTTCTCGTCACACCAAAGACTTCTTAAGATTCGGGTTATCTCGAGTTATCTCGGGTTATCGTAAGATTAATGAATTTATCGCGATAACTAAAACATAAACACGTATTTTATAACGTTATGAATGAGCGACTCTTTCGTTCTTTATTTTTTGTCTTGGTTATAAATTATTATAAAAATCATTGCTGTATTAAAACGTGTGTAAATAAAGGGTGCTGGAAATGAGCACGTGTGTTTTTAAATACATCTACATTAAAATTTATTTAATAGATTTTTTTCGTTTTTATCTGTCGAAAATATTGGTGCAAGAATTCTGTTATCATCGGGATATTATCTAGGTGATTATTTTCATAATATCCCTTATATAGATCTATTTATATCTAAATTCCCCACATAAATCTTTACTATATACGCATACACGGGTTCAGTGAATACACTGATCATGTTTATTTGATCAAGGGGTGCACCGAAGATTGTAAGGTTTCTTCTCTTTGCACGTGGTTTGTTCGATCCGGTTTTTGGATGTTACCAAGGAGTACCGGGTCACGACTGACCTCTGATGAACACCTTTGCGCATAGGAGAATTTATTGAACACGCTGGACATCGAATCCGGTAATAGCCAGTGTCCTTGGATCTTAATAATTATATTTATAAGTTTATGACGCTGTCGTATAAAGCGTAGAAATGCCGAGTTTCATTCAAGTTCGACCCCTGTTAAGAATACAGGACATATTTCTAAGATATAAATACGTCACGATAAAGTCGTAATACCGCCGCTGATAGCTGTGAAATCTTCCAGCTTGTCGGAAATAACTTCTATTTTTTTTTTCTTCAGTTTATTTATTTTATTTTTTGAGCCTGTATTGAAGATAGATGGGTGTTTGATCTCGCTAGTGTTAAAAGATAATTTCAATTTGTTTAAATTAAATATATCTTCGCCATATTTTATCACAGGAAATGATGACGTTTGCAATCGTATATATTATATTTCAAATTTTGCGATAGTCTCGACCAACCAGTAGCTAATAAAATGAGTCAATTATAATATGCAAAAAGCTTTGATAAAATCACTGTTCGGATTCTATTTAAAATGTAAATTTCATGATATTAATACTGGGAAGCCGAGTAAGTGGTTGCTCGTGTGAAAAAGGGTCTACTTGTATACTGGATAATCTAGATTATTATCGTGTAGATTTCCGCGGTTTTCTCGTAACATCTCGTAAGGGTTAACCTCGCAGTGAATGAAATGGCGTGTTTGCAACCGATAAAAGGTAAAAATATATTTTCTGTAAATATTATTATTTGGATGTGTAAAAAGATAACCCCGACAGACAAAAAACACAAAAAATGAATGAATTCAAGAAAACTTGTGAGAATCTTCAATCGTCTAAATTGGGTTATTAATTTATCCCTCGTGCAAATTGGCGCGGATATTATTCAGCTCAATATAATATTAACTACATGTAATAACATCCACAAATGTCAAATAAATTGACGTAAACATGTTTATTATCATTATTGCGATGGGCATGGTTATTATTGTTGAGATAGTCATGGTTATTGTTATTGCGATGGACATGGTTGCTATTTTTGAGATGAACGGCATGTGTGTTATTATTGCGATGGACGACGTGGTTATTATTATTGTGCTGGATATCGTTATTATTATAATTGCGATGGAAATGTTTATTATTATTGCGATCGACATTTTTATTATTATTGCGATCGGTATTGTTATTATATTGCGATCGGTATTGTTATTATATTGCGATCGGTATTGTTATTATTATTATTGTGATGGGCGGTAACATTTTTTACAAAAACAGAATTAAGTCAACAAATCTTCATTGGTGTTTGATTTTGTATAAATAAATCTAAAAATAATATTTTAGTCAGTAATAATCATACCCACGTGCCACTGTCTCCCAGTTTGAAGCAAGTGCAATGAAATATGTTATATGTTTACATGTACTTTGTACGTCCTTGATGCTCAATGCCCATGTTTGAGAAATTTAGTTTTAAATCATGCCTTTGTTTTAATATGTGTGCATACAATAAGAAACATAACTATATTATCGTTATGGTCCCAAATTCTCATTATATATATTATCGTTATGTATGTACATGTATAATAATTTAAAATCTCTTCTATAGATAGAAAAGAAATTTCGTCTATATAACAGATGGTTGTTGTGAGGGTGGCTACTCGTTAACGTTAAAGTAGGGGAGTATTAATTTGATAGACTTATTAAAATTTTCATTAAATAAAAAATCTGGGAGCTATGCATCACTAATGGGCCAAATAAATACTAATTTATAGTTTAAAATATCGACATGAAGCAGCGTCAAACTGCCGTCGTCTTTATAGGAAACTTAATTCGCTGTGACGGGTCTAATTTTAAAGCTAGTTTACAAGTTTCGTTCAATTAACGAATTAAAACACCGCGGGAGACGAAATGAATATTTTCATCATTTCTCTTTCTAGTTAGTTCTATTTAATAACACCACACTGTGAAAATTTTAAAAAGAAGCTCGGTTAATCAGCTTGTTCGTTGAGCTCCTTGAAGAAAACTACCTCTCCTACCGGTTTATTGGGATTTCGCTTCGCTTTTCAAGGCGTTTGTAATTTGTATGTTTCCGTCTATACAAATTTGAGACCGGAATGTGGTGCCGAAATGTCGGGCGAATGATTAAAAAGATATATTTATGCTTTTTCTAATGAGACCTGGATATTAATATGGGGATATTTTTTTAATGAAATTATGAATTCAAAAAGGCCAAAAAATACATTCTTCTACGACGACGTCTTTTTATAATAAATGAAGACTTTCTTAACAATTTTAGAAATTTGTTTTTCTTTTATGGGATCCAATCTTTTGTGAGTTATATTGATATATATATGTAATTAATGCGTCTTGAATTTAAGCGATCTGTTGGAGATCGACATAAAGACATTTTGTAATGAATATGCCCCACTATTTTGTGGTACGACGCTTTCTTGCTTAATTTTTGTTTTTAAAAAATATACAATTACACTGATAATATTTCTGTTATTGTCTTTGTTTTAACCTTTTCGTTCGTTGTATATACTTGTTTTGTTTTGGGGTCTCTACGAAAATAGCCACCAGTTTGTAGTTTAGAGGAAACATCATTTACATTCAGCTTGGGGATTTTAAGGAAGTGAATTTTCTCAGGCGGATCATTGCAAATAATATTCACCAGTATTAACTGTGCAACCGGAGACATGCTGAATAAAAATTACTGTCAAAATGTCACAGACATGGCAATTTACTTTGCTTTAAAAGGAAACGTAAAAATACGAAACATGGAAATTTTTTTTAACGAATTAGAAGAGTAGAGAAATATAAAATTGTGCACAACAAGCCATATTTCGAAAGTCAAATATCTTATAATGTCTGTATTAATATGTATTGGAGTAGAATTAGAAAATATTTTGCACGGAATTGAAAGATACAACGTTTATATCTCACAAATTTTAATGTCATAGCACAATATATATTGAATATACATGTATATTGAATATTGTAAAATGCATGTATATATAAATCGACAATATAAATTATTTTCTACCAACCGATCGAGACACTCAAAGCGAAAATGTATGTTAATATTTTACCTACATTTCAAACACCCCGATCTGCTGTCAATCTACATGTACATATGTACATGTATTATTTATTTTTTTCAAAATAGTACAGCGGTCATTTCAGCGCAGTTGTAAATCGTCGTATAATTTAAACGTTATGAAATGCCTTGTCTTTACGAGTTGTGAACCGCCGTAATTTTACGAATGTTAGGAGGCATAGAGTTGAAATTATAGAAAGTTTACAGATAGATTGGTTGGGTAGCTGTGGATGTTTTTGTCCTTAGTTTAAATCTGGACGGAATCGTTAAAATGTCAACGTTATAGTTGGACTACTTAAGGCAGGCTAGACTCAACGATAATACACAATCATTCCATTTGTTTATTTATTTGTTTTGGTTCAAGAAAGTAAATATGGGTAAATGGGTGTTTTTGTTGCGTTATGAACAGCTGATTATTTTTATTTATTCATTTTTACATTATTGTGAATAGAATGTGTTTTATAATTTAACTTTCGTGTCAACACTGACTTTGTGATGGCATTAACACAAAACATTCAGCTTATTTTTGCTTTGCTGGAAGAATGCCGGATATCATTTTGATGGCTTTCTCACATCGGACAGATTTTATTATTTTACAAGTGGGAAGTGATGGGTGATGTTTTTTTTTGTTTTTTTTTTTGTTTTGTTTTGTTTTTGTTTTGTTTTTTTTTTTTTTTTTGTTTTTTTTTTTTTTTTTTTGGGGGGGGGGGCTAAATATTAACCCAATATCTTTAGGTATTATATGTTCTTATAAATGTTGACAATTAATTCCATTATATAAAAAGTACGTTTTATTTTCCAGGAAGGAGAGAGTGACAGTGGGTCTTCGTCCGGCAGTGTATGTGGCAGTTTATCAGATGACAAAAAAAACAACGTTAATGGCCGAACCGGGTGGCCCCAGCACGTCTGGGCAGCAGAACTTAAGCAATAAAAATACACCCGCCATATTGGATTATCAATTTCAATACAAAGACGTAAATCATATCGCACGTGTGTTGCACGAGATGTGTATGGGTGTGTGAACTGAGCACGCGCACAGAACTGGTTCACGCGTATATCTAAGTTCTAGAGATGGCGTGAGTGACAGTTTTAGAACAATAGAAAAGATTTTTTATTTGTAAAATGTGATTTATGAGTGAAGATAAAAACATAGTTGTTTTCTACTGATCAACATCGTAGCTGGACGCGGATCAAGGCAGGGGGTGTGTTTCTTTATCGTTGGTCACAGTGTGTGTTGATTTTACACAACAAATGTCAGTGTCAATTTATGTTTGATTTTAGGATTTCAAGAACAACCCGCACCCTGCCCCATGAAAGATTAGGACCAAGAGATATTTTGTGAGATTTGCTTGAAAATATTGCCTGGAAAAATAACTAGTAATGTTATAGTTATACAAAAAGGCAAAAGATGCATAATTATATAATTATACAAAATTGTACTGAAAGACCTCCATGACGTCACAGTTTCATCCGTTATTTACTCCAGTAGATATTGACTCTTGGATTTAATAACTTGTACATATTATTCAATACAGTCCATTCGGGGAGGACGTAGGTAACTCCCACTCAACACATAGTAGGTCACTTCTAATCTAACATATGGTAAAACTATAATTCGATGGTGAGCAGAGGTCTTAGCAGTTTGAGGAACCTGGAAAATTCCAGAGAAAAAATAATCCGAGTCTGAGTCACGCAAGAAATGATATGTTAGTCTCAAAATGACCAGGATAAAGCACCTACGTGACATTAAACCCAACCCCTTGTCTATAGTATAAATATGATATGTCAAAACCCAACCCAACACTTCAAGTCCATGTGAGTTGATGAAGCTATCCATCATTAACCCATCCTAAAACTAAATACAAAGATGGTTTTCTTTTTCTTTATCAAGTAAGATTGTAAACTGATAAAATATTTATCCACGTTTTATCATTCAAAATTGTTCAATCTGATTAAAACATAGATCCGTTTCGTTTCGTTTTTATAGCCCAATTTTTGGATTTACCTGTCTTGACTGTAGTGGGATCTGGAATAGTTGTTATCATTGACGTGTTCTAGGTGTGGTGAGGGATTAGCCAATGAAACTGTCTGTTACGATGAGTTCTTGGCCTTTTTATGCACGGAACTGTGGGTAAAGCACTAGAAATGTCGACGCTGATTGATTAATCAATGTCTGGCACCATTGGGTCAAAAACCGGTCGTTTGACCACAAACGTGAGCCCCACTATAATTTGTTAGATCTACATGAGTGTAGGCCATCGAAAGTATAAAAATACGAAACGAAATATAGATCTGTATTTTAATCAAATTGAAACCTATTTAAACATTATACTGTCGACAGTAATTTTTTTGAAAATGGTGTTTTTATGACAGTTGGAACGCTTAACAACGTATTTTAGTCCCAGATCAACTAAGAATTGTCGGTCAACCTCGATACGATTTACCCATGTTTAATTGATATCCGTTCATCCAACTGTTCAGTGAACATTCTAGCGATCATTTATCGGCTGTGATTTTCGAGTATTTTAAATTTCTCAACAACGATCGTTGAGCGTGTTTATTCCCCAATCAAATATTATATAAGTAGTTCATTGGTATACAAAGGATAATTTATCACCGACAAATGATTGCTAGCCTGTTGATAGACGACCCACGCCATAACAAAAATCACGTTTAGAGCTCACAAAGCCATTTGATCGACCATTTGAATTTTAATATTATTTGTATAAAAATACAGAATTATTAATCATATTGTGTATTTAAATCTACTTGTTACATTCTAAGATCTAATAATTCATGGTCTTTTTCAAAATTTACTCTATTTTTCTTCTTTATAAATCTTTGCATTTCAGCAATACGCCATCTTTTTCATCGTTTAGTAATTTCATACAAATTTTATAACTACATGTAGGGCCTATACAAATCGGACTGATTCGGTGAAATGACACCAAGAATGAGTCCGTTGTACACCCCGACATATCGGACTGGTGCGATGAAATCACCCGGAGAATGAACCTGTTGTACAATTCGACAAATCGGACTGATGCGGTGTGATGACATGGTTTAATGTATTCTTACATTAAGGGCTATTTTGTCATTCGAATGAGCCCACTGCACAATGGTGGGTTATAATTTATGTCGGCTATCTTTTTGACTATAAAGTCAGTTAGCCTCACCATAATTCAATCAGCTTCTTCTACACTTTCTTTCTTGTTTATTTAAAAACTTCTTGCAACAATATTAGCCTTTATCGTCTTCTCAATTTTATATCTAGAAAACCATCAATTCCTAAATTTCCATAATTTATATGTTTAAAAGCTAACAAAGTGTTTTGAAATTTTTTAATAAGATATATTATCGTTCATCCGAATGTTTTTAAAAATGGCGTCGTATTTCTCGTTTTAAATGACTGGTTATAGTAGGCTAATGTTATTTATAAAGCAGCCGTAAAGAGGAGATCGTATTACCGGTTATCCAGACATAAATTAAGATAATGACCCCCCGTTGTTCCCGTCTTAATGACCAAAATAATCACTCCATCTTGACAAAATGAGACAATCGTCATCAACTTGTGCGGTCCAGGGGGCACTGCAGGCGTGGGAGGGTTAGCTTAGATTATCATGCCGCGATAATAAAGGTAAATTTAGCGATAACAAATGTCGTGATATTCGAGGAAAGGGTGGCTACTCTCGACCGCGACGCTTATCACCGATCAGACGACACAAAATGGCGACAGTCTGCAGGCAGACGTCATAACGTCAGACTTCTTCCTGATAAAAGAAAAAATAGCACTTTAAAGTTTTTGTAACGTGATGTGAAAACACACAAGACGTGCATTCGATTATTGTCTACTTTGTTTCTCCAATTCCTAGTTTTGTTTTAACATTCTTTCAATTAAGAAACAACTTTAGGCATGAATAAATCCTTCACGAGATCTCCCGTATTTCTTACCCTCCCGTCTTTCTCGATAAATATCATAAAGAACTGATAAATGAAATGCTTTTAAGATAATGTATTAAGGTAGTCTACATGATCTCTTAGAAAACAAACTGATATAAACTATATAGTATATATACATTAAATAGATTAAAGATGCATTTTGTTAGAGATAAATCTTGTGTTTAGGCCTCAAAAGTTATAAAAATTATTAATTAGACATGTATTCACACGACACTCCCGTTATTAACCTTCTAGACCATCGGGTGGTTGTGGTATTGGATTTTTGAAACATGGATAATCGAGACTTTGTTTTTAATCGTAATACCGGTAGCAATAACTTCGCTCAGAATAAACTAATTTGACTGAAATTTTCATTGTATTATCATATTCATCTAATTTGGAACTATTATAGCTAAAACGTGAGGTTCATTTTCAAAATTTTGCATAATGCATCTTTAATATTTATGAAGCTAAATGACAATAGTTTTCCTTAAACTGGCTTTATTTATTATTGATATAACGATCTCGTTTTCATAGAAAAATTTCGTAAACAACGCGTCGTGAAGATCCAATAAAAGGCGTTTACATCATATGAGAAAGTTTAAGATTATAAAAACAAACGTTTCGAAACGAAATATGTATTGGATAAAATATTCTCAAATATGCCGTCTATTAAAATTAAACACCTACAAACATGGTGGATGAAAAATATTCAGGAAATACCAAAGACTAAATAACAAACTTTCTGAGGAAAAGCTAAATATTTTGAGCTGAAATTATATTTGGATTTTGACCTACAGGCTAATGCGCATAAAAAAAATGTCGTTATGATACGGACAGAATACAATGCAATTGTAAATTACATTTCTAATGTGGTAAGATCGTTTCTCCAAATGTTCCCCCACCACAGTATGAATTATCTGAAATAGAATGATATATAAAATCGTGATTGCCCTCCATAATATAAAATAACCATTGTGTATAAAACTTGTGTATAAATTGTAAACATATCAGTAACTATTGAATTAATTTTTATCATTGTATAATTATTGTAAATCACGTGTTTTTATTATTATTATTTAATGTTTCATATGTGATTATTTCCTGATACGTGCCAAACATAGTGACGTATTTAAACACCGTAGTGACGTCTTGAAACCTCGCCATGAAGTCTTTAAACATCGTAGTGACGTATTTAAACGTATGTTGACACCACATTGACGTATTTAAACCTCACTGTGACGTGTTTAAACATTATAAAATAGTGACGTGTTTAAACCTCACTGTGACGTGTTTAAGTATAATATGTTTAAATATTATTAGATTGTACATTTTAAGTTTCCGGGTTTCACTTATTGTCAAAACAAAATGAAAATAAAACAAATAAAAATAAAAATGTGTTTGTTTTCAATATATATTTTTTATGGGAAACCTGAGTACAATAGGTACTTACTATTCGCCAAGCATTAAGATTAATTGCACGAATGGGTAATTGGGAAGTTATTGTTTTACCCAGTAAATAACTTAAAGATCGGACAAATTTATATCTTTATGGTTTGGATTTTTTACACCACATAAGATTTCACAAGTACGAAATAGGAATAGTTCATTGAGGTGATTGGGAAAGCTGTGTTTTCATTGGCTGATTAATGAACACAAGTAAAACCACAACATAACAACAATATTATCCAATAAAGAAAGAGAGAGAGAGAAATGGGGTTTAACGTCCACTCAACACAAACTAGGTCATTTCGGGACTAACATATGGTTTAATTTCATTTCAATAATTCGCTTGCGCTTAGGGGTCTTTAGCAGTGGGAGGAAACCGGAGTGCCCGGAGGAAACCCACGAGGTTGAGAAGGGGCCACATACGCTCACACCAGGGCTCGAAACCACAGCCGCAAGCCAGAGGTGACCGGCCAGCTAGAGGTCGAAGCGCGGCACTCTAGACCACTAGGCCATCCCAACCCCCCTTGTCCAATAAAATAAGAACGAAAGACGATACAGTGAAAAACAACATATAGTTGGATATTAGACTGGAGAGTTTTAAATTTTTAGAAATATTGAGCGGACATAGTTTGTATTGTCATGGCTCTTGTACCGTAGTCATTATCCCGACTGGTGCAGAAAAGTAGGACGTTAAACCCCATGTCGTTCATTCATTCACAGAACTTATAGTATCCGAATAAAATTGTCGATGAAATAAAATTTGATGTGTTGATATGTAAACTGACGTTGTGTTCAACTGTCGACCGTTAGTATATAGCTTGCTTTCCGTTTACTATTACAGTTGCAAGATATCAATCAATGTTTCAGTTGTGGTATCAAATATAGTCTTAACCCATCCCCACACACTCCACCCAGCCACACCCACAGTGGTTCTAATAAAGGGACTGTGTAACTTGCTCCTGTGTTTAAAAATAAAACGCAGTGATGTGAAGCCGTGTTTTACAGCGTATATATTGTGCTAATTTATTTTCTAACAACTTTAATTTTACAGTGCACTATCCGACACGTACCGTCCGTGTTCTGGTAACCACGTAGTGATTATAAAATGCAGAGTAATCAGTTATATTAATGTTCATTGCAACAACATCGTAAAAACCTGGAACAACCACACGCCTGCGACAGACGGCATCCATTTTATAGATCTGATACCATCAATTCATGTTGTCTTTTTTTTATCATAGAAAATTTTGGATCTTTCTGGGGTTTGGGTGCAAAACTATTATGCGCTCGAGCAAGTCTGCTACTATTTGTGAAAATTAAACTTTGGAAAAAAAGGGGAAAGTGTAACGGGTAAAACAAATCGATGAAGAAGTCGTTATTCCAGTCCATAATAGTCTTTTCTCTTGCATCGTGCTGGTCTCTAGAGAGCTTTATATTGTTTTATTGGTTGTTTCTAATTGATTGAGTAGCCGTTATTAAATATGAAGCCATCACAGACGTTAAGTTTGAGGTGTAATCGTGAATTATATTAAATTAGAACCATGTGGCTTATTTCACTTGTCTTTTGTTTTAGATTAACTCTGACCAGCGCCATCCACAGTCGATTCAATGAAATTCTCGATCAAAAAGCTCTTAGGAATCTATTACCTGTCATCGATATGGTGTCTGGATAATCGCGCCCATACCAGAGCTTCTACGGTAATCATATAATTAGCGCCCCCTTTCGGCTGGTATCCATGGTAGCACGTGTAATTAGGATTAATGACAGACGAATGGAGATGATGTAGACCTCGGATGGCGGGAATCCTTATGATTGATAAGAAAACCAAATTGAATTTCCACTGCAATTATTGGTGATATGATAACAAGCCTTCTCTGTGAAGTAGTTACTGGTTCCAGTTTTAAAACAACACACAATTAATGAGCAACCATTATTGGTGACATAAATTGGTTGGAGTTTATTACTAGATAATAAAAGTATCATAACTACACGAACTCTGTATTCTATACAATGGGTTATTTCTAGTCTAGAAGGGAACATTGATAAAATATTATACATACAGCATGTACATAATACATAGACTGTATTTTATACAATATCCAATATTTTATTACTAGAAGGCAACATATTGATAACAACATCTATATTATGTATACAACATACATAAACTCAAACATATTTGGTTTCGTTTTTTAATAGTTCAAAATATCGCTTTACTTGTCTTTACTACACTAGGATCTGGAAGGCTTCGTATACAAGCCGCGTTAATATGAGGAATTAACCAATGAAACGTTCTGTTACGGTAATGTGCACTGAACTGTGGGTAACCCACTAGAAACATCAACGCTGGTTGGTTAATCAAATGACTAACGTTCCAGGGTCAAACACCACTCGCAGGACCCCTGACACGACCTTCCACTATAACCGGTCAGATCTTCATGTAGTAGAGGCTATCGGAACGAAATATAGATCTGTGTTTTAATCGGAATGACGTAAATTGCAATTTTATACAACATCTACATAATATACATAAACTTTATTCCATATTAGTTGTCTCAAGGGATTTCAATTCGGATGGAACCAGCTTGGGATATTTTGGGCCTCCCCGAATTCCCGCGGTCATATCTGTTAGTCGTACTTGATATTAGGCCTTCAACAAGAAAACAGCGCCATAACTTACACTAGCTCTCATTCTGTGGTCTAGGTCGCTTGCTTGCCTCCTTTCCTTCCTCTAGTAGGTAAGACGCTGGCTCGCTAGCCTGAAGATCGGGTGTTCGATCCCTACATTCGCCGAGAAAGTTCATTCAGATTTTCTGCAGTGATGCAGGACGGAGGGTCTGACAAGGACAGCTGTTTAGTCGTTCAGTGTGACGAAAATCCGAGGTTCCGTGTACACATTGGCGAACACCTAAAAGATTCCTTGGCAGTTGGAATTCGATAGTGCCGCTACCAGGGCAAATTTTCCCTCATAGCCCACTGTATGGCGTATGCCCGTCTTCATTAGCCCGGTTAGGAGCAGACTAGTAGGACGTTAAACCGCATTTAATTCCATTTTCCTTCCTGTGAAACCGACATAAAGGTTTTGACAGTTAGGGCCCGGTAGATCTTCTACAAGAAAACGCACGATTTCGCAATACTAAATCAAACATACCACTATTCTGCACACAGGGATCTGTCCACGTCATTTCGCTATCAAGTACAGCACATCGAACATTCACTACATGGATCTCCCAAGGAACGAGAATCGATTATCAAGTCACCAACGAAAAAAATGACCCGAAATCTTAAAAGAGTTACATGTCCGGATAAGCAGTCTTGACGTTCACGTCCAAACGACTCAATATTTTGAGCTGGAATTTTGAGACAACGTCAATACAACATTCTCCTATATGTACTCAGGATTTTATTTTTGAGACTCTATTCAAATCGGGACTGTAACTTTAAAATGTTGGCCAATTAAAATGTCTGTTTTCAAGCGGCGCTAACTGTAGGCAGATAGCCTAAGTTCAATATCACTACATCAGTAACGTAATATTGGTCCGTGTAAATTTAGTTTCAATATTTAATGTTTTTCATCAAATGATTTTTATATTTTAGAATTTTGTGTCCTTCAACTCTAGTTTAAAAAGTTAAAACATTCTGTCTTTATAATTATTTCTATGTGTTTATAAAAACCAAGACACGTGCATAGCTAGTAGGAGTTTTATTTCATTCTATAAAACAAACAGAACACGTGCATTTTAAACAGTTTATGTCGTTCTGACGATGTCTTTTAATGACAAAAACCTAAATCTCGGAATCAGCATAGATTCTTCTGTTGGGAATAATCACAGATAGCGATACATAATGTATTGGGGTTGGGGTTGAGGTGGTCAGAAAGGGAAAGGGTGAGCGACGTCCAGGTGGATCTAATATGTCTGTGGGAAACCAGAATTGTTTTAACTTTTGGGACCATGGAGGAAGCCTGATAGAAAGGAAATGAAATGAAATAGGGTTTAACGTCCTTCTGTTCTGCATCCACTGGGCTAATGAAAACAGGCATACGTCATATAGTGTACTATAAGGGAACATTTTCCGGGCAGTGGAATATGTACATGGGACGTCAATTTTCCGCCCCCTCCGACTTGCGGAACTTCCGTCCTGCATCACTGTCAAGTGGAAAGTACGATGAAAAATCCCGAGGAACTATGGAAAAGTCTATGTAATTGGAATTCAATGTGGTGTAGCCGGAAACACGCTGTTTGGAATATTTCTCCTAGACTGATAAACTAGCAACTAATTGGAATTGGAAGAGGGGGGTGAAATATTCTGTTATTGACTGGGTTATTGACCCTCTTTTACTTAGACATCCCTTTAAAACATCTCTTTATAAACTTTTTATTTTTTTATAAACAACTATATTAGGAAATGTCGAATTAACCAAAAGGGTTTATTTTCATAAATTTGATCAAAATGAATTTAGCCATGTGCAGTGGCGATTTTTTTTCCGATTCAAGGTTTAAAATGTTGCTAAATTTGTTTGTAAATTGTAGTTGATTAGTTTTAGTCTTCCGTACAAATATATCACTCGATTAATAAATTGAATTTGTTGAATACAGAAAAAGTCTAGAATAGTTCTTGTTTATAAAGAACTGTGAATAAAACAATAATACACTCACTTGTTATTTAATAAATCAATTTTCAAAACTGTAGTTAGTTTTTTTTATTAAAAAAAATAATGGTACAACGTAATTAATTGTAAGAATTTGTGGAAATCAAATTAACGTTAGGTTTTGAGATGAAAGATTTTCAAGAAGATTAAATGAATAGATGCCAAAATTTAACATGAATTGAAATACCTTGTTTATGCCAAATCAATTTACAATTTTGTTTTTCGGGAACTTCTTTTAATATTTTGCGTCCTATCGCATGGAGAAAATATAATAATGGTTGAAAGAACCCCACGATCATGTTTTAAAGATCCCATGTACACATTGGCGTCCACGTAAAAGATCCTTAGTAGTTGGAATTCGATATAAGAATGGGGCCGTAACGCCGCCAAATAAGAATGGGGCCAAATTAAACTAAGAGAAACTGTATGGCGTATGCCTGTCCTCGTTAGCCCAGCAAAACATTAGGGCGCTAACACCATTTCATTTCATGTTTTAAAATTCCAAACTAAACATTTTCCTTTAGCCCCCAGTGGATATTTTATTGATAAAGAACTCATAGAACTAAAATATATATTGGTTTGGCCTTATTTGCAACAATTCAATTGTAACAAAACATAGAGGTGTCGTCACGTTGATATACTGTTGTTTCTGTAATTTGTAGTTGATTCCAACAGTAACGACGATAGTCACTTGGATTATTAAAATAATGATTGCAATAAACACGTGTCAAAAACTATTACAATAGCGATGGGTTACAATTACATATAATAACATATAAACGATTTAGAGATTAAAATAATTGAATAATAATAGTATAAGAAAACAAATTTAGGTTGTTAAGTACGGTAAGTATCGGATCGAATACTCCACATCGGAAAACAATTATTGGTCAACTACTTTGTCAAAATAAAGGAGCAGTGGGGCAATGTCAATGATATGAAGTGAAAATCATATTCAGAGAAGGAAAAGTGGCATATTTAGTTAAACACTATTCGTATAACCCAAAGTGCAAAACGTTCAAATCCAAAAACTCAATTAAGTCTTGCCAAAATTAAAATATTTTCTCGCGCTTGCAGGGGAGATAAACAGCCCGGACCGCTTGTACCCAAGCACTTATGATTTCTTTAATAAATGTCATGGTTTATTGAACAACTTGCGATCTATTTGAATCGAGCATATCAGGGAAATGAAATATAGGGAGGGTGGGAATAATATTTACTATCGACAATGTATCTTGTTGTCTTGTCTATTGTGATATAGGTCTAGAAGTAGGTGGGGTTAACATATCTACAAGACAAGAATCGTGTAAAACATCTCACTTCGTGTCGACTTCCCCTTCTTTAAAGGCCACACAAATACCATTAGGGAGCAGATAATATGCCTGATTCACCATAAAAATTGAGAATGGCAAAAGGTCGAGAAACGAAATGTTTTGGCAGTGTTCTGGCACGTGTCTGGTTGTCTAGATTTCGTCAACAGTATCGTTAGATTAAGCATCTCCATTAGCCAAGTGATTAAAGACAGTTTACTTGCAGATTGTTTTCTTCGCCGAGCCGGCATGGAATTTGGATCAACTGACAGAGCACATTAAGAAAGTTGAGGGGTTGATAAAATGAGACGAATATCCATCAGCGTTTCGTTAATTTCACATTCCACAATTTTCCTTTTTTTAAAGAATTTTCAGAAAACTCCCTGGAAAGGGCGTGCTTCTCAAAGAAAAGCGAAGACATCTGAAAATATAAATTAATTATTTATAAAAGTTGGCCGTGTTTATTTTAATTTAGATATTTATTATTTTTAATGCATTATGTCTAATTTATAAAGGAGTCTATCATAATTTAACGTCAAGAAGATTTCTGGAGAAGGTTGCGGCGACGTCAGTGATTGTTAAAGATGCATTATGCAAGAATTGGGTAAAGAGCTGACAGTTCTTGTTTTAATACTTAAAAAATTTCTAATGAAAAATGGATATTACATATTGAAAATTTTAGTCAAATTACTTTATTCTGAGCAATTTTATAAATGTTTGAAGTTTTAAAAAGATTCGATTGCCAAGTACCATTGCTACGGTAATAAACAAAGTCTCGATTAACCATTATATCGTTAAATTATTAAATAGCGTGAGGGTTCTAATCCATTAAATATCTTAACCAGAAGTTGATTATGGGCTTGTCATGTGAATAAATGTCTTATTACTCATTTATATAACATTTGAAACAAAAAAAATAAGATAGGCAATCAAAACGAAATGGGGTTTAACGTCCAATTGTTCTGCTCCGACTGTGCTTACGCAGAAAGACATGCACGTGAAATTTTGCCCTACTCGTATATCGAATTCCAACTTCCAAGAAATCATTTACGTGCACGTCAATATGTACAGATGACCTCGCTTTTCCGTCCCAGCTGTACATACCAGACCCTCCTTCCTGCACCACAGACAAGGAGAAACCACACCGGAAATAAACAATGAAATACAGCTTATCTGGAGAAAGAACAAAAATGGTTCCATTTATAAATTTACGAAACCTTTTTTTTTTCTCTAATGTGTATTTACGAAGAATCAAGTCTCCGTACATGAATACGATTCGTAGAATTTCTTAGGTAAAACTTCATCAAGAGAATAAGAACTTTGTAAGCAAGATAAGAATTAAAAGTTTATCGCGATAAATTTGTGGTTGGTCATTTTATTATTAGTCGAAGACGCCTGTTGGTCTAGTGTTCTGATTAGATAGCCACGGAGTTAAAAGGCCGGTTTATCGAGAATAAAAGAATAGTTACGATGTAGTCGGATCGGGTTACAGTCGTGATTTACCAGTCCTTAATACGACTATAATTCAATTGTTTGTCAAGATATGTAAAATGAAAGATGGTCTACCAGGGTAGTTAGCAATGTTATGACTTGAAAGAGAAAAGTTTTCAGAAGCAGAAGATTCTTAAAAATTGAATTAAGTTTATCATTAAGTTATTTTCGTATATAAACGCCAAACGAATGAATTAAACGATTGAAAAGGATGGAAAGTAGTTTAACGGATGAATTAAACGAGTGTCTTCTTTAGGAAAGAATGGAGAAATAGACGAAATGTAATTTATTGCATATCCTACAAATTTGATCCAAAATTAAAACTATTCTATTAAAAATAGACAAATAATGGCTAATTCAAATGTTGAAATGAGTAGAATATAATATCAATAACATATCCATCCTTGTTGGTAACTTTTTGCAATAATGTGGATGAAAATGTGGACAAAAATGTGGACAAAAATGTGAACCAAAAACCTGCTGTAGTCAGTGATAAGTAGGATGTGGTTTAACGACCGACAGCGATAATCAAGACAGGCATAAGCCATGCATTGTGTTACGGGTTACATTTTTCTCGGACAGCGGCGCTACGGTCTATTCCTATATCGAATTCCAACTATCAAGGGTTTTCTTTACGTGCAGACTTCGGTTTTTCGTCCCGTCCGAACTACTAATAGTAACAGAATCCTTTTATCTTGTCTAATTCGCCATAAATCATGTTTTATCTTGCGAAAATCAAACACGTCATACTCTGTACTAATATTACCTAACATATAGAAAACAGGGGATATAACTCCCATCAAAAACCTCTAAACCCCTTTCATCTCACGTGATCATCTTCTCTCCAGGGTTTTATAATCAGTGTAATCAAAACCGAAAAATGGCGCGAAACGAACATAAATTGTGTTGCCCGCCACCAAAACATCGTATAGATTACCGATAATACTAGAAGTCAGGGGTTAATGCCAATGGGAGTTACAAACCATTTAGTCGTTCCGCTTTTGAAATCCGATCCGAAAACTTAACGAACCAAGTGCATCTGGTCTCATGGGGAGGATCGCGCACGCGTTTCTTGGCAAACTGTGACGTAATTGTTAATCAGGGATGAAATCTCGTAATCAGCAGACAGTTAACGATATTAACGCGAGATCAAAGTAGTATTGGTCGTCAAACGAGAATGTATCGAATGGCTCCTTTTTTTCAAAATCTCAACTACGATTGTTTGGGGGATGGGGGTGATTTTTTGTTGTTTTTTAAATTATTTTTCTATTGTTTTCCGTTGACAATGAAATAGGCCTACCAAAAAAATTTGCTAAAAAAATGAATAAAAAATCTTCATTCTGCTAAATAAATAAAAACGAAATAGAAATCACGAAATGCGTGAATCCAATTGATTGAAATTGGGCTTTAGTTGTTAGTTGAGTGGACTTTTTTGGTATTGGTAATTTTACAAATTAGACCAGAATATTTAAATATTAACTTTTATCTCGCTACTGAATAAAAGGGGAGGGAGGGAGAGAGAGAGAGAGCGGCACAATTTGCGCCTTGGTAATTCAGCCCTGGAACATAATCTATGTTTAATTTAGAACTTTTCTATGGTAACTCTCCGTCCCCTCTCTATGTCGACCCTCACTACTTTGAAAATCAAACCGAATATTTGACTTTCGACTATAAACATCGAACAAGCCTTTTGTGCGAACAGTAAGTTGTGAAAATAGGTTTACCAACTCAATAGGGTAGGTACGACGAAATGACACAGGGGCGGACCTAGGGATTTTGAAAAGGGGGGTGGGGCGCCGCAAATTGAGGGCACTGACCGCGGAGACGGGGCACGCCGCTGCGAGGGTGGTGGGGCCCCAAGAAAATTATCCGTCATTCCCTTGCATCTGTAGCCAATCCAAGAGCTATTTGGCTGATATTTTCGTCTAAACGTTCGGAAATCGTAGAAAAAGAGCCTCAAAATAGAGCAAAATAGATAGTTGAAAGGCACTTTCAGTAGTAAAAAAGAGCACTGTAGAAAATGTTTTGGGGGGTGGGGGGCACGCCCTTTGCGCCCCCCCCCCCTCCTCATCCTTGAATCCGAATCTGTGACATGAAATGAATTCTAACGTCCAACTGGTTTGCTCCGACTGGGCTAATGAAGACGGGCATACGCCATACAGTGTTCTTTGAGGGAAATTTTACCCGGGTAGCGGCACTATAGCCTACTCTTATAATTCCAACTGCCAAGGGTATGCCAATGTAGCCTATAGGCCTACACGGAACGTCAGGTTTTCGTCCGATCCGACCGCCTGCACGAAGGAGGAACCACGTCAGGAAATCAACAGGGCAAGAACCTGCTCCATATTAAGGTTTTTGTAGTGTGAAGAAAGGGTTATCTGTAATTGTTATAGACAAAGGAAGGGATGTAACATTGAAATCCGTGGAGAGAAAATTACTAGTCTCAGTCCATGCTATAAGGGTAACAGTAACACAAGACGGTTGTTGAGCTACTATGGAACGGGATTGGTCTGTAAATGTTATCTAGTAAAAACAATAAATTCCACCCCAAGAAAAGCGACAAAGTTTACTTTCATTCTATCAAATATAATTAACTAAAAAGTTTACGTTAGAGATTTATGACCGATGTCATTAATTCTGTCAACGACACGTCACTTCAAACGACGCCATGATCGAAATGTTTAGAACACCACCGCGTGCTTCTCAAATACCAACACGCCCCCTGGTGATCTAATCATAATAGCTTCCGCCTCCAAGTTAACATTTTACATAAATTACTAAAATACTTAGGTTCAAATCTGTGGGGCGTGTTGTGTTCATGTATGTAGAAACCGCAATTCATTAAAACTTTTTTTTTTATAAATTGGAAGTACAAATTTCTCAATACAGCCTACTAATATTATATGGTTTGTTTTTTGCTTTATCAAGAATATACCAAATGAAATGGGGTTTAACGTCCTACTGTACAGAACAATACAAGTTATGGCCAATGCCGGAGGGGGGGGGGCGTAGTCGCACTTAAGGTAAGGCGAAACAAAATGATCCGGTAAAGACCGATTGTCAGATCGAAAAAAACCCGAATCTGGTTCTTGGGAGAGTACCCCAAACTCAGCCCTGCGTATATATGCGTATATATTGGTAGCAAAGTTACTAGATATTCTTGGCAGTTCGAATTCGAGAAAAAAATGCATGCTTTGTGTCACCAACCACAGACCTACAGACCGTATGATCTAAATCGCATGCGTTACCCACGATTTTCACTTGATTATGCGAACTGTTTCAATTATCTTGTTTTTGGTAATCGAACTGGATATTGGTCTGAAGTTACATAATTCTAAAGAATGTTATTACGGTTTGTTATCAGTTAGCTTGCTAACCTGAAGGCCCCGTATTCTATCCTTGCGTTAGCCGTGGAAGTTCATCTGTTTTTTACGCATACCACTCACCCCACCCCGCCCAATGGACAAAAATGAAAATGAAATGAAATCCTACTATTTTGCTCCTGGCCTGGACTAATGAAGACGGGCATGCGCTACGGCCTACTCTTATATCGAATTCAAACTGCCAAGGAATATTTTACCTGCACGCCAATGTGTACACGGGACCTCGGTTTTTTGTCCCATCTGAACGACTTGACAGGCCCCTCATCCTGCATCACTGACGTCCTACTATTTTGCTCCTGGCCTGGACTAATGAAGACGGGCATGCGCTACGGCCTACTCTTATATCGAATTCAAACTGCCAAGGAATATTTTACCTGCACGCCAATGTGTACACGGGACCTCGGTTTTTTGTCCCATCTGAACGTCTTGACAGGCCCCTCATTCTGCATCACTGACGTCCTACTATTTTGCTCCTGGCCTGGACTAATGAAGACGGACATGCGCTACGGCCTACTTTTATATCGAAACCAAACTGCCAAGGAATATTTTACCTGCACGCCAATGTGTACACGGGACCTCGGCTTTTTGTCCCATCTGAACGACTTGACAGGCCCCTCATCCTGCATCACTGACAAGGGGGGGGGTCGGAGAAGGGACATACGTTGTATAGTCGTTCGAATCACACGTAAACCCGTATGCAAACAGACGTCCACGTAAAAATTGGAATTCATTAAACGTACGCAGTCCGGGCAAATTTTCCTTCTAAGCACACTTAGGCATTTCTTTCGTGTCTTCATTAGGCCAATCGGAGCAGAACAGTGGGGCGTTAATGCATTTGATTTTATTATCGTTATTATATGCATGGTGCGGTCTTCCTGCATTTACTTTTATTATGAAATTACATTTAAACCGCAATTAAATTAGTTTTATAATATGAATTTCGTTTATATTTAAAACCAAACAGGATACATTTTAGCGATTTATTTTGTAGCTTTTTGAAGAAAATTTCAATAATTTGTACCTACTGTTTATGTTGTCTAATGCGAAACAATGGCTAATGAATCTGCACGCGCTGGCCCCGAGAACCCCGCGTGACAAAAAGAATCAGTAAACGGAAGTATAACGAGGAGAATGAAGAAGCACATGGCCCCTTGGAGATATTAAAGGCAAACCCACGAGCTAGATAGTTTACAAATAACTCAAATTTATCGCTTGTGATGTGTAGAATTCGTGGCGCCAACCTTCTCAATGAACGGATAAAAACGGAAAACCAGAAACTGATCATTAACGAGGGAAGTTTTACTGTATGATTCTAGACTTCCAACTGTTGATGTAGATAAACAAGGCTTTCTCTCCATAGTTAGTTAGTTTATATATGTCATTAATTCAGACTAATTCACGTTTTAAAAGAATGGAATCCCTGCCAAATTCTTGAAGATTATTCTACACTCAAGGTCATAAACTATTTTCTTCTAATAAAACAGCCTATCATAGGCCCAGAATAAGCTTGCAGAGTGCCCTCAGCTGAAGATGTCACCGAAACCGTTGCATCAACAGCGAAAATGGGGCACATTATGGCAGTCGCAATACGAGTGACGCACGGGGAGGGAGAGGGGCAGAGAAATGGTTGAATCTAGAGTCCCTTAAATGTCATTTCTAATGACCAGAAAACACTTATAACACGAGAAAAATTTAGTACTACGGCATGGGAATCCATGTTACTTATTAAGAATTTTACAAGAACTCACAAAGTAGTCTAGCTACTGTGAAATCTGTGACAATTTGTGAAAGTGATAATTACACCATTTACAAACACTATTCGATATATTGTTATTCGATATATTATTATGGTGAATTTACATACATTAGCACAGATATGAATGTGTCCCCACATTTCCATCATAGTCAAGTTTAGTCAAGGGTCATTGAGGCGTCCCTATTTCTTTACTGAACGCAGGGGCGTACATAACAATTTCGTTTGGAGGGGGTTGGGGTGTTTAGCCAAAATGCAACCGACTGATCACCCCCCCCCCACCCCGTTGCGAGTGAGGCAAACAGGAGTGTGAGTTTTCTAGGGAATATGGGGTTGGGGTAGGAGCGGTTTCAAATCTAGAACGCCATCCACAATCCCACTCCACAATGAAAGTAAACAAAATACTGGCTATAACATTAAGCGTCCCGGTAGAACATAGATAGTATTGTAGATTTATATAGTTGTTCGCCGTTCGTTGTCTCGTCGGAAAGCAGTAAGTTCACATATAGTTGATGTCATATTAATTCTGCCTATAACACTGAGTATTTTGAGAAAATTTTTAAAAATGGGAGAAATTCTTGTGAACGAGTGGACCAGAAATGTCAGTCAATGAGACAGAATCTCCAGATCTATTTTGCAAGAGTTGACATAACATCTGTACAATCTGACGCCACACACCAGTGGTACAACAAACTGGCCAGTTCACTACAATCGTGAATATGATAGTGCTGAGACAGTAAAAGACAACTGAGTAGTAGAATATTGATTTTAAAATGGAATCGAGCGCCGCAGGCGCAAAAACATTTCAGATATGTAACCGAATGAAAGAATGATGTTATAATGGAACAGAGCTTTTAAATTTTTGGAACTGGGCTTGAAAATTTTAATCAATGTCGTGGCAAATGGAACCAAATTCTCGGTAACGAGAGGATAAGATATGGGACAGAATCTTGAGGCGTAGGCCTAACTGTCAATTTCGCCTGTGATTGTTTATCTCATTATTACATTAATTCATTCATCTAGTCGGAGACCGACTGCGGTGAGGACTTTTTTTGAGACCGACTATTTTTTGCTATGGTAGAAAACATTTTATAGAACAACATACTCACAATAGAATAAGAGTGACAAGCAGACATGGTTATTTTATCCTATAGTTTTGTGTGACATTTGCAATTTAGGCACCCGGATTCACGCCAATACATAGTATTTGGGATCTCTTCTGGCATTGTTTTTGAGACCGACTATTTTTCTCCCTGGGTGAAATTTTGTTGTTAGACCAACATGCTCGCAACAGAATAAGAGTGACGTATGCAATTTAGGCTCACGGATTCACACAAATACATAGTATTTGGGATCTAATTCTGGCATCGTGTTCGAGACCGACAGCACTGATTGCACTTATTTTGAGACCGACTATTTTTATTCCTGGGTGAAATTTTGTTGTTAGACCAACATACTCACAACAGAATGAGTGAGCACTTATTTTGCGACCGACTGCACTGATTTTGCGACCGACTATTTTTATACTAAAGTTTTGCTTGAGTATACAGTGAGTACTTATTTTGATACCGACTACTCCTATTTTGCGACCGACTGCACTGATTTTGCGACCGACTATAGGGTCAAAACCAAAAGTATCGTACGCGTTCATTCAGGGGCGTAAATGTGGGAGGGGGTGAGTGTGCTTTGTAGCCTACCGTTGATTACAGATTAAACATCCATAAATGTACAAATGTGTTGTTATTGATGTGTTCCCATTTGAAAAGTGTTCACAATAAGAAGCAAAATAAATAAGATATGTTTACAGGATCATTTTGTTATACGAAAAACTAAGTGATGCGTTTTCTATGGCGCTCAGTTATAATAATATATAAATTGTTTATTGGTGGGCTAAACAATTTATGTAATAAACAATTTCTTTTTCTATTGGGGCTAATTAAAGTTACATTATGGGAGATAAGATAAAGAGATGGCAGTTCTCACTATAATAGTTAAACACTAGATAGTGTAAAGATAAGTTGCTGAAAATTTCAGTCAAATTGATCCAATATTAGCCGAGAAAAAAGCGTTTGAAATATTCACATAGCATCGGTCATCACTACTCAAAGCATTAACATAAACAGCATAGTCTCGATTATCCACTTGATTGATTTAATTATCAACGGCCATTAAGCGGCATATAAGAATTTAATCCGACAACATCGAAGACTAACCTTGACATAAAGAGTTTATTATGGTCTGGATATGTTAATTAATGTCTAATTGATTATTTAGATAACATCTCAGGCCTAAAGAAAGACCTGTAATAAGCAGATTTTGTTCTTGCATAATGTTATTTCAAATATAGTGGAGCTAATGCAATGACGCATTTATCTGTATTTTATTGGTGGGGGGGGGGCTACAGAACTGGAACGGCAATTCATAATGACGGTGCATTATTAATGCGCTGAGTGGCTTTTGTGCACAACATATTTTAGCGCTGCCTTCATACCGTTTCGATTCAAGAGATGATTTCTACCATCTATTATCTCGAGAATCCGGGGATCAAGAAACTATTCTCAATAGTAATGTTAACAAGAATTCATCCCAGAGGAACTAATCCATGTTGTTATACAGGAGACAGGCCACCATTAATTTCCCCATTGAATTAATTGTTGAGTCGATATACCCTTTTGCCCGGTTCCCATCTTTTCGTTGGGCTGAACAGGTGCGGATCCAGGATTTTTTGCAGGGGGGGGGGGTCTAGGTTTGATAATTGCTTAACTAATTGTGCTCAACTGATAATTTGGTAAATTAGAATCAATTTGGTTCATTCTGATGTATTTCCGGAAGGTAAATTCCAAAATAACAGGTCTAAATCGCCAATAAAGTCGCATAAAAATTTTTCAAGTCTGAGCGGGAGGGGGGGGGGGGTGGGGGTGGGGGGTCCGCGCCTGCTGAATACTTTTTTTTTCATTTCAGAGAAACAAATGGTCATGTCTTTGCACTATATATGTATGAGGTTGACCACCAAAATATTGAGATACCCAAACTTACTAAAGGATAGGTTGCCAGGCTAACAGCGAAATTGCCTGGGCGGTCGACAAGGTTTGGTGCATATTTATTCTTTATAAGGAAATGAGGGGCATTTACAACACAATTTCATAGAGACCAGATTATAATATTTGTCGTTTGAGGGGTTCACAAGGTTCTACAAACTGAAACAAGGACCTTTACCCTGAAAGTAATTTGACAGGCTTTTTCGTTTTATTAATTGAAGTAATGCATATTAATTTCATACAGTTTTGGATGATTACTTTTGTCAGTCTAACGTTGACAAGTTTAACAAAATAAAATTCAATAGACCTCCGTTTCACAAATTTAAATGGTGCATATAAATTTCATACATATCATATGATAACTTTCATCAATCAAGCATTATAAACAAGGTTGAACAAAGTGAAACAAGGGCCATAACTCTAGATGTAACTATTGGACACAGATCACCAAATATTCATGGGCAGTCACCCCACGAAACAAGGGCGAAAGTTATTTTTAGTCCTTCTCTCCCTTTCCCTTTTTCCTCCTTTTGCATGGCGATTTTTGTTGAATTTTTGGTGTAGAATCGAAGAAAAGGGTTTGAAAATACATTTTCTGCCAGGTTTTGGTGAATATTCATGATTTTGAGGCGGAAGGATACAAGAGTTGTGAGGTTGGTTACGTTGAAAGGGAGGGCCGAAAATTGCAAGGTTAGCTGTCTCTACTTCCAGCTTGTCTATCTCAAGTTTTTCATGAAGGACCTCATACATGCTTTTGGGCAAGAGTCTGCCACATGTTGCTCCATCTGTGGCAGAAAGCGTTTTTCCCAACGAATATTTGGGAAAAAGTTACAGCCGGTCTAAGAGACGAGAATTAACATTAAAGTCAATGGGGCAATAATTAGTGTTCTGTGGCCTGTCTGTGTATGACAAGGCTGTTACTGATATGCCTTAGTTTTGAAAATATGATGACTAATTTGTCAGAAAATATGTATAAAATGACTTGACTACAGAAAAACTAAAAAAAATTAAATTTAGAAAAAAATTTATCGAAGTTTTGGGAAAAATTGTGATTTTACTGCAAATTTTCCAATTTTCAGTTTTTATTTAATTTCTAACAGTAAGAAAAATATTTCAATGTCCAATTTTGGTGTATTCAGCCTCAGAAAGCACAGATAAAGTGAACAACATTGTAATTTCACCTAATTTTGTCTAAAAGTCAGGAATATTAACAGAAAATCTCCAGATTCTCCCATTTCGATGTAAAAATTAATGCTTTCATACCTACTCAAATGACTCAAAATTTCTAAAAATGCCCTTATTTTTATTGCTAATGTAACTTAGATGGGATCTATAAGTTTGTTATGTTTAGAAATAGCTCCAGCTTTCCTACAGAAAATGGAAAATTGGCAACACTGAGTTAATGATATTCAGCAGATGGGTTTGTACAAAATGGTCAAAACAGGGGTAGGCTCAATTTGGCCACTATTTTACCCAGAACAAGCATTTTTTTCTTCTTTAAAGCATTAAATTCTTGCATTTTCTTCATGTAGGAAGCAATATCCCAGTCTTTGTAGACATTTTTCACTCCATCTTTCTATTTAGAGGGGCTATATAATGCCCCATCCCACCCGTTTTTATTACTGTGTTTTGAGAGATTTAATTGCACCTGTGTTGACAATTAAATGATAATAATTGGAATTTGTTGTTGAATTACAGATGGGAATGTTATTTTTTGCCAATAAATGGTCATTTTGTACATTTCAAGGATTTCTGACCTTTTTTGTTCATAGTCAAACTCAGAACCTTGAGACATGTCAGGCCAGTAAGACCACATCCTGATACAGAACTGATGTAGATGTGTAAATGTCAGCTTAATGGTCAATATTTTCTTATCAAAATCTAGGATTTGTGGTGTTTGTTGCATTTATGTCACTTATAGAACAGTAAAATGTTAATTTTGCTCCTTTTCAGGCCTCTTTTATGTTGTCAACTATCTCATAACTACCTTTTTGACTTCATTTTTTAAGGCAATTGATGTAAAGGTCCAGACATCTTACTTCAGTACAATAATTGCAATAAAGATTTGTATGATGCTTCTGAGGTTTGAGATGTTGAAAACATTAAACTATTTCCAAATTTGTGAAAATTGTGTATTCTGTGACCCTTTTGTTAGAGAGGGGTGGACATAAGCCGAATATACCTTTTTTATTCTTCCAGCAAGGCCTATTTTAACCATAATTCATATTAATTGCACCTATTTTAGCTTCTGTGTACATATATTAGCCAGGGATGGTAAAACATATCTGTTAGACAGATTCCTTTGGTTATGTTAGCTCTGCAACCAAAGATAAGATTGATTCAGTCATTGACATTTTTAGGGGGTGGGGTTACATGTTTCAGTACAGACCTCTATAATTACAATCAATGCAATTTATTTGTGATTTTTCTGTTTGCATATTGTCCAGGAATTCCAAAAATATATTACTTGCCAGTCTGGCTATCTAAAAAAGTGGAAAATTCTTGGGTTTTTGACAGATGCTACATGTAAATTTTATACATTTTTCATGACATGGCAGTAAAAAAATATATTTTTGATAAAAATTCCAAATTATGAGTGTTTTCTATGTAGTTTGTTTGTAACTTGTCTAATTTTTTCACAGAGCTCAAATACTGCCTCTATTAAAAAAGATTTTTTAAATTTTAGCACAAAAGGCCCAGGGACCTGAGATGCACCACTGTACTTAAAGCAGCATGTATACTTAAAGGGCCATCATTTTTGCAGTTATTCTGAGATTTTGATTTCCTTTCACCAGCATGTTGCCAGAACATATGGGAAGCAAATACAAAAGGCCTTTTGGTGATATCCGAAGTTTCACCCCTATATAGGACACAGATCACCAAATATTCATGGGCAGTCACCCCACGAAACAAGGGCGAAAGTTATTTTTAGTCCTTCTCTCCCTTTCCCTTTTTCCTCCTTTTGCATGGCGATTTTTGTTGAATTTTTGGTGTAGAATCGAAGAAAAGGGTTTGAAAATACATTTTCTGCCAGGTTTTGGTGAATATTCATGATTTTGAGGCGGAAGGATACAAGAGTTGTGAGGTTGGTTACGTTGAAAGGGAGGGCCGAAAATTGCAAGGTTAGCTGTCTCTACTTCCAGCTTGTCTATCTCAAGTTTTTCATGAAGGACCTCATACATGCTTTTGGGCAAGAGTCTGCCACATGTTGCTCCATCTGTGGCAGAAAGCGTTTTTCCCAACGAATATTTGGGAAAAAGTTACAGCCGGTCTAAGAGACGAGAATTAACATTAAAGTCAATGGGGCAATAATTAGTGTTCTGTGGCCTATTGCAAATTTCTGAAATTCAGTTGGCCCTGGTTATTCTTCAATTCTGCATTCTATACATTGTGCTATTTCTTGATTCTGCTGAGCTATTCGACAATCCAAGTTTTCAGAGGGCTCAACTCAAAGAATTATGATATGGTCAAATTGGAAATATACAAGTAACTATGAACGTCACAGCAATACCTGTTTGATACTGCTTACCTTAAGTATGTTTGGAAAGTTGGTACGTCTCACTACACGCTGTTGGATTCTTTGTCAGTGACTTTGGAGTGTCTGTGCCAACAGCCAACTCTAATGTTCGTGGTGGCACGTAGTTCGAACCCGTCGTCCAAGTTGACCCGAAAGGTGTGCATTGACGGGAGACATAGCGGACCAAACCACATCATGTGGATTTTCAGAATGTCTCTGGTTAACCTTGCAGTGTGGAGTCGGGCTTTGTCATGCTGGAAAACCATCTACTGTATTGACGGAGGCAATGTTGAGCCAACAATGAATGCAACACCCGACGAAGGATTGTGTCATAGTAATGTTGAACATTGAGATTGACTAACAGGGACCTGAAGTTGAGGTTGATAGCAGGCCAAACCATGACTGCACCTCCCCCGAAACGACCCCTTTCCAGCACCCAGTTACGAGCAGGACGTTCACGTCGAGGTCAGTAGATGCAGTGACGTCAATCATGAAAACTAAGGTTGAATCAGTTGATCCGCAAATCTTCCATGATCTATGGGTGGACATTAAAATTTCTGGAGACACCTACCCGAGAAGCCACCTGAAGGGGCTTGCCAATAGCTCTGGCATTTTTCCTTAGTGATAATGTTAAAACTTTGACTTGTATTTAAAGGGGGAGCGCAGGGAATGCACGTGTGACACGGGGCTGCTTAAAATTGCGAAAAATGACAAGTGTTGCGTTTGCACCAACAAAGTTCATTACCAAAACTGATATCGGGTTCAAACCCACAACTCCACAAAAAGACACCCATCAAAAGTTGGACCGATGTGCAATGGATAGGAAAGCCCAAGGGAAGTTTTACCAGAAATATTTCATGAATTAGGCATTACGTTTTTAATGGCCTTGAGTTATTGGCATAGGAGCAGATAACTCTGAGAAAACCCATGATAAAAGCCCCAAATCCTACACCTGGTCAAAAACATCTAATAATGAACCCAGGACTGTTTTAGATAAGCCGGTTGGTCAACCTAACACCCACTATCATTGAAATAAATAAAGAACAAAATAATATGGATGATTAATTTTAATATCACGCCGGACCTGTATGACCAGAATAATTTACGATACAATAATCATCAGACAAGCTGATTATCAACCAATAGGGGCTGAGTAAAAACAGATCATATAGAGCAAGCACTATTCTTCTTAAGTCATGTTTATTCATAAACCCAGCAATCATTGGCCCTCTGGTAGTTGGAAACTTCAGAGTCTTTGAACCATAATTGAATTTCTTTCTTGGCACTCTCAACAGAATCACTACCGTGACATATATTTCTAAAAACAACAAATGATAAATAATATTGTGGAAATGTCGCTGTCTTATCAAACGGTAATGCCAATATGTCCAGGATTAAAGGGAAGCAACTGTAATAAGTGCACCATGTTTAAACTGGAAGTATACTGTTCGCTCTATTATCAAGTACACATCCCTTGTAATAAAAGTGTTCATGGAAAATCCATAGTGCACGTGCAAGGATATTCATATAATCAACTCCAAAAAGTCGTACACTACTGCGTTTGGGCGATGTAAACAGTTTTGTGGAGCCTTGTTTTGAGCTTCAGTTTACGGTTTCTAAGGAGACTGTCAAAATCGTTATGTTTGAAAATGACATATGCCTTGTACACTGGTACAATAATTATATATATATATATATATATATCTGTTATGTGCACCGACAATTACCTGGTAGAAAAAAGGTTTGACCTTCAACTTCTTTTGAATAGTATATAAAGCACCACTTCCATTGGAATTAAAGTACAAACCATAAAAAGACAAAGTATATTAATTTCATATGTAATTCCAGCTTTTCTTTTTTTTTGTACAGACAATACATACCTTCCCATATCAATACTGTAATCACCTCGGATTGAACCAGGTTTGGAATTTAATGGGTTTGTTTCGCCTAACATGGCTCTACCTTGTTTTACAACATCTAAGCCTTCCCATACCTAAACATAATATAAATATATCAGATGACACTTATGTAGTATGAGTAAGGAAACAAGTTTGAACATTCTTAGCCAATCAAATTGCTTATCGCTCTGCTTACTTTGATCACAAGATGCTCATTATTGAACTTAGTCAAGGTATTGATGTAATGAAACTATACACCAAATTTCATGACTCTTACTTACCTGTATTAGAATTAAAGTTATCATGTTCCAAAGCTGTTGTTAAAATTGAAACACCAAATAATCACCACTCGGATTAATCACTAGTAGTAAATAAAGATCAACTAATCATTAATCTAAGACAATTGATTATCAGCCAGTTGATTAACTTATACCATGTGACCGACACTCAATGTCAATTGTAATGGATATTCGAGGATAAATACAATTACAATTTTAAGATTTCTTTCTGTCAGTCCCAAAAAGAATCACCAGTACCGCAAACCATTATTGCTAAAATCAAATTTTAATCACCACTTTCATATTCTTATCGCGAATTGAAACTGACAGTGTCAGCTTTGGTACACACAGGGCCATTTTTCGTCCATCTGAACAACCAGACAGCTGTCCTCGTGAGTACCAATGACAAGGGGGGAAACCACACCAGAAAACTGGAATCTCATTAAAACATACAACAATTTTATCTCACCATGGCAACAAGTGGTCCAGAGGACATAAATTTAACCAAACCAGCAAAGAAAGGTTTTGCTGATAAATCAGCATAATGTTTCTTCAGATGCTCTTCAGTTGCCTGAAAGTAAATACAAGAATTTCATCAGTAAAGTACCATAGGTTTAAAAGTTGATGAGAGGAGACTTTCTCAACTTAGATATTGATATTTGGTATCCTTTAATATTCAGAATGAGAAATACCTAGCTGTCTATGTAGGGCTGGATCAAACTTGTGTGGGTTGAGCAGTGGACAATTCAGAAAAATAAGGGGTATCAGTATGGTCCAGAAAATAACCCTACAATATACGTCCACATTCCTGCTTTGATTGATATGGTACTTTGTCAAGAAGGCTGGGCGTTTGGTTTGTTTAGCATTGAGGGTCGTGCATGAACATCAATAGTTGCAGTCCTTAGAGTGTAAGTTAATGTTAAGGAATAAGTATACCAAGATAATCCATTCAGAATTGTGGCTTTCAGATGCTAAGGGCAAAAAATGGCCGTGGCTCTGCCCCTGGTGGTTGGGAAATTGACCAAAATCAATAGGGGACGCCCTCAGGCTATATAGAATACATATGCCAAGTACCAAGCTGATTCATTAAGAAATGCGGCCTGTAACCGACAAACACAAAAATTGGGCTTGACTGGGGTCGAGACATGTAGCTGTCGTCCGGAGGAAACCCACGAGGTTGAGAAGGCGACCCTATCTCCATGCCACATACGCTCACCCCAGGGCTCGAAACCACAGCCGCAAGCCAGAGGTGACCGGCCAGATAGAAGCCATCCCAACCCCCCAATGATCATACAATTAAATTTATTATAAATAATAGTTATCGTGTCCCAAAGAATCAACAAATCAAATCAGTTATACCCTAAGCAGAAAATGCTTATAGGGTGTGACGGATGGACAGACAGACGAACCATTTTAATAGTCTCCCCCTTTCTTCAAAAGGCGGGTGACAAAAAGATCGGTGAACAACAAAACAATGATCATACAAACAATACAATTAAATTTATTACAAATCATCAGTAATTTCGATCTGAAATCAAATAACAAAATAGTCAACGAGTATTAGCTATTTCTTCCATACGATTAAATTGTGTGCGAGTCTTATTCTTAGTTGTGTACGAGTCCTATTCTTAGTTGTGGACGACATCACTTGTGGACAACTTGATTGCTACCCATCAAGAATATTTACTCAAATTTGTTCACATTATTTTAACTAAAACATAGCCTTTTATAATACTTTTGATCTTTTAATTAACAATGACTAATTAAGTGTTTGGAAATAAGTGCTTTACTTGCAAATAAATATAACAATACAATATTACATTCAAGCACAATCTCAACATAAAAATAAAACAGACTATCAAAAAAAAAAAAAAAAAATAAAAAGAAAAATTTTTCGGTTTTCGCGGGTGGGGAAAAGCCGGAAGTGTGCTTGCGGCGAATAAGTTAACTCAGAAACCGAAGAGCGTCAAATTAATTAGGCGCAATGACGAGTTGCCTCCCATTGCACACAATTAACAATGACTAAGTGTTTGGAAATAAGTGCTTTACTTGTAAATAAATATAACAATACAATATTACATTCAAGCACAATCTCCATACGAAGTCGCCAAACACGAATTAAATAAATACAAACATAACAAAAGCCTAGCTGGCAAACAAAGCAAATAATTACAAATGGGATAAAAAAGAATTCATGGTGGAAGTGACATCATACATATCAACGCTTGCCTGTTTAATGTAATTTTGATAGCAATCACTACGCAAATCACCATGGTGCTTTAGTAATACCTCCGACACACCAGCCTTAGCAGCAAGAGTCGCCCCACCATGTCGCAAAGAATGAAAAGTGTACAAATTAAAATCTAATCCAACCATGAGCGAAATTTCTTGAAAGCGTTTAAGTAAAACAGGCTTTGACAAAGGCACTAACAAACCAGCCTTAGGAACAGTAAAAAGGGGATCCGACTGGCCTGCTGGAATCAAACGTGTCATGTGCAGAAACGCTTGACGGGGACACAATTTAGAAATTACAGATCTACTAATGGAAAGTTGATGTTCAAAATCATGAGTCTGGCGAGTCTTGGACCAAACAATTTTGACTAGAAGACCAAAATCAGTTACCTGAACACAACCTCTAGTTAATTGCTCATGTGGATTAAAAGAGGAGGCCGAGCGACTCAAAAGATTTGAAGCCCTTAACATACCAAAAAATAGGTTGCCAGGCAACGAAACATACGCCCTCACAGCAGCCAAATCGTCCGGGCAGTCAACAAGAGTTGTCGCATATTAAGGAATTATCAGAAAATCATTAGAATTTGTTTGGTTTTTATAATCAAACGTTTTTTTTTTTAAATCAGATAATAATTGTGACCTCCAGAGGCACAACAAGCTAAAAAGGGTGATTTTTCGTACAATCAGGGGACATAATTCAGGAAGTAATGACCCGATGGGCGCTAATATCGAAAGGAACCAAGATCTTTAGGTTATAAACATACATGTCAAGTTTCATCAAAATCGATTCAAAATTGTGACCTCTATAGGGTCCACAACCTTGATATAACATATTTTCACACTACTCGTGTACAAACGGCGGCCATTTTGTCCGTCAATTCTAGTCCGATTTTCACGTAATTCAAACTCTCTCTTCATTACCATGTAACGGTGATATAGTCAAACATTTTTTTAAATCGGATAATAATTTTGACCTCCAGAGGGACCAAAAGCGAACAAAAGCGATTTTTCGGACAATCCGGGGACATAATTCAGGAAGTTATGATCCAATGGTTGCAAATAACGAAATGAACCAAGATCTTTGGGTTATAAACATACATGTCAAGTTTCATCAAAATAGATTCAAAATCGTGACCTCTATAAGGTCCACAACCTTTATATAACATTTTCACACTATTCGCGTATAAACGGCGGCCATTTTGTCCGTCAATTTTGGTCCGATTTCCACAAAATTCTTACTCAACCTTCATAACCATGAAATGGTGATATAATCAAACGTTTTTTTAAATCGGATAACAATTTTGACCTCCAGGGGGACCACAAGCTAAAAAGGGCGATTTTTCGGACAATCAGGGGCCATAATTCAGGAAGTTACGATCCGATTGGCGCAAATATCGAAAGGAACCAAGATCTTTGGGTTATAAACATGCATTTCAAGTTTCATCCAAATCGGTTCACAATTGTGACCTCTACACTGTTCACAACCTTGATATAACATATTTTCACACTATTCGCGTACAAGTGGCGGCCATTTTGTCCATCAATTTTGGTCCGATTTTCACGAAATTTGAACTCAACCTTCATAACCATGTAACGGTGATATAATCAGACGTTTTTTTAAATCGGATAACAATTTTGACCTCCAGAGGGACCACAAGCTAAAAAGGGCGATTTTTCGGACAATCAGGGGCCATAATTCAGGAAGTTACGATTCAATTGGCGCAAATATCGAAAGGAACCAAGATCTTTGGTTTATAAACATGCATTTCAAGTTTCATCCAAATCGGTTCAAAATTGTGACCACTACACTGTTCACAAGCTAAAAACCGTGATTTTTCGTACAATCAGGGGCCATAACCCATGAAGTTACGGTCCGATACATGCCAATATCGAACGGAACCGAGATCTTAGGGTGATAAACCTATATTTTAAGTTTCATTGAAATCGGATAAAAATTGTGACCTGTAGACTGTTCACAAACAATTGTGGACGGACGTCCGTCCGGACAGACGGACGAACAGGGGCGACGACAATATACGTCCACATGAAAATGTGGGCGTATAAAAACGCCAGGGTCAGGAATGACCACAAACATGCATCGACATAATCATACAAATCTAACAAAGCAATGATTCGTAATAGGTGTTCAGGCAATAAAGGAAGCTTAGAGACTGGTACATAAATATTTAAATGACTCAAACCACGAATAGTGAGATTAAAGTCGGTAGAATTAAAACTACCACAATCAAAATTAAACAATGTATGCCAAGTTTTGAGACCAGATAGGTAATTCTTAATTGACGATATGCTCTTTAGACTGTGAGATAAACAACAAGCATAAGCACTTAAGACTGCAACTGTAGAAGGAAAGGGGGGATAACAATAATGTAAACAAAACAAAAAGTAAGCTCTTAATTGCGATCTCAAATTAGCATACGTCCCAGGTCTAAAGGCGGCTTTCTTCACCACCTTTACTTCTAATTTCAATAATTCACGACGGGAACTTAAACCTGCAATAAATGACAACTAAGTCAGCATAATTAGAACTAAATAAAAACAACATCCGTAAACATTGAAGGTGAAATATACCGCTCAGAAAACACATGCGGAAAAGTTAAAAATGTCATTATAAAACATTTGTGAAAAGTTATCAGAAACCGACCAACGGGAGAGGCAGTCAGAAAGTCTATTGTCTGCTGAAGTGACATAATCGATACGAATTTGTAAGTTATTATTGGCACAAATAAACCAAATTTGACGAGCCAGTTCCAATAAGTTCGCATCACGGCCAGTACCATTGTTCAGAATATGCATACACGCTTGATTATCACACAAAATTCTCACACGTTTGTTAGCCAATTGAGGAGCCCATAATTTAAGAGCAATGAAAATAGAGTACATTTCAAGAGCACTAATGTGCAATTCAGACAGTGATTCTGGCACAACACAATGAAAATACTCATGAGAATAGAAACAAATTCCACCTAAACCAGATAAGGAGGCGTCAGTCGAAAAGGCAGTGTCAGGTTCACCCATTGAATTTCTGGAATAAGAGAAATTCCATTATATTCGCGTAAAAAAGCAATCCACCAATTAATGTCTTTCTGAAAGTCCTCAGATAATCGTAGGCGAAAACGTTTATGGTTATGGCCACTACGCAACTAGACTGGCCCAGTCTCTTCTATTTATTTTACATTTCGATTTATATAAAAGTATTAATTTTTAGTAAACCAACACTTTCGTTTCCATTTGTATAAAAAAAAAATTGAGTAAACCTGTAACCAGCACCAGAGACTGGACAATTTGCGAGCTTCACAATAAAATGGGCGTTCCTTGTCCTGTTTTACGTTGTTCCTTATTAGGAATGATCGACAGTTGTCAAGCAAGCCCCGAGTCACGTGACACGAATTTATAAATGTAATGTCTAAGATAAATTAGGTTCGATATTTACCTTCATGAATCATGCGTCTCGAATGGAGTGCAAAGCAGTCATGCTGAAACCGTCTGCGGGCTGATGTCACGTTTTTGTTTCCATTCGCCATCGTCCCGATATGCATGAACTGGCTTCGTTAAGTTGTTATAATGATGTCGTGTGTAATTATTTATGTTCATTCACCTCATCCCATACGTTGTATCCGTTCATTCGACAGATATTGTCCGTCAACAAAATTCTTAGATCGTTAAAGTATCACTAAATAACAATAACTGTTATCCACAACAAACATCTCGCACCTACATCAGTTTGCCAGTGCAAATGCAGTAATCACGTGCACGACGTCACACGACCTACATAATGCAGATTGACCTACTAGATGAGAATGAAGCTCTATTTGCCCAGTCTCTAGAGATTACGGGGTTTTTTTCGTTTTTTTTTTGAGGGGACTGGCCAATTTTTGGTGTGTGGAGAAGACTGGCCACCAGTCTACTACGCAACAGCACTAACATTCTTGTAATAAATAAACGTCCGCTTCTAACACGTGCCACAAAGGAGAGTTTCCCAATAAGTTGTTGTAGAGCACGCAGAGAACACCGCTTCCTATTCCGAAAACCCATTAGCAATTCCAAAGTTTCAGAAATCTTCAGTTCCGGTATACAAACAGTAAAATCTACAGTATTGTATTCTTTCCCTAAAAAGGTTAGCACAGTGGAAGGGGAGACACACTTATCCACATTAATGTGTAATCCTAAATCTCGCAGAAGTTCCAACATAGTATAATAATCGGAAGAACTACAAAGGGGGTCACTCACACCACCAAAATCATCCACATAATTCACCACATAAATACTCTGATTCCATAACATATATGAAACAGCATTAGTAGTTCTCTGGCACGCCTGAGGAGAGGAACGCATTCCAAACATTAAACGACTATCCACATAAAACCCTCCCCTCCAAAACATGCCTTGGAGGTGTAAATCATGCGGGTCAAGACTAAGCTGGCGGAAGGCTCTAGATAAATCACACTTCCACAGATGGCAACCGCTGCCAAATTTATGTATGAGGGCAATAAATTCTTCATGCCCAGGATATTTTAGCTTAAAAGGTTCATCCAGGAAAAGCTCCAAAGGAATTCCACTGTTAATTGACAATTCATCTCCATATCAGCAGTCCACAATAACCTCCTATCAAAGTCACCCTTTGGCACAGTAAATAAAGGCGAAATAGCAAGATCACTAAATAAAGGATTGCTTTTAAAAGGTCCATAAAGAGCTCCCAACGCTATCTCTTTCTGTATAAATTTGTCAATAAACGGAGCAAACTGCGAATTCTCATTTTGATTTCGAAAAGGAGGGTTTGGTAAGGACTCTTTAACATAATTCAACGGCCACCCAAACTCGAGAAATTCCACAATTACTTTGTCATGATACTGTTCTAGTAACCGTTTCCAAAGTAAAATATTAAGGTCCGTAACAACTGGTATACAACAACCACTAAAATTCGGCTTCTGTGAGTTCACTATGAGGCTGTGAATCTGAACAAAATTGAGTTGGAAATCCCCCGAATTACGACCAAGGGGAACTGCAGGGTACACAAAGTCAGCCGAGCCAGCAGAGATAATAAACCAGGACGGATTATCTAAAGAACTATTATTAAAGTCTTCCTGAGAAAATTTATCTGGAAAAAAGCTTAAATCAAACACGCCTGGAAAATCAGGGGAAAAACTCACACCTGGAAGGTGGGACCCATTTATTAACACACCTGAAAAATCAGGGGAAAAACTCACACCAGGAAGGTGGGACTCGTTAATAAACACACCTGTCACAGGGGTAAAATTCTCACCAACAGTATGGGGAACACTAGCTTCAGTAGACAAAGCAGGAATCGAATATCAAGGCATTACTCCTGTACAATCCTTAGATGAATGCTGCACAGAGGGATCAGCCACATCTTTACCTTTGCGCACACATTTACGACAGATATGTAACAATTTCTTGTCGCCATAACTCCCATAATGATCTGTCGGTTGGTTGCAATTTCCCGCTTGATATGCTCCGCAGATAGGAGGGTGCTTAGATGAACGACTTTCTGTCTGTCTGTTATTATGGCGAATCGATGATGGGGATACCAATGTCCTGCCCTGTTCCTCTGAAAAACTATTTAACCATGTTTTTAGTCCCCTCTCTATGGCACGGAGAACTTCTGCATGGAAGTCCTTAATCTCTGTAAAAGGAAATTTGTCAACCAAATATAACAAGTTTATTAAATGCTGCTGACGAGCCCTTGCCACTGTCTTATGCTCTACACTATGAATAATATAAACTTCTCCTCGAATTAATTGAACAACACCAAAGTCATAATCCGTATAACACAAGGATTTCGTTTGGCCATACTCGTGCGGCCACGGAACGTCAAACTTTACCCTATCTTGAGCAGAACGAGCCTCCCCTGACACAGCTTTCTTCGTCTGCCTCTCCTTAAAAATGGTATATGGAATATATGATGGCACTAATACTTCACCTTGCTGATGAGGTGAACCTGAATCCGTGTCCTTAATACTGCCTTCACTTTCTGTTCCTTCATCGAGCATCAGGTGCTCTAATCTGGCAGCCCTGGATCCCAATGACTCATTAAGGCGTAGATCTGCCAATTGCGGTATTTCTCTCGTATACCTATGCGTAGGGTAACCATGACCTTCTGATTTAGATTTAGTAACTTTGACTTTACCACTTCCACTAGATTTCTGACCCTTTACCACTGGTTTGTCAACTTCTGTACTTGGCTTAGCCAACAATTCCCTTCTTTGACTTAAAATTTCCCCCTCTAAACTTTTATTTTGCAGTGTTAATTCTGCTATTGATCGCTCTAAAGACTCCAAGTCACGTACATCACCGACTTTGACTGTCCGAAGCTTTGGTCTAGCACCGCTACCGTAAGAAATGTTTGATGGGGTATTAGTGGCACTTTCCTGCGTGTCACCCACAATGAAATCGTCCAATCTTCCCGGCAAGCGCCTATTTCGATGCGTTGCCATTGTACTGAGATCTAATTGCTTTAATTAGTAATATTTCCCATCTTAAAATCAAAAAAGAAAAATTTCGGTTTTCGCGGGTGGGGAAAAGCCGGAAGTGTGCTTGCGGCGAATAAGTTAACTCAGAAACCGAAGAGCGTCAAATTAATTAGGCGCAATGACGAGTTGCCTCCCATTGCACACAATGGGACAATAACACTCTTGCTGGCTTGGTAGCTCCAGAAAATAAATAATACCCTTATTCTAAGTACTAAATGTTTAAGTGTCCTACCTGTTGTGAAAATTATCCATTACAACTTATTTTACTTGTCCAGAGGGTTCAAAAATATTTTAAAATCCAAGTCACATTTGAAAAGGTTTACGTTAGACTTTTCAAATCAATTGGTTGAATTTTTCCAATTTTATTAAATAGGTGTGTTAAGATGAAATTTATATCATCATTTAATTGGAATATTCTAAAATAATACGATTTGTTGACCAGAATGAAGATTGGGACATATTATTCAGTTACAACAAGAGTGTTATTGGGGCTTTAAACCGCTATCAGAAACAACAATAACTAGACCTGCATGCAGGAATGACGGGTTTCACTGGTGCCACGTCACTTTCGGTGCCACGTTACCCTTAAACATATGTCATTTCGATACCAATGAAACCATCAAACAGGTTTCCACATAAGCATTGTAAACATCAAATAAAATGGACGAAGAATCAACCAAATCCAGCAATATCAATTCATTTTATATATATGTTACTTGTAAGTGATCCTGGCAAAATTTCATTACTTCCGGTGATAATGAAAATGTTCAATTAGTTTTATGAAATCAGAAATGGCATAAGGCATCATAATGGCGAAAATTGTATGTAAATCGAATGAGAATTGTCACTTTTATAGACCAAAAACCTTGAAAAGTGACTTGTAGAAAATCGTCTATTTCTCGGCAACCGTACACGATAAAAACTATCTTTTGGTATCTATATGATCGTATGGGTTCAATCCATTTGTTGACTGGAATCAAATATCATAATTTGAAATATATTACAAATCAGACTCATTTGAAAAAAATGTCTGTTTTGAAGGCTAAAAATACAGTTTTTGCCAAAATGACATTACTTCCGGTGATACTGAAAATGTTAAATTAGTTCTATGAAATCATAAATGACACAAGATATCATATGGTGAAAATTTTATGAAAATCGAATAATAACTGACACTTTTATAGACCGAAAACCTTGAAAAGTGACTTAAGGAAAATCGCCCATTTCTCTGCAACCGTACAAGTTAGAAACCATTTTGTGGTATCTGTATGATCGTATGGGTTCAATCTATTTGATCAATAGAATCAAATATCACAATTTGAAAAAAATAACAAATACGACTCATTTGAATAAAATATTGTTTTTTGAGGGCTAAAATTTAAGTTTTGAGCAAATGACGTCATTTCCGGTGGCAGCGCAAGGGGTAAAATGGTTTGACATAGTCCACTATGGCATTAGGCATCCAATGGCGAAAGAAAATTGAAAATCGAATAATAATTGATTCTTTTACAGCCAAAATTACGTGAAAAGTGACTCATGCAAAATTGCCTATTTCTCGGCAACTGCTTATATTACAAACTAATTTTTACATACATTCTCTTCGTATGGATTATAGCTACAAGTTTATAAAAGTTACGTAAAAATATTTTAAAATCTGAAAAGCCTGAATGAGTTGTAAATAGGTCAATTTTACGCCTTTTTTCACCTCTTAATCCAATTTGCTAGAAAATGAAAAAGAAATTAAAAAAACTGCTTCCGACATTTTTTGCGCCTTTAAAGGACACACTCTTTGAGTCATATAATTTTTCAAAAAAATAATATTTGTTTTCAAAAAATGTACCTAACTGTCAAAATTGTAGTTTTTGGTAAAATTATGCCACTTCCGGTGCCGACAGATAATACTTTTGGTAATAAAAAAAATGACAATTGAGACAACGAAGCATATGAACTTTGTTTTATACAAATCGAACAATAAAAAATTAATCTAGGACTGAAAAACTGAATTAGCCAATGGAGGCCAAGGAAAACTACTGAGACAAAATTTTTTAACATTTTTGCGCAAGTCAGATGACTCTTTAATTCTGTGTCCAACACGACTAAAAAATATTCATAAATAAAAAAGTTTTTTGTAAAATTTTAAATTTCCGAAATTTGGCGCCTAATATCTTCGAAGATTTGCCGAAAATCAAAAATCGAAAGTAGCGCAGCTATGTGCCCCGTCTCCAGCTATGCCAAAATGTATCGAAAGTTAAAATCCCATGATTATTGTTAAAATTACCGCAATATTTCTAAAAACGATAACTTCGGTGATTTCGGACATTTCGCATTGTCGCAGAACGTTCAAAATAGCTTTATCCTCTAAGTCACACCCACTTTCCCAGTAAAACCGAAGAAATCGTAACGATGCGACACGTAGTTGCTGAGATCTACTCAAAACAAAAGAAGAATAATAATAATAATAATAACTAGACCTGCATGCAGGAATGACGGGTTTCACTGGTGCCACATCACTTTCGGTGCCACGTTACCCTTAAACATATGTCACTTCCGATACCAATGAAACCATCAAACAGGTTTCCACATAAGCATTGTAAACATCAAATAAAATGGACGAAGAATCAACCAAATCCAGCAATATCAATTCATTTTATATATATGTTACTTGTAAGTGATCCTGGCAAAATTTCATTACTTCCGGTGATAATGAAAATGTTCAATTAGTTTTATGAAATCAGAAATGGCATAAGGCATCATAATGGCGAAAATTGTATGTAAATCGAATGAGAATTGCCACTTTTATAGATCAAAAACCTTGAAAAGTGACTTGTAGAAAATCGTCTATTTCTCGGCAACCGTACACGATAAAAACTATCTTTTGGTATCTATATGATCGTATGGGTTCAATCCATTTGTTGATTGGAATCAAATATCATAATTTGAAATATATTACAAATCAGACTCATTTGAAAAAAATGTCTGTTTTGAAGGCTAAAAATACAGTTTTTGCCAAAATGACATTACTTCCGGTGATACTGAAAATGTTAAATTAGTTCTATGAAATCATAAATGACACAAGATATCATATGGTGAAAATTTTATGAAAATCGAATAATAACTGACACTTTTATAGACCAAAAACCTTGAAAAGTGACTTAAGGAAAATCGCCCATTTCTCTGCAACCGTACAAGTTAGAAACCATTTTGTGGTATCTGTATGATCGTATGGGTTCAATCTATTTGATCAATAGAATCAAATATCACAATTTGAAAAAAATAACAAATACGACTCATTTGAATAAAATATTGTTTTTTGAAGGCTAAAATTTAAGTTTTGAGCAAATGACGTCATTTCCGGTGGCAGCGCAAGGGGTAAAATGGTTTGACATAGTCCACTATGGCATTAGGCATCCAATGGCGAAAGAAAATTGAAAATCGAATAATAATTGATTCTTTTACAGCCAAAATTACGTGAAAAGTGGCTCATGCAAAATTGCCTATTTCTCGGCAACTGCTTATATTACAAACTAATTTTCACATACATTCTCTTCGTATGGATTATAGCTACAAGTTTATAAAAGTTACGTAAAAATATTTTAAAATCTGAAAAGCCTGAATGAGTTGTAAATAGGTCAATTTTACGCCTTTTTTCACCTCTTAATCCAATTTGCTAGAAAATGAAAAAGAAATTAAAAAAACTGCTTCCGACATTTTTTGCGCCTTTAAAGGACACACTCTTTGAGTCATATAATTTTTCAAAAAAATAATATTTGTTTTCAAAAAATGTACCTAACTGTCAAAATTGTAGTTTTTGGTAAAATTATGCCACTTCCGGTGCCGAAAGATAATACTTTTGGTAATAAAAAAAATGACAATTGAGACAACGAAGCATATGAACTTTGTTTTATACAAATCGAACAATAAAAAATTAATCTAGGACTGAAAAACTGAATTAGCCAATGGAGGCCAAGGAAAACTACTGAGACAAAATTTTTTAACATTTTTGCGCAAGTCAGATGACTCTTTAATTCTGTGCACAACACGACTAAAAAATATTCATAAATAAAAAAGTTTTTTGTAAAATTTTAAATTTCCGAAATTTGGCGCCTAATATCTTCGACGATTTGCCGAAAATCAAAAATCGAAAGTAGCGCAGCTATGTGCCCTGTCTCCAGCTATGCCAAAATGTATCGAAAGTTAAAATCCCATGATTATTGTTAAAATTACCGCAATATTTGTAAAAACGATAACTTCGGTGATTTCGGACATTTCGCATTGTCGCAGAACGTTCAAAATAGCTTTATCCTCTTAGTCACACCCACTTTCCCAGTAAAACCGAAGAAATCGTAACGATGCGACACGTAGTTGCTGAGATCTACTCAAAACAAAAGAAGAATAATAATAATAATAAGAATAATAATTTTAACAAAAACAATAGTGTTTCACACAAGCTTCGCAGTGTGAAACCCTAATAAGAATAATAATTTTAACAAAAACAATAGTGTTTCACACAAGCTTCGCAGTGTGAAACCCTAATAAGAAACTATGTGCAAAGTTTTGTATTTCTTGAACAAATATATTTCTCAGAAACAGTAATTGAAAGTTGAGCAAATTCTCAACTTAAGTCTGAGAATGATTTGTGAACTCGGGGCCAGACTAGACATGTCACGTAATGTCATTCATGTAGTTTATGTCAATAAGACTAGACTACAAATAAAATCATGCTTCAAAGACAAGGGTAGGGAATAATTATACCTGTTCCATCTTCAGGGCCACCAATTTATATCCCCTCTTCTCAAACCTGGCGATTATGTCACCAACAAGTCCACGCTGGACGCCATCGGGTTTGACGGCAATAAATGTACGTTCGGTTTTTGGTGAATCAGACATGCTTTTAACAAATGCTGCAAAGATGTTCAGGAGCAAGGCAACCATCAACCATCCACAAAACGAGACGTGAGCAGAGAGGATATGCGAAGTCACGTGTTTCACTAACCGGTGTAATCTAGGGGGCGCTCGAAGAATTTAGTGTGGATTATCAAGTCTATACTTAATGTTAAATGACATAAATGACAACCAAGGCTACGGATAGAAGGGGAAAAACTCTATTAAATTGATTACCTGGATACAGACCACATTTTAAGGTCCTATTGATTCCAGTCTCTACACTCCCAAACACCTTTTTAGGGACAAATAATCGAATAAATGCTCATTTTACTCCAACTTCCTCCATTGTTACAGTTGGCAACTCAAAACAAAACTAAATATATCCAATCAACAAAAAATATAGACCTACAATTTTATTTTAATAATTCACTTGCATGCAAGACCAAGGGTCTTTGTTGGTAGTTGGAACCAAAAAGTCACGACGACGTAGAAGTCTGAGATCCACAGATCCACCCGTGACACGCCAGTCTATATGGTTCACATAATTTTAGCTAATTTCTTGTTGAATCATGTAAGGTCCATGGTTGTCATTAAAGAATCTGACATTATAAACACTTTTAAATTCTTTAAATTATATATTATAATTATATTACATAACATTAAGTAGGAGGTGGATGAGTTCAGTAGTAAGATGCTGGCTCACCAACAAGAAGGTCTCTGGTTATCTCCATGTCTTGGCCGAGAAAGTTCTTCAGGATTTTCTTGCATGGTTCCTGTTATCATTGGAGAATACTTCTAGTCATTCGGATGGGATAAAAAAATGAAGTTGTGGACAAAAGACCTCTTGGCAGTTGGAATTCAAAGAAACATAAATTTGGCTCTTAATGGTGTATATGCCAGTCTTCATTAACCATGTTGTCTTCATTAACCAAGTCGTCCTAATTAACCAAGTCATCTCCATTAACCAAGTCGAAGCAGAAAATTAGGACATTAAACCATATGATTTCATTTCATTATATTTATTGCATTTAATATGAAATATTGAGACACACAGTCTATGTAATACATCAAATATAACATCATCATAACTTAATAAATAAATAAATAAACATTCATTCAAAAACAATTTAACAACACTGGATAATTCTGTTCTTTTAAATCTTAATTAAATCATTTCATGAAGGGTCTGTCAAACAGAAACGTTATGAAGATGAATAACCCACCTACATGTGTTTTTGTACAGCTGTTGTAGCAAGATTTTTAAATATCTTAATGTCTACTCTCTCCACTAGCATCTTCGTTTGATCCAGCAAATAAATAAACAAAAACACTCAATGACAAATACATGTAATTTAGCAAGACATGATATTTATCTTCTTTTAATTAAATATTAGACAGTTCAAATTTCCTGGTTTACCAAAATCACTTGCAAACTACAATGGTTCAGTTACGTTTAGTATTTACAAAGATATGTAGAATTGAAGTTTCATCCATCTATGCTGCTCCCAATGTAAAAAGCCAAACATTTTGTTGTCCACAAAAATTTAATGATAGGACTGTTTTAAATACAATTGAATCCAAACTGGGAAATTATTTAGTGTTGGTATTTTGATTTTGTCATCTTATGTAAATGTTCAATAATCAGAATACCTATTAGCCTGGATTAACACTATAAACCTCAGAATGCCTTGTTCGGCATTTCTGTCCAAACGAGGTAAAAAAAAAAATGCCTCGTTGTCTGCAGTACCAAAACAAGGTTTTTTAAATTGCCCTGTTTTTGGAACGAGGTATTTTTCAGAACGAGGCTTGGTAAAAATGCCTTGTTTACTAAACGTGTTTCTTTTCAAGATAGTTATTAGCGGTATTTGCTATCAGCGAATTGGTAAAAATTAAAATTTATGTTATCTACCTCACTAACTGTAAACAAATGTTATTTTGGTGGTTAACTAATTGTAGAATCAGAGATTTTTTAAATGTTGTATTTGAAAAATGTGGAGGTTTGCAAGATTCAATAGGTGTAGATGACCAATATATAATTTGTTGTTACTTCATGTTTGGATTTGGTCGTTTTTTATAAATTAATAACAAAATGGCTACTTCAATAATCTAATATTAATTAAGTAACCATAGTAATATAAAAATACAATTAACTAATCTGAATTATATACTTCATAACACAATTATTTTACATGTAATACTTTAAGTTTTTCTTTGGTTACAAGAAATTAAGATAATCATGAATGTTTGACAGTTCAACGTTTGATTCTGTTACCACAGTAATAACAGAATGAAAATATTAATTATAATCAAATTCTACCAGTTTATAAATAAAATAACACTGTTTACATATAAAAAAAATGAGCTAACATTAATATCACCTGAGATCACAGAATTTATAACCAAACGTAGAAGGAAGTCTAATTAATACAGCAATAATCAATTTCATGGATTGCTTTAAAAGCTGCTTATTAAACAGCTAAATTGCCATCTGGCTTATTAAACAGCTTAATTAGCATCTGGCTCATTGAACAGCTAAATTCAGCAAATTCAACAACTAGATCTCCATCCAGCTAATTCAACAGCTAGATCTCCATTCAGCTAATTAAACAACCAGATCTCCATCCAGCTAATTAAACAGCCAGTTCCCTATATGGCTTTTAAATAGAAAAAATTCCAGCCAGCTGATTAAACAGTCAAATCTCAACCAAGCTATTCAAACAGCTAAATTCCTATCCAGCTAACTGAGCATTAAATCTCCTTCTCAATATACAAGTAGGCCTAGGTTTAAAATTAATCTGACTGAGAATTATTATCACAATCGCTCAGATTAACAGGTATTGCACTTATTTAATGAAAACTGTTTCTGGAATGCACAATGTTTGGTCAGTACACAGAATGTCTTTGGAAACTATTCACCACCCCCTCGGTTGTGGTTGTTTGTCATGATATTTGCAGAAGGTATGAGTTATAGCTGTGGTGGTGGATCTACTGGAGATTTAATATGTTCTAGCTCAGGACATAATTCCCACAAAAATACCTGTAATAAACTCTGAAATATACAAATACTTGTAATAAACTTTGAAATATACAAAAATACTTCAATAAACTTTGAAATATAGAATAATTTGAGACTGATGTTGACATAGTTAATGAAAGTGTTGAACATTCCAAGCTGATGATAATCTTTATTCTTTTAAGTGGCATTCATTAATTGAGAAACACATTAAAAGAACACAATTTTTATGGGAAGGTGTGAGATGAGATTTCTCCATTAGTGGTTAGATATGATGTATATAATGAAATCTCTTTTTCGAAATACTAAGACTTGATTGGTTTGTTTACTAATTTTAATTTGGCTTACATAGAAAATCTGTTTGTTGAGTCTGATATCTTGCATAACTTCAAACATTTTAATGGTACCATGTTTAGCATTATCTTCACCAACTAAATTCTTCAGAGCATCTGTCAAGAGAAATAATACACACAGTAGAAACTAGAGAGAGATAGAGAGAAAGAGAGAGAGAGAGATGGGCTTTAACATCAACTCAACACAAACTAGGTCATTTCGGTATTAATGTCATTCGCTTGTGCACTGAGATCTTTAGCGGTGGGAAGAAACTGGAGGACCCAGAGAAAATCCACGTGGTTGAACAGACGACCCTACTCCTTGTCACATACAAGCGGGCAGTTGAAACCAAGTCACTTTACTCAATGACAGACTCTTTGATCCAATGCACATTTGGCCACTCAACCCCCAGTAGAAACAAATCTATAGACCTGCTTTAATCTAGAAGTGGACATATCTTTCGGAATGCGATTACTGTTAACTTCCCTACCACACCTCTTGACTCAATGACAGACCTTATGATCAAACATGCACTTGTTAACCATTCAATCACCCCATCCCCCATACGGTAAGAATGATTTGTAAGGCTCAGTTCCTCATGGTTTACAGTGTGAGGTGTTTCAGTATCTTTTCAACATGTCCTAATCTATTGAAGAAATCTTTGTAAGGCTCAATTCATAATTGTATCTAACAGATGATCTAAATAGGTATCAGTGAATATATCTTTCAAAAGAAAATTCTAAAACTGAATTCTGTTTCCAGTTTACCTGGGACGTTTGCCAAAAACTTTTCTTTAGCAGCTACTCTGGTGGCCATTTTTTCTTCGTCAGTTCTAGGTGGTGCTGCGCCTGCTAGTTTACCGTCTGTCCACATGGAATCTTTAAACAGCTGAATATAGTAAATTATCATGGACTCAGAAAACACCCAATCCACCGTTTCATGGAGCTGCCTGGAATTTAAAAAAACAATTCCTATTTTTATGTTTGTCCCAAAATGACCCACTTAGTGCCCTGCGGACATTAACCGAATTTCTCTGCTTCTTTCCATAAATAGTGTTTTGATTCCCTGGTTGTATGTGACAAGGGTTAGGGTCACCTGAGCAATCTCAAAGGTTTTTTTTCACGTCTTCGGATTCCTCCCACTGCTAAAGACCTACGCGAATTATTGAAATAAAATTGAACCATTTGTAAGTCCCGAAATATTGTGTTGTGTTTACATTAAACACCATTTCTCTTTCTCCATAGATGGAAATAACAATCTGTATTCAGCTGAGAATTAGAATATCATGAAGGATTTAGAGAGAGAGAGAGAGAGAGAGAGGGGGTTAACGTCTACTCGACACAAACTAGTTCATTTTGGGACTAATATATGGTTTAATTTTATTTCAATAATTCGCTTGCGCGTAGGTGTCTTAAGAAAACGCCCCTATCTCCATGCCGAATACGCTCACACCATTGATCGAAACCATAGCTGCAAGCCTGAGGTGACCTGCCAGCTAGAGGTCGAAGCGCGGCACTCTAGACCACTAGGCCATCCCAATCCCCATGAAGGATTTAGACCTAACAAGTCATGAATAGATACATACCTATTGATGGAGCGACCAAAAGTTACTTCAACAAAAGTTATAAAACTTTTCCGTAGCCACTTAAACATTCCACGTAACTCAAACACTTCATTCATAAATCTGTAGAGAGGTTTAGCGATAGAATCTCGACTGATATCATCTTTATTGCTGGATAAACAAACATACAGAATAGTTATTCAGTCATAATTTCATATTTATTAACAACAGGACTTAGATAGAGATAAACCAAAGAATTAACAATTTAACAGAACAAAACATAGTGAAAGCTTGAAAGACTGTGGTACATTAAAAAAGACTAGCTAAACAAAATGTAGAAAAGATTAAATCAGTAATATATAAGGTAAAAATATAGATATAAAATAAAAAACGTCCGGAGTAAAAAAGGAAAAGCACTGCAAAAATATAGTAAAGCAAACAGGTGACAGCAATTGTGGTGGATTGAGGTGAATTGAAATCCTGATTCATTTATATCTCTCTTTTCTAGCATAAGATAAAAGTTGAAATAACATCTTTATTATCTACATCTCATAACAAGATATACCCACTGCCATTTGGTATACCAACTTCCATGGGAATGATTCTGTCCACTATTATGAGGTTGCCCTGCTGCCCAAATGCCAAGATCCACTGGTTTCAATCATTGACAAAATATTTACTAAAACGTATACTAGACAGAGAGAGAGAAATGGGGTTTAACGTTCACTCAACACAAACTAGGTCATTTCGGGACTAACATATGGTTTTAATTTTATTTCAATAATTCGGTTGCACATAGGGGTCTTTAGCAGTGGGAGGAAACCGGAGTGCCCGGAGGAAACCCACAAGGTTGGGAAGGCGCCCCTATCTCCATGCCACATACGCTCACACCAGGGCTCGAAACCACAGCCGCAAGCCAGAGGTGACCGGCCAGCTAGAGGTTGAAGCGCGGCACTCTAGACCACTAGGCCATCCCAACCCCCCAAAACGTATACTAGATGTAGTGACAAAAGAGAAATTTAAATAAACCACAGATTTCTAGTGTTCTATGAATAAATGTTCTATGCTAGGTAATAAATACAAGAAGGAATGCAGTAAATATTGTAAGGCAAACTGGAATACAAAGTAAAATAAGAAATAGAAACCATACAAATCAAACACTCAAACCTTCTATTTGTGCCAATTTGCTTCTGTATCACAAGCAACTCATTCATTGGAAGCAGGTCTTAAATAAACCTATTTCACACACACTTTTGTTTTATAGGACACAGTTTGTTGAACATGAACATGAAAAACTATTTTTAGTAAAAGGATTAAAATAAATCAACAAATTAAGTAATAGCTGCCACTGGATAACAAATTAAACAACAAATAAAATAATGGCTGCCCATAATAATCATCTTGCCCTTCTGCTTGTTTGACCATGGACTTTATCATATATCATAAGGTCCATGGTTTGACTATAATTTATATAGCCTCAGTATCCTCTGCGACCATACTCCATTCCACTCCACCAACACTGGGTTCATCCATAGGGGAGACATGTATTCAAATTATCTACACTTGATGATGTGCTATATCTACTGATCGACCAATCAAAATTTGTTTTTAAATACATAAAAAAAACTGACATAAAAACATCTTCTGTATGTTTAGGACATCTTTTTGTGTGCATTTCACGTCTCTTATTTATATTAAATTGCAAATTTTTCATAATTAATCGAACAAGCCGTCATATTGGTGATGACTGGTTTGTAAGCTGTGTTTTGATTGGTTCATAGAATGAAGCTACGAACAAGGACAAATAATTTGAATATGTGAATACCCCTTGAATGAACCTAAGGTATAGTGGAGTAGAACGGAATGGGACCATTGAGGATACCGAGAATGTCAGTGATAAGGATTGGACTATAATTGTCGAGAATCAGATCAGGGACAAACTGTATATATGACAGGCCCCTTAGAAAAGATCTAACTCTTACAACTGCCAATGTTCATCTACATATTTCTGTCGAATGAGCTGGGTATGTGAAATTTTTACATTAAAATTTAAAAAAAAATCAAATAATCTTTGATATTTTTATTTGAATGAAATTTAATTTTTGCACCTATTTTTCCCAGTCCGTGGAATATATTCTTGGTGGATTAAGACTGAATACCATTATACCAATGTGTCTGACTGAATTATTCTATAATGACAAACGAAATGAAATAGGGTTTAACATTCTGCAGTGACCCGGATAATGAAGATGGGCATACACCATACGGTGTGCTATATGGGAAACTTTACCCAGAGAGTGGCACTACGGCCTACTGAATCCCAACAATAAAGAATTAATATGCATGCCAATATGTACAAAGGAGGACCCCATTTTTACCCATACAAAAACTATACACAACCCTTACAGGTCCTCCTTCCTGCATCACTGACAAGGGGGAGACCATGCCGAGAAATCTCAAGGAACTTTTGCAGTCTACACAGGGATAAAACACGGGATCGCCACCATGGCTCAACTGTCATGACGATATAAGAGTCATGTATATCTTGATTAAAATAAAGATCTACATTTTGTTTTTTTTTTATAATTTGGATGTCTCCGCTACATAAAGATCTTACTGGTTATGAGGGGAAATCTCATCAAAAATATTTCCCAGAATCATGTACATGCCTCAAGTAAAAATTTAATAAACAGACAATTTCATTGGCTAATCCCTTACACCAAACAGACCATTTCATTGGCTTATCCCCTTTAGATCAAACATTTATTTGACTAATTCATAACATCAAACTTAAAAAGTTGTTAAGTGTCATTCCATGAGAAAACCATGCAAAATCATGCAGAATCGGGAAGGTGGGGGGTCGGCAGATCGAGTTCATCTTAGGGGGATTTTATGGACTCCTCAAGACTACTTCACAGCCAGAAGAACCGATCTCAAAATTTAACCGTTATTGAGATACAGCCTCGGGCTGATTTTTGGCCAATTTTGCCCTTTTTCAGGTCATTTTTGGTCAATTTTCAGCCACTTATTCTGGTGAGTCTAGGGTTTGGATGAAAATAGTGGTGGTTGGTGATGTTAGTGGGGGTCTTCCTGTGCCCCAATATACAGACCTTAAGGTCACATCTATTCTCTGGGAGTAATGGTCAGCAAAATTCTAACATATGGCGAATAAAGTAGAAAATGTACACCGTCGAAGATTAGCCCTATTTTCTATGATGCGGGGGTAGGTCAAAATATCGAAATGGTTTTATGCACAGCTTGACCCCCTCTATTGATATAAGAAATAAAATCTCTGTCACCTCGTTTCATTCAATGCGAAATCATGAGTCAAAGTTGGTGAATTTTCCATATTATAAATCTCTGATTCTCTGAAATGACCAACTACTTTCATACAGGGTAAGCCAGCTTTCTCCAATTCTTCGCCAAATCATTCGCCCATGCTTGCTGGTAGCAGCAGTAAACCGGCTCGAGCAAAATTGGTCTATTTGATGAAGCTTGGTATCCAATGCAAGATGGCCGCGCCCGGGACCGCAGAAAATTGAGGTTTTTCTTCATTTTTGGCTATTGAATGTGGCACATATCCCACACATGAGAACTAAAATGACTTCATCCAATTGAAAGACTGTACTAAAAATATTAAAGTCCACTCTTTAGCACATAAAGTCCACTCTTAAGCACATTACGTAGCAATAAGTTATGTGAGAACCGAATTGGAACTGATTTCTTGACGTATGGTGGAAATTTTGATCTTAATGTGCTGCCTATTGCTACCGCTTGGATTTCAAACGCAATATTCCCAAAGGACGTAAACACCCACTGCATGGTACCACAGCTAAGGGAAATACATAGAAAAACCGTGCTGTGTCACTTAGAAACAGCTAAGTGAAATAAAATACTATTGACATAAGGAAGGAATAAAATTGTGTCTTTGCAATATCAATAAGAACCTTCTATGTGTGCTTGACCACAACTAATTTAGCAGAAAAGAGTTGTGCGGTATATTGGCCGAAAAGAGTTGTGCGGTGAACCTCGAGTTGACTGGGTAAAGCCATGGGTTTTAGAAGTCCCCAAACGTACTGCCTTGAGTGTGATATAGCTGTAATACCTTTACTGAAGGTGTTGGTTTTTTTTAACCTGGCAGCATTAAAAAATTCTTGTTCGTTTTACATTTTTTTCTTCTATTCTAGGTACATACCGGAAACTTACGCTATCCAAAATGAGGAAATGGACCGTGAAAAAAAACAGTCTAGTTCTTCAAATAAATAATATGGCATGGGGTCAGAAATTCAACTTCATCATATGATCATTTTCAGAGCCCAAAATGGATCTTGCCAGACCTTGTAAAACTACATGTGTACATGAAGGGGAGTCAAAATGTTGTATCAAGCATATTTTGCAAAATTCACTTTTTTTGCTTCGTCAGAATGAGAATTTTCTTGCGAATCTTGGATGTCGTATTTCTAAGCCAATAAAAAGAGGGTTTATAGATACTGTTTCAAAATGTCGTATATGGGGTGTTCCAAAAAAAGAAATTATTAAGAGCCAAAATGTTGTATTAAAATCAAATGAAATATAGTCAGTAGTGTTTTATGATTAAATACCTATTATTGAAATTATTGTTGAGGCTTTACTTTGTGAAATCTATGAAATTGAAGCAGGTAAAGGTGAATATTTTTCCTGAGATACGTCTTTGCTGTATAGAATTGCAAATAACGAGCTTTCACTCATTATTTCTGTACTAGATGTTGAGCTTGATCTGTGCAGATAGTTACATACTGTTTAAATGGCTACACATACATTTTGTAAATAAATATTTGAGAAAAGCTTCAGAAATATGACCTTTTACATACATCATTTTGGCGACGATTTTATAAGACATTTTGATTCTTATGCTTGTCCTGGACCACCTCTCAAAATATCAAACGCAACGTATATTAGCCATGGAAAATTTTCTTGTATCTAGTCTCCGAATGATGGACTGGCTGGTAACAGGGACCAGACTAGTTGATCAGTTGGACAATTGATTTGTAAAGAAAATTTTTCAAATTTTTATCCATGCAAATACTTAGAAAATAAATTTAGTAAATTATTTTATATGGAATAAGTTTAGAAAATTGTTTTATGCGGTTTGCAATTACTGCTGGAACTGATGACATCCCTCTCCCTTTTGGCAGTTATATGTACTAGTAGCTGTTACAGGAAGTGGAGGCGGTGTTTCGATTCTACTATCCATAGCTGCAGATGATGTAGTAGCAGTAGATTGATAATGGGTGTTAGAGGCACTACCAGTAGCTGCAGATGATGTAGCAGTGGGATGGATGTCATCAGTTCCCACAGTAATATCAAACCACGTGAAATAATTTAGTTTTTAAAGGCCTGTCAAGATCCATTTTGGGCTCTGGGAATGATCATATGATGAAGTTGAATTTTTGACCCTATACCATATTATTTATTTGAAGAACTAACCTGGCTCTTTTTACAGTTCATTTCCTCATTATTGACATTGTAACATTTCCAGTATATACCTAGAACAGAAGAAAAAAATTCTAAAATTAACAAGCTAGCCTCCAGTAAAGGTATTACAGCTATATCAGACTCAATGCAGCTAGTTTGAGGACTTCTGAAGTCCATCACTGAACTCAGTCAATTGTTGTCGATCACACATACAAGATCTTTTTTATCGATGCAATAGGAATAAACAGATTCTAAGTGACACATCAAGGTCTTTGTATGGATTCCCGTTATGGAATATTCCGTTTGAAACCGAGGCGGTAGCGATGGGCAGCACATATCACCTTTCCATCTAAACTCGACGAATCAAGATAAGAAAATACACTTCGTCAAGAAATCAGCTCTCATTCGGTTGTCACATCACTTAATGCTATGTAATGTGCTAAAGTGTGGACCTTAATTTGATGTCCTTATATTAGTACACTCTTAGTACTCAGCACAGTCTTTGTATGGATTCCCCATAGGTGTGGTACCATGCAGGGAATATTTACGTCCTTTTTCATTTGAGATCCAGGCGGTAGCGACTGGAAGCACAATAAGATCAAAATTTCCACTTCGTGAAGAAATCAGTTCATATTCGGTTCTCACACCTCGTATTGCTATGTTATGTGCTAAAGAGTGGACCTTAATGTTTAAAGTACAGTCTTTCAAGTGTATGAAGTCATTTTAGTTCTCATATGTTTGGATATCTGCCACATTCAATGGCCAAAAATGAAGAAAAACCTCAATTTTCTGCGATCCCGGGCGCGGCCATCTTGGATTGGATACCAAGCTTCATCAAAGTGACCAGTTTTGCTCGAACCGGTTTACTGCTGCTACCAGCGAGCATGGGCGAATGATTTGGCGAAGAATTGGAGAAAGCTGGCTTACCCTGTATGAAAGTAGTTGGTCATTTCATAGAGAATCGGAGATTTAAAATATGGAAAATTCACCAACTTTGACTCATGATTTCGCATTGAATGAAACGAGGTGACAGAGATTTTATTTCTTACATCGATAGAGGGGGTCGAGCTGTGCATAAAACCATTTCGATATTTTGACCTACCCTCGCATCATAGAAAATAGGGCTAATCTTCGAAGGTGTATATTTTCTATTTTGTTCGCCATATGATAGAATTTTGCTGACCATTACTCCCAGAGAATAGATGCGATCATAAGGTCTTTACATTGGGGCACAGGAAGACCCCCACTAACATCACCAACCAGCACTATTTTCATCCAAACCCTAGACTCGCCAGAATAGGTGGCTGAATATTGACCAAAAATGACGCGAAAAAGGGCCAAAATGTCCCAAAAACCAATCTGAGGCTATATCTCAATAACGATTAAATTTTGAGATCGGCTGTTCTGGCTGTGAAGTAGTCAAGAGCAGTCGATAAAATCCCCCCGAGATGAACTCAATCTGCCGACCCCCACCTTCCCACCTTCTGCATGGTTTTCTCGTGGAATGACTCTTAAGACTTGAGTGAGACATCTACTATAAAAAAAAAATGAACGACTTTCTGTGTACGACAGAGATCCGTTACCAGCTTGTATTTATTGTTAGTTGCTGTCCATTCACCATAAAAATCAAAGCCTAATTAAATTCTTGCCAACTTCTATTTCCGTCATTTAATCATAGCGTCTAGTGAACCATTTAACAGTTGATTGAAAGTTTCAACACTTGAGAAGCACTCCTTACATCACTCAAGGAAAAATTGTTGCCAGTTGAGGGTAACGTTACATTTTTTTCCTACGCATACCCCATGTGATATTTTCAAGGACTGCAGCATTTTTCTAGTAAAATTGAGTGTCTCATTTTTCAATATGTACCAGGGACTGAGGATGTGACCGGCTAAGAATACTCCTAAGAAATCATTATTGTTGGCGGGCCCGCTTGTATTGGAAATAGAGAAAAAAATGGGGTTTAACGTCCACTTGACACAAATTATGTCACTTAGGGACTAACATATGTCACAATTGTATTTCATTTTGAATGCACATGACGTCGGGCTCTTTAGCAGTGAGAGGAAACTAGAGTCTCATGTTCAAGTGGTGAATCGAAACCAAGCCACTTGACTCAATGACATACCTCATGATGCAATGTGCATATGTTAGCTATTCAACCACCTAACCCCCACACACCATTTGGAAATAACCACCAAATACTTTCATGGGAATGTGTCTTTAATGTATATATATTCATCTAAATAAGCTGCTGACATGGTATTCAGTCTCAATCATCCAGTACTAAGACATTTATAGCGCCATCCCTATCAAGGGTAGTTAAATAGTGGAAGGTCAAGATGGAGAAATGAAATCTAGGAGAAATACCTGTCTTCACCAAGAAAGAGAAAATCGTCATCACCGGTACTTGATGATTTAGAATCTGATCGTTTAGGGAGGCTACAGATGGCAGAAATAAATAAACATAGCAACAATACAATAAACATAAATATCACCATAGCAACAATATAAACACTACAATGTCTATCTAAAACATTATATTAATTATTGTCAACATCATATTAATGTTAAAATTATCTTCATCATATTAACGTTAAAATTATTTTCATCATATTAACGTTAAAATAATTGTCAACATCACATAAACACTAGATTTATTGTCAACATGTGGGAAGAAACCGGAGTACCCGGAGAAAACCCATGAGGTTGGACCCTACTCCTTGCCAAGCACAACCATGGATTTGAATTGAAACCATGCCAGTTGACTCATGGGCAGACTATATGATACAGCGCGCACGCTAACCCTTCAGCCATCCACTCCCACACACTCCCCTCACAGTATAACATAGAGAGTCGATTATGGTCAAGATAAGTTAATTAATGCAATAGGCAGATTTAGCTCTTGCATAATGTATGTTTAACACTAAAATTATTGTCGACATCTTATTAACACTAAAATTAAAGTCTGTGAAATGTTTGTCTGAGAAATTTTTAAATAGCAGGGATCTATTTTAATTATATATTAAAAAACTAATAAATATAAAATAACTGAAATATTACAGTAAATGTCTGCCACCACTATTAAATATAAATATAAGAAGAGGACAGTTCTAAAGCCCACCAACACCAAATGCAGAAAGATATAGAAAAAAGGTGTAAACTTGTACCATATAATACTTAATATAACACTTCCATATATTTCCATACATTAATATACACGCTTGTGTTCAGGTTTAAAATCGTGTAATTTACTTCAAGTGCAAGAACCAAGTGAAACATGAATAAAACATTACATGCTATACTAGATTTCAATCAATGTGAAATAGAAACAGTTGATCATTCTGCTCTCTGTATACATGTAGCTTATTGAACAGAGTACCCATATACCTGTGTGATATCACAACCACCATGTTAATTTGTTAATTACAGGTTATAAAATTTGTACTTTAGATTAAAACCCGAGGTTGTGCCATTTATGTACAAAATATTAACAGCTGATGTTCTCCTTTAACTAAATGTATTAGCAGGGAAGCAATTACACACTCAGGCTGACTGGTGAAACTACACATTCTGGCTGGTAAAACTCGCTCAGTTGAGAGAATATTTAAATGCTTTGATTGACTGGTAAAACTAGTTTAGTTGAGAGAATATCTGAACGCTTTGACAGACTGGTAAAACTAGCTCAATTGAGAGAGTATCTAATTGTTTTGACTGACTGGTAAAACTAGCTCACTTAAGAGAATATTTAAACACTCTGACTGGCTGGTAAACCTAGCTCAGTTGACTGAATATTTACACACTATGACTGGCTGGTAAAACTAACTCAGTTGAGAGCAAATTCAACCACTCTTACTAGCTCAGTTGAGAGATGTTTTTAACCCTCGTACTGACTGGTAAAACTAGCTCAGACTAACACGGACTGGTAAACTTAGCTCAGATGTCTGCCATGGTTCTATCTACTTTTATCTTACCTTTTCATCAAATTAACGAAACCTGAGAATTTATTTTTTTTCTCTATAACAGGTTGTTGAAGATATTCGGGTGTGGGTGTTAAAAATGAATAAAGGGCTTCACTCTGGTTCATTCTTTCATCTTTCATTACAGCCTGCAAGAAATACTCAATATTGTCAACATTGTACCTACTATGAATTATAGATATTCATTCGTCTTATATCTGAGACAGTTCCTTTAAAATGAGTTAGTTATTTTTCTATATCTAGGACAGTTCCTTTAAAGTGAGTTCATTAGTTTTATATTTGGAATTTAGTTCCTTTAAAATCAATCAGTTCACTAGTTTTATATCTTGACCAGTCCCTTTAAGATCAGTTCATTAGTTCTATATCTGAGATTGCTTGTTTAAATTCTTCTACGAGGCTAGGAAAGAAACTGGTTCACCGTAGAATAAATAAAACCTTACCACTAAATATTCATCTAACTGTGTTTTAGCTTTATCAAGGAAGGCTGTATCTATAGATGATCGGAATGGATTCAAACTAGTAGTGGGTATTTCTTTCTTTCTTAACCAAGGACCAATCTATAAAACAATAAAAGTCATTTACATTTCAACTGGTAGATATATAATCTGATTGCCATGTGAGAGTTGAGTCTGGCAGTGTAACTGAAGTTTTTGATTTAAAGTCTGAAACTCTTCTACGTTCTCGATATGGCCCAACCTTCTACACTGTAATCCATGATCTTCAACTTGATCATGATCGACCAGTACAAACAATTTTTATAGTCCATGGCATCCAGATTACTGTCCAGAACAAATTATACAATTCATAGCAACCAGATTTCCCACCAGTACAAGTTATACAAGCCATGGCAACCAGATTACCTACCAGTACAAGTTTTATAATCAATGGCAACCAGATTAATTACCTACATGTAATAGTACAATTATTTTAAACCATGGTAACCGATTACCTATCTGTACAAACGTTATAAATCATGGTAAGCAGATACCTACCTGTATAAGTTTTTGATGTAAAGTCTGAAACTCTTCTAAAGTTCTTGATACGACCCAACCTTGTACACTGTCTCGTAACCCATGACCTTCACCTTGATCATGACCAGACAGATGTACAACAAGAACAAAATATGGTGTAGAACGATCTCCCTGGTTTTCAACCTGAACAAGAACAATAATTACAGACATGTAAAATATAGACCATTTTAACTTCAAAGAAAATAATTTCTCCCTTTAATACTCAAACCACATGAAAACACCACACAGTGCTGCCCCCACTAACAAGTAAATGATCAGATAATACGGAAAGCTACTACATACAAATACATCCAGGGGTTTGTGGCGGTCTAAAGAACAACAGTTTTGGTTCCTCCAGGGATGCACCGATATGACACATTTCTTGTACAAGTTATGCATCAAGTCAAACGTCTTCATTATAACAGATTTAATGTCAATCTTTCAACTACAAAAGTGTAGTATATAAATACTGAACACTAACATCACAGGGGAAGTTGTCAGGAAACTGATAGTGATTAATTATAATTACAGTTGTAGATGTATTAAATTAGAATTTCCCTTGCTCCAGGATGTCTGGATATAGCTTCAATTCTATACATTATCATGGTTTCCAGCGTGATTTCCCATTGTCAGTGATGCAGAAGGAGGGCCTGACAAGGACAGCTGCCTAGTCATTCAGATGGGATGAAAAACCGAGGTCCCATGTATACATTGGAGTGCACGTAAAAGATCCATTGGCAGTTGGAATTCGATATAAGAGTAGGCCGTAGCCCCACTGCCTGGGCAAAATTTCCCTCATAGCACACTGTATGATGTATGCCCGTCTTCCATTAGCCCAGGTTAGGTGCAAAAGAGTAGGACGTTAAACCCCATTTCATTTCATTTCATTATCATGGTACTGTCCCGGAGACAACCAGAAGCTATACAATGTACAACCAGAAGCTATACAATGTACTCTTATTTATCATAATTATAACTTCTGTAAGCCACCTACCTCAACCTGGGCACTCTGTACATTTGCCTTCCAATGACCCTGATATTCCACCCATTTCTCGGTTCTAGCTATATGTGATTCTAGCTGGCGTCTTTCTAACTTTAGTTGTTCTAAATCTGTTTCCATGTCCTTTTCAACCTTTTTCATCTATTAACCAATATAAAATTGAAACATGCAATATCCTCTACATATAAAATAATGTTTCTGATGAATGAATGAATTTTTTACTGAAGTAGTGAGAAAGATAAAGAGTGAGGTTAACATCCACTTAACAAAAACATAACATCTTGAGACGAACATAATAATATTTGATCAAATTAGACATTGATATTATACCAGTATCATGACAAGAGACAATCTGAATGTAGACAATCCAGGTCTGTAATTATGACAAGAGACAATATGACTATAGACAATCCAGGTCTGTAATTATGACAAGAGACAATATGACTATAGACAATCTACATCGGATATCATGACAAGAGACAATCTGATTATAGACAATCTAGGTCTCATATCATGACAATCTGACTATAGACAATCAAGGTCGGATAACATGACAAGAGTGAATCTGACTGCAGGTCTGATGTCATGAAAATAGATCAATCTGACTGTAGACAATCTAGGTCTGATGTCATGAAAATAGATCAATCTGACTGTAGATAATCTAGATCCGAGACAAGAGAGAATTTTATTACCTTTTCATCCGGTTTTTGCGATGTTTTGAAAGCTTGTAAAGCCTGTGATTTATTGATGATCTTTTCATCAAGTAAATCCAGAGTTTGTTTAGCATAATACGATTGATCAATAAAATTAGTTGAATTCTCATCAATATCATCATCATCAAATACATCAGCGTTATCTATAAATATATCATAAAAACAAATCATAAATATTGCATATTTATCATTAATTCATTTCTATCAGATTTTTTCGGTAATTAGCATCAACCTTTCTTGTTCGGGACATGGTACTGGCCCTTAAATGTATATTAATGTTTTGTGTGGGGGGGGGGGCACCCCAACAAACCAACCTATAAAACTCTTGTTAGACTTAAAATTTATCAAAAATATTTGTTTATTAAGTTGTTGTAGATGGCTGACAAATACCCTAATATAACACATGAATGAACTTTACAGAATCCACAAAAATTGTGACAATCGCGGAAAACAGGGATTTTTGGCTACATTACAGGTGATGACAGTTAAAATGACTTGTTGGACGTTAAGTAATTATGTTATGATTCTATTCACGCAACCCCAGTTGTCGGAACCGCCTGAACTATGTCATGACTTGTCAGAACTACCTGAACTATGTCAGTGCTCTTCTGTGTCATTCGATTGCAATTCTATCAATTCAGGATGTTCCGAATCGACATCGAGGGTCTCCCATGTGATGTATCAAGAGCAGTAACTCTACCAACCTTTAGATAATGCATCAACTATAATATCTATTGCCTGTAGTTATATTTTATACCGATGATGCATAACAAGGGCAGTTATCTCTATATTGTAGCTTTGATATGATGCGTAACAAGGGAAGTATCTGTACCTACCATTAGGTACCTATGTTGTAGGTATAATAAATATTGATGATGTGTAACAAGGGAAGCATCAAGGGAAGTAACTCTACCTACCTTTAGATGATTCATCTATGATAATATCTCTATCTTGTAGGTATGATATATATTGATGATACGTGTCACTGACTATAAATGATGGATAATATTTCTCCTCTAATAACGTACTCATCTGTTTCTGCCCATCATAAAAAGCTTCGGGACCCTGTATGTAAAAACATATAATATAAAAAGATGGTTCAACAGTGACACTTGAAGACAAAATCCATCCAAACATGGTAGATGTTTTTAGTTTTGTTAAATATTCCTTTTCTATATTCAAAGGTGTCATATATAGCTGATGATATACGAATCAATTAATCAGGAATAAGATTGTATATTCTGTACCTTATCCCCACGTAGAAAAAGTTCCATATTTTTAATAATAGTTTTATCTAATTTCACAGCTGTTGATGTTGAAGCAATATATTGTTGGTAAAGTTCACTGGCTATCTGGTGACGCTGTTGCTAAAATAACAATTAATTACGTTAAAACGGTCCTACTGAAATATAAATAATAGTGAGAGAGAAAACACATGTATAGACCTTAGAAAGACTTTGTATCACTTTACAAATGCAATTTGTTTCACCATTTGAAAGATCCACTTACTGATACTAGTGAGCAATTTTGAGTAAAACATCCATAGCTCTAATAAAGAAATCTGAATTTGTTTTAATTGTACCTTGTTGGAACTTCTTAGATCTTCAACAGCATTCCAGAACCTGATTTAAAAAAAAAAATATATTTATTCCTATGTTATTTTCTTTAACTCAAGAGATTTGTTGGTTCTTTCAGGACATGTCAGTCAAATCTGAATTCAAGCTTACGGTTATAAAAATATGTTGAAACTTACCCTAGTAACGACTCGCATCCATCTTTCTTCAAATATTTCATAAAGCATTCTCTAGCCTTGGTTATATCCATTATAACATTGAACGAGAGAACCTATAAACGATAGAAAATATTCAAATCTAAAATTAAAGACGAATTATTTAGGAATTAGATAACGAACTGGACGTTTTTGCTATAATAGTTCAAAACTAGACAATGATAAATGGATGTTTGAAGTTTTGACAAAATGTAGATTAGTTATTAGTTATTACTTGAAAACTGAGACTAAGTCTACTATTTGTATGAATTTAAATAACTAAATCATACCGTTTGTCCTGGTAGAGATTGGTCAAGTAATTCATCACGTGGATCATTATATGATTTATAATCTGGACCACCTAGAGATTGGATTCTCTTCTCACACTGTTGTTTAGCTACTGTCAACTATAAAAACATAGAAACAAATTAATACAGACTATATGAACAGAGAAATATACAACAAACTACAACAGCTCATATCAATCAGAGTAGTCTCTATCATTCATACAAATATTCTACGTATATAAGTCTGAATGGGTTGTCAATATTTAAGAATAATAGGTCTGCTTGGCTAGATTATCCGATCTTTTACATTAAAGCAAAGTCTAAAGCGGGCTAACTAGCCATTAAACAAAATGTCGACACCCATGAAATTAATTAAAGAATTGACAATTCAGGAAATCATTTGCATTGCAAGTTCAATATCAAACACTCTTAATTTTTTTATTGTAAAATAATTCTCTTCATAGACCATATCTATGTTTTTAATGCATCCTCATTTGTCCTCATGATTCATGTTTGTTTGTTATAATGCATGAAGTTTGCGATTTATTGTTGGAAGGGGTGCAATTACTTAACTTGGTGCGATTTACTGGATAACCAACTACATTAAAAACAAACTCACGGTTACACATGAGCAATGGAACTTTTTGTCAAATGTTGACAATAGAGCGGGACCCTACGTACATTAAAGACTAGGAGATTCTGGGTGACGAAGACTACAATGAGGGCAGCATCAAGTTTTAATATTACCTGGTTAATATATCTCTTTAAATTGCGAGCTTTTAATAATTCACCTTTCGACAGACCTTTTGGTGCACTTTCTCTCTCTGATGACAGAAAAAATAATATTGACATAGAATGTATCCATAATTTGTTATTATTTGTATGTAAAACTATTTAGTACATCATATCCATTCAAACAATGAAGTACAGCCATTACAGATTCTCTACATCTTGTTCATTATCTAGACAATGATACCAATCATTTTATAAACTAGACTATAAAGTCGATGACAGTTACCCTCTTAACATCAGGGTAACTGCCAGTAGTTGTTTATAAACTAAACTGTTTGTTTGCAGTAGATTAAAGTCCCCCCCCTACCATCTAGGTAACTTTGCAGTAGATTAAAGTCCCCCCCCCCTACCATCTAGGTAACTGTTAGTTGTTATATATAAACAAAATTGTTTGGTTACATTAGATTTCCATTTACAGTTATAACATTGTGGTAACTGTCAGTAGGTGTTTATAAATGAAATGATTAATACTACTGGTTGAAACTAATGAAACTATTTGAGTACTAGATATTGAATAAAATATGAAGAATCAGCAACAGCTCAAAATATTATTGATATCTATAAATAGTATTATTGATTGGGAAGAAATATGTAAATAATGACATACCTATTTTCAATCCCTTAGCTTTTTTTATATTATTTATAGTCGTTGATTGCATTATTTCTGACATGATATTATACCTGTAATAGAAATGACATTATACCTGTAATAGACACTGTAATAGGCATTTGTCAGACTGATTTCAGTGAACACCTCTATTTTGTTTCCTTCTGCAGTCTGTTTATAAATTATTAGTGTGTGAAAACAAAGTAAAGCATTTCAATGATATAATTTAAACTTCAGAAATGTTCTTCAAAGATAGTCATTCGGTGATCTGCCAAGAAAACAACGTAAATGCAATCAAATGTGTTAGAATATAATGATTGTTTATGTCAGCATTATATTGTTTAATTCCTGATATTTTACAGGTAGATATAAAAGGTTTACTGACCTAATTTGTTTGAGATGTTCAATATCATCTCCTGCTGCGATCATTTTAACGAAATCTTCATATGTAGGTGCATAGGTATATGTTCGCCGTGTATCTTCAGATAATTTCTGCCGATATTTTAAGTAATCTAATAATTTTTGGTTAATGTAGTCCGGATCACAAAGTAGATCTATCACAGGTTTTAGAGCTGGAGTTTTAAAAAAAGATCAGCTGTTACTTAATTCAATCAAATCTTATATAACAGTTAATTTTTTACAATTGTTTTTTTTAATACCCTAGAAATGTTTTAGGCATTATTGATTATATCATATTCACTAATCATTTACAGATCAGGGTTTTGAAACGAGAATGTTTTGAATTTAGAGGTGACCCACAGATGTTAATTTTTCATTTACCGGTACTATGTTAGTTTATTCCATTGACAGGTCCAGCATATGATAGGGCACATTTTTTTGTTTATCAAGTTAATAGTTGCAGATTTTAGATGTTTTTCTGAGATCAGAATAAACAGAAAATAAACAAACAACAGCAAACCAACTTACTTGATGATGTGATAATTTCTCTCAATAGATGGCGTATCTGTTTATTTTTTGCGTAGTGATGAGGTAATAGAGTCACCAGTAACGTTTCACAAACCTTACGTAAAAAATCAAGTTCAGATTTCTTGTCGACCAACCATGGATGAAGCAGAAACTTCGGTACCTCTTCACCAGGTTTCATATTGGGTCTGAAATATCAGGATAGATGAGGTTTGACATCCACTCGACACAAACTAGGGTTGGATGGCCGAATGTTGGATCACAAAGTCTGTTATTGAGTTAAGTGATGTGGTTTCAATTCCACACTTGTACATGCACCGGAGGGAAAAATGGTGTTTAACAGCCACTCGACACAAACAAGGGTTGAGTGGTTGAATGGTTAACATGTGCACGCTGGATCACAAAGTCTGTTATTGAATTAAGTGGTTTCGATTCCCTGCTTATACGCGAGAAGGAGTAGGGATGCCTGTCCAACCTATGGGTCGTCTGGTTTCCTCCCACTGCTAAACAACTAAACAATTGAAATAAAACTGGACCATAGGTTTGTCCTAAAATCACTGTACCTTTTAGAAGCCAAACAAAAATCTCAGGTTTGAACTAATTGTAATTACTGTACCTTTTCGATGCGAGACGGACATCTCTGAAATGATCTGTAAGTATATCAACTATATCTTGTGTTAAAACTGTGACTGTATCAATCTTTGATAATCTTCTACTTAATTCACGAATAGTTAACCAGATTTCTGACCTAAAATAAATTAATATCATAAATATAACATAACAGAGAGAGAGGGGGGATGGGGGGGGGGGGGGGGTAATAACTATTCGCAAAAATACTAGGTCATTTCTGGACTAACTATGGTAATGGTTCCCTTTTTTTTCAGTAAATTGCTTCTTCGATAGGTTCTTTAGCAGTCGTAGGATACCGGAGGGCCCAAAGAAAACAGTCAAGGCTGGAAAGGCCAGCATACTTCTTGTCAAGTACAAGCTGGGAAACAAAACCACACCTGTTGACTCCAAAGAAAAAACATGCCGTACAGGTAGCGGGAGAGTGGAGTGGTGTATAACACTTATGGTATGCGCCGAGGGAGTAAGGGGTCCAGTGGTGTATCAGTAGTATATAAAACTTATTGTGCGGGAGAGGGGAGGTGGGGGGAGTTGAGTGGTATATATAAAACTTATTGTGCTTGAGGTGGGGGGAGTCAAGTGGTTTATAAAACTTACTGTACAGCTGTTATAAGTGGTTGTTGTTTCAAGCTGATGGGTGTATACCATTTTAATATAAAATCTTGTGTACACAGATCTAAAACTTCCTGGATAATATTATCTATATTCCTTGATATCACAAGTTGACGCGACACCTCACCTGTTTTACCATTCTGTTCCTATTTATAAACAAATAAAAAATATAATTATGTCACATACATATACTATATATACCATGTATGACACTATAACATATAACAGTCCAGGACGAGTTTCCATGGATTAAATACTTTTTTTAGACCTTTATTGCTAGGAGACTGGGGGGGGGGATTAATTTCAAAGGATTGCTTCCTTCTTGCTCCTATTGTATCATATAACATGAACATTACTTAGCATTTAGTAACATCAAAGACAAATCTAATTCCTACATACGGTCTATGGTGGCCATCTGATATGTAAAATTATAAAATTTAAAACCAATCAAATTAAATTGGTAAAACAGATAGTGCCTTATCGGCACCTTAGTACTAAGAAGTGCAGAAAGCTCTTTGTTAACCATCACTTTCTGTATACATGTAAGATAACTTGTATAGCTGACTTACCATCATTTTCTGTATAAGACGGACTTACCATCATTTTCTGTATAACAGACTTACCATCATTTTCTGTATAAGACACCTGGTATAGCTGACTTGATTTGGTACTACTGGGGGTTTATACGACTTCCCTTGAATCAAACTCCACTGTGCTCCTAAATACAAGGCTACTACTGCTATGGCAACATGAACACCAATATATGTCATAGTTGATAAAACACCATAATATACACCAATTGCTATAAATAGCACCCCAACAGCACTCAACACGGTCACAGACTTTGTCATTATAACAAATTTCACTTCAACCCATGTCCTAAAATTTATCAAAAAAGAATCATGAATGTTGGTTAACGTCATACCTCTCTACTCCAACTGGGCTAATGAAGATGGGCGTGTGCCATGTAGTGGGCTGAGGGAAATTTGGCCTATTCCAATTCCAACGGTCCAGGTCCAGGATTCTTTTATGTACATCAATGTGTGCAAATGATCTCTGTTTTTCGACTCATTATATAGTGCGAAATTAAAGAAAAATCTATTCTGCAGCACTTTCTGTAGTTGTAGGGATCTGAAATTTACATCTGTTAATGAGTAAATAATGGGAGACTCTTTTCATTTGTGTACGTCCACATACACTATCACCTTACGATGGTGCAATGTTCTTAATGTTTCATATCGCTGTAAAGCAGCCAGCAGGGCAGGAATAATCTTATGGGGGCTCAGCCCATATTCCATATTTACTGATGAAACCTGTGAAGAAATAATCAAGTCATTTTAGATTAGCCCCGTCTTTGTTTTTAAAAGATAAGTTTCTAACTCAATATCATCCACAGTCTTCAAAATGGTAAACATGACTTACACGGTACTGATCAGTTTAAATCAACACGTTGTTATCTTATCATGAAAAGATAGGCTTGTGATATCCAATATTTAAAACACATTGAACAGTTTAGAATTAGCACACAAATCGCATGCCAGAATGCTTTTGAGTGCCATTTGTAATTATCGACTGAATGAACGAGGCTTAAAAACATGTATCCCAGGGGAGAATACTGTCAGTGTAGACTGGAATAACCAGATAAGAATGCTACACAATTAACATAATTGATTAGAAATTACAGTAAAAGTAATGACTGAATGTAAATCAGTTTATATACATTGATATTAAATTAGTAATGCGTTGTGACAAATTTGTGTCCATTTCTTGGTACCAAAGATTAAAGAACTAGCTCCTTTAAGGACTTACACTGTTTTGGTATGTGAATGAGGTACATTTCCGTGGGTGGTGTAGTGCATTTTGCTTAACATTGATGTAACTGATAAGAAATTGCAGTATAAACAGAGACGACTATGAATGTAAATCAGTTTATACATTCATACATTATTATATGCGCTGTGCCCCATTTATGTCCATTTCTTGGTGCCAAAAAGATCACAGAATTAGCTCCTTTAAGGACTTACACTGTTTTCAGTAAGTGAATAAGGTACATGTCCTTCTCTAGCCATCACACCCCCTCCCACGCCCAGTACAAGTTAGAAAATATTACAATTCAGTAATATATAATATAACAATATAAATAATTAATAATTATACGGTTATATACTGTACCGTTATGTTATAGTATTATACTAATATGTTGAATAGTGCTCCTACGGTTAGTCGGATAACCGTAAACAGTTAGAATTGTACGGTTAAACGGTTCGAATTGAGCGGTACGGTTAATTGGAGATGTCCCCATTAAATGGAGTTATCTCCCATTAAAGACGTCTCCATGACGACAGAGCGCCATTTTGAAAATTGAACAATGTATGTCAACTTGAGATGCCCCGTTACCCCAGTATTATAACGTGTATGACCTGTCAATGAGCAGCTGTTTGTTTTACAGGAATTTAATAAAAAAAAATATTATTCTCGGGTTTTAAATATTATTGTTTAAAAATTACAGGAAGTTAGTTACTGAGGTCAGGCGCTTTCTTCTTTATAACTATTCCACTTTATTCCACGATGTATTTATCTTGAAATCAGAATATTTCGCCGAGCAGTCGAGAGGTACGTCACTACGTGTTGCTGTTGGACCGGTAGAAAACAACCCACGTCTTAAAATCTTGATTATCGGGGGAAGGCAAGGCAAGAACAATTACAAAATAATCATCCTGTATTAATGCGACATCATTACTGTCAAAAATCTACCAATTTAATTTTAAGAAGCCGAAGAGAATTTGCGTCGGTCACGTGTTCGCTCAGTCAGTTAGGCCTAGTGCAGTTTTCATGCCGTGGCGTGTGATACGGTTCGACTGTTATGAGTTGAGTTACATTACATCTTGATCACACACAAGCTGTAGATAATTCTAGTTGCCTGATTATAAGTCTTTAATAATTTCAATAACAATAAAGTAGTTTTATCAACAAAGCACCGAGGGTAGAGATTGGAGTTGTGGAACTTGTGAAATAAACTCGATCACCAAATAGTACAACACTTCGGCCATGATAATCTCTGAATTCGATGATCGACATTTGTTTTCTTTTAGTACTTTCAAATACTTACAAAGAGGAAAAACACAGGATTTAACTTAGAGAGGAGCAAAGCTATAATATTTGTAGGTACCGGTAAGCTTATTACTTGATATTGACAGACGTGTACAATTAAATCATCATACGGCGATGCGAGTGGTTATTTAAAGCCCCAATAACACTCTTGTTGTAACTCAATAATATGTCTCAATCTTCATTCTGGTCAACAAATGGTATTATTTTAGAATATTCCAATTAAATGATGATATAAATTTCATCTTAACACACCTATTTTAAAAAATTGAAAAAATTCAACCAATTGATTTGAAAAGTCTAACGTAAACCTTTTCAAATGTGACTTGGATTTTAAAATATTTTCGAACATTCTGGACAAGTAAAATAGGTTGTAATGGATAATTTACACAACAGGTAAGACACTAAAACATCTATTACTTAGAATAAGGGTATTATATATTTTCTGGAGCTACCAAGCCAGCAAGAATGTTATTGTCCCTTTAATGTTGAAACTTGATACCAAACGGTTAATTGTTAGTAACCGGTTAATAGCCACAGTTATTCGAATAACAAAAAGTCCTAACCGTAGGAGCACTAATGTTGAATATGTTATTCGATCTTGGTGTATATCATGGTTAAGTTAATATACTATAACTTTACTTAAGTTTAAGTCACCCGATCTCAAATTCGTTCCAATCAAGGTGCATTTTAGACTATAATAATATAATTGGCATTTGCTGTGGGAGTGAGGCTCCTCAATGTGTGTTTCTGTGGTGGACCATGGGTGCCGTGCTCTATTAGGCCCATTGCACACCTGCCCGGTACTTCAGTTTAGGCCCAGTTAGTTAAGAAAAAGAAAACGAAAGTAGACAGATTTCATGACAAATATCCCATTTTTTTGTTTATAGACCCGTGTGCAAATGGGTCTATTACCGTTTGATGACATCCAGCGTTCCCTTATCTTCTACGGGGAAACACTAATTCTGCACAACTATTATCATTAAACTATTGTAATTAACAAAACAATTTAGTAATTACCTTTTCTGCTTTAGGCTACTTTAAAATATGACGTATGGTGTAGTAAACATACAGTCACGTGACAGCATCATATACAAATGGGAAGACAATAAGCATACATTAAAAGATAAGATTGTATCAGATGATCTTGAGAATCGTTTCTCTTGAAACATTTAGAAATAACCTCTCTATATAAATCCTTTAGTTCAACAGTAGACAATCAATTATCATTATAATATATTACATTGACTGAAGCTAAAATGTATGCTCCCTTAATTAAGGTGGTGCTCTTATTGTCGGCCAGTTTATGTTTTCCAACGCCACCTGGTGAGAAATAAGAACACTAAAATGCAGGTAGGTGTAGAAAAATATTAAAAGATAATATATTTTTACAGTTGCTTTTCAAATGTGTGGCCAACATGCTGTAGGAAAAATGGCAATGTGAAGACTCTGTGCACGGCGAATCAATAGTCTAAGATGGCATGTATGTTAGCAGTGAAATTATTAAAATTTTCACTGAGGAAAAGTGCGTTTTTCCTCAACCACTTGACAGTTCGAAGTCACGCCCCCAGATCTAGATTAATTGTATAAAATACTTTATTTTAATCTAGGTCAATTATAATACTATATAATGAAATAACATTACATTTGTCCTACAAATTCCACTAAAACTGTAGTCTAGATAATTTTTTTCATCATTTTTATTTTTGTATTATATTTTTATCTTTTTTAGTCTATTCTCTCTGCCTGCAATATTAATTGAATACTGGTATATGTCATCATAGAACTAAATAATATATATAAGATAAGGCCTATACACCTCCCAGTTCAATTTAAAAATGTATTTTTCACAGATTGCTGAGAGTGATCACAGTGCCAATTTAAAGCTAGCGTAGGTCTACACTAGATTTAAACAAAAAACAAACACCTAAACATTTTATTAGACAAAATTAAATGGGGTTTCTATTGTTCAGTAAAGACAACATGAAAGGAAATGAAATTTAGGTTTGAATTAATTTCCTACATTTCTGAACAGACCCGGCCAATGAAGACAGACATTAGCCTTACGCAGAGTGTGCTATGAGAGATATTTTGCTCTACTCTTACCGGAGATATATTGCTGACTCCAATTTCAAATTCTGTCTCCAGGGATCTTTTACGCCCATGCCAATAATATGTAGGGGGACACAAGTCACAGGACCTCGGTCTTTCACCACCGACAAAGGGAAAACCCCTCTGGAAAATGCCAAAAAACTTGCTCAGTCAACATGGAAAATGGGAAGCAAATCCAAGACATACATGTACTGCCACTGGTTAGCGAGCTACATGTAAATTAATGGAGATAAAACTTGCTAAAATCAAGTCCTTAGCACAATCCACTACTGTGACTGGAAGATGACACAAGACATCAGTAGTGATCCATTTCTAATCCATTTCTGCTAGAGAACATCCCTTATCGTGATAATCCATCATTCAGTCATTGAATATAGTTTATTTAGTTTGATTTGTTTTTCTCAGAGAGAAGATTCATCCGAGTATGATGTTAGTTCCAGCGATTCTTCACCAGGAAAAGATGCCATCTTTACTCCTCTCTTCACAGCTACTTTATCTGATGCAGTTAAAGATGGTGACACGCTACAATTTACTGTCATGGCAACGCGAGCCGGAGAGGAAAATGGGACGATAGTTAATCGACAGTTTGAAGATATAGAATGGTTACATCATTGTTTAACAACCCAGAACAATGTGGATGGGGTTATTGTGAGTCATGTTGATGTTTTCAATTAATGAATCTTATTTATAAGCTTTAACTGTGATGGGTATCATGCACCATGCAGTGCAGGGTCAAATTCTATTTAAAGGTAACTTTGACAATAACAGGTATGATGCACCATGCAGTGCAGGATCAAATCTTATTTAGCTTCCCTTACCAAAAAGTCCTATAGAATACCAGTGTAGTTTTCTAAAGAACTCTATAGAAAATCTATAGAGTTTTGTGGGGGGCGTGTCCCATTTTCTGTAGGATAAAATTCTATAGTATTCTACAGAATTTGGGGCGCCTGTAGGAAATAACGGCCCAAGGTATTCTACAGTTTCTGCAGTGCAAATACTATAGTTTTTCTTACAGAATTATGGGATAATTTCTATAGGAAAATATTTTAGTATTCTATAGGTTTTTTTTATTGCACTTTCTGTAGGATTTCTACAGTTATGTATAGGAATGATTACTGTAGTATTTTGTAGTTTTGAAATTCGTTAACTACAGTTTTCTGTAGAATGGGTACTATAGAAATCTACAGATTTTTTATTAATTTTTTGGGGGGGAATACATAATAGTTGGCCCATGATTTCTTCGAAATTGATAAGATTATTTTTTGCCTCATGGATGAATCTGAATTCTGCTGCTGATTCACTAGTCAGAACCTTACAAGTATTTTTTCTTGGTAGAACTGAAATATAGGGAAAATAATAGTTAAATAAAGTTAAGTAAATAACAAAATCACATAAATCTTATCTTATTTAATATTATTGTTGAAAAAGTAATAAAGTATACTTATCTTTCTGTCTTTAATCAAATCTGTGAAAACAACAGCACCATTCTCTTCAGTTTCGTGTTAATACTAACATATTAATGTAAGTGGTTATACATTGAATTTTAGAATTCAAAATTCAGCCAATGACCAAACAGAGAGTCAATTGGCCCATAATTATAATTTGTTGACAGGTATGCATGGTTGACCTGCTGGCTTCAACAAATGATATAATTTTGAGTACAGAATCTGTTATAGTCATTAAAATCTAACTAGCAGGTCACCAAATACTATAGTCAGACTGTTCAAATAAACTTTGTCTTTACTTTATTGATCTATCTTAAATATTATCTGTTATTTTTGCTGTGAAGATCTACCTTTACTGTCATTTTTGGGAGGGTGGGGGTGGAAAATTTCTTAGAGTGTCAACATGTATCACTATTTAATTCATACTCAACATTAAAATAATATTACTTAAAGACTTTATTTTATTTCTTTTTTCATGGTAAGCTTATTTTTATTTATCATTTGGTAAGGAAAACTGCATTAAATTAAGGAAAACTGCATCCAGGAGTACCATACTTTTATTCACACATGTGCATCTCTAAATTATATATTAAACTATAGTATGAATAAGACATCGTAAAATTTTGAAATCTGTAGTATAGAACATTGTTACTACATTATTATATAGGAAACTATAGTAGGCTATTTGTTAAAATGGTTTAAGTACCGTATAAATATAAATTCTCCACAAAATCTATAGAATAAAATATTTTTTCCATAGTTTTCCACAGAATTTTATAGAAAACTATAGAATTACACGACTGACTTGAGACAGTAAGATACTTCTATAGAAAACTATAGTTTTTACCAGCAAATCTATAGGAACCAGGACTGATTTGAGAATACAGGCTTGTTCTATAGCCAACTATAGTTTTTACTACAAAAGCGATAGAAAACTAAAGGATTACTCAACTGGCTCGAGGATACAAATTAGTTGTACAGAAAACTATAGTTTTTACCACCAATTCTATAGCAGCACCCATGATCTATAGGTTTATTTTTTTCCTAATAGTTTCTTACAGTATTCTGTAGGATTCTATAGGAAATTACACTTAGAAAAAATTCATCTACCGATCCTACACAAACTGTAGTAAATCTTTTTGAATCTATAGTCATGTGAAAAATAAATACAGAATGAATTTGTTTTCCTGTAGTATTCTACAGCATTCTATAGATTCCCTCAAACTTCTATAGGAACCTATACTCTTTCTATAGGACTTTTTCATAAGGGTTTAACTGTCACCGGTGTCATGCACCATGCCGTGCAAGGTCAAATCCAGAGGTAAAAGCATTATCACAAAGCCTTCTTAGACTTAAGTTAAGAAGCTACCCAAAATTGTTTGCCTTATTATATAGCCCTTTATGAAACTTCTGTTGTTATAATGTAGCCCACTAAATCTAGATTTACTCCTGGAATAAATTTGCAGAAAGCTGAACTTGACTGTTTTTGTATCTTGGGTAGGCCTACTTGTTTATCAAAATACCAAAAAAGCAGGCTTACTATGAGTCAATATAAAAATGAAATCACTTAATCCAATGATGGAGTCATCAAATGGCTGCTATAAAGTCCTAGTCCTAGAGTCTTAAAGATAATAGTAGGCCTTCATACTTTTGACTTATTAGTAGATAATATCTTCCTGAAATTGAAAGTTATATTCAATAATAATTTATGTCTCCCTAAAATTGATACATGTATGTGATTTTATGTCTTGTTAATTTGTAACTTGGCATTATTTTATTGCTATCATATTTTTTTTTAGATTCCACCATTACCCACAAGACCAGATGTAGATGCACGTAGCGCTGAAAATAAATCAAAACAACAATTAGGCAACGATACTAAAGTTCTTAAACCTGATGATTTTAATAATGATTGTCAAAATGTTGAAGGGTAAGTGTGAAATTTGAACATCCATCATGTCTGCATATGAACTATTTGTTTGTCCTGAAATGACCAAGTGTGTGTTTAGAGGACCCCATCTCTCGCTGTGTCTTTTTAATGCCTATATTTTATGTATGTGTATATTTATGAAGCTGCATGTATCTTGACGAGTTTGAAGCTGTAAATGATTTGCCAATGCCCAAATTACTCTTACCTCTTACATGTTTGATTTCTCCCGTGCTGTCTGTGTCTTAATTATTTAATAAACTTGACTGACTGATATGACATTTAATTAACTCATCCTTATTGTAACATTTATGTTTCTACAGATACTTGAAGATGATTTTAAACCATCCAGCATTTGGACGAGATGTAGCTGTAGAAAAATTTCTCTGTGATACAGTTGTAAGTTGTTAGAATGTTTTCCTACTATTACAAGATAAATTTAGCTGCAAGTTTTTTTTTTCTTTTATTTGAACACCTCATGGTAGATATGTCGTAGATACCTTGCTTATTGTCTAGCTAAAACTATCTGTATTGACAAACTCTTTTAGAATATAGTGATTGAAATTTTTAGTATTGTTATTTTGTGAGGACCTAAACTGTTTAGCTTTTTTTTGATGCCCATGGAGTGTGTCTTATTTAGTTTATGCCTAAATCTTTATTTCTAGGCTCCAGTAAGAAGTAAGTTAAAGAAAGGTTTATTATCCAAGTTTACAGATGCTGTAGAAGAAGTGAGAAAAGGCGGCCATAGGGTAAAGGGAACTTTTATTATCATACTCTAGTAGCACTGAAGTCAGTGTTGAGAGTTTACAAAGAATCGTCTGTAATATCATTAAAGTTGAAAGTGGACATTTAATCCTACAAGGAGAAGATCTTATATTTGTCAAACCATAATCAACATCCCTGAAGGCTGCTGTAATATCAGGTGTTGGGTGGCCGAATAGTTTGCGCATACACATTGTATCTCAAGATCAGTTATTCAGGGGGGCGGGTGGGATGGCCTATTGGTCTAGAGTGCCGCGCTTAGAACTCTAGCTGGCCGGTCACCTCTTGCGTGCGGCTGTGGTTTCGAGCCAAGGTGTTAGCGTATGTGCATGGAGATAGGGGCGCCTTCTCAATCTCGTGGGTTTTCTCCGGGCACTCCGGTTTCCTCCCACTGCTAAAAGACCCCTACGCGCAAGCGAATTATTGAAATAAAATTAAACCATATGTTAGTCCCGAAATGACCTAATTTGTGTTAAGTGGACGTTAAACCCCATATCTCTCTCTCTGTTATTCAGGCAACTGGTGTGGTCTCAATTGCCCAGTTGTATGTGACAAGGAGTAGGGTCGTCTGTCCAACCTTGTGGGTTTTCTCTGGGTCCTCCAGTTTGCTCCCACTGCTAAAAACCCCTAAGGGCAAGCAAATTAGTGAAATAAAGTAAAGCCATATGTTAGTCCTGAAATTACTTGTAATAAACAATCATGCATAGTTAAAAGAAGATTTTAATTATTTACAAATCAAAAAAAAAATTAAGATACTTTATATGAATTATGGAAATTTCCTGGTTATGTTGAGGCTATGTACTGTTACATATCTTACGACCTTTCAACATTGTATCTAACAACTGGTTTAGGACCCAATGTGCATGTTTTACATATTTCTGAATATCTTCAACCTCAAATTTTGTTTTATATTTATATTTTTTAGGATATTGATGAATTTTTCCAAAAGAAACGTGAATGGGCCGCAGAATATTCAAAAATTATTAAAGAGACCTCCACAGTAAGTTATTTATTTATATTGGTCTACATTCGCTGGATAACTGACATTAAATTCTACAGACAAAGGATCTAAATTTTAAATTGCAATTGAACTCATCAAATACTGTGTAAAAATAAAGATACATGTACCGGTACTTATATCAGCATTTGGGCAGATTCTAAAGTGAACAAGAACAGTCTGTGTCAATGGTAAAGTATTTTCTCAAAGCTCTGATGCTGCAGTGTAATGTGTTACTACAAACCCACAGCATTGTGTTAGAATATGTAGCAAATATTGTGTCTACTCAAATATTGTGTCTTGGGTCTACTTAAATAGAATTATGGACACAAATGGAATGTGCCATCTTTCTTTCTCCTCCAGTAGTAGTACTAATTGTCAGTTTTCTTTCATTTCAGAATTTTGATAAAATGGTTCATGCTCAATTACGTAAGTACATTCATGGTATAATATTAGCTACAGGGAAGACGTTTTAATTGACAAACATATTCTTAAAAGTTAACCAAAATGTGTCAACAATGAAATAATTTACAGGCATTCCTGAATTTTGGTAGGCCCACTCGGCTAAAATGTACATGTAGTTGAAGATTTTGGAATAAATAATCTGTTCTTTGGAATTATTGTATACATCATCAGGGTTTGGGTCATCTATAGACAACTTATCACTAACATGGGTGGCAGTGGTAGGGCAGGTTCAAAACTTTTAGCCTAAGATTTCATAGACTTTGTTTGCAGTAATGCCTGGTAGACTGACAAGTTATAAGTGAGTCTTCATTTGTGTGGGTTTGAAAAACAGAGGCCTAGTGTATGTATTTCATACAATAAAAATTACCAGATGTTAATCAAAAAAATGTTGAAATTATGGTTTTGATGAAATATTGACTATCATTTGCTGCCGTTGTTAACTAATTAGTCTTGTATTACAGGTCTATCATGTAGCTATGGTAATTTAGCAGCTGAAGTTACAGTAGCCGATGGAACTAGTGGTCCAGATTCAACTAAACTTAACAGGTAAGTCCATTACAAAACAAAACTTAATGGGTGAGTCCATTACTCAATTAACTAGTTTAGTTCATTAGTCATCTAAACCAGGTTAGTCCATTACTCATCTTGATAAGTCCATTACACATTGAAACAGGTTTGTTCATTATGAAATCTCAAGTTGTTGCTACGACAAAATTCTGCCAGGACCACACAATAGCAAACATGATTCTCAGGGTCTCATAATGACGTAAATAAAAGATGGCCACAGTTGAGTCTTTTGGAATTGAATTCTCTCAATCTCTTGAAGGGTGTCGATCTATATAATAAACACAAAAATTTCAGGTGACAAGATTTGTGCTACTTTCTTGACCCCAGTCACCATGGTTGAAATTTTTGCTAACATCAAAGTTATGCTCACACCAGAACTGTAACAGGACTGAAAATCTCTGTCACTCCAAGGCAGTTCCATCAATTCAGCTTGTTCCGGACAGGCAATATAGCACCCCTCTTTCCCTGAATGTCCAACTGAGTATGGCACTGTTTGGATGATGTAGAATTAGTTTGCACTGTTATTAAAGTAATAATTGTTGATAATTTTCTATGTTTTTTGTAGAATTATGTACAAGTTTAGTCATGGTTTAGATAATGAAAGGGTAAGTTTCAAAGATGGCTTCCTCTTGTGAGTAGAAATTGATCATAGTTATATCAAAATGAAAATGATAGCGCCAGCTAGAGTTGAATGGTAATGTTGCCAGCCTGAACTATGACCTTGTAAATAATGCATCCCTGAAGTCATCTTCCCTGTGGGGGATTAAGTGGTTAAGAAGCTGGCTCCTAGCCTGGAGGTCATGTGTTAGAACCCTGCAATGGCTGTGAAAGTTCATCCAGATTTTCTGGCGTTGTTTCCCCTTGTCAGTGATGCAAGACAGAGAGTCGGACAAGGACAGCTGTCTAGTCATTCGGATGGGATAAAAAACTGAGGCCCTGTGTACAAATTGGAGTTCACATCCCTTGGCAGTTGGAATTCAATATAAAAGTAGGCTGTAGCGCCACTGCCCAGTCGAAATTTCCCCCCATACCACACTGTATGGTGTAAGCCTGTCTTCATTGCAGCATAGTATTGATGAAAACTTGCCATGTCATGAGATGATGCCATGAAGTATAGAATATAATATTCTATATGTTTATTATTTTAGCGTGGTTTAGAGATGATATGTAATTATGGGGAGATAACTCTAGGTCATGTTTTAGATCTGTACTCTAGATATATGGAATCAGTTAGGGTGAGTACCAACTTTGAAATAAATCAACTGAGTTACATAACACAAAAAAAAACAGTTATGTTTTGTGATGTTGTTCTTCAAATTGTCTGTTTTGATTATTCCATTTGAAAATAATTGGGTACGGTTCCATAATCGGGGAGGGGATCGAGAGCACAACCTTTTGCGGAGTCTAAGATTTGCAGATCATTTTTTCCCCCACAGCGAGAGTTTTATAAAGTCGTCCGCCAGATATTTTAAAGGTAATAGTCATGAGTGTTTTATGAAATTCTTTTAAATGGAACAGCTATGAGTCTTTTATGAAATAAGTGGCAAATTAAACGCTATAAATGGAACAGCCACAAGTATTTTATTAAATGTTTTCCTATTTCAGTCTATGTTATATAGAAGAACTTGTCTACTACTGAATTATGAAGAAGCCAATAAAAATTTTGAAAAGGCAAAAGTAGCCAAAAGACAGGCAGTAAGTCTTATCCTAATTTTTTCCCTTTAAATATATAACACTTTCTCCCGATGACCATCTACAGCGGTACTGGTGACCTTCCTCTGTAGTAGATTTGATAGTACCCAGATATTAAACTTACGCTGCCTGTCTAGATACAATTAGCTCCACTTGGATGGCCGAAGGGTTGGCACGGGCACATTGTATGGTTTTGATTCCCCGGTTGTACTTGACAAGGAGTAGGATCGCCTGTCCAACCTCATGGGTTTTCTACGGGTCCTCCAGGTTTCCTCCCCCCGCAAAAGACCCCTTCCACGCACAAGCAAATTATTGAAATAAACTGGAACCATATGTTTGTGTCGAGTGGACGTTAAACTCCATTCATCTCTCTCTCTTTACACAGAGACTTTTATTACAACGGGGCATTCAAATTAATCTTAACTACATATAAACGTTTTTGGATTATGCAGGCAGAGGAAGCAAAAATAGAAGCTGAGAAAAAATATGAAGAATGTACTGATACGGCTCGTATTGAGGTGAGATCAACTATAAAACATACGGCTGCATTAGATTATGACAGGATTTCATAACAATGACAATGAAATGAACTGGCATTTATAGTTTTTATTGTCCAGGGTTATTTTTATGTGCATGTATATGAGATCTCAGGTTTTTTTGGTCTCCATTCACTCATTCAAAATAAATTCAACAGGCAGCCAACATCAATTTTATTAGAGATATAAAGTAATATAGCCGCTACTGCAACCACAGACAAGGGTTTCAGCAATAAACAACTACTCTAATTCCCACTCCTCTGACTCTCCAACGTGCGGGGGGTGCGCGAATGATTAATGGTTAATATGTGCACATTTCACCACAAAGTCTGTTAATGAGTCAAGTGCTGTGGTTTCGAATCCCGCTTGTTCGTGATCAGGAGTAGTATCGCCTGTACAACCTCGTGGGCTTTATTCGGGTCCTCCGTTTTTCACTCACTGCTAGAGACACCACCGCACTTGTGAATTATTGAATTAAATTTGAACCACATGTTTGTCCCGAAATGACCTAGTTTGTATCCAGTGGATGTTGAACTCCATTTCTCTCTCTCCATTGATCTCTCTCTTCCTTTGCTCCCCCCCCCCTGCTGTCTTTCCCTTTCTGTCAATCTCTCTCTCTCTTGCCCTCACCCAGTTCCCTTCTCTCCCCTCTTAAATCTCTCTCTTCCACAATCCTATATGATCACAAACTGAATCCTCTTCTCTTCTATTTTCAGCTGAAAAGTTTTCTACAGCAAAGAATTTTAGCTTTTGGTGAAATATTAACAAAATTTACAGAACTCCAGTTGAAGAGTTCCAGAGAGACGTATGCATTACTGCATAATTCTTTAACAACAGTCCAACAACTGGAGGTGTAGAACTTCCAGTTCCGAGCCATAATCAAATATTTATCAATAACTACTTACAGACTCAGTGCTTGAGACTAATTACAGACTCAATGCTACAGACTACTTACAGACGCAATACTTGAGACTACTTACAAACTGACTCAATACTTGAGACTATAATTACAGACAGGCTCAATACTTGAGACTACTTATAGAAACATTAGCACTTTTGAGATTTTCATCAATCAGTAAATAAAAACAATTGAATTTGAAATATTGGGGGGGGGGGTAACCCAGTAGCCAAAATCCTACTGCCATCAACATTACCAATGAATTATATATTGTATTTATGTTTATTTTTTTAACCAATCGTTTCCAGTAACTAATGTGTGTATACCTGTTGTATATTTTGACATTTAAAGTGCAATATGGTTGAAAGGTTTATATCACTGTATATATACATGTATATAATTGCTACTGTGTCTGCATCTTGGCCATCAGATTTGTCAATTGAAATGAAATGAAATGGGGTTTAACATCCAACTGTTCTGCTCTGACTGGGCTAATGAAGACGTGCATACACCATACAGTGTGCTATGACAGAAATTGTGCACTATGAAGGATCTTTTACTTGCATGCCAATGTGTACACGAAACCATGGTACTTTGGATTCTACTTATGAATTCAAGTGTTGTTTTCACTTTTGTAATCCAGTAATTATTTGGTCAGATTTCGTACAGGTACTATTCGACACTGCTCCGAAGACAACTTACAGGTTCTTTAGCAGATTTTATATTAAAATGTTTACCGTAGTAATAAATCTGTCCAAATTGTTTATTCTGTGTGTCAAAATTAACTGTCTAGCCTATGGTAATGGTGATTAGTGGTGTAAGTTCTGCCCGAAACATCACAAAAATAGTCTTTAATTTACTGTAGTGTTTGAAAGGTTGTATCTAGTTCATTCTAGTAGCTGTCATCTGTAGAAATAGTTATCTATCTGTTGTTTTGGGCCACAGTAGCTCAGTGAGTAGGAAGCTGGATCCCTATCCTGAAAGTTCCATGTTCTATCCCTGCATTGGCCGAAAAAGTTCATTGGGATTTTCAAGCTCGGCACATTGGCGTACAAGTACAAGAGCCCTTGACAGTTGCAATTCAATATAAGAGTAGGAGGCAGTGTCGCCGTCATAGCACAGTTTCCTTCATAGCACACTGTATGGTATATGTATGTCTTCATTATAGCCGAGTCTTAGAAGGACAATATACCCCATTTCATTTTTATCTATTGTAACAATATAGAAATACATGTAGTTATCTATATATAGAATTAGTCAATCTATAGAAATAGTAGGATTATCTGTTGTTAAGAGTATAGAAATAGTTGTCTGTTGTTAGAATATAGAAATAGTTGGACCATGTGTTGACTTTATTCTATGCTCAAAAACATTCCGAATGCTCATGGAAAACAAATGATGATTTTTATTTTGTATGAATACCTGTACAGCAATGATTGTTGTTTTATGTCTACACAGCATTCCTGTATACAGTCAATATAATACAATGCTGAATTTAATTTGTAATGATGCTAGCAGAAATATCATAAAACATTTTTTTATTGAAGTATTTGGGATACTTGCTGGATAATCGATATAGTAATGATATCCTGTTTAATGGTGGCATGATCCCTTTTCTTGTCATAATGTATACCATTGTACATAATATCAATATTTTGTTGTGTTTATATATATTTTATTTTATTACGTTGTAAAGTTGATGTCACAATCATAATTTTGTAAGCTTATTTCTAGCACAGATCAGCCATCTTAGTTTGGGGTCTCTACTGAACACAATTTGTATGTCAGATTGAAAATGGTTGGCAATGAGAGCACATTGTAGTAAAATCCTAGTATATGACTTGATAGCCAAATATTGTATCTAGGTTACTGAGATTAACATGTTGGTTTTCAAAGCATCTAGTAATATAAAATCCTAGTTGGTAGCAAACTGTAGCTAGGTTACTGATTTATCATGTGGATTTCAAAGCACATAGTAAAAGCCTAGTTGATAGCAAAATATACAGTAGCTAGCTATAGGTTATTGAGAATGTAAATATCCTAAAATTATTTATGTTAATAAACCAATAACTGTAAAACATTATACCTGTACGTAAATGTATTACTGTTTTATAAAACATCAGTATTTCAAATATTTCTTTTGTTTTACATTGTCAAACAACATAACATGCCAACAGTTGTTTCGGTCAGCATGACTCTTTCAGACATGACTGGGAATGCCAGAAATTATGTGTAGGAGTTGGCAAAAACTTTCTCAACAATGAATTAAAAATGTTTACTAAGACATGTCATCAGCACAAACAAGACTGGGTTGAGGCTTATGACTTGTAAAACAATCAAATTTAACAATCGTGACCTTTATTATAGAGTGTTGTAATAGTACCATGAGTAATTGACAATCAACTCTGAATGTTGCTAGGGTTACCATGAGTAATTGACAATCAACTCTGAATGTTGCTAGGGTTACCATGAATAATTGACAACTTGATGGTGCAAAAGGATTGCCAAATCATCCTTGGTGAATGCAGGCTTTAAACATACATTATGCAAGAGCTAAATCTGCTAATTGCAGGTCTTTCTGTAGGCCTGAAATGTTATATAAACTATCAACTAGACCAGTGATTCACAACCAGTGTGCTACGAAATTTTGAACGGGGAAAAGCCACTTGATCCCAATAACATATTCACTGGTGTCTATTGATACATTCATAGCTGTGTTTTTCGTTATTTAGTTTGAGTCATTCTATGTGTCTTTATGACTAGTCTGTGTCTATGGTTGTATACCATCTATGACTTACGATGTTTTTATTTTGCTAAATTCAAATATGTTTCAGATATAATTAGCCAGGTGTGCCACTATTTTTTCATGTGTTTTGAGGTGTGCCGTTGGCAAAAAAGGTTGAGAACCACTGAACTAGGCATTTATTAACATGAAAACACCTTAAACATCTCTAGGTGCCATCTTATGTGTCAGATTTTTAGATTTACTAGATTTGAATCCAAACTGCTGGTCAACTCTCATTGATGATTAAATCCAAAGATAGGTTGCCAGGCAACAAAACATACGACCAAAACAGCTAAGTCCTCCAGGCAGTCAACAATTGGGTTGTCACATATTTTTTCTTTTGTCAGTAAGGAGAACGATTACAACACATGAAAGTCTTATTACAAGTAATAGCCCATTAAGTAATTATCAGAAATGGTTGGAATTGTTTTGATTGTTTGTCTCAGCATGGCCTTCGTCCACAAGATATTTCAAAATGATCAAGGGCCATAACTTTGGCAGATATCGCTGACAATCAGTAGGCTTCTTCATCGCATGACATTAAATACTGTGTATAAATTTAAAGTCAATCGAATACTAACTTTAGCCTCAAGAGCGTTCACAAGAAATTGTAGACGATGGACTGACGGACGGAAAGGGGGACAAAAATATACGACCATGTGGGCGTCTAAAAATGGATAATCAAAACTATGTTTTTTACCGTATCGACTTTGGTAATGATGATCAAGGCTAGGTCTAAATTTCAATTGCTAATGCTTCAGTTTAGAGTAGACTAATTTAAGAGAGAAATGATTCTGAGTCCTGGCAAAAAGCAACAACGACATAAAATATTGTAAAAGTGATAAATTTTATAATAATCAAATTAACAGACAAGATCATACAGTAAAATGGTGTAGTTTCATATATCATAATATTTTAAACTTAATAAATCAAAAAAAAATTCAACAAAATTAATAACCATATAAAGGTACTCTACTACTGTATGTTGAATAAGACAATATACAAAAGCATATGTACAAATAATCCATTCACGCTATCTGATATGTGCGTGTCTGTGTATATTTTGTTCTGTTCATAGGTTTGTCCTTTGTAATTGTATGTGGTGCAGTCCCCCTGTAAGTACAAATACCAATGATTATAAATAATTCATATGTACCAATAATAATAACGATACTGATAGGTTTGCATTGCGCACCCCAGGCCTAGGACCCTCTTGCAAAGCTGATTAAGTTTATCTCAAAACAATTTAATCCAATTAAATGTAAGCCTACAATATTGTTTAACAATATGTGGTCAATACCAGAATTTTTAATACCGGTATCTCAGTTTTACCCAAGCAACAATTTTCATAGTGATCTTTTTCTCGTCATCAATAAATCCATTCTTTACATCAGATAAAACTTTCCAATCCAGCAAATTATTCCATTTAAATATGTAAAATGTCTGGTTTTCAGTGACGCTCTCATTCAGTTTTATCTGTAATGACTTTCTTTCATCTTTATTGACGAGGACAGCATGGAAAACAAAGTCATTGGTCAGGGGGTGTGGATACTCGCCTGGTTTAGGATTTCTGGTTGCACTCAAGATAGAACTAATAGATTGGGCCTCTTTCTGAACTATTATATGACAGCGTAACTGCTTCTTGACGTTGAATTCACGACCCATGCCACCTTGTGTAACGGTTTCATTCAGATCAAACTTTGATTGAAATACACAAATTTCTCTGAACTCCAAACGACCAACTTGCTGGTACAGCAATTCTAAATTAAGATCTCCGATATGAAAATCTGTGATCTTCACATCTGGAACAACAACATCTATGTCGGTGAATTTTTGTCTCTGAAGACATAAATTTGGTAAATAGTTGACCATATGGACGGTTGTGTCATCATCTAAAAGCTCTGTTGTCTTCATCAAGTTGTCATGCGCTTGGGCGACTATTTTTTCCATATTTATGATGTGGTCATCCATTGTTTTTACTCCAGTTGCGCAGTTTTTCTCAATCTCTTCTTGTAGTTCACGCCCTACTTTTCTAATTTCTTTACAAATGGTTTCAACATGACTTTCAACTTGCTGACATGTTACTTGTGACTTGTTCTGAATCTTTAATTTTTCTGCCTTCAAGAAATCCAGTTGGTCCTGAAATTGTATCCGTTGGTTATTTAAATCGATCTGTAACTTCTTAAGTTCTTGTGATACCTCTGCTCTTAGAGAAGAATCAATGTCAACAATCTTATGGCCACTGTGGATTGTAACAGAACATCGATAGCACGCCGTAAGCATACAGTCTCGACAATAAAATATCAATGGCTCCTGGGAATGCCTTGGGCAGAGTGTTTTCTTTGCTTTCTTGATGCTTGCTGCATCTAAACCTGTTACAACATGGCTGCTACAGCTTTTTATGGAGTCATGTGTGGTTTTGCATGGTTGACACATAAATTGGTCACACTCGACACATCGAAATTGAGAAGAATTTTCCTTTTTGCAAATATCACATCTTGGAATATATTTGGAAGAACTACCCTCTTTGCCTTCTGATGACATCAGCGCCTCTTCAAGGTAAAAATTGGAAGAAAATCCGCTCACGCCTCCATCAGGCACCGAGATATTCCGACGGCAAAGTGGGCAGGTAAACACATTATTATGAGAAAATGTCCGGATATGATCTGCTAAACATTTCTCGCAAAATGTGTGATGACAGTCAATAATTTTGGGGTTGTTAAAATCATCAAGACAAATGCTGCAACTAAACCTACTGCTAGCCATTTTCTGTGGCTACAAAGCTCCAGACCTCGAAATTCCAGGAAACAGAAACTAGATAACAGGTTCAGTTTTGTTTGGGTTCCGGATATCTTCTGACGTCTAAGGGTCATGACCTCCTTGTCAATGTTGTACTTGATTTACACGATGGAAAATAAATTGGCATGGCTTTTGAAAGTGGGAAAACGAATAATGATGATTGTTTTGCGACAAAAATTAAATATTAATCTATTTTCGGTCCATTTACCTTGCCAAACTCAATACACAATCGTAGCATTGTATTTTAATACAATTTAGCAGTCTGATAATGCGATTCCCTTCAGTGAGGTCTGAAAGACTCATTACATCAAGCAAATCAACAACATCCGTGACATGACCTTAACATTTCTCCGGAAAATGCCTCTTCCAAGAAAAACTTAAGCTGAGTGTTTCTGGCCTACTAGTAGGCAAATAAGTTTGACAATTGTAGGCGAGCCAATAAATCATTAAATTGAAACTGCACAAAGCCATGTATCTGAATTAAAATGCTGAGAACTAAACCCCTCTTACTCACAGAACTATATAAAATAAATACACAAGTCTTCAAAATTTTAAAAGTAAACAAACTTTTATTTCCATGTTTAAAAAAAAAATAAGTCTTAAACAAAAATTTTCACAATTAATAAATTAACTGTATACTGCATACCACACGATTCACACGTACCAATAACTTTTATATCTGCATATATATTCCCCTGACATCTTTTCCCCGTTTGTGAAATATTACTGTTTGTAACAAACACAAGTCAATTTAACAATGATATCCTAAAATGTACCAACAGTAAGGACTTTCATGTGGGTTTGTCTGAACATCTTTTCCCTTTTCTTTGAACTGGAAGATCTGCAAACGGATCAAAAATGGTATTTTTCTCTAAAGCGGTGTCTGGCGTTATCTTCAGCTCTGAAAATAAATTTACAAAAAAAAAAACAAAGCTTAAAATTCAAAACACATAATATTCTGAAGGTGATGTAGATGAAAATTAATTTCATCCCAAAACTGATAACCAATATTAGTGCCTTAATATTGGAAAGCTAAGTGATTAATCTTTCCTGATCTGTTTGATGTATTGCATGTTATTTTTTCATCATCCAAAAACATTGCAAAATAGGGTGCACACTTGGTAATTCTGAATTAAACTCAGAGAGATTCAGATAAGCAATTTGTGAAACATTCAGATCTGTAAAAACAGTAAAACCCTCGTAATTTACAATCAACCCTATTACTTACACCAAACAAGAAACACAGGAGAGTCTACCGATCTGTAGACATATCAGAGCCTTAAATAGCATCAAGCCTGGACGCCAGACACCTGTCAAAGACTTTAGCTTACACAAATTATATATTATAATGGTATGTGATAATATATGTCTAACAAAGGCTATGCCATGTGTGTTATGTCCAGACTTGCTTACCATATACATTTTCTTCTTCATTGAACTCGGCCTGAACAATAGTTTTCCTCAATAATATCTCTGAATCAACACCAATAGTTATCAACTGAAATAGAAGTACATCAGGTAGTATGTGTCTATGAATAATAAATAGTCTACCTTACAGAAATCAGTTGAGATGATCTGAAAATGCTGACAGAAAGGAAATTTATCTTTTAGCCTTACAACCTGAGATATTATTTTTATGAAATGATATGAGGTTTAATGTCCTTCTTTTTTGCACTGACTGGACTAATGAGTTAATAACATAGATTTGATTTACAACAATATATATGTACCACAAAAAACAATGATTATGACTGCTTTTACCACTTAAAGGACATATGGCTCAATCCTTTGGAACCTTAATTAGAATAGATGAAAATGGGTCTAGAGAGAGAGAGAGAAATGGGGTTTAACGTCCACTCAACACAAACTAGGTCATTTTGGGACTAACATGTTTTTTTCTCAATAATTCCCTTGCGCGTATAGGGGCCTTTAGCAGTGGGAGGAAACCGGAGTGCCCGGAGGAAACCCACGAGGTTGAGAAGGCGCCCCTATCTCCATGCCACATACGCTCACTCCAGGGCTCGAAACCACAGCCGCAAGCCAGAGGTGACCGGCCAACTAGAGGTCGAAGCGCGGCACTCTAGACCACTAGGCCATCCCAAACCCCCAAAAATGGGTCTAGAAAGAAATATTAATGTAATATGAATGTATACAAAGTCATGTGATTTACATTCAATTTTAAATTTTTATTGTAATTTCTAATGAATTGTGTTCAGTGAAATATGTGATAAGTCCAAATTTAATAATGGCACCTATTTTGTTGTTCGTGAATCAGCCATTACTTGTCACTTCCGCGTTGTCTTGTAGGAAATGTTTTTCTTTGTTCATTACAAATGGCAATCGAAACTACCATAGAAATACATGACACATGTACTGATTTTAAAATGTTCATTTTGTCTTAAATATTAGATATTAGGATCACATATTTTCACGAAATACTGATTTTAAAATGTTCAATTTGTCTTAAATATTGAATATTAGGATCTCATATATACACGACAAAATAACATCAATTTTGATTAAAATGGACCAATATTTAATATTAATAGGTGTTGTTTAATTTCAAATATTATGGAAAATACTGAGTTAGAGGTTTAATTTGCTATGGCTATGTATTCTGTCATGTCCGCAGGTTTCTCTTGCAGATTTTGTTTTGAGTGTAATACAGTCCTCCTGCACTTACTATTTTAGTCTTTGATGTACTTGAAAATAATATGAAAACATATTAAAACACATATTTCAGTTAAAAAGGCATACACTTTAACCAATAGTTTAACATCATTTCACTACTGCACTGAAAGAGGATGATACTACATTTCTATGGCGCTATATTAGTGCCAAAATTCTAACATGCTTTCGTCTAATTTCTTACTTTTATTCATGTAATTTCTAACCTCCATTCATGTAACTTCTAACTTCTATTCATGTAATTTCTTAATTAAGACAATGTATAATTCAACTTCTTTATTTGTTCAGTGTAAATATCAATTCTATTTCATCTTATTTCTAATATTGGGGCGAAAAATGTCTACTTCATTGTGGTGTTACATGTTAAGCATGAACGGCAAACAAATTTAGAATTTTGATACATCTACCTAGCAACCATCATTATGACATCGTTTGGTGTCGCCACCGTGTGCTCAGTTTGGGAATTGAGCACCTGATCGGGACCATAATTGGTATAAACGACCCATTCTTCGTTTGGTAAGGTTGTAATAGAAATAAGATGAAATAGAATTGATATTTACACTAAACAAATAAAGAAGTTGAATTATACATTGTCTTAAATTAGAAATTACGTGAATGGAAGTTAGAAGTTACATGAATGGAGGTTAGAAATTAGACGATAGCATGTTAGAATTTTGGCACTAATATACCGCCATACATTTCAGGTTGATCTCGGCACGTCTTAGGACACAGCTGACACATGTATATGGAGATATTAGTGGTGGTACCGGTATAAATGTCAATGAACATAAAAGGAGTGGGGGGCAAATCATGATGGTCCTATACCTACCTCTTGTATCTTATCAGCATCAGTCAAACTTTTATTACTTTTAAATTCTGTATTAATCTTCTCACGGCCAGCTGAAATATAAAAATTTAAACTCATAACTACAAGAGTTTGACTTTCTCAGTTTAAAAGTAAATATTGACATTCACTCATTCAGTAATGATTTATTAGGAATTTCTGATTCAGAATAATCCTATTAAACTATTACACCCCTAATAACTAACTCCCCGAAAAAACAAACCCTTTCTAAACAATACTTATAAAGATAGGTTGCCAGGCAACGAAACATACGCCCACAGCAGCTAAATCGTCCGGGCAGTCAACAAGGGTTGTCGCATATTTTTACTTTTTGGGGGGATGAAACATTTGTAATACACTAAAATCTGAATAAGAGTAACAAATCATTATGTAATTATCTGAAAATCATTAGAATTTGTTAGCTTTTTATAAAGTTTTGCCCCACGCTAACAATTAGTATAGGAAATATTTAATATCATGGATTTAGCTGTTCAGTTATCAAAATTCATTGAAAATCAAAATACTTGTTCGTTTCAACACCTTAAACTCTGTGTATCAATCTGAAGTCAATCGGATGATAAGTTTGGCATCTATAGTGTCACAAGATTTTTTGAAGTGATCAAGGGACACAACTCTGCCACTAATTATCAGAAATCGCTGAAAATCAATAGGCTTCTTCGTCTCATGACCTTAAACACCGTGTATAAATTTGAAGTCAATCGGACATCATCTTTGTGCTCTAGAGCATCCACAAGATTTTTTGAAGTGATCAAGGGCCATAACTCTGGCACTAATTATCGGAAATCCGTGAAAATCAATAGGCTTCTTCGTCTTATGACCTTAAACACTGTGTATAAATTTAAAGTCAATTGGATATTAACTTTAGCCTCTTGATCATTCACAAGATTTTTCAAAGTGATCAAGGGTCATAACTCTGGCAGTAATTATCGGATATTGCTGAAAATCAATAGGCTTCTTCGTATCATGACCTTGAACACTGTGTATAAATTTAAAGTCAATCCAATATTAACTTTAGCCTCTAGAGCGTTCACAAGATTTTTCAAAGTGATCAAGGGTCATAACTCTGGCAGTAATTATCGGATATTGCTGAAAATCAATAGGCTTCTTCGTATCATGACCTTGAACACTGTGTATAAATTTAAAGTCAATCCAATATTAACTTTAGCCTCTAGAGCGTTCACAAGATTTTTCAAAGTGATCAAGGTTCATAACTCTGTCAGTAATTATCGGACATCGCTGAAAATCAATAGGCTTCTTCGTCTCACGACCTTAAACACTGTGTGTACATTTTAGGTCATTCGGATATTAACTTTAGCATCTAGAGCGTTCACAAGATTTTTCAAAGTGATCAAGGGTCATAACTCTGGCAGTAATTATCGGATATTGCTGAAAATCAATAGGCTTCTTTGTCTCATGACCTTAAACACTGTGTATAAATTTAAAGTCAATCGGATATTAACCCTGGCCTCTAGTGCGTTCACAAAAAATTGTGGACGACGGACGGACGGACCGACAGACGGAGGGACGGACGGGGGCGACGGCAATATACGTCCACATTTCTATGTGGGCGTATAAAAATAGCTTTATTTTCTGAGGGAACTTATTTAGTACATAAGTTCTCATTTTCAACATGTCCCTCCTGCTCTATAAAACTAGCAATTACACAGTATCAATATTTTAGTGTTAACCCATTTCAGTCTATACATCTTCTCTACAGGTTTAGAATGACAACAGCCACATGCCATGCAGTGTGCTATAGTATGAGGACAATTTTCGCCAGAGAGGGTTTTTTCCAAATTCTGTCAAGGGATCTTTTATTTGCAATCCAATGATCAAACAAGACATCATCCGAAACACTAAATATTTTGCCTTTTCAGGCCCTTAGGCCTACACCACTGAAAAGGACAAACCACTTCTGGAGAAGTTTCTCGACCAACATCAAAATTGAACATGTGATCTCTTGGTTAGCTAGCCAGTACTTTAACTCACTGAGCCACTGTGGATTGTTCTATTCTGGGTGACATATGGTCACTCAGTACCTATTACTGTGGGGATTTTTTTCATGATCCTGAGCCACTGGTTGCTCAAGAGAGTATGGTGCTGACTCACTAACCAGGAGTTCACAAGGTCAAACCCGGTGTTGGCTGAGAACCTTCCTTGGCTTTTGTCATGATTTTTAAGTTTTATTAATTCACATTCTCACCTTTTAGAGCTATTTCATCACCCCGAAAAACTTTTTCTCGTGTTCGATGAAGTTGTTTAAAGACTTGTAAAACCTATAATAAAATATTTTAAGTTAAAGAAGAATTGGTGAAAATTTGTTCTAACCTAAATACATGTACTATATGGCCTAAAAGTTTAAATGATAAAAAGCTAAAATAAATCCAATGTAGGCTATACAATAGATATAAATACATGTACCACAAACACGCCATTATTGGTACATTGACAAGCCCTGAAAGGAGACAAAACATAGTTAATTGTCTTTTACTTATTGCAATGAACGTTACTAATTAAAAGATTACTAGTGGTTCTTGAACAGAATGAGAGAGAAATGTGGTGTAACGTAACCTCAACACAAACTAGGTCATTTCGGGACATGCTTCAATTTTATTTCAATAATTCGCCTGCGCATATACATGTAGGGGTCTTTAGCCGTGAGAGGAAACCAGTTGGACAGGCGACTCTACTCCTTATCACATCCATCAATTGTTCTACCTTTCCTTTAGTTTATCCCAGAGTCCAAAACATCTGGTCCAGAACATATTTTTGGGGGTCCGAAGAAAGGTCGTCAGTCCAAAATGTTTTGGGACCAAAATGTCATAGTGTAGTTACATGTAAAAAATGTCATCAGACGTAAATAGACAAAAAATATATATTTCAAGCCATCATCCCATGTGAAACAACTCACGATAAGGTCATGTCCATATTAATGTGAATTTTACATATAACAGAACAAGAATCAATCAGGCTCCTCACTTTATTTTCTCCATGATCCATCCAATCCATGGGATGGCATTGGATGGAGTAAAGTAAAGATTGAAATTTCATTCCAAAAAAAACTGTAAAAAGTGACAAACTCTTGTGTCAGGAAATATATTATATGAGATATAAAAAAAAAGGGGAAAACATGCTTTTGATCTTGTTGCCATTTTAGATCATTCTGTTTTCTACGTGGAAATCATTTTGTTGGCATAATAAAAACGAGTAGAACTGTCTACATTTAGAAATAAAACTGCTCAATCCAAAGGTCAAGGACAATTGGATAAAAATTCGACACAAAAAATTATAATAAATGAATTGCAAATAAATATTTAATTTACTAAATTGTAATATCAGATATAAATTGTTCTCAATATTTTAAGGTTTCGCCCCAAAAGAAAACATACACCTTTTCTGTTGTATATATCTAATTAAAATTTACATTTCGTTCCGTTGAAGAATTGTGGTAAAAGTTTTGTTGAACCCTCCCGTAGAAACGATGAAAATGGCGTCGTAAAATGTAAACAAATAATGAATCGGTCTTGAAAAATAAACTATAGCTGGCCCAACAGTTAGTCGAGGTAATTATATTGTAGGAAAATATATTTCAGAAAATCGCATTATTGATAAGTACACATGGGGATTCTTTGCACGTGTAATAGGCCTAAACAAAAAGACAGAAAGTGAGAGTTTTTTTTCAACTTTTTGTGTTGTACAACAAGTCAAGTGCAAGTCCCCGAAATTCCATATTTCAATCCTTGACAGTTTGAAGTGTCTGTGCCAAACTATTTCCTTATTATTAATAGACGGTTTCCACATGAAATTTAATTCTGATTTTATGTTTATGAGTATTGTTTGAAGGGTTGCGTGATGGGATTTAGTGGAGGACTAAAAAAGAAATATAGATATAGTACAAAACTCAATCAATGGTGTTTTTAGCATCTGATTTAAAACCCAGTGAACAAATATAAAATCAGTGCATGCTTGCGTGTCTAGCCTAGCTATGATGGGATGCCTTATAAACGAGCCTAAGCATCATTGCTTATGTGAAATTTCAAACCATACATCCGATGAACAGGCAAAAGTACTTTTTTTTATGAATGGATGTAAATCAGTTTATAATATATATACACGTAGGCCTACACTCATATTAAATTAATGTGCTTTTTGACCCTTCCTTTTGACAAAAACATTTATTATACCATTATAGTTAGTATTAAAGTCACCAAATCCTTATTATATATAATAATATATTCAAATTTTATTTATTTTTTTTTTTGTGTAAGAAGAAGAGAGGAATACAATCATGCCTGTCACCAAGTTACCTGTGGTCCATAAATTTGGTATAATATCACACAGTCAACGAGTGGAACTACAGGAAAGGTTACTCAAACAGTCTTATGTACAAGGAATTAAATCTAAAAAACTAGCTGGCACTTCCTCAAGGTACTACATTATAACTAGTTCTTGGGTATAGTATATGTATGGATTACATGACATGGATAACCAAAAAATCAAGTGTTCAGGTTAATTTGGATAATTGAAGTTACTGCAAGCATTTAAAACAAAGCTCATATAGTTTCCTATTCCTGTGTCAGAATTATGAATTTATCGAAATAGTAATATCATTTTGCAGTACAGAATAAACGTGATCTATGCTTATTCATAAATTTGCAGGGCATTGAAATCCTTCTTGACTTTATTTTGACAGCAGGATATAAGTACTGTATTCTAAACAGGTTATGTAATTTAACTTTTAAATTTGTTATTTTCAGGAACCCTTTGGAAGTATCTGATGAGTTTGTGCATAATTTCAATAATTCCAAAAGTCTGAGTGAAAAAGACAAACATGAAAGTGTTGCTAGGAAAATGCTGGAAAGATCCAAGGTATCTATATATGTTTTTGTTTCATAACTTAGTGGATTATTGTTTTCAAATTTGCATATTTAGTAAACTGACCAATTACTGACACAAAATTATTATTTTTCAAATAGAAGTTGATTTTTGAGTTGTTTGATTCATGAAATAGATATGTAACTGTATGAAGAGAAATGTTAATCAGAACTGTTTTTAGTACAGTAATTGTTAAGTATAATAAAGTTACATAATGAAGAATTGGGGGCTCTTAAAAAGGAACTGATAGGTTTAAGCACACTTTCTGAAAATGGCACCATATAATGATTTTTAAAATAAAAAAGTCATGAGTTGCAGTTTGAACAATGTATTTTTGTAATGTGATTTAGAGACGAGCTGGTGTTAGAGATAGTGGTACTGGTCGACATGTCAACTTACCAATGGCATGGACAGAGTTAGCTCAGCTAGCGCAGTGTAAAGGCAAACTACAAGAAGGTTTGACAAATAATATCTTTTAATATATTTCATATCATTTCCCAATCTTTATGGGGCTTAGTTGGTTGAATGGTCTAATGCGTGCACTTTAGATTATAAGATCTGTCATAAAGTCAAGTGGCATGGTTTTGATCTCACACTTGTACATGACAAGGAGTAGGGTGAGGGTCGTCTGCCGAACCCCAGGGGTTTTCTTTGGGTCCTCTGGTTTCCTCCCACTGCTAATGACCCCTATAAGCAAACGACTTAACAAAAAATTAAAATTTTGCCATATTTGTCGAAATGATATCAAGATTGTGTTGAGTTGAGGTAAAACCACATTTCTCTCTCTCTTTTTTTAATGTCTTTTATACCATACCCTCTTTTCTCAGTGTTTCAACTTCCACTATTGACACAGAAAAAAAATTTTTATAATAAATAAATATCTTCCAAATCCAAAACAAAAATTATATGGAATTTATTCCATCACTAACCGTTTTTTGCTTTTTTTTGCATAAGTTTTGAATATTTTAATAAGTATTTTTATAGAATGTTTTAGATATTTTAATAGAATGTTTTAAATATTTTTATAGAATGTTTGGATGTTTTGATAACATCATTAGAAGTGTCCCCACTAGAAAGATATCATATACCTGCACTGTTTTTCCTGGCTGAGACGATGTTATATTGGCTTCGTACTGAATCAATTCATCAACCCTATCTTCGTACAGCAGAAATTAAATTACTCAAGGTATGATCAGATCTATATTTCATTTTGCTTTTAATACTTTCGATTGCCTCCATTATGTGTAGTGAAGACAAGTAGAACAATATTTTGAACTATAAAAAACAAAATAGGATCTGTGTTTTATTCAAATGGATCAAGTTATGACACTGTTGCAAACACCTGTCAATGATAGTAGCCTGGTATGATAGGTTATCACGACAAGTATATGATGAGCCATTGAACTGAATAAGTTATCGCATCATCATTTAAAATAGTGATGGGCTCATCCCACCATGTTGTAGCTTTGATTGTCACATATCAGCTATACTTCTCTAAGCAACAAATGAATGAAATAAAGATACAGTGTATACAAGATGTTAGTCTTGTACAGACCTAGTGCTTTTTAAATCTTTGTCTCTCTTTTGAATGACTTTTACCATATTAAAATTGTACAATATAAATGTTATAATCATGTTTAATGATTTGTAGATGGGACAGCTGGTTTTTACCCGACTTTTCTACAGTCACATGGCCGGACAGTTACAAGGACATTCCGAGTTTAAAAACAGATTATATACATATCTTGATGGTAAGTACAGATTATATACATTTCTTGATGGTAAGTACAGATTATATACATATCTTGATGGTAAGTGCAGATTATATACATATCTTGATGTTAAGTGCAGATTATATACACATCTTGATGGTATGTACAGATTATATACATATCTTGATGGTAAGTACAGATTATAATAATTATATACACATCTTAATGGTAAGAACAGATCATATATACATATTTTGATGGTAAGTACAGAATCATTCTATTGTTACAAATAATAGATCACATATGTTTTTGTTGATGGATACTCCAGAACAGGCTTGGCCTATGTCAACACCTACTCCACAAAATAGGACAATACCCAGTCATCCCTCCCTTTCAACTATCTTGCAATCACACAGGGACGCATATTACAAGAAATATACAAATGAAATGGGGTTTAACGTACTACTGTTCTGCTCCTACTGGTAATGTGTACACAGGATCTCAGTATTTTTGCTCTATCCATACGACTAGACAGGGGAAACCACGCTAAAAAAATCCAACGTCTTACCCACTTAACCACTGTGGCTCCCTCACTGAATACAATTTGTGCCCCTGTCTCTTGTTTAAATTAACATTATTCAGTTTGGCTGTATGTTGTGTTTGTTGAATCTTTTGTTCAATTTAACTGTTTTTTCTGTGCGTTGAAAGTTTTGTTCGTATATTTGGAGACCTATATGTTTTGTTGGTTGAATATTTTGTTCAGTTCGGCTGTATGGTCTAGTCCAGTTTAAATTCAATGTATTTTAGGTTTAAGAGAATGTCAAGAGGCGTACAACCCGTATCCAAATGCTCTACTATCTTTACGGTTTATAATAGAAGTGGGTAAAATAATTCTGGCTGATACACCGATAGATGGAGGATCTGTCAAGGAAGGTGATCATCTTCCACCAGAACGCAACGTAGAACAACTGACTAGTGTAAGTTTTATCAGTCTCCACCATCCAGTGAGCATGGCACTGACACACACGATATTGATTAGGTCATAGAGCTGCTGTCAGGGGGACCCCACTCTATATATATATAGTCACATATAACCAGGGAATCAAAGCTATCACCACATGGAATACAGAACACAATTACCAATGTATTCCATATAACCTCCAGTCTATATCAGTCAATATCAATTCATCATTAATTTGAATATACATTTCCCTTTGGTGGAAGAGGACGTTATCTGCACCAACAGATCCACCCACCTCAAAACTAATGAACGAAAGTCTATTTTCATTAATAAATACACATATCATCAGTTTTTCTGAAAACTTAAGTTTGGATTTAATTTGTCATACATGAGAAAATCACTTCACATTAAATATTTGCTAAAAATTTTCCTGAATAGAATAAAAAGCTTGAATATAATGAAAAGTTTATATTTTGAGTAGGCTACTAAACAGTTATATGAGAAGAGATCCGATGTATCAACACATAGTGCAGCCATCAGTAGCAGTGTTCATGATTTAAGTCCGACACTGTGGCATTCATTAGATGTATGGCGTTGTACCAATCAGTTGAGTGGAGGATGTGTAGAAGCTTTGTCAGCTCTAGCTCATTGTGGTCTTGGTCTTGCTACTGAAAACTGGTAAGTTAATGAATTTAAATGAAATGAAATGCAATGGGTTTAGTAGTTAGCACCCTGCTTTTCTTTTCCGACTGAGCTAATAAAGACAGGCATGCTATGATGGAAATTTTGCTTGGTCAGCGGCACTACAGCATACTCTTATTTCAAAATTCCAAATGTCAAGGGTACTTAATTTTATGTGAACAAGAATATGTACACCATACGTCGTTTTTTTTTTATCTGAACAGATAATTGGGTTTTATTGTTGCTTAGGAATTTGACAAAAGCTTCTGAATTAATATGATTCACTGTGGTTCATAAGGTGATCAACGTTTGGCTAAGGATTTCTCATATAAGCTTTTATCAGAGACCGTCTTTAAAAGGGATTAGCTGCCCTTCGTACTTTGATTGAAGTACTAATACAAAAACAAATGATCAGTATTTTTATTGTATTAAATTTGTATGACTCTCCAAGAATATTATTGTAGTAAACTTGTATGACTCTCCAAGAATATACCTGAGAATACATGAAATTGAATATAATTTTAAAGATTTACAGTGGGAGGAACCCCAGCACCACCAGGGCTATTCTTTACTCACTCACTCATAGAATAATTGTTATTGCAGGATTGATGGAACCATTGCTCTGCAGATATTGGGAGATGCTGCAAGAACTGATTTGGATGCCATGAGAGCTCTGCACTGTCTTGCACAGGGTGTAAATATATCAGATAGAGTTACCTCCCCACCATTAAGTTCTCATTCACAGAGCACAGTAACAGGTAGGCACTACACAGTAACAAGTTCTGGTTGTGTGGACATCTTTCAATCTTATATTGATGATTTTTTTTATGATTTTTGTCTCTTAAGTTGTAATCAAACAAAATATTATGTCATTGTGGTCTCAGTAGAAGATGTCTCTCAGTCATAAAAATGGTTGACGGGTAGCAGATTAAATTTAAAGAAATCATCATTTCCATTTCATTTTTCATTCTTGTAAAAGAGGTCTGTCTGATCGTGAATTGATTACAGTTAAATATCCAAATTTAATATTTTTCAGATTTTACTTTCTCGGATGAAGGTGGTGATTCCGAAAAACCGGCATCAACGAAACAAAGTGCCCCCAGCTCTCTCCCTTCTTTAAGTGATATCAACGAGCGAAGTGAAGACAGCTATCAATCATCGCGGTCAAAGATTACTGGCAGTCCTATTCCACCACTCGATCTAAGTATGACAGAAGAAGATAGTCCACTGCCAGCTTTAAAGGAAATAAAGGCGCCTCGTGATATATATAAACGTGAAGTTTCATTCAATGCCCATGTTTCACATCAAGCACGAAAAAGGTAAAAATACTTAAATACTTAAATGTATATTATGTAAGATTCAGATGAAGAACTGACAATTTAAAATAGATAATGAAAAAAAAATATACTGAAAATTCTATTGAAATTACTTGCTCTGAACGAAATTTGATAAGATTAATTTAATAGAGTGGTGTCAATTTTCATTGTCAAATATGTGCCTGTTAGATCACAAAGTCTGCCATTGAGTCAAGTGGCATGGTTTTTATTCCCCACCAGATCTTTCTTAGGTCTTTATATAAACTATTTATTAGACATTTATGAATATGAAAAGACCTTAATCAACCCTCGATGCCATTTTATGTGTCAGATTTTTACTGGTTTAAAATCGAATTTGTTGTTGTCATGACAAGTGGGATAACAAAACCAAGCCATTTGATCGATGGGTTATCTCCTAAAACTTAGACAGCCATAATTTAGACAGCCATAACTTAGACAGTGGAGTAAGTGATTAATTAACACAAGTTCAAGTTTCGTTCAATGTCAAGGTTTCCATGGAAGTTGTGATGTCACAACATCTGGTTGGACGCTACTGTTCAGGTGTCTGTAGATAACATAGTTATAAGTTTGGGAATTGTGACGTAATCTAGCAACATTCAGATGTTGTAGTAAAACTCACAGTCGTTGCTTGAGGAACATGGGTACAGTAGGACATTAAACATTATTTCGTTCTTCCATAAAGTTAAAATTACTTTTATATTGTAGTAGTGATGGTGAAAAGTGCAATATTAAAGTGGAAAGAGGAGAAAAGATGAAAGAGAAGTCACAGTATACGGATGGTTGGAGTGGTTTTAGAGCTGAATGTGGAACATCATTTAATCCAGATCGTGCCTCGTCATGTAGTTCTATTCGCACATTCACCAATATACCAGTAGCTGATACACCTGGTATACATGGCTGGCACTGGGAGGTGGCAGTCACTTATACAGATATCCTTGCTAAAATCTGTATCCATGGTAACAATGTCAACATCCAGAAGATGGCATTAGTTGGATTAAATGAGGATATGACGGAGGCATATCGACGAGGTCATGGTCAGATACCACTACCGAGCGCTGGATTAATAGATCTTGCTTTCTTTCATACCAAGATGGAAAAACAAGATGGAGGTCAGTTTGTTGGTTATCACTACTCAATAATTTGTTATGATATTTGTTTGACAAAATTGTTAGAACTTGCAGCTTCTGAACTTAAGTCTAAATCACATCTTCTGTACTGACATGTGTGGTGTACAAGCTCACTCATCTGATGACCCATGATTAATTTAACATCTACTAACTTTCCTCTGAAACTAAAAATAACAAAAGCGTTGATACAGTTAACTAAAATTAGTAAAAAAAAATGACATCTGCTGAATCTTTTATATTAAGAGTTTTTCCCATATCTTCATCACTAATGGAAATAATACAATCAATCCAATTCAATATTCTGGTTTGACCTAATTCCAAGAGATTTAGAACATTGAATACTGATTTTATTTAAAGGAAGTAAAGACTGGAGTTGGAGACTACGGTATGGAGCGATCCAGTCTTTAGTTAAAATATGTAGAAGTTTAGCGAAGGATGTAAATCGCGAAGGTATTAGAAATGCTGCATGGACAACTCTACTGAAAGCTCACTCTCTGGAGAAAGATCATCGCGTTCTCGAAGCTTTAAAAGTCGGACAGGTATTTTATTTTTTTAATCCTGACTCAGGGCCCAACTTTTCCTTTTGATCATTACCAGCTGATGATTGAATTACATTCATATCACTCTCCGGATCCATTCACTTGATTTGATATTTTCCGAAGGTTAATCTTATAGGTTTTTGTTTTTCGTGTAGTGCGGTCCCCCTGCACTTACTATTTGTAACTGTATTCAATTTATTCATATTATTCTCTTCATGATTGCTGTATATAAGAATCCTGAGTAAATACTTTTGAAATCATCCTTTCCTCAAGATGCCTATTTGGCTGACAAGGATGGTGTCCCTTTTTATATGGATGATAGCCCAGAAAAGCAGGACATTAAACTGCATTTAATTTCATTTATATGAAAAATATATAAAACCATGGTCCATTTCAGAATATAACAAAATTTGTAAATTCAATGAAATCAATTGGGCAATCTGACTTTTCAGACGGTCAGGTAGAGTGGGGAAAAATATTACGATTTAATCTAGTTGGTAAAATAAAGTGCCTGAAGTCTAAAATATTATTATTAAAACACTAACTTAACTTTTCTGTTTATTGAATACCATGAATTTGTACTGAAATGACTTTGTCTGGAGCCACTCAATTGCAAAATTATTGAAAACTCGAATAGCAGAAAAACGCATCAGCAGATGTTAAATTTTCAAAAAAATTAATTTGTTATTTCAAATAAGGATGGCACTTATATTAGGCTATATTGGACCACATTAAAGTTGCTGGAATAGCTGGAAAACGCTGTTGGGGAGGCCCCTATAGCTCTGAGATTTTGACGTTCGCTAATGTCTGTAATTGGGATTTTTTTTTTGACATTTCAGATCTGATCCCTAACATCTATTGAGGCTGCACGCCTAATATGATCTCATTAACAACTATAAACATTGAGTGTTACATATTTCAGGTACATACGGACATGGAACAGCTGGTTAAACTGGAGACATCATGTCCACCATCTTCTATCGGATGTCGTATAGCAGGTGGACTTGTGTCAATCTATCTACCTCCGTTAAAACCTCCGGTCATAATACAACTACCAAAAAAACTTCCGGTTAAACCCCTTGCCCAGCCCACAGAACCAACAACAACTAGAAACAAACTTAGAACTTCTCTTCGGTTAGTTTTATTTTTTCTAAAGGTACGAAACGATAAAAATGACGAATCACCACAATATAATTGTAAAGATAGAACAAAAAACTTAGGTGCTGTACACACGGTAGTGTGTACTTAAGAGAACAGCTGATAGTTGAAATTTGATGAACAGTATTTGGACACTGATGTTATGGGTACTGTCCACTTGGTGCAGATAAGTAGGATGTTAGACTCCATTTCCGTTTCGTAAAACTGCTACAGATGTTGATAGTACGTGTGTTAATAAGAAATATTGGTGTTTTTTGTAGAGAAGAGATTATGTTAGCAACAGCTTTATATGAGGAACCTGTTGGTTTTAACACAAGAACAAGTTTTGATTTACGACGAATTGTAGAAGATCAGGTTGGTATCCTCCATGTTTATCATTGATAGACCCAGATTTTTCATCATTTTTATACGCCCACATTTTCATGTGGACGTATTATGTCGTCGCCCCTGTCCATCCGGACGTCCGTCCGTCCACAATTTGTTTGTGGACTCTCTACAGGTCACAATTCTTATCCGATTTTGACGAAACTTGAAATATAGGTTTATCCCCAAAAGATCTCGGTTCCTTTCGATATTGGCATGTATCGGATCAAAACTTCATGGATTATGGCCCCTGATTGTACGAAAAATCACGTTTTTAGCTTGTGGACCCTATAGAGGTCACAATTTTGAACCGATTTTGATGAAACTTGACATGCATGTTTGTAACCCAAAGATCTTGGTTCCTTTCGATATTTGCGGCTATCGGAATGTAATTTCCTGAATTATGGCCCCTGATTGTCCGAAAAATCACCCTTTTTAGCTTGTGGTCCCTCTGGAGGTCACAATTATTATTCGATTTAAAAAACCGTTTGATTATATCACCGTTACACCCTAAGGAAGGTTGAGTTCGAATTTCGGGAAAATCGGACGAAAATTGCCATACAAAATGGCCGCCGTTTGTACGCGAATATTGTTAAAAAATGGTATATCAAGGTTGTGGACCCTGTGGAGGTCACAATTTTGATTCGATTTTGATGAAACTTGAAATTCATGGTTATAACCCAAAGATCTTGCTTTCTTTCGATATTTGCGCATATCGGATCGTAACTTCCTGAATTATGGCCCCTGATTATACGCAAAATCGCCTTTTTTTAGCTTGGAGGTCACAATTATTATCCGATTTAAAAAAACGTTTTGATTATATTACCGTTACACCGTAAGGAAGGTTGAGGTCGAATTTCGGGAAAATCAGACCAAAATTGCCATACAAAATGGCCACCGTTTGTACGCGAATACTGTTAAAAAATGGTATATCAAGGTTGTGGACCCTGTAAAGGTCACAATTTAAATATGATTTTGATGAAACTTGAAATTCATGGTTATAACCCAAAGATCTTGGTTCTTTTCGATATTTGCGCATATCGGATCGTAACTTCCTGAATTATGGCCCCTGGTTATACGCAAAATCCCCCTTTCTTTAGCTTGTGGTCCCTCTGGAGGTCACAATTATTATCCAATTTAAAAAAACGTTTGATTATATCACCGTTACACTGTAAGGAAGGTTGAGTTTGAATTTCGGGAAAATCGGACCAAAATTGACAGACAAAATGGCCGCCGTTTGTACGCGAATACTGTTAAAAAAATGATATATCATGGTTGTGGACCCTGTATAGGTCACAATTTTGATTCGATTTTGATGAGGAAGGTTGAGTTCTAATTTCGTGAAAATCGTACCAAAATTGCCGGACGAAATGGTCGCCGTTTGTACGCGAATAGTGTAAAAATATGGTATATCATGGTTGTGGACTCTCTACAGGTCACAATTCTTATCCGATTTTGATGAAAAGTCACATTTCTAGGTTGTGTACCGTCACACCATAATCATTGTCGGTTTCGAATTTCATTAATATCAGACTGGAACTGACCAACTAAATGGCTGCTCCCAATACAGTATGAAATACAGGACTTAAAGATGTAGGAAAAATCACTTTCGGTATTGCTTGTTCTCTGTCCATCTCTCGAAAATGTGGGCGTATCCTGCCTGGCAGTGCCAGCCTATCTTTTAGCTTGGAGGTCACAATTATTATTCGATTTAAAAAACCGTTTGAATATATCACCGTTACACCCTAAGGAAGGTTGAGTTCGAATTATTCAGTCTATTGAATTGATTTATTAGAGATTATAACTGTATAATTTATGGAGTTTTGATGTTTTCAGTGGAGGAAAGAACTGCAGGTAAAGTTAGAAGAGGAAGAAGTAGAGAGACAGAAAGAATTAGAAGAACAACAGAGGAATGAAGAAGAGAGACAGAAAGAAATAGCCGCAAACAAACTGCTGAAATTTGCTAAAACAAAACAAAAACTCACTGCCGAATATGTAATCTGAATAAATTTTGATAAACTGTCTGCATTAGCAAGCTTCTTCAGAAATGTAAGAACTTAAACCCCATTTTAGTTCTTACACTTTAAATGAAATGTAATTGGGTTTAACTCCTACTGCTCATTTAAAGTGACATTAGTACTTTAAATGAAATGAAATATGGTTTTACAGTCCTACTATTCTGCGCCAACTGGGCTCATGAAGATGGAATGCTTCATATTCAACTAAATAGATAATTATACCTAAGATTTTCTAGTTAACACGTATTAAAAGTGAAAATGTCCCCAAAAGGGAGACGTCCCAGTTACACTCTGGACTCAAAAACAAAATTTCCATTTAAGTATGCAAATGAAATGCCAAAGTGTAAAATAAAAGCATTATTAGTTATTTTATCATGTCTGTATCACTCTATAAGTTTGTAGGGATTGGTTACGAGTTTAATGTGTTAACCTGCATAATTCTATGCTTGCTGGAAAACGGCAAAATAAATATAGCAGGAACTTGTCAGTCCACATATCTAAGTTATAGATTATTGTGTCCAGACACATAGTAATTTCTAGTATACAACTGAAATATAAGTTTTTTTTCCCTTTTAAGTATGCATTACGTAAGAGCTAAATATTGCAAGTCTTTTTTATTTGGCCTCAAATGTTATATAAATTATTTATTAGACCTTTATTCATATAACAAGCCACAATCAAATCTCTAGAACATTGGATGGTTGTGATTATTAATGGATTGAAACACGACCGCCATTGAACAATATTATTTAAAAATAGATAATCGTAACAATAAAAGCAATGCAAATCATGACTTCACTCAGAATAAAGTATTTGCCCTTTTCGTTATCTAAGTTTAAACTATTATAGTAGAACACAGGCAACTCTTTTATCTCAATCTTAAAAACTGTAATGTATCATTAAGTACTCCTGAAGATAAGAAATGGTTTGTCTCTAAAATAGTGTTGGAAATTAAACCATATGACCGTATGATGGCGAAGGAGTATATGATTTATTTTATGAGAAAATAGTCAATGAAATGATTTTACCTAAACGGACAAATTTAATGTCCTATATTAAATGTGATATTTCATATTCTGTGATATTTGATATAAATTGTGTTAGTTGTTGTCACTACATTATGTTATATAAATTGTTGTATATGAATTATGTATAAATTTTTGTGTGATCATCACTGAATATAAATTACGTATTTGTTATTGTTTATGAATTATAATGTATATAAATGGTTGAGTGGTTTTTGTATAAATAAAATGTATTTACAATATCCGGGTTTTGTGGTTTTATACAAATTATTAATTAGACATTTATCTACATGACAAGCCCATAATCAACCCTTTAGACAATCGGGTGGTCGTGATTATTAATGGATAGTTACTTTTTACACGTTCCCTTGAAAGATGACGTATATCAGCTGAAATCTTATATTGTCTTTTGATCTGATTATAAATTTATTTTCTCTATATATTCCCCTATTGTACGTGTCTTATCAGAGTTCTTATCATTTATCTATATATAAATTTAATATATTTAACATTTAGATCTCCACGTCCTTTAAATAGTCAGCTGTACTAAAGGATTCAGGTAAACCATTTTAATTTTGGTCGCATATCTAGTCTGTTGTAGTCATTAGTTGCATAACTGGTGTCCCATAAAATTGACAAAGAACTTTGTTATACACCTGGTATCCTATTCATAACGAACCTAATGAAATAACTTGTGTCCCATTCATAAAGAACCTGTCCCATTCATAAAGACCCTAGTTATGCAGCTGGTGCATCATTCACAGAGAACTGTGGTACACACAGTTGGTGTCCGATTCGCAGTCTTGTGTCTAATGTCGCAGTCTTAAAGAAACGAGTCACACACCTAGTATTTGTGTCCCATTCACAAAGAACCTGTCCCATTCATAAAGACCCTAGTTATGCAGCTGGTGCATCATTCACAGAGAACTGTGGTACACACAGTTGGTGTCCGATTCGCAAAGACCTAGCCACACATGCAGCTAATGTCGCAGTCTTAAAGAAACGAGTCACACACCTAGTATTTCATTCATAAAGAACACAGTCGTACATCTGGTTTCCCATTCATAAAGAACCTTGTCAATCGGCTGGTGCCTTATTCACAACCCGGCCATACAGTAAGTGTCCCATTCATAAGAACCTAACCAATCTGCGGGTGTCCCATTCTGAAAGAACCTTGTCAGTGGCGTCCATTCGCAAAAAAATTGCGATACCTGATACGGATTCAAATAACAATAATTGAGTACTTATTAATTATTAGTCATGAAGCAGATGATCCTTATAACTGTTCTTCTGATTGGATACGTGAGACCAGAGTTCATACCAGGATGTAGTTTTTACAATGGTCAATGTTCCTACACTGTCCAGCTAGGTCACCAGGGCCAATGTAACTTGCCAACAACAGCACAAAATCCGAGTGACTTTCCAACAACAGTACAACCCCCAACCACCTGCTGTACCAACTTACAAACAGATATCGCTGATCTCAGGAGCTTGGTAGCCGGTCTGACAAATGATCTAAAACTACTGAAAGATAACTATAATGTACTGGAGAATGAAACTAACGAACTCAACACCACCACATCTAATAAAGATGATCTACTGCAGTTGCTTCAAACTAAGGAGGCCGAGTTTAACAAAACTCACGACCAGATAGCGGCAGTGCTTCAACAGGCCAGTGCAGAGATCCATCGACTCAGAGATGAGTTAGTAGCAACTACAAGACAACTGAACAACTGTCGTGGAACTCTGGGGTTACAATCTGGTACAGCCACAGTAGCACCAGGTAAATGTATTAAAATAAACACCCAATTTTTTGTAGGGGTTAAGAAAACTATGTTCTGGAGGTCAGGAATCCTCGACCATTTTAACACATTTCAACCAAACGTTCAATTACTATCACATTAATTATTGACAATTTTTGATTTACTGTTTTAATGTAGAATGGCGAAGATGGTCTGTATTCCTACAAAAGGATGTCATTTCTTGAATCTTAAACCTGACGCGTGGTTGTGCTTGACCATTGGAAACTAAAATCTTGTTTAAAAACAGAAATTATTATAATTATCGCAAGCTTGGTTTTTCCTGTTAATACTGTCAAAGTTGATGCGTGTTAATAACAAGCTTTAACTTGCACCGCGAGAGTTGTCTGGCGTTGTATACTGAAGTCCCTGACAGGCGCGGATCCAGACTTGAAAATTTTTTATGCGATTTTATTGGCGATTTAGACCTGTAATTTTGGAATTTACCTTCCGGAAATACGTCAGAATGAACCAAATTGAATCTAATTTACCAAATTGAGCGCAATTAGTTTAGCAATTATCACCCCCCCCCCCTCCCTGCAAAAAATCCTGGATCCGCGCCTGCCCTGTCTGTGGTGAATACCTAGCTCGCCACTTGTGTAAGCTCCACGATAGGTCCGAAATCAGTTACGTGCACGTTTTTACAGTTAATACAGTTCTCCGAGAATCCGGGACAATCCCGATAAGAACAGCGTCTCAAAAATTAAAGTCTGAGTATTTATGAAATTTATGGACCAAAATATAGTGGCATGGTGTATTTACCTTGTCTCAAAATTTCAGCTCAAAATATTGAGTCGTTTGGACGTGAACGTCAACACTGCTTATCCGGACACGTAACCCTTTTAAGATTTCGGGTCAATTTTTTCATTGGGTGACCTGATAATCTTTCATGAGAGGTCTATACAGTGAATGACCCATGCCCTGTACTTGATAACAAAATGTAAATTTCACCTACATATTATTTTTATAGAAAAAAAAGTCTGGTTTTATCCAGATACTGTATAATAAAACGTTTTCCATTTCCAGATGAAGACCATCAGGTTTAAGTTATTTACAAGCGTATCACAAATATCGGGTTAGTAGGTGGGCCTTAGGTTATGGATTTTAAAGGATTTTAACACAAAATTAAGCAGTTTTATTCCCTAACAAGTTATCGGGATTCGCACTTTAATGAATGAATCAAAATATACTGCATGTGAAATGTTTCGTTTAAAATGGAATCTTGGACCAGAAATATCAGTTCCGTCCATGTATGCTCTTTTATTTACAGTGCTCGATGCTTCTATTAATATGACGTTTTGTGACTTCCAAACATCCAGCGAAAGTTGTGGTTTTAACACAAATCGTAAAACTGGATACAGCTGGAAATCTCACAGCGGAAGTATCAACAGTTTGACTGGACCAATAGAAGACCACACATACGGCTCACAGAAAGGTAAGTTGTAAGGACTTACGGCACTGAGGTGTGATGGGTTATCCCCCGTAGTAAAGTTTATTCTCAGAAGATAGATATCACTTTTTTTACAAAACACTACGGCCGACTTTTACATCAAATTCCAACTGTCAAGAGACCTTTCACGTGTACAGCAATGTGTACACATGACCTCGGTTTTTCGTCCCATCCGAACGACTAGATAGCTGTCTTTGTCAGGCCCTTTGACCTGAATCATTGACAAAAGGAACCACACCGGGAAATCTGGATGAACTTTCTCGGCCATCTTGGGCCGTGCAGGGATCGAATACCCGACCTCCAGGCTAGCGAACCAGCCTCTTTCCCACTAATGTTTATAAGTATGTGGATTTTCAACAAAAAAAACCCCAGGTTGTTGTTTAAATTTAAAGGCTGTCATTCAATTTAGACTTCACGTATTTCGCCCAACATAACTGATTAAAAATTAGATTAAAAACAGAAACGAATGAATGTAAATCAGCATTCATAATGTGCCAGGGAATAGCGATTTAGCCTCTTTAAACTAACTGATTGAAAGAGTTCCCTCCAGTTTTACCGAATGAAAGAGATCCCTCCAGTTTTACCGAATGAAAGTGTTTATATAATAGAGTATGTGTTTATGGATCCTTTATCTTGCTATATAGGTGTATACATGTATATGGATACAGATAACAGCCCCTATGGAGACCATGTAATCCGTACTTATAGAATGGAATCGAATTTAATTTCACCAGCAGCGGCTGTCTGTGTCAGATTCTGGTACAATATGAATGGTAAAGATATCAGAACATTAAACATCTATGCAAAGGTAAAAGAAGTTTATATCTGTGAATAACAACAAACATGGACGCTATATAAATATGGAGAACCAGGCACAAAATATGGACGCTATATGTCTAGTCGTTCGGATGGTATGAAAAACCGAGGTCCTGTTTACACATTGGCGTGCACGCAAAAGATCCCTTGGCAGTTGGAATTCCATACAAGAGTAGGCCGTAGTCTCCCTGTCCGGGCAAAATTTCCCTCATAGCACACTGTATGGTGTATGCTCCTCTTCACTAGCCCAGTTTAGGAGCAGAACAGTAGGACGTTAAGCTCCATTTCATTACATTTCTATAAATAAAGTTATGCATACTAGACAATGTAATTGTAAAAAGTGAAACTTATGGGTATGTTTGATACATCAGATATCACATTTAAAAAAAAGGAAACTGTATATTGTAAATAGAATAGTAACTTATCATTGTTCAATATTATTATATTGAATTATGTTTATATCTCAAAACCAATTTATTTAAGAATTTATCATATTAAAAACTATCCATCAATATATTTTATTCTAAATTATGTGTAATTGCTTGAACAAATGACTATGTCTATATGTTCGAATGTTATTTGTATCTATAGACCGTATGATCTTCATACTGACTACGATACACATCGCTTCATACCGACTACGACGTAGATCACTTCATCACCAGCCATACTGACTACGATGTAAATCACTTCATCACCTGTCACGCCGACTACGATGTAAATCGCTTCATCACCTGTCATACCCATCACGATGTAAATTGCTTCGTGACCTGTCATACCAACTACGGTTTCGAAATGACAATGTAATCATATCGAGCTTCTCACATCATTTATTGACGTGACGCATCTAACTAGGCCCAGTTCTACACTCTATAGTCTATTCTGATATAATTCTCAGAGGTTTAGGCCCCGGACAATGTCTGCACTGAATCATAGTGCAATTTGTTTTCTGTAGATTGGAAATGGTGACGGTTATCCTGTATGGACTCAATCTGGAAATCAAGGACAAAGATGGAGCCTAGGTGAAGTCAGTCTAGATTCAGAATATACAGCTTCACATTTTAAGGTTATTTATTTTATTTTATGTCTGTCCCACCTCTTTCTGGCAGCCAGATCTCGAGTATGTGTAGCCAAAGTTATTGTCAACAGTCATGAATATGGCTGCGACCATTTCATAATCAAAACACGACATGTAGTCGAAAGTGCGAAACGATGAGAAGACGAGTAATTTAAAACCGAGGGGAGGGGTGTAGAAATCGTGGAAATTAAATGATGAGTTCCCAGCGCAAAAATTGTCGAATTGTTGCCTTGTTGTGATTGCATTTTAGATAGTTGTTGAAGGAACACCCTATAATTATACATGTAGTAGTTGTTGTTGCTGTTGTTTGTATTTTAGATAGTTGTTGAGGGAACCACCTATAATTATACATGTAAGTTGTTGTTGCTGTTGTATGTATTTTAGATAGTTGTTGAGGGAACCACCTATTTATACATGCATTAGTTGATGAGGGAACCACCTATAATTATGTACATTGTTATTATTGTCGATGTTGTTGTTCGTATTTTAGATAAGTATACACGTGTTAGTAGTTGTTGTAATTTGTATTTTAGATAGTTGTCGAGGGAACTACCGATTCTTATCACACTTCATATAACCACTATAATGAACATGGTGATATAGCGTTTGATGATTTTTATATTTATAACACATCTTGTAACAGTGAGTAGTATAGCTTAACTTAAAGCACATTATTGGTGTCAGTCATTACTATCAAAAGCAAGGACAAACGCAAAAGGAAAACACTAGTTATCCTTCTATATAACTGACTGAGGTGGCGTGTGATAACAGATAAACTCGGGCGAATTTTTGCTAACTATATTCGAAGACCAAAAGTTGTTAAGTGAGACCGTGAGAGGATATCTGACAATTCAAAAAAGTAATTGAATGGCGTTCGATAAGAGAACACCAGAAAAAAAAATAGAAATAGTCCGTACATTAACTTTTTTTAAAATTTATTCTATACTTAATAAAAACATGGTAATGCATGGACTTTTTTTTTATATTTTTTCATTTTCTCTTTTATGGTGACAGTCAATTTCTGTTTTTAATTATCAGATATCCTCTCACAGTCTAGTATAATAATTTTTGGTCTTCCAATGAATTATTAGAGAGCAGAAATACGCCCACCTCGTCACTTCGACCAGTTATAGAAGGATAACTCGTGTTTTCCGTTGGGGTTCGTAACTTCCGTTAATTCTTTGCAATAAAGTGGACAGACGGGATGGAGTGGGGTCGTGTAATGTGCCAGACCCTTGGCAAGCTCGAAAACATGAAATTGTTTTGCGGGTCGGGGAATTGTAGCATTAAAAAAAATATACTTCTTGTACGTCGAGCTTATGGTGGCGAATTTGTTTTGTTTTTTGTTTTTTTCTCACCTAAGCCACCAAAAACTAATCGGCATCTTCTGACGCACCTTCTTTTATTCTATCCCCTACCCCCAGTCCCTCCTCGATGACCTGGGCCCCGTTCCTCAAAACGATTGTAACCCTACAATAGTTGTAAGTCACTACAATCCAATTGTAACTTTTATTTACAATCACTACATTGTTCCTCAAAGCAATTGTAAGTTACAATAGTTGTAAGTTACAATCAATTCTGTAAGTTACTATGACCGTCTGTAACCTATACTTACAATCGATTGTAGTGGAATGCAAAATGGCGTTATTTGTTGCAATACAACAACAAAAGAGGGGAAAAATTGGTCCTGATAGGATATTTAGGGACAGAACCCGTGTTTTAGATGTCTTCTCTGATGTGGATATATTCTCCCGCTATAGGATGACGAGGTTGTCAATTTTTAAGCTGATCAACATGCTGGAACCACGTCTGTCTTCTGACACAAAGCGTTCTCACGCACTCAGCGTTGAAAATAAAGTCTTGATAACGCTAAGATTTCTTGCGAAAGGGGGATTTTTTTCTGAGTTGGGGGACATCCACGGCACGGCGAAGTCGAGCGTCTCTCGGGTGTTTCATCCAACAGTCAAGGGAATTATCAATGTCCTCGACAACATCTCCTTTCCCACGTCGGAGACCGCCCCACAAACCATGATCGGTTTTTACGAAATCGGGGGATTTCCGAAGGTGTTGGGGTGCGTTGACGGGACCCTCATTCCCATAAAACGGCCACCTATTGATGTGGAGCAAGCCTACGTTTGCCGGAAAGGGTACCACGCAATCAATGTTCAAGGGATTTGTGACCACACCCTGAGGTGAGTATACATAACACACATAAACATCGTCAAAACTTGTCATTACAAACGGTAATCATCCGCTGTTTATAACTTACTGTAAGGAGTTTACTTAACGAGCAGATAACTCTAAATTTACACCACGCAGAATGTAGGTGAATTCGTACCCAAACCAAACCAAACTCGTCCCAATCAGGAATTCGTACCTATTATTTTCACACAGCTGGGCAATGTTGGCCTTTTAGGACAATAACACTCTTGCTGGCTTGGCAGCTCCAGAAAATAAATAATAGCCTTATACTAAGTACTAGATGTTTATGTGTCCTACCTGTTGTGTAAATTATCCATTACGACCTATTTTACTTGTCCAGAGGGTTCGAAAATATTTTAAATCAAAGTCACATTTGAAAAGGTTTACGTTAGACTTTTCAAATCAATAAGTTGAATTTTTCCAATTTTTTAAATTAGGTGTGTTAAGATGAAATTTATATCATCAATTAATTGGAATATTGTAAAATAATACAATTTGTTGACCAGAATGAAGATTGGGACATATTATTCAGTTACAACAAGAGTGTTATTGGGGCTTTAACATAAGCAAAAGAGAGAGACTAACATACGGGACTAACATACGGTTTCAATTTTATTTCAATAATTCGTTTGCGCGTAGGGGTCTTTAGCCGTGGAAGGAAACCGGAGGAAACCCACGAGATTGAGAAGGCGCCCCTATCCCCATGCCACATACGCTCACACCAGGGCTCGAAACCACAGCCGCAAGCTAGACATGACCGGCCAGCTAGAGGTCGAAGCGCGGCACTCTAGACCACTAGGCCATCCCAAACCCCCTTAACATAAGCAAGATGTAATTGACAAAATAACTTGTGAATGTTTTTAATGTTATAATGTTATTAGTTTGTCTATGGATAAATAGATGGATAAAATGATAAATAAAAATTTACATATCCCTGTTTTTATTTTGCAAATTAGGGATGTATATATATACATATAAATTGCTTTGAATTTATTACTATCAACAACTCTATATGTTGTTTTATTTGATTTATAGATTCACTAATGCCGTAGTGAGATGGCCCGGATCCAGCCACGACTCTGCCATATTGAGCAACAGCAGGGTTGCAGAGGTCCTTGACAGTGGAAATCTGTCTGGAATATTGCTTGGCGATTCTGGGTAAGTGTCCCATAACTAAATAAAGTTGACAAAAATTTTCAATATTTAAAGAAATACAAATCTTTGTAACCCATAAGTATGTTTTGAAAAATCAAATATGATTAAAACTATACACTCATATACCTAAGTAATAAATTTTCAAAGTTTTTAAACTGTAAAACTACTGGAGAAATGAAATGTTTGTAACATTTTAATGCTTATTTTCCAAAGATATGGATGTAAAAAGTGGCTTATGACACCACTTCTTGACCCAAAGAGTCGAGGGGAGCAAAGGTATAACACGTCCCACCTGAAAACGAGAAACACAATCGAGAGAGCGTTTGGAGTATTGAAATCCCGGTTCAGGTAATAATTGTGTTATCCAGTCAATAATTATAGTTTATTAAAAGCAATATCTTTTATTCAATAAATATTTCAAAGTTACCAAACTTGATTTTGTTTTCAAATAGAATTATCATAAAGACTTGAAATAACACAAATTCATATTTCATGAGAAATCTTTATTCTCAATTTCAAGTAACAAAGTATTGTAAATGAACAATTGTAAATTATATATCTCTTTTAACAATGAGTTATCACAAAACAAGCAGAAATCATTTCCTGTATAATGCATCTACACACAAGCTCTCAGCAATCTATACATATCAAAGGTTGTGTTGCACATCCATGTGTTTTTCACCAGTAAAAGTTGTCTGATCAGAAATAAAACAAATTATCATATTTATCAGTGAAATAAACTATCTATCAAGATAAAGTGAAAATATATTATTATTTATGTTCTGGGCTGTTCCTGGCGGCTGCTAAACGTAAAACTGACACAGTTCTGGCGTTAAAAAAAAAGTTTTACACCATATAAATGACAGAAAAATAAAGCACTATAGACCGATTAGGGAACAAAAAGGTTCAGAAACAAATCTACAAATTTGGATCACCAAGATGCAAGGTACATCCCAATAAAATTTCAGCGTTGGGGATGCAGTGGTTAACTTATTTAAACATGCTTCTAATACTAATACAATGCAGTTGTCTGTCAATACAAAATACAATGTTATAGTTTTATTTAATCAAAATACTATTTTTTATGTTATTCTAATGTTACTTCTATTAGATAAACAATAAAAGTTGCAGTAAAACATTAGTTTAACATATTTGATTGCCAAAATTGATTAATTCTTACAGGTTTTTGATATAACAACATGCAGTGAAGCACTCATATAATATTTACTGAATGATTAAAACATTAGGTTATCATATTAAACACACATATGTTTGAATTTACAAATATGAGTCTTCATGTTACAAAGATGCTATTCTGAAAATATCAACTTCATAGTATCAGTAGTTTTCAGGGGATAAAAACGGTACCATTGCAGTTTTTTTCATACCTAAGTGCTTATAATGTCCCCAAAAATAATTTTTCTTTGAAGTAATTTGTAATAAACTGTATTGTTCAGAGTGAATTAGAATTTGTAGTAATAATGCAATTACCACACTTTTATACATTGCAGATGCTTACACAAAACTACTGGTTGCCTTCCCTTCAGCACAGACAGGTGCTGTAAAGTGATTGTTGCGTGCATGAAACTGCACAACTTTTGCATGGACGAAAAGGTGCCACTGCCTGACTTACAAGAGGATGACGACCACCCACAACACCCGGCCACAGAGGTCATCAACGCCAGAGATGGACTTTCCCTCAGGAAGATGATCATTGAACAAGTATTCAGCTAGTAGTAAGTTTGTCTCAACACAAATTTTAAAGATAGCACCAATAGCATAACAAATACAGAGAATCTCACCCAAGTGTCTTGTGATATCAAATATATCAAAACGTGTTGATTCAAATTACAAATATCCAAGGCTTGTCGAGGATATTCTTATTTTAATCAACATTTTTCATCTTAAAGTAATTAAGAATGATTTTGGATGATAAATAGAATCTCACCCTTGTGTCTTCTGATAACAAATATATCAACACTTTTAATCTCATTAACTGATGATGTAATAGGATTATGTTTTTATTGTAGCGCAAAAGAAAAACCTGGATCTTCTAAAGAATACAATAGTTTCTGAAAAAACATGTTGGAGATATGCAATACAGTAGAATCCGTATGAGCAGCCACTCTTATTCAGCGACATCGCCTTGTAAGCGGTCACAATAAATTCCCCCCGTAAAAATTCTATTGTTTCATCTATTTATTCAACGGTCACTCCTCTAACGCGGCCAGCGGTCACTATTTTGCTAATAAATTTAACAAAACATCGCCCATTCAACGGCCATTACTGAATGATACTATCTTGTCGTTCTTCGCAACACCCCCGCTAATCCCGTGAGTAGTACTTAATTAACTGGACTCCCACTGATCAGGTAAAAAGAGATGTGAAAACAACAATTTACCTGGGATTATCTGTTAATTAATCTTTTGTTTTATTAAACGACTAACCTGATCATTGTTTTCACACGCAACGGAACATTATTTGATACTGATTGAATAAACTGAAAGTACCGACTAAAAGCCGCTATGTTGTTAAATAGACGTTTTTAGCGCCCCCTATAATATTACATACAGAGTTACACCCTGTGTGAATCGGTAGCAAAATCAGCAATGTTTTTTGGATCATGTGCTTATTTGATAAAATAAAATTAATTCATCGATTTTCTTCACAAAAATGGATTTAAATGGCAAAAGGCCTTGTTAGATAATCTATTAGATACACTAAATGCAAAAATGGCAGAAAATAGACTGTTGGAGAAATAGAATAGAGACACAGACACTAATTGTTATCATTAGATGAGAATTTGAAGACCGACAACAGACGACGGACGGGTACGTCATACGACGTAAGCCTGTCTGGCCATACTAGCCTGATGAGCAAAAATAGTTCTACTACAAAATTTACAGTTCGTTCAAAAATTTGATTTCTGGATCAACACTATAATCTAATCCTAGCTTTTCTTTCTGTTTGATTTCTAACAAGTTTTCCTTAATTTCCAAGTCTCTTTTTTGGTATGCCTTTGTACATGACAGGTATTCCCTCCATATATCTGTCATGTCTTGAAGCAATTTAACCTTCTTCATCTCAATATCAGCCAGCCTGTTTATTTCATCATCATCTTTCATTTCTGAAAGAAAAGACAAGATTTACTAAAAGATTCCATCAAGGTGTTAACAATCATAATGGATAACAATAAAAGGTTTAAAAGTTGTACAAAATTTCATTTGAAATTTCAGTTTAATATAAAGCTTGATACACCTACACTTTTAACGAGTAACTGAGAAGTCTGCCTAATTTTGTGGAGTCAAACTATTTTTACACGATTCAAATCTAAGTGAAGACAATGCAAGAGCAAAAACTGACTTTTGTCGGTCTTCCTTTGGGCATCAGATGTCATAGAAATTATAAATTAGATCTTTATTTAAACAACAAGCCCAAAATGAACTCTGTAGACCCACGGATGGCTTGGATTGGGCTCGGATTAAAACAGGTTAACTACCAATATCATTTCTAGTAAAAAATTATAGTGGTAACAACTTTGTTTAGAATAAAGTAATTTGACTGAAATTTTCAATTTATTCTTGTTTCAACATCTATTTTTGAACTTTTATAGCAAGAATAGCTAACTCCTTGTCAAAATGTCCCATAATGTATCTTTAACCAATGCCGTCGGAAAAGAGTGGGTAGATCTACTACATAACCACATACAACATAATTACCTAATTTTCTTTTTCCTTTAGTGGTTTTAGCCTTTGCTTCTGAAAAAAAAGACATGATAATTAACTTTGTTTCATATCTAAAATAACATTAACCCCCTTCCCATTACATTTCTTCAAAGATATGACAGTCTTTATTGGTCCATATTATATATTATTTGAAGTTTGTCATGCAGGATTCGAACCCACACCCTCAGAGTCCGGCAACTATCGCCAGCACTAAGCGTTCCCCACAGTTTACCACACGACTATCTCGCCTTGATCTCTAACAATACAAAGACTGATGAGCTACAGAGCCCATGGCTTTTTTTTTTAATGTTAAATACTAAATAAAATAGTTTAATGGAGAGGTAATGAAAGATAGGCTGGCACTGCCAGGCAGGATACGCCCGCATTTTCGAGAGATGGATAGAGAACAAGCAATACCGAAAGTGATTTTTCCTACATCATTAAGTCCTGTATTTCATAATGTATTGGGAGCAGCCATTTTGTTGGTCAGTTCCAGTCTGATATTCATGAAATTCGAAGCCGACAATGATTATGGTGTGACGGTACACAACCTAGAAATGTGACTTTTCGTCAAAATCGGATAAGAATTGTGACCTGTAGAGAGTCCACAACCATGATATACGATATTTTTACACTATTCGCGTACAAACGGCGACAATTTTGGTACGATTTTCACGAAATTCGAACTCAACCTTCCTTAGGGTGCAACAGTAATATAATCAGAGTTTTTTTTTAAAATCAGATAATAATTGTTCGAGAAATAGAGAACAAGCAATACCGAAAGTGATTTTTCCTACAATCAAAGGCCATAATTCATTAAGTTACAATTTGATATGCGCAAATATCAAAAAGAATAAAGATTTTTAGGTTATAACCATGCATTTCAGGTTTCATCAAAATCAAATTAAAATTGTGACCTCTACAGGGTCCACATCTTTATGCCAATATCGAAAGCAGCCGAGATTTTATGGGGATAAACCTATATTTCAACTTTCGTCAAAATCAGATAAGAATTGTAACCCGTAGAGAGTCCACAAACAAATTGTGGACGGACGGACAAGGGCGACGACATAATACGTCCACATGAAAATGTGGTCGTATAAAAATCATATCTAATAAGAATTTTAACTTGTAATTGACCATAAATGTTATATTCATACAATAATATATCTTCCGGATTCTTGACAAATTATTGTACCTGTCACTATAACCACCTCTGCAGTGGATGCCTCACACAGCATAGCGGTTGTTGTTGTTGCAGATGGAGGAGTGTATTCCCAGGTATCTGACGTGACTTGAGAAACTGTTGACAATGGCACTGTAATAAAAACATAACTTTTTAGACAGTGAAGTTTGAATTATCAAAATGAGCATGTTTTGCTTGTTCCTCTGATGAAAAATTAAATACTTAGTCCTTTTTCCCCGTGAAATAATCTCATGTTCATGTCTATGATTGATTTGTATTTGAATATATATATGATATGATGTTTACATTGGAGCTACTTCATGGTTTATAATAACCATATCATCTTAGCCATTAAATCACTCATTTATCTGAAATGTTTTGTGATCTGTCTTATTAACCCTCAGACTTCACATGCTTTTCTAGAGATGTGATAATGAAAGTGAGTACAGGAGAACAAAGTTAGTGAGAGACACTTACCTTCTTCACTAAATCCAATTTCCACCCCTCCTTCCACACCGTCTATTTGGCATGTTGGTATCATTGACAACACCTACAACAAAACATTCAATACATGCATAATCAATTTCTTATTAGGGAAAAATAACAGGATATTTTGGCAATAATTAAATTAATTATTTCATACACTGAATTCATCATTGTTATTTGTCAATACCACAATACATCACCTTTATGACAATAAAGTAGACATTATTCAATACCTAAACATTAACAAGCATACACAATTTAGTTTTGTAAACATTTACAGTAACTGATAGTACCTATGGGTAATAAATACAAATGAGATTAAGAAACCTTTTCATCAATTACCAACCTTTTCCTCAATGACGGTGAGGCCAGGTGGTGCTGTACCACCTCCTGTCATCTTCAGCTCCTTCTTGAGAGACATGGAGCGCCTCTTCACATAGCACCTGTGAAGTATAAGCATGAAATTACTTTAGTTTCATACTTTAATTAATTAAACTTCATGAATGAAACCAGACTTTAAGCAGTTTTATCTTTTCTAAGGATTACTCAAAATAATGTTTTCTGAAACTGTGGACACTTGCATTTACAGCTTTCAAAGTAAATTGACAAACTATTTCCTATACTTGGCCCATTATGAAACATATTTAGTTAGAAAAGTCAAAAGTATATAATGCTTTGTTTTAATTAATTTACTAGGTTTTCTATATTGATTAAAGTACCTACTTATAATCATTCCATTTTTTTCTTATCTCAACTGCCCCCCTGTTTGTTCCACAGACAGCATTGATTCTGAAAAATTATTAAATGATTAATAATATTTATATACACACAGGACACAATAATTTTTAATAAATGGTCTTGTGCATCATGCTGCCACAAATGGCAAAACAATCAATTAGTTGATGGTGGCCATTATGAGGCAGATGCAAAATTAGAATATTACAAAAATATTATATAATTGAAATTATTTATAATATTATAATAACCATGATAATAAATGAAATTTATTTTATTCCAACTAGGTTGCTGTCAGTCACTATCACTCAATAAAAAAAAAAAAAAAAAAAAAAACCCTGCTAATTTATCATCGTAAGAATGGATAAGACACAGAAAGGCAAACAACATGTCCAATATTTTTGCTTACATGTACAAACCGCTCTCATAGCTTCGTAAAATTTCATTGACATTAGAAAAAGTGACAGAAATGTAAACAAACATGGCATTCATTTGATACTCACTTTTCTGCGATCCCCTGCCACAACTTGCCCTTTACTTTGGCAGTGAGTGTGGCGGAGAATGGTCCAAACAATGCAGTTTGATGAAGGCCAACTTCCTCTACGAGAATAGCGATCTCATTCGCTTGAAAGTTGGCCTTCCGCACTTTTTTTGCGTCGTCTTCTGACATTGCTGTTGTTGTCGTCTGCCGGAGAGGGAAGGTAACTCTCACATACCGGATGTAGTGTCAAATCGATTTTTCTAACTTTCGCACAAAAGATCACGATTGTAAGCAATGACGTATATATTATATATACGTCATTGATTGTAAGTTTACAATCGCACGATTTACAATTGCTAGACTTACAATTCCCTTACAATAGCTTTGAGGAACGCAATTAAACTGTTACTTACGATAGTTGTAAAGTTGATTGTAGCTGTTACAACTATTGTAGGATACAATCGTTTTGAGGAACGACACCCTGACCACATCTTGGACTTATATTATTACTAGTCTCTTTTGATAGCGGCGGTCATTTGAACAAAATAGTTTAATCATGAGTCCCCGTTTACTTATTTTTGTACTTTTCTACTTTCACTTTAGATGTCCCAGTATGTCCACCAAGATCGGTAAAACCCGAAACAGAGAACACTACATCGTGTTATACATTCCATGTCACACCTACTACGTGGTATGACGCTGCTAAAATCTGCAGGGGCGAAGGTGTTCATTCATCATTAGTTAGTGTGACGTCAGAGGAGGAACAGATGTTCTTGACCAATCATATCAACGGAGATGCAGGTATGTATAGGAGTATGTTTTAAAGAATGGCGCACAATCCTTTTATGTTACCACAAATGTGGCGACCGTATATTTTGTTTATCAAAGAGATGTTTCAGAATCTATACACCATATTTTTCTAACAAGTATGGCTTACTTTGTTGGTGCAGAAAAGTAGGACGCTAAACTCCATTGCATTAGTTTATAGTGTAATGTGAATAGTTGACAGTTTCTGTTTTTCTCAATCTCGTCTGGACGGGCACATTTTTACACGTGAACCACATTGAATTTCTGGGCCAATTTTTCAGTAGTTGCCTATGTGAGTGTTTTCATACAAAGGGATTTGCCAATATTCGGGGGAGGGGGGGGGTATACACAAGCACCTTGGCGTTGCTGAAGTTGTGAGCTAGGCCAATTTTTCAGTAGTTACCCATATGAGCAGTTTCATAGGAATTTGCCAATATTCGTTTCTTTTTGTACACGATACCACCTTGGCGTTGCTAAAGTGGCAAGTTTTATGACTCGAACACCCCACTGTCTCTTCAAATACGTTTTCAATATTTCATTGACAAAAGCACCATAAACATTTTCTCTTACAGCACTGAAGTCAGCTGGTGTGTATGGTTATTATACGAGCGGAAATGACGAAAGATCGGAAGGACACTTTGATTGGACAGATACTGGAACCCCCTATATGTCAACCTACACGGATTGGCACACTGGTCAACCCAACAACGTCGCGGATAACCAGGACTGTTTATTGCTGCAGTATTCCGATGCTAATTTTGAATGGGGTGACATTGATTGTTTAACCAAACATCCGTTCATCTGTGAAACGCGACTGCCGATATCGCAATAAATATTTTTAACATACATTAGAAAAGAATGTTTGTTACTGGGGATCCAATGCAGCCAATACCAACCCCTGGCCCCCAGAATATCAAACATGTATTAATCCTGGTCACGCATCCCGTTTGATAAGAGTTTCAAAACAGCATATTACATACATTTATCACAAACGTACCTTCTCTTTAATACAGGGGTCTGGTGGTAGTCATTTCAGGTTGTGGCGCAAACATACACCTATATTCCGGCTAAAAAATCACATCTATTTTGTACTTGAATTGAAAACGAAGGTTATGGAAAATAATAATTATTGCTTATTGAAAAGGTTCTAATTATAAAATCCAATGATAGCATACAAATAAAAATCACGATAATTCTGAAAACTATACTTTGCACTATTCTTATATGCCGATGATGGCATCATGATACTTTTGACTTCTGGCGCACAAATTATAGCACAAGTGGTGCAAAAGTAATGGTATTGGCGCATGAGTATTGCTACTCAATATCACTCGGCCGTGCTTTAATGATGCAATGGCAAATACGTATGAAAAAAGTAATGAAAACCCGCAGCCTATATACCTTGTGACATACCGTGACATAGGTGCATATAAGATTCCCACTTCAAACCCAATTCCACGACAGTATACTTCTGTCGCCTGTTTAAAATGCAGTTGGACGTTAAACCCTTTTTCATGTCATTTTTGAAAATGCATTATTCAAGGGCTCAATCATCGGATTTAAACACGATTGGCAGTTAATGATTTCATTAAAGAAAAATGGAGAGAGAGAGAGAGAAATGGGGTTTAACGTCCACTCGACACAAACTAGGTCCTTTCAAGACTAACATATGGTTTAATTTTATTTCAATAATTCGCTTACGCGTAGGGGTCTTTAGCAGTGGGAGGGAACCCGAGTGCCCGGAGGAAACCCACGAGGTTGAGAAGGCGCCCCTATCTCCATGCCAGACACGCTCACACCAGGCTCTCCCCACCCCCAAGCGAAAAAAATAGTCGGTCGCAAAATCAGTGCAGTCGGTCGCAAAATAGGGGTAGTCAGTATCAAAAACTCACTGTATACGTCACGCCACTCACGCAAAACTTTAGTATAAAAATAGTCGGTCGCAAAATCTGTGCAGTCGGTCGCAAAATAGGAGCAGTCTTTAGTATAAAATAACCTTGTCAGCTTATCATGTTTGTAAAGATGTTGTGTTTCACTCTCATTCTGTTGTATGTTGGTCTAACAAAATTTCACCCAGGGAGAAAAATAGTCGGTCTCAAAGCCTCCCCCCCCCCCCGCAAAAATAGGTCTCAGGAACCAGGCAAACCCCCTCCGGCAAAAATTCAGTATTCCGCCCCTGCAAATATAAATTCCAGTGACTGAATCCGTCCACTAGTCCCGTGGGACGTCTTCAAAATAAACACCATGTCTCCAACAAAACTATGAATTCATACCCACGGTCTTCTAACATACATAACAATCACCTTCCTCCGTTGACAGCCGACCAAGCAAGTCGACGATTTTGGGTGCTTTGAAAACCCACGAAATAACAGGAACTAATCACATCCGTATAAATACCTTTTTCTTTTTAATATGTTGTATATTTCTGTAACTGAAATAGAACTTAATCGCATGCTCAATGATATGGATAAAACAATTAATTAGGTAACAATATCTTTTACTTCCTTGACATTGAATATTTGACCGACAAGAAGTATTTGGTGACGCATGTAGCACCATGGTTCGTCTTCAGACGTGGAAAGCCTATCCAGCCAGACTCACCGACGACTCAACGAGTCTGCTGAAAAAAATTGTTGCATCTTCTCCTTCCGGGAAAAACGACTGTCTAACAATCGCGCACATTTCGAGTATTTTTCTACGCTTGGGTTTTGACTTTCCATTTTCTAATTGGTCAAATTTGACATAATTTTAATCATGTGGTTGAACATGCCTCGCATACCAGCAGGGACTTATTACCAAATTTGATCAACAGACTCATTCCATTCCAGACCATTAAGATGGCATATGACATGTATCATATCATCACAGACCCCCATGCTGTTTTAACTAAACTCATACTAGTGCTAATATTTTTGGTTATAAACTTGTAAAGATAAACAACAATGTTTGCTGTCCATAGTGGTTCATGATAACATGCGCATAGTCTGTATAAAATAATCCGGTTAAAGACACACGGAGACCCAGCGCATTGCAGGGCTTTGCCCCCGCCCCAAAGATATAAAAAAACAGGTTAAAGTTTTACTTTTATTGAACTTATAAAGAAATTTCTTGATTTAAATACACAATATCCATGTAGATTTAACATAAAAGTACAATCTGAAACCTCTGAATTCTCAATGTTGAGGGATAAACTATATTATATTTCAATAAACAGCCATTGCTGAAATAAAGGAGTAAAGTCACCTCCAATGCTCAACAATATAATTAGTTCAGTTCCCCCTACATCGGGGTTTTGGGATGGCCTAGTGGTCTAGAGTGCCGCGCTTCGATCTCTAGCTGGCCGGTCACCTCTGGCTTGCGGATGTGGTTTCGAGCCCTGGTATGAGCATGGAGATCAGATAGGGGCGCCTTCTCAACCTCGTGGGTTTCCTCCGGGCACTCCGGTTTCCTCCCACTGCTAAAGACCCCTACGCGCAAGCGAATTATTGAAATAAAATTAAACCATATGTTTATCGCGAAATGACCTAGTTTATGTCGAGTGGACGTTAAACCGCATTTCTTTCTTTCTCTTTCTTTCCCCCTACATCATAATGAAACAATAGAGTTGGTTTAATTGACTTCAAACGTTCAATTGCGGAATTAGAATCTGGGGTGGTTAAAACCATCGCATTTTTTTATTAAAACGATTACTAATGAAGTATGCAGTTTTAGAGGTTTTAAATTTTATTTTAACCCTTTAAAGAGGCCAAGTCTCTAACTCAATATCATCCAAAATCTTCGACATTGAAAACACGAATTATTGGTCAATTTGAATCCACATTGATGTTGTGATCTTACCGGAAAAGGGTGGGTTTCTGGTATCCAATATTTAAGACAAAATAAATCGTGTACCATAATGCGCTTGAACCCAAGTTCTAGCAAGAGACTTGAGGAACGGGGCTAGAAACATTGTACCAAATCAAACGGCCTATGTGGACTGGAATAACCAGGCGTTAGAAACTTGCATTCGATTGAGATTGCTGGCTTATTTCGCCGAACATAACTGATTTGAAATTAGAGTAAAAACGGAAACCATTGAATGTAAATCAGTTTATATACATTCATATTAAATATGCATTGCGACTCACTTGTGTCAATTTCTAGGCCCCAAATGTTAGCGATTTAGCTCCTTTAAGAGGCGCCATGGGTAATCCGCCACTGTTGTCTATTCACATATCCGGGATTCTGTCCATACACATATCCGTTCTTCTGCCCATATTATATACATCTGCTGTCTCCCATATTGTGTATTTGTCCAATTTGCTTGGATAATTCCACCTCATCTGTCACTCCGTCTTGAAACTGGGGACAAAAGTAATCTGGTACAGTTAAATCTGTAAAACTATTGTCTTGTATCAGATTTTGGGTAGTTTTCCACATTTCTTCCAGCTGGTTCCTGGTGGCTCTCTCACCTATTTGTTTGTCAATTTCCATAATTTGTCTAGTCTGCTGTTCGACGGCTTTAATCTTCTTTATGGTCACCTTCTTGTGCTCCAAATTAGAATCCTTTATTTTCATTTTTATTTTTTTGCCGGCATCTTTGATAATTTGACACATCACTTTTATTCTTTGGTCAACTTTTTCACATTCTACAGCATACTGCTGGTTTAGCGTTAAGGTATCGTTTTTCAAAGATTCCACCATAGATTGGTAACGAGCGATTTCAGCCCGAACACGTTCCTCTAGTTGTTCACGAATCATTTTAAGGTCGGGTTCCACATCTTCACCATTTTGTAAGGTATGACCCGGGTGTTCTGTTATAAAACACGTATAGCAAATTGCACTATTACAATCTTTACAGTATGAACGCTTTTCTTCCATGTGTCGATGACAAAGAGGATTTACAATTTGCCTTTCCTTCTCCTTAGTGGGTAAATAAACGGGAATATTTGATTTTCCCCATGGTGACACTGGCTCTTCAGTGGGTAAATTAACAGGAACATTTATTTTTCTTCCTTGAACTGACACTGACTCTTCAGTGGATAAAAGAACAAGATAATTTAGTTTTCTTCTTGCAACTGACACCGACTCCTCAGTGGGTAAAATAACTGGAACATTTTGTTTTCTTTTTGGGGCTGGTACTGGCTTTTTTTTCCTGAGGGCGTGAAAGTTCTTTGGAAAATCGTTCACCCCACCCTCTGGGATTGTAATAGTCTTTGCACATAATGGACATGGGAACTGGTTATTTTTGGCTACCTTTTTGACATATATATCCAGACATGATTCACAAAATGTATGACGACAGTCGATTATTTTAGGTTTTGTAAAATAAAATAAACACCTACTACAAATTTTTTCAGTTACAGCCATTTTAAAACACAGTCAAATTCACAAGTAAGAATAATTCATTTAATTCCGTGTATATTCTGTAATATCTCGTTGAAACAGTTCAAATTGTTCATGACCTTAAAAGAACCACACAACACAAACACCTACTACAAATTTTTTCAGTTACAGCCATTTTAAAACACAGTCAAATTCACCCGTAAGAATAATTCATTTAATTCCCTGTATATTCTGTAATATCTCGTTGAAACAGTTCAAATTGTTCATGACCTTAAAAGAACCACAGAACACAAACACATAGTTTGATTATACTCCTCTCACTGACACGACGTTTTATATCAATTTTACTTTAATACATGCATAAAACGTGTCCTTGTTATATATATTTCATGGAACAAAGACTGCGTATAGCTTTTCTTAGAAATCGGGAATTAGAAACTACGTCACTTTTTTAAAACTCTAATTGGTTCCCTTTGCACACTTTAGGGCAACCTGTTTCACAGAGAATTACTAACGAAATATCCCTGTAACGGATGGCTGTCTAAAACACGTGCGTTGACTTGCACGCCTCGTAGTCATTGGCTCAACGGCTCATGCAATGTTTACTTAACACCTAACTGCTTCGGGCAAAATGATGCATTTTACTCATTTTAATACCCATTTACACTAAATAGGAATTATTTTTTAACTACAAATACTTTAAACGTCTTTATTTATTTTTCTTTTACCTCAAAAAAATGTTTGAGAATTTAATTTGTCGGAATAAAAAAGTTAATATGCCGTACTCATTAAGCCTCGTCAATGTCATGCTTATCAGTGATTGTAGCGGCCAAGCGAATATTCACTGCGGGATCAGTTTGACTTTAGGGAGCTGCGGTGGCTCAGTGGGTAATTTTCTCTCTCTGACACGGAGATCCCTTGTTCTATCCTGTGTAACAAAGTTCTCTATACCTTTTATCAATTGAACATTCATTTTGGTGCAAAGAACTGTATGACCTCTGTTAGTTTTGATATATATTATATTGGACGTTTCTTTTACTCTCTAAGCTTATCTAAGGATATAATTTATTCAATATGTTATCTACAAGCTTCATACGATATGTGCAAACACGCCACATAACTTCCTTATTTGATGATCCCTCCTGTCCACCTTCCCTAATACCCCGTTCAGACGCGCAAGTTAAACTAGTTTAACTTATCCGGCGATAGTTAATTCAGCAATTTTCGTAGTCTGAACGCATATGTGGAGATTTTAAACTAGTTTAAAATATCCACCTCCGTAGGTGAATTGAATTCAGCTTTTTTTTTATCTGGTTTAACTTTCGGCGTCTGAACGGGTAGGATTAAAATATCCGGATATTTTCACTCTGGACATGCGCAGTGCGTAGTAAATAACAATCTTAGAAAAATGGCGGCTTCTTGTTGTTCATCAGTGCTCATGCGCGTTTACCTCTGACCCTTGACCGACGAGGTCAGGGACATGGTCAGGAATGTTAATCCAGTATAGTGCCAGTACATGTATCTTAAAACACGTATGAACGCAAAAATTGCCGGATAAAAATCGCCGGATAAGTTAAACCAGTTTAGTTATAAGCGTCTGAACGGGGTATAAGTGTTGGAGGCTTTATATACAGTCTTGGGACTAGGTGAAAATCAGCCAGTTTTCTTCAAATTTTGGAATGTGACCCCCACAGACAATACAAATTTGTTAAAGAGAATCCTGTCATCAAGTTGTCAAAGACAATACCTCGTGATGATGTGGTGTATAGGGCATGTTAAGTATCATATTACACTGCTCTATATATTTAGATTGTTCAAGTTATAAGTCTTTTGGGTCAGATTCTATAAGACTTTCAAATCACATTCAACATTAAACAAAAAAAAACAAAAACAAAAACAAAACAAAAATTAAAGTAAATATTTAATAAATAAAAATTACATTTGGTTCAAATATTACATAAGATTATACTACTAAGCTTATGATACACGTATTTTAAATAAGATAATAGAAGAAGCTTTATTGCATAAAAAAAAATTATAAGGTCATGTGCATATACAAATAGAAATAAAAGAAAGATACACGCAATAAGCAAAGATAAATATGCTTACATGTACATAATTATACAAAGATACACAGCTTTACAAAGACATGAACAAATTGTATACAAAAGATCCTAAACATTCTAAAATTTCTATTCATCATCAGTATCTTAAATTGTTGAGAACCACGGTAGTAAGACACTGGCTGGAGGCCGCATGTTCGATCCCTACATTTGACAAGAAAGTTCATCGGGATATTTCTGTCTGGCTTCACCTTGTCAGTGGTTTGGATGGTACGAAAAAACGAGGCCCAGGGTATACATTGCGTGCATGTAAAAGTTCCCTTGGCAGTTGGAATTCGATATAAGGGTAGGCCATGATGCAACTGCCTGGGCAAAATTCCCGTCATAACACATTTAGCGAATGTCCGTCTTTATTTGATGGACAGAACAAGATTACAAAAGGCGTTTTTTGTACAATCAGGGGTCATAATCCAGCAAGTTACGGTCTGTAGTATCAAGATTAGTAACCCAGATCTTTGGGATATAAATATGTAACTGGATGAAAATTGTGACCTCTAGAGGATTTAGAAGCTAAAACGAGATCTGGCTCGATTTATGCCAATATCGAGAGAGACCAAAATCTTTGGGAGAAATGCCCATATTTCAATTAAGTTAAGTCAAAAATTGTGACCTGTAGAGTGTCCACAAATAAATTATGGACAGATAAATGGACAGGGTCGACAGCAGTATACATCCACAACAAAATGTAGTCGTATAACAAATAAGGACTGGACGAAATGAGCTTCCTCAAATTAAAATAACTGCTCTGGTTTCGGGCCAATTTTTTTACAAGGGACTCAAAGAACGAGGCTAGACATATTCCACAAGTTCTGTCAAACGGTGACCTGTATTCTTATCTGTAGAGCATGCACAATAAATACTATGGAGGTAGATTGGAATAACCAGATGCTTTAGATTGCTATTCGATTGAGACTTCTGGTGTATATCGCTGAACATAAATATTTGAAATTATAGTAAAAACGGAAACAATTGAATGTAAATCAATTTATGTACATCCATATTACATTAGTATATGCCTTGCGACCCATTTGTGTCAATTTCTAGGTCCCAAATATTATCAATTTAGCACCTTTAATCTTAAAATATTTGTAAATTCTGTACAAAAATACACACTACTTTGTCTTGGGTCTAACCCTGCAAATCCTTGTCCAATTAAACTACATACCTTCTGTTTTCAGAAAAAAATGATTGTAAATAGCCCACCTTTATTGAAAGATGTCAATTTTTATTCTAGCACCCAATACCATTCATTTTAATGATAAAACTTGGTTTTGGGAAGAAATAAACTACTGATACCAATTATAGTAAAGAGCTTTTTATTTTCTAAATCAAAATGTTGTCATTTGATACTCTCAATAGCAGGCAGGTTAAAAGTTGTCAACACTTAACAGGGTAATAATGCTATCAAGTGGGACATGTTGTTTAGATATAACATACCAGCGAATTAAATGTCAGTGAACTGGACACAAGACAAACATCCCAAATTGAGCCCGTTTTTGGTACCCAGTCTGTGTAGTGTATACGGTAGTATACTCACAGAAGACAAGACAACCAGAGAGAGAGAGAGAGCAGGCGGCAGAGACCGGCGTGTGGACTCGCCTGAGTCCAGCCGCTGCATTGGCAGTGGTGTAGAATGGTAGATACAATATAGTTAGATGTGTTCCTGTCGTAGTAATTGTTCCAGTATATATAGACTAGTTCCTGTAGTGTAGATGTAGACCTATTTGTGTATTTGTTGATATTCTGTTCCCGATGTAAATAAACCATATATATACGAAGCTGACTCCTGTCGTATGTCGAGAAAGTTTAAATGGATTTTTGAGAGTGCTTCCCCCACCCGTTGTCAGTGGTGTTAGACGGAAGGCCTGGAAATGAACAATGTAGGCCTATAGTTGTAGGAGAAAACTTGAGGACATTTACGAAACATGTATATTGGTTGTTTCACCATATCCTATCATAACACTTGTATTAAACACTCCTATGTTGCCATTGAATTGTAGACAATTAGGAAAGCAGCAGATAATTTTTGTAGCCAGATCTCTACCCCCAGTGGCCCCCTTATCCAAATATTAGTCTACTGTTTTTAGGCTCGGATCCAGGATTTTTTGGTAATTAGGTAAATTAGATTCAATTTGGTTCATTCTGACGTATTTCCGGAAGGTAAATTCCAAAATTACTGGTCTAAATCGCCAATAAAATCGCATAAAAAATTGTCAAGTCTGAGCAGGGGGGGGGGGGAAGGGGGCGGACCTCCTAGACCCCCCCCCCCCTCTGGATCCGTGCCTGGTTTTGTAATGCGGTTCTACTCGAATTCACATCTGTCATACACACAAAAATTAAATAAACTCTTTCGATTTCATTAAATTGAAGCATAATTAATTAATACATAATTCTCAAAGTATACCTCGTGTTTTCTGCTAAAATCGTCGATTTGTGACTTAAAATGTCGGTCATCTAGCTAAAGCCAGACTGACACTTGCACGATTTTGGCCACGATTTTGTCGTGCCCATCAGTGTCCACATTGACACGAACTGACACGACGAGTTCACGCGTTGTTTTCGCATTGTTTACGCACTTCCCGCATTGGCACGACGAGTTTGCGCAAATCGGACGGTGTCGTGCCGACTCGAGTCGTGCCAATGTGCGCCACAGATGTAGTAATATAGTCTGGTGACATATTATGGACAAGGAATGAGGAGATAAGATATAGTTTGATGTTTCTAAACATATTCACATATATGCAGGTGTACTGAGATAAACTAACATTTGGTTGACGTATTGTTATATAAAAAGGGCTATCGAGGCAGAGCATACTGATTCTATATTTCAACAACATGATAACAGATATCTTATGCACAATATTTCTGGAGTAAATTTTCATAACCATGTAAGGGCGGGTTTTGACCTCACGCTTTTAGAATGGGGGGTGACGTCAAGGCTTTGTCTTGGACGTGCAGGGAGGGGGGTATAAATTCGAGTGTAGACCGGGCCCCATCAGAACTCACCCAGACATTCAAGCAGCCATTATACCTGTTGAGAACAAGGGACCTGGGAAACCATTCAGCCAGCAATAAAGTTCTTATACTTTAAACACTGTGGTATTATTTTACGATCACAAGAACACAACAAGAAGAAGTCCTATAAAAGTAGCAGTAGTACTACACAGAATCGTGCAAGTGTCAGCCTTGCTTTAGTTTCTGTTCTCAAGCGGAGCTAACTGTAGACAGACAGTCCGAGTTTGGTATGGGGTCGCTGCGCCATATTCCCAGGAAAAGGGCGTCAAAGAATGTTTACAATGGGGCCCGTATTCAAGGCTTTTCGTGTTCTAAAGTGAAAGTACTGTTGAACTCTACCACTTAGCTAAGCGGGGCAGTAGGCCTCTTTAGTTCTGCGAAATGGTGTTCTATGCATTGTAGTACACGGAAAATAAAAACACGTTGGAATTTAGAATTGGTCTATTTATATCAATTTTTTTCAGTTGTTATATTTCCGTGAAAAAATGAGATCCTTGACCTTATATCCAATTTTTAAGATGCAGAGAACGTTTCATAATCAATACGGTGGCCTACCCAAGTCGCCATATGTAATAAACAAAGAAAACATATCACACAAGACAATGTCAATGTGGAAGTAATAAGCAATGGTTGATTTACAAAAGGCAAAAATATAATTTGAAAAAAAAACACGCGTATAGAATGGACTGTGCACTTCGTTCACCGAACATAATTGATCAGTGGGCCTAAATATCGGTCTGGATGATACCTGGAACGGATCAGGGGCCGATTTTCTCTAAACCATGGTGTTCCATGAAGTTCGGATAGAGTCCCTAAACCATGATGTAGCCTGTAGTTCGGAAGAGTCTTTAAGCCATGTAGTTCTGATAACCCATTGTTTAGTAAATAGAAGCTCGACCGTCCAATGAATATGAATTGTGCGATATATTAATCCCGAAATGACATAGTTTCTCTTAAAGGACAATATTTGTGTCATTCATATGTGATAGAACTGGTTAAACACGTTCCAAATATAATTTTATCACAGAGATGATGGTTACAGGTGATAACAGATACACGGGAGAATTTTTGGCAATAGAAAGGATTATTGCTTGTTTGTATATGTAGAGTGTGATTCATTGTCTTGATTATAATCACTATCATCACGGGACCACTTTACGAATAAATATTGTCTATATCTCAAGATTTATCTTAGTAAGAGGACATTGGTGAAACACCTTTCATAAAATACTTCTGGTTATTCAAAAGTCTCGTCATTATGTTCAAAACTTTTAATGAATTGCACCAACTATAGATTTATCGTTTATGACATGTATATAATTTCACACACCGTCTTTTTTATGATATTGACATACTTATTCAACAAGGAAGTTACTTAAATATCTATTTCATTTTTACACATGTGACGTAGTTAAGGGGCATATAGGGTCTGACTATGTATTTATTTTGTTCGTGTAAACCAGTGAAGCGCTATGATAGAAATAGAAGATGTTAAATACAACCGTCTCATTGCTAGGTTCCCGGCAGGAAAACGCGTTTACAGCCGTAAAATTTTCCAAATTCTCATTGGGAGTTCTACACGGTAACCTCCACCCCTTCACCACTCCCAGACGACCAGCACCCCTGTCTGTTACCCGAAATTTTTTTTTTTTTTTTTTTTTTGGCGGGGAGGGGCCTTTGAAGTTCTATCCGTCTACAATTAGACACGACACTAGTTCACCGACATACATTTTCTTGTAGATGCGATTTTTGAGTTTATTGGATATCGATAGATGAAAATATGACTCGTACACTATTTTTATTAATAAAATTTCAAACCATTCTCAGATTTAAAGATGAATTATAATATTGTGGTTCATAAAAATCTTTCACCTTTGTTGTAGCCTCTTTTTTCAAAAAAAGGCAACCCAGGCTTGATCAATTTGGCTTGTTGATGACCCCTAAAACACGTATGACAAAGTGTGCGGTTACAATCTTTACTGTAACCTATTACTTCATTGTGTTGTGGACAAAGATGATTTACAGTCTGTCGCAATGCCTTTCATTCTCTTTAGTGGGTAAATTAACAGGGATATCCCTCTCTCTTCTTGAGACTTACACTGTTTCTTCAGATGGTAAAATAAACTGAGACATTTACTTTTCTTCTTGGAACTGGCACTGGCTTTTTTCCCGTGGGCGTGAAAGTTTACTTTATACCAAAAGAGCTCATGGTCCAATGACTATGAATAACTCTTCTTAGAAATCAGAAATTAGAAACTACGTCTACAATACAAAAGAACGTTGATTACGTGAACTGTACTTCTCTTACTGACATGACGTTTTATATCAATTTTACTGTAACAAATGCATAATAGATATATTGTCCTCACACGGTATTGACTACGAATAGTAGGCTACTTCTTAGAAATCACGAATTTGAAACTACGCCTACAATACAAATATCATTTGGATCATTTTTTTAAAAAAAAAGAACGTTTACAATATTGTTTCCGTATTCAAGCGTTTTCTTGTTTTAAAGAGATCATATTTTTCCATGTAGTGTAGTGAGTTACTTATATTTGTATTCAATTCAAGGCTTTATTTAAAGCCCCAATAACACTCTTGTTGTAACTGAATAATATGCCCCAATTTTCATTCTGGTCAACAAATCGTATTATTTTAGAATATTCCAATTAAATGATGATATAAATTTCATCTTAACACACCTATTTTAAAAAATTGGAAAAATTCAACCAATTGATTTGAAAAGTCTAACGTAAACCTTTTAAAATATTTTCGAACCCCCTGGACAAGTAAAATAGGTTGTAATGGATAATTTACACAACAGGTAGGACACTTAAACATCTAGTACTTAGAATAAGGGTACTATTTATTTTCTGGAGCTACCAAGCCAGCAAGAATGTTATTGTCCCTTTAATTTTTACCTGCTGAACATTGCGGGTGCGGGGGAGGTTAGTATATTTAGTTCTGTCAAATGCTGTGCTATCATTGCAGTAGAGAGCGATAAGATCTACACAGGCGATTTTCGGCTCACTGATAACTGTCATATGAGATTGTTAGGGAATTTTCCATATCATTTAAAAAATAAAAATATGTTGCAATTTACTATTGGTCTATATATATCAATAGTTCACTTTATATATACATTGCATTAGCAGTGAAAATTCGCTAGGCCGCTACAATCACTGACAGGAATGACATAGGTGCGAACTGATGAGCTGGCAATGTTATTTTTTTTCCTCGTGCAAATTAAATTCTAGAACATTTTTTGAAGCATTTGAAAAATAAATAAAGTTGTTTGAAGGACACCTAGATTCAAACATGTCCTATTAAGTGGAAATGGGTGTATACAATGAATAAAAGGTACCATTCTGTCCGAACCAGCAACCTGAACATCTGAGACACGCTACCTCCGGAGAAGTTATGTCAGACACATTCATTATTAGCCATTTTATCCCTATCACGTGATCTACACAATACAGGTCATGGGGTCAACAAACAAAATGCCAACATCAATGTTCCACAACACGTTACATTGTTTCCTTTACAACCTTTAGGACTATACAACCCGTACAGCACCCAGCACCAACATGTTCTCGCTTCTTCCAATGATTTTTCACAAAAACATCATCTACAACACAAAGAATTGACGTCATGTTCAATGACAGTTCAGCTAATGGTGGTTCATTGCGGCCGTCATCTAGCACTATTTTGTGCTTCTGTTAATGTATGGGCATTGACCAATAGTTCATTTATTTCAGTTTTAAACAAATATGTTAAACTTTAAAGCATTTTTTTTTAAAAAAATAGCCAACATCTGGCTGGGATTACTGCGCGAAATGGCCATTCACTGTATATGTGCGAAAAAAAATTCTTTCACCAATTAATTTTCGTCAAACTGATCCCGCAGTGAATATTCGCTTGGCCGCTAATTCCTAAGTAATTCTCTGTGAAACAGATTGAATTTTCGTACGTTAGTTACTTACGCCCAGACCAGTTAACGTAACATCTACGTCTTGTGATGTTACGTCACCTACTTGAATTTTTAATGGCCAATCATCTAATAAACAGATGCAAGAAGGCTTTCACGAAATACCTCTATGAAACAGATTGAAATTATTATTTAGACATTTAATTTATTATCTTGTCAAGGCTATAATCAACTCTCGGTACCATCGGATGATCCAGATTTTCAACGGAATTAGACACGATCGGCTGTTAATGATTGAACTATTAACGGTGTAGCAATGAAAATCTAGATGTATAGGATCCATATCAGAATCCTCGATAGAAAATATCATTACGAATACCAAGTCTTGGGGGTGGGGGCACCCCATAATTTGTTTTTAAAGTTTCAGTCTTCATCTAGAATCACTGTTTTACGGGGTTAAACTAAAAAATCACACCAATACAGTGTTTATTATGTTTAATTCAGGGGGTGCCGTATTCATATTTTTTTCATGACTTTTACATATTAAATATTTACACTTCACACGTTTCCACCCCACCCCCACCCCACCCCACCCCACCAATGTTTCTTTGGTTTTCCGTGAGATCTTTTTAACTTGAAAAAAATGTTATCGGCTGTAAACGAAACTATTCAAATTAAGTATTTGTACCACATGCCTGTGATAAATGAAGATAACGTAAACTGATATTTTGGGAAATTCAGACTAAACTAGCGGCTGTAACGTCCCAATTAGTTTTCCTACAATATTCTATTATGCACTCGCTAATTGGGGATAATAAAATCGAGCCATGACGTAACGTTATGTAAACATATTTGGTCCACTTTGGAACTTTGTTTCAAATTTGACGACTTTGTTACGCAGTAAACCATTGGTTGTTAATGGGACTGTTGACCAATAATAATTTAGAACAAGAATTTTCTCCATTTACAGAAGTGAGTAGTGGGATTAGCTCTAATCAAACGGAACACTGCGAGGAGTATGACTGATCTATTACGTTTAACAGATGACACAACATAATTATATAATACTGATCTACGAAGTTTAATCATAGAATTATAGGATATAACATAATGGTTTAATAAAAATAGAAGGTTTAATAGAAATAGAAGACATAACATATGGATAGAAGACATAACATAATTATATTACACTGATCTAACACGTTTAATAGACTACACAACATAATTATATTATACTGATCTTCCTAGCTTAATAAAAGACGTGAAAAACATCTTTTAGCACTAGAATATTTTTTTGTCGATATGCATTTTCTGAATTCCAAGAGATAAGAATATGACTTGTGCAGTAATTTTATTATGAGAATTAATAAAACCATTCTCAGGTTTAAGAATATTAGTAGAATTAAGTGTATTAAAATCATACTGTGTTAGACCAACTTCTGAATTCTGATTAGTGAATGTAAAGGTAGCCTTGACAGTTAATGATTTACTGTCGTCCTTGACATTGATTATTTTCAGTGTAAACTCTGTCTGGCACAAAACATCTGGTGACACGAGGCGTAACGTTACATATTCGTTTTTCCAAGGATGTTCCATAGTCTGTTGCTGAAGTTGATTTAACATATGCAGCATGCCGGTGTTGCCAAATTTTTGTTCATGCACGTTTCCGGGATGACATTCTAATGTCCACAAAACACCCTGAACTTCATGACCGGGGCAAATTTGACCTTGATTAACACAGCCACATCGAAACGTTTGTCGATTCATTGATCTGGCGCTGAAACGGGGAGTCTGATTCACACACCTGTATTGGAAAGTTTGTCGATTCCTTGCTCCGTTATTACCCACATCAAAGTTGCATTCAAATCTGTCATCACCCTTCTTGCGTATTCGCCCGATTTGATTGGATAATTCTTCCAAATCCGCGTTGCCATCTTGAAATTCAGGACTGGAATAATCTAGAATCGTGAAATCTTTATCAATGCCATTGATAGCTTGTTTCAGTTTTGGTGTCGCATTCAATATCACTTCCAACTGCTTCTTGTTGAGAATCTCCGCTATCTGTTTGCCAACTTCCTCCATTTGTTCCGTCTGCTGTTCGACATTTTTAATTATTTCAGTCATCACATTCGCTTGCTCCAAATTAGAATCCTTCATTTTCAGTTTTAGTTTCTCTCCTTCATCTTTGAGAATTCGGCATACCTTTTCTACCCTGTGGTCAACCTTGCCACATTCTACAGCAGATAGGTGAGCGAGTGTAAAAACCTCCTTTTTCACAGAATCCACCATACAATTGTTAAAAGTGATCTTAGTCTGAACCCTTTCTCCAAGTTCTTTAAGAATTATTTTAAGTTCGCTTTCCACATCTTCAACATTTTGTAAGGTATGACCTTGATGCCCAGTTATGAAACATTTGTAACAAAGTGTACGGTTACAATCTTTACAATATAAATCGTTCTCTTTCTTGTGTTGTCGACAAAGGGACACTGCAACTTTTCTTTCGCTATCTTCAGTCGGTAAATTAACATAGACATTTCCATTTCCTCCGGGCATTGACTTTTCTTTCTCCGGGATGTAAAAATTCACCGGAAAATCTGCCACTCCACCCTGCGGGATTGTAATATTCTTTCTACATAATGGACATGGAAACTGGTTATTCGATGCTGCTTTTTGGACATAATCCTCCAGGCATAAATCACAAAATGTATGATGGCAGTCGATGATTTTAGGTTTTGTGAAATAATTGAGACAGATGCTACAATGTGTGCTCATATTACTTTCCGCCATTACGAGAATTGTCCAACTGTAGTCAACACACCATAGAAATGTCACTTTTGATTTTAACACTTAGAATCCAGATGTTAAATTGTCAAACAATTCTAAATTTAAGACGCTAATTTCAGATTATCGGTGGTCTTTCAAATTCTGTTTTACCCCTGAAGATACGTCACCTATATTAAACATGATAAATGGTTTTAGGGACAAACGACATTCGATATAACAGCTCAATCGCTATTATATTGGGAGTAAATAACATTTCATGTAACAGCCCAATCGCGATAATATTGCAGGCGTATTTTGGTATTGGTTGGGAGTTGATCTGCCCTCCAATGAAATATATGTAAATACGTGTGCAATCCGCCATTTTCGGGAATGTGCTAGGGCATTCTGACACAAGTTCTATTTTCAGATAGTTTAATCCAAAAATTGGAATGCATGGCGCATATCCCCACCTCCAAGATATTGAGATAAGAATTAGTCCGCCTCTAAGTCAGAGAATAAACCAGTTTATATAGGACACCGCGTGTGTCATGTCAGATAACATGAATAATTTATATTTACACAGGACGTCATAATGCGCACTATGTCATGTATTAATAGATAAAGACAGTCGCACACTGTTTTCAACACAAGTTAGGTGTTACTATTTAACAACACAAACTTGTGTTGAAACAACACATACTTGTGTTAAATGTTGAAACAACACAAGACTTGTGTTAAAATTTATCAAACAACACAAACTTGTGTTGAAACTTGTGTGAAAAGCTACACAATACTTGTGTTAGAATTTTTGAAACTTGTGTTGAAATTTCTGAAACTTGTGTTGAAATATTTGAAACTTGTGTTGAAATTTTTGAAACTTGTGTTGAAATTTTTGAAACTTGTGTTGAAATTTTTGAAACTTATGTGGTTTCATACAAACTTGTGTATAACCACCCAATTTGTATCCATTATAGCAACCTTTCCCATGCAGTACCCCCTCCCCCTTTTACTCTGTTTAACCTAACCTGTAATGTTTAATTAATGAGGTAACAATAATATTTTTGTTTAATTGTTATTTATTCAAACATGATGGGGAAAAAAGTAAATATAAATTGAATGTTAACAGAAAAACAGAAAAATAATTATTATGCTAACAAAATTGTGTTATATAATGCCCCCCCCCCCCCACACACACACACCTTTCCCAATCACAAAATATACAATAGTTATTTAAGTTTTTTTACACTAAAACAAGAAATGAGAATATAAATTTCACAGTATTTCCACCCTAAACCTCAAAAATATATAATTCAAAAATATCTAAATTTAATAACATCCAAACCAGTCACTAATGAGATTAATTATGCACTAATATGAGTTTTGTACATAAACTACATAATTTTAAAGAAAGCTGCAAATACATGTATTAAATAATGTGTACATAAGCAAGGGGGGCATAATGGTTCAGGTGAGTATAAACGTTGGGCGAGAAATTTCAAATAGATGTCAGTAGTGAACGACAAAGCAAAGTATAATTGGGTACAAGCCCGGAATCGACCCCCCATTGCGTTCACTTTGAAGGACCCTAGACAATTGAATTATTTGTCTCAATGACAAGACCTTCTGATCCAATGTGTGTGTGTTAACTATGCGCCCCCTCCCCGGGTACCCTTGACATTTGATATAAGAGTAGGTTAGTTGTAGGACAGAATCACCCTAATAACACAGAAAGGTAAAGGGAAAGTCACCTTAATGCAGGTCAAGGATTTTTGTAATTCTGGGTATATTTGATCTACATTTGGTTTCTAGATAATGTCTGTTAAATACTTTATGATTTCCGACCATATTCTAAGTGAGTTAGTTATATGTCACTTTACTTTCTATACGATACATAAAAATTGGGTCAAATGCAGTCTTTTCCAGAATTTTAAAATAGATTGATGCTTGGGTTCTCTCGTTGTTATCATACATCAAAAACTCTTTCAGCCTAATAAATAAAAAAAAACAGGCAATAAGAATACTTTTTTATGGTTCATAATGTTTAAATAAACAAATTATTTTGCCACTTCGAGACTGCGTAACACTTATTATGTCTTGTCAAGTTACATACCCGGGCAGATTATTATGCTCAAATCAAATGGGTTAGATCTGAGATGTCAGAAAAAAAGTCGTGAGATTTGGGACTGAAACCTCATAATAGGTCCACTATTCACACGGTTCAAACATGTATTGAGTTTCCAAATCCAAAGCCTTTACTACATCAGGACAGCGCCTATTTACTTGCCAATGTCTTATTATTTTGGCCCATTCATATCATATTTCCATTAAATACAAATATTATCCAACATTTTTATACTGCTATTTACAGTAAAGATACACATAGCACAACTTGAAGATAATCAATGGGTGTGATTGTTAAAAATCAAGCATGCCAAGTAGTTGAAATAGCAGAACCCTAGGCATTGCCCCGAGAAGAATAACTAGATTATCAAGCAAGAGTATAGAACTAGTTCCTTGATTAAAAATACAAATATGTATGTTACTTACATTTGGCCTGACCGATCAAGCTTTGTGAGAAAACGTTTCCACAATATGAATAGCCATTTCAAACTGTCTTGATTTTTCTGGTGTAGTTAACTGAGAAAAAAAAATACTATGTATTAGTCGACTTAAATTGGCTCAACAGTTATAAGATGAAAGCTTTAATTTAGTTATATTGTATGTTAAATGTTTTAGTTAGCTTTGTCACACATGAGACGAGATGAAAAATGGAATGAAATGGGGTTTAGCTTCCTACTGATCAGCTCCCACTTGGCTAATGAAGTTGGGCATATGCCATACAGTGTGCTATGAGGGAAATTTTGCTAGGTACCGCGACCCTTAGGTCTACTCTTATATCAAATGTTAGTTACATTTTCCTGTTTATCAAGCTGCGAGAAAAGTTTCCACAATATGAATAGCTATTTACATCTCTCTTAATCTTTCTTCTCCCATAAATGCATCCTTGCATCTTAATTTCGTATGCATTAGAGATTTACCAATCTGATGATATGTCGAATTTCTCCCAGAGAAGAAAAACCTTGTTTTATTCATTCATGTCTGTTTCTAAATATATATGTACATGTAAGTACCATGGCGCCAGAAATGTCTTTGAAACTTCTTTCTGTACAAACTAGATGGCTTGCTTTCACTTTTAACTGTAGTTCTTCGTTGTCAATTATGTCATATTATGTCAAGAGAACTTTTCTACAACACTTGTTCTCGGTACTTCAAAGTGATATTATTTATTATAAGCTGTTTATTCATGCACTGCTAATTTATGTAAACTACAATTATAGTAGACACATCAACCAACTGTAGAATAAAGTTGTTGTGGTCATTACTTAATAAAGCAAGTAGTGATATTTTAGTTATTATGCAATTAGGTAAAATCAGCATACCAAGCATTATTTCTTGACTTTTGTCATATCTTCTGTATAGTTCCCTTGTTTGGTTTGTAATGAAACTGTTCTCGGCTCCTGGATAAAAATATATAATTGCTGAAAATGGATAATAACAACTGAAAATCTAGTCATTTGTTGTATATAGCAAGCCCCTTGACAAATTGACATGTTTATCAATTAGTTCCACCAAGGCAGTTGGGGATACGATATTGCAAACAGTAGTTTAATATATTATTTATATTTTAGCGCTTTTCAACAGATATAATCTAGTCTAACGCTAATTTTGATATATATTCTACAGAACGCGGACATACCAGATTATTTTTAGTTCATCGTGTTAAAAAGCCCACGTCGTACACCCGCTTGTCGTTCGACAGTCTAACTATTTAATGTCATTCATTGCATTTTATTGTTTAATGAAATAAATAGCAATAATTACTGTTATAAATTTCCAAGAGTTCATTTCACAAAGATTACAAACATCGTGATATAGCTTTTTACATCACGCGACTTATCCACACGACCGGTGGTACTGTTAGAATTATCCCTGTTTCCTTCTTGATTTTTCAGAGGAATCGTTTAATTTCCGATTAAAATATATTTCATTATATAGGCAGAAATATGAATAATGCTAAGTATATTGTGACCTGTGAGGTATCGGTAGACTTGTGAGATATCGGTAAACTGATTATCAATGTCCCAAATGACGTGTAATCCTGCAATCTACATCCTAAACAACATTGGCGGGTGTATTTGACAGATAATTATTAATTTCAACATTGGCGGGTGTATTTGACAGATAATTATCAATTTCATTTCAAAGCTGGTCTGACAATGGTTGTTATGGTCATTCACTTGTTATCAGACTGGTTGCCAGAACCATTCAGTTATTATCAGACTTGTTGCTATGACCTTTCAGTTATTATCAGACTGGTTACTATGACCATTCAGTTATTACCAGACTGGTTGGATTACTGGTTGCTATGACAATTCAGTTAATATCAGATAAGACTGGTTGCTATCACCATTCAGTTAAATTCCAAGACTGGTTGAAAAGGGTAATACAAATGCTAACACTCACACCTCTAATTATAAATATCAGGATTTCGTCTCCGAATTTAAGTTGATACGGGGGAACACATGGAGGGCGAAGGGGTGTCGCCTAATTCAGTTTTATAGCTGCCTCCAAATGCAGTGATCATTTTCATTAAGTCATTCTTTTCCTTATTCAATATCACATGTAAAAAAATGTTAACATCTATTGTTTATCAGATAATTAAATATAGTAAAACATTATTTAACATCAACTGTTTATCAAACGATTAAAAATATATAGTAAAATATTATTTAACATTAACTGTTTATCAGATGATTAAATATAATATATTACTATTTAACATCAACTGTTTATCATGTATCGATAAGAAAACATGTTCGCACAACGTAACGGTGACTTTCATAGAAATAGCTTAACAAACAATTTCTTTACATTTTATTCGTATGAACTGATCTAATTGTATAAAAGGCAATATAGAAAATGCGGGTTAATGTATTGTGTATTTAAAATAAGCCATTAAATTGATTTTTAATCTGACAAGTTACCTCTACTGTTTGGTATAATGGAGTTACTCTAAAGATATCAATAGATAGTAATATGAATTTATTTTATTGAAAGTTAAAATGAATAGTTGTTATTTTTCTAAGAGCCTTATTATCATTATATTATTCTACAGAAAACCTTTTTAAAAGTCGATTATATTGGTGTCTGGCACAGGGTGTTTTGTAATATGCGTTACTATTTCAAATACTGGAATATATGTTATTTGGTAACGAACAAACATGTTTTTGTATCACAGCAACCAGTGTTGTGGTGGTCTGACTTTTTACTAAGTATTGTGGAGAGTATATATCCGTATGGTACTTACATAGCCTTTAACTGATTGGCAACCGCTGAGAAAAAAAATTTCCACAGCCATTTCCAACTGTCCCTTTGGCGGTTGGTTACTGAAATAAATATGCTAGATAGTAGTTGACTTGAATCAACTTGACAGTTTTGATTTCATTATATTCACAATAATCCATGATCAGTTAAAACGTGTAAAATACAAGCCCAAAACCATAATCATATGCTATAATATGCTGATACGCTCACATGTTTGTTCTGTACACGCCCCATGAATGTTGTTTTTAGAGAATCCTATATTTTTGTAGTAAGATTTTTAAGTTTATACTTCCTTTATTATTATATGCAGAATATCATATTTGTAATGTCATACTTTTATCTTTTTTTAACTTTTATTCAATCAATAACAACCATAGTCAGAAGATACAATATTTAATGGTGGGATAATTATAGGCGAAGGGCATTCATAGTTAAAAAAAATAATAATATAAAAATTGTTACCAGTCGTTCTTTGCACATGTATTACGACATTGACTGAAAAAAAAAATCTATAAAAAAATAGTATCTAGTTTATGCACGAGTGAATTTCTATTTTGGCCAAATTTCCCAAATCAAAATGGCGGCGTAGAAAAAATTAAATTAAATGACTCTCCTGCAACGTACAAATTCAGGAAAAATTCTTACCTACTGACCATAGTCGAACGATGTAATTTTAAAGCGGAAATTTCATATTTTCTAAGAAAGTCAAAACATAATTATTTCTATGCCTTTTGCTCAAAAGGTTGTCAACTCACTATTATACGATCATGAGCAATATTTCACAGGCATAAAAATCCCTGTCACCGAAAATAATAACACAATTACTTGAATTACCTCCCTTGTTTTCCCATCCCGCTAGCGAAAACAGGTTCGTAAATAACTGTGAACAGGGTATTGTGTTCATAAATTTTTTTCTATTCTTTTAGTTTTATAGTTGAACGGATTTACAATACAATAGTGTGAACAGGGTATATTAAATATTCCTTTGATCTACCAGTTTATAGGGCCAATAAAAATCCGCAACTTGCATATGGGGCGCCGTTTGTAAATTAATTATTTAGCTTTTTATATAGCAAAAAACACTAGATTTAATTTAAATTTATATAATATATAGTTAAATCTCGACTTTTGTACAAATTTTTCACTTTTAATATTTAAACTAAAAATACAACAAAAACTCAATATTTAACATAATATATATAAATATTTCTCGATTTGTCTCTATTTTCATATTTAATATTTAGCATTGAATATTAAGACCAAAACAAGAGATTTGATGATATATAAACATTTAGCTAAATATTTAGTTAAATGTTTAAACATTTAGCTAAATATATATATTTAGTTAAATGTTAAAATATTTAGTTAAACATTTATATTTATATATTTAGCTAAATATTTATATATTTAGCTAAATATTTATATATTTTGCTAAACATATAGTTAAATTTACAAAGCGCAACCGTACCACGCCGTTTGTAAAATAATTATTGTTGTAAGTGACTTCACACTAAACGATGACGTAGTGTACAACTTTCAAATGACTGCACGACACAGTACTATCTGGTACCTGAACGCTCAGCTTAGTTCTTACATCCACAATTCGTTAATAATGCCTACATATATGTAACGTTAGACATCGATCACTCATAAATATGGTAACTTCACGACATATTACGGGTTAACGTGTCGGGTACACGTCATCATTTTATGCGCAGTTTTTTGTGTCGCTTACGATAATAGAAATATTGGCGGGACCACAAATATATATTATTTAGTTAAATATTTATACATTTAGCTAAACATATATATTTAGCATTATATTTATATATTTAGTTAACTGTTTATATATTTAGCTAAAGGTTTATATATTTAACTAAATATATATATTTAACTAAATATATATATTTAACTAAATATTATATATATTTAACTAAATATTATATATATTTAACTAAATATATATATTTAGCTAAATGTTTATATATTTAGCTAAATGTGTATATATTTAGCTAAATGTTTATATATTTAGCTAAATATTTAACTTTAGATTTTTCAGTGATTTAGTATTTAGCATTTATACCTACGAGAAACAGCACATTTAGCTATATATTTAACTAAGCGATGTGAAATCAAGATACAACATTTAAAGTTTTTCATAGACCAAAAACTCGACTTTTAGCTACAATATTTTTTGATATTTACATATATGCCATTTTTGTTCTAATATTTATCTAAATATATATATTCGGAGTTAAATCTAATGTTTTTTGCTATAAAAAAATTAAATAATTATTTTACAAACGGCGCCCCATACTTGCAGACATGTTAACTACAGACATCTTAACAGCAATTAACATCCAATTAATTCTGTCAAGCCATTGTCTGTGCAACAAATATCGAACTAAATAGTGGATATTGTCTTTATAATCTTTTGTTAAGTAACTAAAACATTTAAAAGATAGGTTGCCAGGCAACGAAACATACGCCCACAGCAGCTAAATCGTCCGAGCAGGCAACAAGGGTTGTCGCATATTTTTACTTTTTTTGGTAATGAAACATTTGTAATAGACTAAAAACTGATTAAGAGTAACAACTCATTATGTAATTATCAGAAAATCATTAGAATTTGATTGCTTTTATAAAGTTTTACCCCACGGTAACAATTAGTATATTCATGAAACATCTAATATCATGGATTTAGCTGTTCAGTTATAAAAATTCATTGAAAATCAAAATACTTGTTCGTTTCAACACCTTAAACCCTGTGTATCAATCTGAAGTCAATCGGATGATAACTTTGGCCTCTATAGCGTCACAAGATTTTTTGATGTTATCAAGGGAGATAACTCTGGGAGTAATTATTTGAAATCTCTGAAAATCAATAGGCTTCTTCGTCTCATGACCTTAAACATTGTGTGTAAATTTAAAGTCGATCGGATATTAACTTTGGCCTCTATAGCTTCCACCAGATTTTTTCGAAGTGATCAAGGGCCATAACTCTGGCAGTAATTATTGAAAATCGATAGACGTCTTCGTCGCATGACTGTAAACACTATGTATAAATTTGAAGTCAATCGGATATTAACTTTGGCCTCTAGAGCATCGACAAGATTTTTAAAAGTGATCAAGGGCAGTAATTATCGGAAATCGCTGAAAATCAAAAGGCTTTTTCGTCTCCATGACCTTAGACACTTTGTATAAATTTAAAGTCAATCGGATATTAACTTTGGCCTCTAGAGCGTCAACAAGATTTTTTGAAGTGATCAAGGGCCATAACTCTGGCACTAATTATCGGAAATCGCTGAAAATCAATAGGATTCTTCGTCTCATGACCTTAAACACTTTGTATAAATTTAAAGTCAATCGGATATTAACTTTGGCCTCTAGAGCGTCCACAAGATTTTTTGAAGTAATCAAGGGCCATAACTCTGGTAGTTATTATCGGAAATCGCTGAAAAACAATAGGCTTCTTCGTCTCAAGACCTTAAACACTGTGTATGAATTTAAAGTCAATCGGATATTTTTAGCCTCTAGACCGTCCACAATTGCCGGACCGACGGACCGACAGACGGACGGACGGACGGACGGGATGACGACAATATACGACCACATTTCAATGTGGGCGTATAAAAACGAAAACAAAGAAATAATATAAGTTGACATAATTCGACCTCTTAATTTTAGTTTTCGTTTATAAAACAGTACCTTTTCAGTCGAAAATTTAATGATACACGTTAGAATTGTCTTCACAAAACTTCAAAAAGTTTACTCTGAATATACACAATACCTAGTGGTTATTATGCAATTTTATATTTCACGACATACCTGTAATTAATAATAGATTAAAACAACACATTACTTGTGTTAATTATATGAAAACACACAAGATTTTATAAATCTACACAAGTTTGTGTTAATGCAATACAAAGAAACACAAACTTGTGTAGATTAGTTTTAACACAAGTACTTGTGTTGAGATCCTACACAAGTTTATTTTCAGTGCAACTACCTGAAATGGGAGGAGGTGGTGGGCTTGTCCTCAAGGTATTCACAACAGGGTCCGTATTCAATTAAGGATATCTTAAGTCTAAGATAGTCACTTAACTACTAGCTTTCACTTAAATATACGTAACTTCCTGTAAGTTAAGGGCATGTGGTATTCAAAGGCACTGTTAAGTATCATATTTCCCTTAAAGTTGAGCTGCCTTAACTTTTAAGTGTTAGTCTTCAAGTGGTATTCAAAGGCCAGTTTAAGTGGGAAATATCCACTTAACTTTAAGTGACCTACGGGAGGTACCTCAAAGTTAAGTGAGATTATAATGACTCATTTTAATGCTGTAGAAGCAGTCCCGTAATGGCGATTTTAAAAGATTGGGAATTCAGATTAAAACAAAGACAATGTCGCCGAGCGTAGCTGACCTCCAATTGGGATCATCATGGGGATCCAACCCAAGATTTGCACGACTCTGACTTTGAATGTTACAGTCATTGTGGCATTGAATTTCAGGGTGGAAACATCAGTTTAATTGTTTTAGTGACCAGAAAACAAACTTTGATATGCGTCGGCTTACCCAAAATGAAAGGTTACGTGCCCTTGGCATGCTACAGATCGGCACAACACAGGCGGCTGTGGCGCGGACGATGAATGTTTCTCAGTCTGTCATAAGCAGGCTTTGGTCCAGATACCGTGATACACAGTCTGTACAGGACAGACCACGCTCAGGTCGACCAAGGGCGACAACTCAAGCCCTGGATAAATTTATCCCTACCTTGGCCTTGAGAAATCGTGTCATCACAGCAAATCAGATCAGCGCTCATCTTTAAACAGACACTGGTGTGAGAGTGAGTGGCCAGACGATTCGTAATCGACTGCATAGGGGTCACCTTCGCGCCCGACGTCCTCGCGTGATCCCTTGTTTGAGAGATCATCACATTCAGACAAGACGTCGTTGGTGTAGAGATCGTCAACACTGGGATAATCGACGCTGGAGCAATGTGATGTTTTCACATGAGTCAAGGTTCACTGTTGATTTTTTGGACAGACGTAGGAGGGTGTGGCGTCGTCGAAACGAGCGCTTCCAAGACGTTAACGTCATCAGACATGATCGATTTGGGGGTGGTTCTGTTATGGTGTGGGGAGGCATCACTGTTGCTGGAAGAACGGCTTTACATGTTGTTGCAGGGCGTGTTACAGGCCTGTACTACCGGGACAACATCTTGGCAGTCCATGTTGTGCCGTTCGCACGACGTCATGGCCGCCGTTTCATCTTCCAGGATGACAACGCAAGATGTCACAGGGCCAGGATCGTTACAGGTTACCCCCAACAACAGAACATCACCACATTACCTTGGCCAGCACTGAGTCCCGACCTCTCCCCCATCGAGCATGTCTGGGACATGCTTGGACAGAGGTTACTTCAACGTCCAAAACGTCCTGCCAATGTCCAAGAACTTGCTGCTGCGTTGCAACAGGAATGGGACAATCTGGACCAAAATGACCTTAGACGTCTCATTAGGAGTATGCCACGTCGGATCAATGCTTGTTTGGCAAACAGAGGAGGATTTACCCGTTACTGACTTTGTTGTGATGCTGTGGTAACTTTGCTGTTTGACCCCGGGTATCATTTTACCCTTATAATGGTCAGTCTGTGCCTTACTTAGTCTAACGATCATTTGGAATAAATCGATGAATGTGAACTTCATTTCATTTTGTCATTTGTTTCTTCGTCAGTTTCATTAGGTGACTTTAATAACACTTAAAAATCAAATATCCAGTACTTTTTTTTGAATAGTATAGTTAAATTCATTTGTGGAGACTTGGCCTTATAAATTTCGGAAATTATTTATACTAAAGCTAGAAGCAAGGTATGATCTAATTTTTACAACTCATTCCCATCTATACATAATCGGTAGTACTTATTTTGGTAAAATATAATGAAGCATGAATATTTCGTACACACAATGTACCGTCGAAGCCAGACCTGTCAAAATCTAACGTGTAGGTACTTACAAAATATCTATGAATTTCTCAAATGATAGATTTACAAACAACACTGTATAATTTGCCCAGTCTAACTCAGAAGGCGAGGGCCATTGTGTATTGCTAATAATATGTTGTTTTCTATTCGCTTTATATTGTTAAAAAATTAAAGCTTACAATATCCACCATTATACTACCACTATTTATTGTAATCTATTTGAATAGATTTTATATTTTAAAAGATAGGTTGCCAGGCAACGAAACATACGCCCACAGCAGCCAAATCGTCCGGGCAGTCAACAAGGGTTGTCGCATATTTTTACTTTTTGGGGGGATGAAACATTTGTAATACACTAAAATCTGATTAAGAGTAACAACTCATTATGTAATTATCTGAAAATCATTAGAATTTGTTAGCTTTTTATAAAGTTTTGTCCCACGCTAACAATTAGTATAGGAAATATTTAATATCATGGATTTAGCTGTTCAGTTAGAAAAATTCATTGAAAATCAAAATACTTGTTCGTTTCAACACCTTAAACTCTGTGTATCAATCTTAAGTCAATCGGATGATAAGTTTGGCATCTATAGTGTCACAAGGCTTTTTGATTGTGATCAAGGGAGATAACTCTGGAAGTAATTATTTGAAATCGCTGAAAATCAGTAGGTTTCTTCGTCTCATGACCTTAAACGGTGTGTGTAAATTTAAAGTCAATCGGATATTAACTTTGGCCTCTAGAGCATCCACAGGATTTTTTGATATAATCAAGGGCCATAACTCTGGCAATAATTATCAGAGATCGTTGAAAATCAATAGGCTTCTTCGTCTCATGACCTTAAACACCGTGTATAAATTTAAAGTCAGTCAGATATTAACTTTGGCCTCTAGAGCATCCACAAGATTTTTTGAAGTGATCAAGGGACACAACTCTGGCACTAATTATCAGAAATCGCTGAAAATCAATAGGCTTCTTCGTCTCATGACCTTAAACACCGTGTATAAATTTGAAGTCAATCGGACATCATCTTTGTCCTCTAGAGCATCCACAAGATTTTTTGAAGTGATCAAGGGCCATAACTCTGGCACTAATTATCGGAAATCCGTGAAAATCAATAGGCTTCTTCGTCTTATGACCTTAAACACTGTGTATAAATTTAAAGTCAATCGGATATTAACTTTAGCCTCTTGATCATTCACAAGATTTTTCAAAGTGATCAAGGGTCATAACTCTGGCAGTAATTATCCGATATTGCTGAAAATCAATAGGCTTCTTCGTATCATGACCTTGAACACTGTGTATAAATTTAAAGTCAATCCAATATTAACTTTAGCCTATAGAGCGTTCACAAGATTTTTCAAAGTGATCAAGGGTCATAACTCTGTCAGTAATTATCGGACATCGCTGAAAATCAATAGGCTTCTTCGTCTCATGACCTTAAACACTGTGTGTAAATTTAAGGTCAATCGGATATTAACTTTAGCATATTGAGCGTTCACAAGATTATGCAAAGTGATCAAGGGTCATAACTCTGTCAGGAATTATCGGACATCGCTGAAAATCAATAGGCTTCTTCGTCTCATGACCTTAAACACTGTGTGTAAATTTAAGGTCAATCGGATATTAACTTTAGCCTCTTGATCATTCACAAGATTTTTCAAAGTGATCAAGGGTCATAACTCTGGCAGTAATTATCCGATATTGCTGAAAATCAATAGGCTTCTTCGTATCATGACCTTGAACACTGTGTATAAATTTAAAGTCAATCCAATATTAACTTTAGCCTCTAGAGCGTTCACAAGATTTTTCAAAGTGATCAAGGGTCATAACTCTGGCAGTAATTTTCGGATATTGCTGAAAATCAATAGGCTTCTTCGTCTCATGACCTTAAACACTGTGTATAAATTTAAAGTCAATCGGATATTAACCCTGGCCTCTAGTGCGTTCACAAAAAATTGTGGACGATGGACGGACGGACGGACCGACGGACGGACGGACGGACGGACGGACGGACCGACCGACAGACGGACGGACGGGGGCGACGGCAATATACGTCCACATTTCTATGTGGGCGTATAAAAAAAGTCTATGAAAACAGCTGTTCCGGCAAAGGATGCACACTATCATAATTTATCTTAAATTATAATCATACTATTTTCATGGGTTACAATATAATATTTCGACAAACATTTTCCTGGTGATGTAATCTAAGAATTTAATAGAATACAGCGATGCTCTTAAGGGGGCATAACTAGCTGGCAATGTCAGTAAATCGTGATTTTTGGCAGTGGAGGGTATTCCATAAATAAAAAAATTAATGCTTTTTGGCGAATGTGAGTATTCCATAATTTAAGTGTGCAGTTAAGTTTTCACATAGCCAAGTATGTGTGAAATACAACCTTTGAATACCGATTTAAGGTAAGACACTTGGTTAAGTAGAAAAATTAAGTTTTTTGACTTAACTTTTAGAAAACCTTTAAATACGGACCCAGTTCTATTACCTGTATTTTGGTAGCTAAATGTGCTCTTAATGATACTGAACAATAAAGTGTAATTTAAAGTAGCTAAGTCTTTTAACTCAATATCATTCAAAATCTTCAACATTGAAAATATTGCAACTAGTTTTATAATGTACGCTTGGCACATTACATGTGCGCCAACATGTAAGGATGATACGCGAATCGTGAGAAGTTGAATCGCGATATATCATATCATGCTAGCACTAGTGAATGTGATAGCAGTGAGAGAATATACGACCACAAATCTGAAGTGGAAGAATGATGACATAGTATAATATTTATGTAACCGAGCTTTTAGCACCATGTGCCAAAAGTATTCAAATAATATGTAATTTGGGAAAGGAGACTGTTACTTGTTTTATTCAGAATATATTATCTTCAAGCAATAAATGACCCTTGAGTCTCTCTGGTAACGGTAAATATGGTACAGCACAGTACAGCTTATCTCGTAAAATATCACGTATTTTCACTCTACACATGTTCTTAAGCGAGGTAACTCCGAATTCCCAAGATTTGATGGTTTTCACGATGTCTTGATCATACAGGCTTAGGATATAGGCACTGTAGAGATCGTCTGAAAGCCAAGTCTCTCTTTTCCAGTTAGTTTTACAGTGTAAGACCAAATTGATCAAATAAAAGGGCGACAACTCAAGCCCTGGATAAATTTATCCCTACCTTGGCCTTGAGAAATCGTGTCATCACAGCAAATCAGATCAGCGCTCATCTTTAAACAGACACTGGTGTGAGAGTGAGTGGCCAGACGATTCGTAATCGACTGCATAGGGGTCACCTTCGCGCCCGACGTCCTCGCGTGATCCCTTGTTTGAGAGATCATCACATTCAGACAAGACGTCGTTGGTGTAGAGATCGTCAACACTGGGATAATCGACGCTGGAGCAATGTGATGTTTTCACATGAGTCAAGGTTCACTGTTGATTTTTTGGACAGACGTAGGAGGGTGTGGCGTCGTCGAAACGAGCGCTTCCAAGACGTTAACGTCATCAGACATGATCGATTTGGGGGTGGTTCTGTTATGGTGTGGGGAGGCATCACTGTTGCTGGAAGAACGGCTTTACATGTTGTTGCAGGGCGTGTTACAGGCCTGTACTACCGGGACAACATCTTGGCAGTCCATGTTGTGCCGTTCGCACGACGTCATGGCCGCCGTTTCATCTTCCAGGATGACAACGCAAGATGTCACAGGGCCAGGATCGTTACAGGTTACCCCCAACAACAGAACATCACCACATTACCTTGGCCAGCACTGAGTCCCGACCTCTCCCCCATCGAGCATGTCTGGGACATGCTTGGACAGAGGTTACGTCAACGTCAAAAACGTCCTGCCAATGTCCAAGAACTTGCTGCTGCGTTGCAACAGGAATGGGACAATCTGGACCAAAATGACCTTAGACGTCTCATTAGGAGTATGCCACGTCGGATCAATGCTTGTTTGGCAAACAGAGGAGGATTTACCCGTTACTGACTTTGTTGTGATGCTGTGGTAACTTTGCTGTTTGACCCCGGGTATCATTTTACCCTTATAATGGTCAGTCTGTGCCTTACTTAGTCTAACGATCATTTGGAATAAATCGATGAATGTGAACTTCATTTCATTTTGTCATTTGTTTCTTCGTCAGTTTCATTAGGTGACTTTAATAACACTTAAAAATCAAATATCCAGTACTTTTTTTTGAATAGTATAGTTAAATTCATTTGTGGAGACTTGGCCTTATAAATTTCGGAAATTATTTATACTAAAGCTAGAAGCAAGGTATGATCTAATTTTTACAACTCATTCCCATCTATACATAATCGGTAGTACTTATTTTGGTAAAATATAATGAAGCATGAATATTTCGTACACACAATGTACCGTCGAAGCCAGACCTGTCAAAATCTAACGTGTAGGTACTTACAAAATATCTATGAATTTCTCAAATGATAGATTTACAAACAACACTGTATAATTTGCCCAGTCTAACTCAGAAGGCGAGGGCCATTGTGTATTGCTAATAATATGTTGTTTTCTATTCGCTTTATATTGTTAAAAAATTAAAGCTTACAATATCCACCATTATACTACCACTATTTATTGTAATCTATTTGAATAGATTTTATATTTTAAAAGATAGGTTGCCAGGCAACGAAACATACGCCCACAGCAGCTAAATCGTCCGGGCAGTCAACAAGGGTTGTCGCATATTTTTACTTTTTGGGGGGATGAAACATTTGTAATACACTAAAATCTGATTAAGAGTAACAACTCATTATGTAATTATCTGAAAATCATTAGAATTTGTTAGCTTTTTATAAAGTTTTGTCCCACGCTAACAATTAGTATAGGAAATATTTAATATCATGGATTTAGCTGTTCAGTTAGAAAAATTCATTGAAAATCAAAATACTTGTTCGTTTCAACACCTTAAACTCTGTGTATCAATCTTAAGTCAATCGGATGATAAGTTTGGCATCTATAGTGTCACAAGGCTTTTTGATTGTGATCAAGGGAGATAACTCTGGAAGTAATTATTTGAAATCGCTGAAAATCAGTAGGTTTCTTCGTCTCATGACCTTAAACGGTGTGTGTAAATTTAAAGTCAATCGGATATTAACTTTGGCCTCTAGAGCATCCACAGGATTTTTTGATATAATCAAGGGCCATAACTCTGGCAATAATTATCAGAGATCGTTGAAAATCAATAGGCTTCTTCGTCTCATGACCTTAAACACCGTGTATAAATTTAAAGTCAGTCAGATATTAACTTTGGCCTCTAGAGCATCCACAAGATTTTTTGAAGTGATCAAGGGACACAACTCTGGCACTAATTATCAGAAATCGCTGAAAATCAATAGGCTTCTTCGTCTCATGACCTTAAACACCGTGTATAAATTTGAAGTCAATCGGACATCATCTTTGTCCTCTAGAGCATCCACAAGATTTTTTGAAGTGATCAAGGGCCATAACTCTGGCACTAATTATCGGAAATCCGTGAAAATCAATAGGCTTCTTCGTCTTATGACCTTAAACACTGTGTATAAATTTAAAGTCAATCGGATATTAACTTTAGCCTCTTGATCATTCACAAGATTTTTCAAAGTGATCAAGGGTCATAACTCTGGCAGTAATTATCCGATATTGCTGAAAATCAATAGGCTTCTTCGTATCATGACCTTGAACACTGTGTATAAATTTAAAGTCAATCCAATATTAACTTTAGCCTATAGAGCGTTCACAAGATTTTTCAAAGTGATCAAGGGTCATAACTCTGTCAGTAATTATCGGACATCGCTGAAAATCAATAGGCTTCTTCGTCTCATGACCTTAAACACTGTGTGTAAATTTAAGGTCAATCGGATATTAACTTTAGCATATTGAGCGTTCACAAGATTATGCAAAGTGATCAAGGGTCATAACTCTGTCAGGAATTATCGGACATCGCTGAAAATCAATAGGCTTCTTCGTCTCATGACCTTAAACACTGTGTGTAAATTTAAGGTCAATCGGATATTAACTTTAGCCTCTTGATCATTCACAAGATTTTTCAAAGTGATCAAGGGTCATAACTCTGGCAGTAATTATCCGATATTGCTGAAAATCAATAGGCTTCTTCGTATCATGACCTTGAACACTGTGTATAAATTTAAAGTCAATCCAATATTAACTTTAGCCTCTAGAGCGTTCACAAGATTTTTCAAAGTGATCAAGGGTCATAACTCTGGCAGTAATTTTCGGATATTGCTGAAAATCAATAGGCTTCTTCGTCTCATGACCTTAAACACTGTGTATAAATTTAAAGTCAATCGGATATTAACCCTGGCCTCTAGTGCGTTCACAAAAAATTGTGGACGATGGACGGACGGACGGACGGACCGACGGACGGACGGACGGACGGACGGACCGACCGACAGACGGACGGACGGGGGCGACGGCAATATACGTCCATATTTCTATGTGGGCGTATAAAAAAAGTCTATGAAAACAGCTGTTCCGGCAAAGGATGCACACTATCATAATTTATCTTAAATTATAATCATACTATTTTCATGGGTTACAATATAATATTTCGACAAACATTTTCCTGGTGATGTAATCTAAGAATTTAATAGAATACAGCGATGCTCTTAAGGGGGCATAACTAGCTGGCAATGTCAGTAAATCGTGATTTTTGGCAGTGGAGGGTATTCCATAAATAAAAAAATTAATGCTTTTTGGCGAATGTGAGTATTCCATAATTTAAGTGTGCAGTTAAGTTTTCACATAGCCAAGTATGTGTGAAATACAACCTTTGAATACCGATTTAAGGTAAGACACTTGGTTAAGTAGAAAAATTAAGTTTTTTGACTTAACTTTTAGAAAACCTTTAAATACGGACCCAGTTCTATTACCTGTATTTTGGTAGCTAAATGTGCTCTTAATGATACTGAACAATAAAGTGTAATTTAAAGTAGCTAAGTCTTTTAACTCAATATCATTCAAAATCTTCAACATTGAAAATATTGCAACTACTTTTATAATGTACGCTTGGCACATTACATGTGCGCCAACATGTAAGGATGATACGCGAATCGTGAGAAGTTGAATCGCGATATATCATATCATGCTAGCACTAGTGAATGTGATAGCAGTGAGAGAATATACGACCACAAATCTGAAGTGGAAGAATGATGACATAGTATAATATTTATGTAACCGAGCTTTTAGCACCATGTGCCAAAAGTATTCAAATAATATGTAATTTGGGAAAGGAGACTGTTACTTGTTTTATTCAGAATATATCTTCAAGCAATAAATGACCCTTGAGTCTCTCTGGTAACGGTAAATATGGTACAGCACAGTACAGCCTATCTCGTAAAATATCACGTATTTTCACTCTACACATGTTCTTAAGCGAGGTAACTCCGAATTCCCAAGATTTGATGGTTTTCACGATGTCTTGATCATACAGGCTTAGGATATAGGTTGATGCTATACCGTATCTATCTAAATATAAAAAAGGGGAGGAGCTACCAATAACTAGATGAGCAGTAATTCTAACGCGTTTGTAGGCGGGAATTAAGAAGCATGACCACGCCTTGACATGATCGGTGAAGGTCACGTTAGCAGCTCGCTTCACCAGCGAATTGCGATACCCATTTAACTACCGACAATTGTGATGTACAAGCTGTTTAATGCATTTAGGAAGCTGAGAAATAAATGAAAGCGACAAAAGTACACGTGACGACACAATGTATAACTCGAAACACCAGGAATTTCAATGCACCAGGTAGGAAGTGTCTTTTGATATCGATATATACGGTCGTTTGGCCTGTAAATATGTCTTTCCATATTGTAATTAATGTAATACAATAATTGTAGCGGGCGGTATAGGTCAGTGGGCGAGAATTGAGAAGTTCATCGAGATTTTTCGACGTTACTTCCTCTTGTCAGTGCTGATCGACGGAGGGTCTGACAGGGACAACTGTGTAGTCTTTCGGATGGGACGTAAAACAAAGGTTCCGTCAATACATTGTCATTGATGTGCATGTGACGTAAAGGATCCCTTGGCAAATGGCGAAATGGCTCAAGTCAAACTGCGATTTCTTGTAGTTCAAAAAGATGAAAAACCAATGTTCAAATGTTGACATTTTTTCTGGATAGGGCATAAACTAGTAAAATGCAATGGCATGCTATGCCATTACCTGAAGAGTGGCGTTAAAATTCCATTTTTATTTTTATTTTCACCTTCCCTAATTTGTAATGTTACGGTACCCAAGGTATCAATTGTTATTTGGCACTATTATTATTGACAGGGGTCATGGCTGATGGGTCAACGGACTTGAGAGTTGATAATGCCACATGCTTGGCAAGTTAAGCAAAGCTTAAATAGTCTAAGTAACAATGCATCTTTATAAAGCTTCATTTATTTACAATTTGATTTTGTTCCATTTTCTTTTTTCTTCAGGATGATGCTCTGATAGTCTATTAAAAAACCTAATGTCAAAGTAGAAATTGATGTAAGTGGTTTTATCCTTTGACAGCAATTCAGCCTATAATACTAAAAATGATAAAGTACCCATCATTAGTTCCCAGTGTTGACTCATGTTAGTGAGTGGTGCAGAACATAGCGCCTGACAAGGACAACTGCCTAGTTGTTGGGATGCAAAGATTAACAGAGGTCCAGTGTACACATTGACGTGTACGTAAAAGTTCCTTTGCCAGTTGGAATTGGATAGAAGTGTAGGCCGTAACACCACTGTCTAGGCAAAATATCCCTCATAGCAGTCAGAGCAGTACATAGGACATTATACCTCATTTTATTTCTATAATATTGGGAGCCCCTAAGTCTCAGTGTGTAAAGTGTGGTTAGCAATAGCTAGACATGGTCATCCTGTGTTTGATAGCACCTATGTCCAGGCAAAAGAGAGAGAGAGAAATAAATGGGGTTTAACATCCACTCAACACAAACTAGGTCATTTTGGGACTAACATATGGTTTCATTTTATTTCAATAATTCGCTTGCGTGTATGGGTCTTTAGCAGTGGGAGGAAACCGGAGTGCCTGGAGGAAACCCTCGTGGTTGAGAAGGCGCCCCTATCTCCATGCCACATACGCTCACACCAGGACTTGAAACCACAGCCGCAAGCCAGAGGTGACCAGCCAGCTAGAGGTCGAAGCGCGGCACTCTAGACCACTAGGCCATCCCACCCCCACCCCCCATGTCCAGGCAAAATTTCCCTCAAACCTCATTGCATGGGGTTTGCCTGTATTCATTAGCTCCATATTGGAAATTAAAACCCATTTAAGTTTATTTCATGTAGTATATAACATTGACAATAACAATCGTTAACATTATAGGCGTGCGGTCCTGAGAAAAGAAAAGCAGAAAAGAGGTTGCAGATTTAACGTTGTCAGCAATAAGGTAATTTCTTGTTCTTGTAAAACACTTTTATACTGAGCCAAATATAGTACGAGGTTTGTCCGCCCAGATTTCATTTACAAAGCATTATCTCATAAACCATTTAACGTAACTTTCAGACTGGTTATTTTGGGGTTTTCCTGGGTTTTCTGGATTCTCCTGGTTTCCTTCTGGTGCTAAAGACTCCCAATGCGCAAGCAAATTGTTGAATTACTGATTCTCCTGGTTCCCTTCCACTCCTAATATTGAACCCTATGTTACTCCCAAAATGACTTAGTTTGTGTCATGTGGAGGTGTATTTATAAAATTTCATTACATTGTGTTGTAAACCTGCATCTGGAACTGTCTCCAATTTGATGATTCTTTGATGGTAGTGGTGGTAATTTGTAATTTTAGTTAATTTATGTACACTTACACTATGATTAAATTCATTTATTAAAGAAGACTATTTACCATTATTCTTTCAGGCACTGGGATTCCAATTAGTTGTATATCTATGTACAAAACTATTAAAAAGAAGATTCAAGAAAAACTCTCTATTTGCAATGCTACATTTACCATATCTCCAGAATTGCAACTTCCGTGTTTATAATCTTGACAATTTATATGCAACATTTTGTTGAAAGAATACACAGTATTTGTTGTGGTGAACAAAATAAATATATGCTGTGGAGAGGCAAATTTTATGTTGACCAAATATGAAAATAAAGTTATACATCTGCATGTTTTAATCACTCTTTTTGTTATGCCTCTTTTCTTTTGCAAATTAAGGTCCCAATGTTTTCTGCGGTATGGGGAAATGCTGCATTTGGGGCCCAATCTGATGTAAAGAAATGAAATGGGGTTTAACATCCTAGTTTTTACACCTACCTGGCATATTAGGACAGGTATACACCATGCAGTGTGATATGATTGAAATTCCAAGCACCCACCCCCTTCTCCTTCCTAACCTATTCACAAGAGAGAACAACATCGGAAAAGCATGCCATTATGACCTTTGCAAAATACTATTCTTTATTTCAAATTCCAAGCCCCCCCCTCCGTCCTAACCTATTAGGGGGAACAACATTGGAAAAGCATGCCATGATGACCTTTGTCAGTCTACACTGAGTGGAACACTGAGCCACCGTGGCCCCTCTAAAGGAAACACCCAGTGTGTAGGCAAATATTTTCTGTAACACAAGATAGCATAACACTTTATGATGAATTTATCATACAAAATCCTCCTATAAGAACCAAGCTGAAAACAAATGCTGCTGTCATGGCTATTGTGACCAAAATATTCTGCTCTGCTGAATAATCTAACAACAATTCCTGCTGTTGGGACTAATCTATATAAAATTCTCCTGTGGTATCTTTTCTGACGAAAAATTCTATTTTGTGGCTATCTACCGAAAAATTTTGCTGTGATGGATAATCTAATGAAATTCCTGATATGATGGATAATCTAAAAGAAAAATCCTGCTGTTGGAACCAAGCTAAAAACTAATTTTGCTGTATATGGCTGTTGTGGTGAAAATATGCTGCTGTCATGGCTATTGTGACGAAAATATTCTGCCTTCTTGGATTTTCTAACGGCAATTCCTGTTCTGCTGAATAATCTAACCACAATTCCTGCTGTTGGCACCAATCTATAGAAAATTCTGCTGTGATAGCTATTTTGACGAAAAGTCTGTTTTGGTGGTTATCTGCCAAATAAGATAATCTTACGAAATTCCCGATATGATGGATAATCTGAAGAAAAATCCAGCTGTTTAACCCAATCTATAGAAGATATCCAAGCCGAAAACAACTTCTGCTGTCATGGATATTGTGATAAAAATATTCTGCTCTAATCGCTATAATCTAACGAAATTCCTTATTTGATGGATAATCTGAAGAAAAATCCATCTGTTTAAAGCAATCTATAAAAGATATCCAAGCCGAAAACAACTTCTGCTGTCATGGCTATTGTGATAAAAATATTCTGCTGTAATCGCTATTGTGACGAAAATTTCAGCTCTGTTGAATAATCTAACCACAATTCTTCCAGTTAGAAAATTCTGCTGTGATAGCTATTCTGACGAATAAGTCTGCTGTGTTGGCTATTCTGCCGAATAAATCTGTTGTGATGGATATTCTAACGAAATTCCTTATAGGATGGGTAATCTGCTGTTTAAACCAATCTATAGAAAATTCTGCTGTTTAAACCAATCTATAGAAAATCCTGCTGTTGGAACCAAGCTAAGAAAAATTTTGCTGTATATGACTGTTGTGATGAAAACATTCTGCTGTCATGGCTATTGTGACGGAAATATTCTGCTGGCATGGATTTTCGAACGACAATTCCTGCTTGCTGAATAATCTAACCACAATTGCTGCTGTTGGGACCAATCAATAGAAAAATCTGCTGTGATAGCTATTCTGACGAAAATTTGTTTTGGTGGCTATCTGTCGAATAATATTGAATCCCAAACTTAGGCTGCCTATCTGAGGCTAGCTCCGTCTGAGAATAACATTCTCGGAAGTCTGACGTAGGTGGATCGCTGTGTGCAGTATAATAATATTGCTGTGATGAATAGTCTAACGAAAATTCCAGCAGTTTAAAACAATCTATAGAAAATATGCAAGCAGAAAACAACTTATGCTGTCATGGCTATTGGGGTAAAAATATTCTGCTCTAATCGCTATTCTGAAGACAATTTCCGCTCTGTTGAATAATCTAACCACAATTCTTCCAGTTAGAACCAATCTGTAGAAAATTCTGCTGTGATAACTATTCTGCTGTGCTGGTTATTTTGCCGAATATACCTTATGTGATGGATATTCCAACGAAATTCCTTGTACGATGGATAATCTATAGAAAAATCCTGCTGTTTAAACCAATCTATAGAAAATCCTGCTGTTTAAACCAAGCTAAGAAAAATGTTGCTGTATATGATTGTTGTCATGAAAACATTCTGCTGTCATGGCTATTGTGACGAAAATATTCTGCTGGCTTGGATTTTCTAACGACAATTCCTACTCTGCTGAATAATCTAACCACAATTCCTGCTGTTGGGACCAATCTATAGAAAATTCTGCTGTGATAGCTATTTTGACGAAAAGTCTGTTTTGGTGGTTATCTGCCAAATAAGATAATCTTACGAAATTCCCGATATGATGGATAATCTGAAGAAAAATCCAGCTGTTTAACCCAATCTATAGAAGATATCCAAGCAGAAAACAACTTCTGCTGTCATGGCTATTGTGATAAAAATATTCTGCTGTAATCGCTATTGTGACGAAAATTCCAGCTCTGTTGAAAATTCTTACCACAATTCTTCCATTTAGGACCAATCTATAGAAAATTCTGCTGTGGTAGCTATTCTGGCGAAAAAGTCTGCTGTGCTGGCTATTCTGCCGAATAGAACTGTTGTGGTGGATATTCTAGCGAAATTCCTTATACGATGGATAATCTAAAGAAAAATCCTGCTGTTTAAACCAATCTATAGAAAATCCTGCTGTTTAAACCAATCTATAGAAAATCCTGCTGTTTGTACCAAGCTAAAAACAAATTTTGCTGTATATGGCTGTTGTGATGAAAATATTCTGCTGTCATGGATTTTCTGACGACAATTCCTGCTCTGCTTCTGCTGTCTTGGCTATTGGGGTAAAAATATTCTGCTGTAATGGCTATTCTGACGAAAATTTCAGCTCTGTTGAATAATCGAACCACAATTCTTCCAGTTAGGACCAATATATAGAATATTCTGCGGTGATAGCTATCCTGACGAAAAAGTCTGCTATACTGGCTATTCTGCCGAATAAACCTGTTGTGGTGGATATTCTAACGAAATTCCTTATACGATGGATAATCTAATGAAAAATCCTGCTGTTTAAACCAATCTGTAGAAAATTCTGCTGTTTAAACCAATCTATAGAAATATCCTGCTGCTTGAACTAAGCTAAAAACAAATTTTGCTGTATATGGCTGTTGTGATGAAAAAATTCTGCTGTCATGGCTATTATGACGAAAATATTCTGCTGTCATGGATTTTCTAACGACAATTCCTGCTCTGCTGACTAATCTAACCACAATTCCTGTTGTTGGGATGAATATATAGATAATTCTGCTGTGATAGCTATTCTAACGAAAAATTCTGTTTTGGTGGCTATCTACCGAATAATATTGCTGTGGTAAATAATCTTACGAAATTCCTGATATGATGGATAATCTGAAGAAAAATCCAGCTGTTTAAACCAATCAATAGAAAATCCTGCAGTGAAAACCAAGCAGAAAACAACTTCTGCTGTCATGGCTATTGTGGTAAAAATATTCTGCTGTAATCGCTATTGTGACGAAAATTCCCGCTCTGTTGAATAATCTAAACACAATTCTTCCATTTAAAACCAATCTATTTGAAAATCCTGCTGTTTAAACCAATCTATAGAAAATCCTGCTGTTTAAACCAATCTATATAAAATCCTGCTGTTAGAACCAAACTAAAAACAAATTTTGCAGTTATGCTTTTGTGATGAAAATATTCTGCTGTCATGGCTATTATGACGAAAATATTCTGCCTTCGTGGATTTTCGAACGGCAATTCCTGTTCTGCTGAATAATCTAACCACAATTCCTGCTGTTGGGATTAGTCTATAGAAAATTCTGCTGTGATAGCTATTTTGACGAAATATTCTGTTTTGGTGGCTATCTGTCGAATAATATTGCTGTGATGAATAATCTAACGAAATTCCTGATATGATGGATAATCTGAAGAACATTCCAGCTGTTTAAACCAATCTATAGAAAATATGCAAGCAGAAAACAACTTCTGCTGTCATGGCTATTGGGGTAAAAATATTCTGCTGTAATCGCTATTCTGACGAAAATTTCAGCTATGTTGAATAATCTAACCACAATTCTTCCAGTTAGGACCAATCTGTAGAAAATTCTGCTGTGATAGCTATCCTGCAGAATAAGTCTGCTGTGCTGGCTATTCTGCCGAATAAACCTAGTGATGGATATTCTAACGAAATTCCTTGTATGATGGATAATCTAAAGGAAAATCCTGCTGTTTAAACCAATCTATAGAAAATCATGCTGTTTAAGCCAATCTATAGAAAATCATGCTGTAGGAACCAAGCTAAAAACAAATTTAGTTGTATATGGCTGTTGTGATGAAGACATTCTGCTGTCATGGCTATTGTGACGAAAATATTCTGCTGTGATGGATTTTCTAACGACAATTCCTGCTCTGCTGAATAATCTAACCACAATTCCTGTTTTTTGGACCAATCTATAGCAAATTCTGCTGTGATAGCTAATCTGACGAAAAATTCTGTTTTGGTGGCTATCTGCCGAATAATATTGCTGTGATGAATAATCTAACGAAATTCCTTATTTGATGATAATCTGAAGAAAAATCCAGCTTTTTAAAACAATCTATAGAAGATATCCAAGCAGAAAACAACTTCTGCTGTCATGGCTATTATGATAAAAATATTCTGCTGTAATCGCTACTGTGACGAAAATTTCAGCTCTGATGAATAATCTAACCGCAATTCTTCCAGTTAGGACCAGTATATAGAAAAATTCTGCTGTGATATCCGTCCTGCAGAGTAAGTCTGCCGTGCTGGCTATTCTGTCGAATAAACCTATTGTGATGGATATTCTAACGAAATTCCTTATATGATGGATAATCTAAGGAAAAATCCTGCTGTTTAAACCAATCTATAGAAAATACTGCTGTTTAAAACAATCTATAGAAAATCCTGCTGTTAGAACCAAACTAAAAACAAATTTTGCAGTTATGCTTTTGTGGTGAAAATATTCTGCTGTCATGGCTATTGTGACGAAAATATTCTGCCTTCGTGGATTTTCTAACGGCAATTCCTGTTCTGCTGAATAATCTAACCACAATTCCTGCTGTTGGGACTAGTCTATAGAATATTCTGCTGTGATAGCTATTCTGACGAAATATTCTGTTTTGGTGTCGAATAATATTGCTGTGATGAATAATCGAACGAAATTCCTGATATGATGGATAATCTGAAGAACATTCCAGCTGTTTAAACCAATCTATAGAAAATATGCAAGCAGAAAACAACTTCTGCTGTCATGGCTATTGGGGTAAAAATATTCAGCTGTAATCGCTATTCTGACGAAAATTTCAGCTTTGTTGAATAATCTAACCACAATTCTTCCAGTTAGGACCAATCTGTAGAAAATTCTGCTGTGATAGCTATCCTGCAGAATAAGTCTGCTGTGCTGGCTATTCTGCCGAATAAACCTAGTGATGGATATTCTAACGAAATTCCTTGTATGATGGATAATCTAAAGGAAAATCCTGCTGTTTTAACCAATCTATAGAAAAGCATGCTGTTTATACCAATCAATAGAAAATCTTGCTGTTGGAACCAAGCTTAAAACAAATTTAGCTATGTATGGCTATTGTGATGAAAATATTCTGCTGTCATGGCTGTTGTGATGAAAATATTCTACTGTGATGGATATGCTAATGACTATTCCTCCTCTGCTGAATATACTAAATAATCTAATGACAAGTCCTGCTGCGGGAACAATCTATAGAAAATTCTGCTGTGATAGCTATTCTGATGAAAAATTCTGTTTTGGTGGCTATTATGCCGAATAATTCTGCTGTTCTGATGATTAATCTAACCACAATTCCTGATACGAATGATAATCTTCGAAAAAATAATGTTGTTGGGTGCAATGTATAGAAAATCCTGCTGAGAACGAATTATTCCTGTAGGGACCAATCGATAGAAAATTCAGCTGTGATAGCTATTTTGACCCAAAATTTGTGATGGCTATTGTGCCGAATAATTCTGCTATGATGGATAATAATCTAAGGAAAGAAATTCCTGATATAATTGATATTCTAAAGAATCTAACGGAAATCCTGATGTGATGGATATCTAAACCAAAACCCTCTGTTGGGACCAATCTATAGAAAATCGTGTTGTGGGAACTAATCTGAAAACAAATTGTGCTGTGATGGCTATTCCGACGAAAAATTCTGCTGGGCCGAACATTCGCAGTTTCTGTAAGACTCTTATGGGGGCTGTTTTAGTTTTCAACTGTATGTTTTATAGAATAATATTCCATGCAGTATAAAAAAAAAACCGTTTTAAAACGTTTATTTAAAGCCGCTTTAAAGTTCCAATTTTATATTTTCTAAGAAAGTCAAAACATAATTATTTCTATGTCTTTTGCTCGAAAGGTTGTCAACTCACTAATATACGATCATGGACAAAATATCACAGGCGTTAAAATGGGTGACACAGGCTGATTGAGGAAATAGTAACCCAATTACCTCCCTTGTTTTCCCATTCCTCTCCATGGACGGCCATTTTCAAACGTTTGAATTTGAAGTTGAAAATGATATTTTTGACAATTTCTCAACTGGCAATAGTAAATTATAGGATTAATAGGATTATTCTTTAACAAGGTAGGACTGTTTATAGGTACAATCTATTTTAGGGCTTTATTTTAATACATTTTAAAAATATAACTTAAAAATATGCTATTGGAACTTTAACGGACACTGCATACAACTGATATGTCCATAATTTGGTTGTTGTTTTTTTTTTTTGTGTTTTTTTTTATACGATTACATTGTCACTTTGTAAAGTGCCCCTAAACACGGAATATGAAAGGGGGCACTATAAATATGCTGTAATAATAATAATAAATATGATGTAATAGTAATAAATATGCTGTAATAATTTAGTAATAAATATGCTGTAATAATTTAGTAATAAATATACTGTAGTAATCTAGAGAAAATCTTATTGTTGAGACTAATCTATTGAACATCCTGCTGTGAGTGCCAATCAGAACCATTATAAATAATTACTGCTTTGAGGGGTGGGGTGGGGCAATCTTTAGAGAATAATGGTGGGGGCATTAATCTTAAGAAGAATTTTGCTGTGAAAGCCAAACTGAACAAAGCACTCTCAGACTTTAGTTTATAATTTACTCAAAATTGTTCGCCTTATTTTAACTAAAATATAGCCCTGTATAAAACCTTGGCTGTTTTAATGTATCAAATAGGCATACATGAATAAGAAACAATGTGCAAAGTTTTGTGTTTGGGGATCAAAGATATTTCTTATAAACAGTAATTGAAAGTTGAGTAAATTATTAACTTAAGCCTGAGAATGCTTAGTGAACTCAAGGCCCGACGTGATGGATAATCTAAAGAAAACTTTGTTGTGGGGGCTAATGCGAATAAAAATTCTGCTGTGACTGGCAATCTATATAAAATCATTGGGACCATAGAAATACTAATATTATTATAACATGCAATATTTAAAATATCGTGCCGTGGGCGCTAATAAAAAAATCATGTTGTTGGGACCAATGGAGAAAATACTGCTGGGGACATTCTAAATAAAAACAATCCTGCTGTGAAAGCCAATATAACTATGGTGTGTGTGTGTGTGTGTGTGGATGTGGGGTGGGGGGTATAGAAAAATTAAAACATTGAATGTTTATCTATTTCTTTCGTGACTTTTTGTGCATGTGCGGGGAGGGGGATTAATGGCATTATGGGCCAAAGACAGATTGTCAAAGTTACGGATATAAATATGGCTATATTAGTTTATGGTTCTACAATGTACTTTAAATTCGTGGCCTGGAATAGCAAGCAGTAGAACAGGTTTTAACATTTATGTGGTCTGCGTCCAGTTGTTAGAATTATTTCCCTTGATATTTCTAAGGTGAAGGCTGACAGCTGTCAATCATTCTGCACTGGTGTGTATGATGCCTGTCACTTTGTGGTAGCTCTGAAAGAGTGCTTACCTAGGATATAGGCACTGTAGAGATCGTCTGAAAGCCAAGTCTCTCTTTTCCAGTTAGTTTTACAGTGTAAGACCAAATTGATCAAATAAAAGTTGCTCTGTTGACAAAGTTTATGCAGAGCGGTAAGATCAAAAGGTGATCCCAGAGACGGGTCCGAGCCATATTTGAGCAAGATGGCGGCTATGCGAGATTTTTGCAAGTCAACAGCCCGGTAAAACGGAGATTCAAGAGTACTGTATGCTCTCCAATTTAACATACAGCCACCTTTAAGTAATATCAGTAATATTTTGTGGAATAGTTCACTGTCATTTATAGCATTTACTGCAAAATGAACAGGTGTTGCATGGCCAAAATCTTCACAAATATTGACGTCACATCCTGTAATAAAAGTATAAAATATGAGATTAAACATTTGTATCTACAAAACATGTGAATTCGAACCCGTGTGGAAGACGTTCACGATATCCAGTCCTACATGTCACACCGACTGAATGTGAATTGAGTACACACAAAATTAATTACTGCTTCACTTAAACACGACAAGTTTACAAGCACATGCTACCCCATACATAAGGAATCCATCAAACCTGTTATTGACTGGCATACTAGCCTTTTATAATAACAGGCCTTAAGAAGCTCCTTCTGGCTTCTTCTTGTTTTTTTTTGTTTTTTTGTTTTTTTTTAAAGAAAAGCTACCTAGCTGTCAATGGCCCCTTCTTTTAATCAGGATATGGTAGCCACCTAGCTACGCATGTTCCTTTGTGAGTTTGGTGAGTTTATGCCCCCCCCCCCCCCCCCAACTTAGGTTCCTACTCCTTGAATTATGGCATCATTTATTTCTTCTAGTAACGGGTATAATAAACACTTAAATCTACACCATCCCACACCTTTCTGGTTTCTCCCGCTCCTTGCCAAGAGAATTGTCATAATAAACCTCACTTACCGTGTTGTACCAATAACTGTATGATGTCTGCATTACCGGTTTTAACGGCGATATGTAGCGGCGATTCAAACTGATTATTTAATACATCTGTTTTAGAGCCCTGTTGCAGAAGGGCTTTCACAAGAGTCACGTCCCCTTGTTCAACTGCCTTATGTAACGGGAGATTGTTATCATTATCTAACTCGTCTATTTCCATATCTCTTTTTTATATATATTTCAACAAACAGGCAGAAAAGGATGACTACTTGGCGTTTAGTTCTGTGTGTAAATTGGTGTTGTGTTTATGATCTGTGCAGTCTACATTATGTTCAGAAAATACAGCCTCATGTCGTAGCGGTGATCGCTTGTATCTTACTAATCAAGTGCGACCAATGTGTCCCAGTTCTCCCTAAACAAGTCGTTGACTATACTTGTTTTTGTAACAATTACTATTGGGTGAAAGACGACCCTACTTCCTTCGACAACAATGAATCATAACCCATTCATATTTCAAACTGATACCACTGGCACTGCATTTACACAAACACATTCAAGATCCCGTCTTGTTGCAGTATTGCTGGCTCTACTTGATTATTTACCCAGGTATAAATCTCGCACGGTACTTCGAGTGCGCCCGAAAGAAGAAAGCTCAGCATACGCCATGTGGCTGTCCTACTATGTTCTAAATAATTGTAAATATTTGGGTGAAGCAATCCTCTAGCACTTGATTCTTACTTACTAGTGCAATTCCGAGGGAAGAAAACTCTGCACACACCAAGTGCTAAATACAAAATTTCCGGTTCAATCAACTCTATCAAATAAAAGAAACGCGCCTTTCTTTATTCTGAATAGGAAATAAACGGTTGAATTTAAAAAAAAAAGAAAGAAGATAGCTTCATCCTAACTAGAGGTTAGGACGGTGGACCTAGTCGTTCGCATCGAACTAAAAGCCAAGGTAGGCCTACCATGCACGCAAAAGAACCCTTGACAGTCGGAATTTGAAATAAGAGCAGGTCGTAGCACCTCTGTCCGGGCAAAATTTCCCTCATAGCCAATTTTTAATTATGGTGTTTTATGTTGTGATTAAAATAGTAATGTCATTTTTTTTATTTTGTGCGACTAGGATCACAAAGGATACATCCGTCTAGCTGCTAGTGGTTCGTTAAGACAAGAAAATAAAACTATCTAATTTCCAGTGGTCCTCTTATACGGGGAAATATAGCTATCTAGTTTTTAGTTGACATTTAATTCAGAGAAATATCGCTGTCAAGTTTCTAGCTGTCCTTTAATGCAAGTAAATATAGCTATCTAGTTTATAGTGATAGACTGATAGTATGGCTATCTGCTGCGTGCAGTAGCAATCTAGCTTACAGTGATCCTTCGCAGGGAAGTATAGAGCTATCCAACAGTATCTACTGTTACTTTCATACCGATGGTGTTACTATTCAGCTGCTAGTGGTCTTTTAGAGAGAGAGAAATGGGTTTAACGCCCACTCGACACAAACTAGGTAATTTCGGGACTAACATATGGTTTAATTTTATTTCAATAATTCGCTTGGGGAGGAAACTGGAGTGACCGGAGGAAACCCACGAGGTTGAGAAGGCGCCCCTATCTCCATGCCACATACGCTCACACCAGGGATCGAAACCACAGCCGCGAGCCAGAGGTGACCGGCCAGCAAGAGGTTGAAGCGCGACACTGTAGACCACTAGGCCATCCCAACACCCCCTAGTGGTCTATTAACACAAGTTAATGTTGGAATGTAATAGAGTACAACATACGCTTCTGGGCTTATTCAATTGAGAGTATCAGACATTCTATAGAATTGCTAAAAAATTAACCAAACATGTGAATCATGAACCACGAACAGAGTTACCCGTTCAGCTGATATGAGTGTCCCAGAAAGTGACTCATTTTACACTGTTACCCGTCTACAGTATACATGAACGATCAGGAATCATTTATCAGGTTTATATTGGAAAACTACAGTATAACGAATGACGATTATAAACAGGTTAATTAAAGGGTTCATTATAATATCATCTAAATTATTTAAAGTCCGCTATCATCGGAATTTGAAATTTTTTCAAATACCTCGATGATGTCAGTTAGTTTGGGACAATGGACCAAACCTTTCATTAAACATGGTTCAAATGTTCTAGCGATTTCAAGTGTTAGTAATTCATGTACATTCAATTCTAATAAAGCCCGGCCCAAACTGTACACGTCAGACTGGACCGAAGTCGTACCCGACTGTTCTACTTCTGGTGACGTAGAGTTGTATGCTATGATATCCTGAAGTATGATGGAATCTGTCAATCCTTCTAAACCACTGACACAAGATAATCCGACTATTTTAATATCCGCAAAGTCTTTATCAGCTTGGACTAGGAAATTATCCAAACCGATATTGTTTATGAGTAAACCGCGGTCGTGAAAAGTCTGGACAACCTGACAGATACGAATTATAACCGACAGCTGGAAGCGAACAGTTTGACGTTTCATTCCTGGCACCAAATCTTCTACAACTTCCGCTGAAGCGAAGAATCTGTCAACTAGACCTAAACTGGACACTAACTGACCGGTCGGATACAGTCCGTAGAAATAAGGGGAAACACCGGTGTCGTTCATATACATGTGAATCAAAGCTTCATTGACAAGATATTTATAGTCGGTGTTCTTGTAAATTTTGATGGCTACCGACCTGCCTAAATACGCGGCCAAAAATATATTCGCTGTGTCTGATTTCTTTATCCACACGAATCGGTCAGTTTTGGATGAAACCGCTTCGGCGGTAGTGATCAAAGGAATCGTTTTTTTCATGAACGGCAAATCTGCAAATTCTACGGGCACCTTTTGTTCCTTTTGTTTGACAACAGACAGGGAATCGGTAGTTTTAAGGTTGTTTAGAAAAAGTGATAACAGGAACGCGACCTCTTTAGCCGACGGCCTCTTTTTCGGCTCAGTTTGCATGCACATTGTGACGATCCGGCACAAAACACCTTTCTTGAGCCTTATGTTAATTCGACGCAACACCTCACCTAAACTGTAAACTTCAGTGGCCGGTGAAGACAGAACACTATCGTCCGAAAATTCGGGGGCGACAAATGTGTACACATTCACAAAATCCGGCACGTAGGATGTGCCAATCCTAAATGTAGCTTGTGCAAAGTCAATCACCTTAATAACAGGTTTGTTGTTTTCCATGGTAACCAGTATATTGGACGTATGGTAGTCGTTATGAAGGACGAACTTTTGATGAATTGTTACTAAAGCCCCGGTTACTTGCATTGCTATGGAAACCAAACTGGTGTCAGTGATGTTAGTACTGATCAGTAGCTTCTGTAGGGTCTGGGAGTTTGGAACAAAATCGTGGACCATTCCCAACCTTTTCTTAATCCTAACATATCCATGATGGTAGGGAGTAGGAACTGTGTCCTGGACGTACGTCATTATCATTGAACTTTCAAACTGAAACAGAAGTTCGGTCAGTTTGGATATTTTGACGGACACTGGTTGGAAATTCTTATATTCGCCCAAAAATACATCCGTGTATTTGCTGCTTGAAATGGTTGTTATGTCTTGCTGTGAGTCTGCCTTGTAGATGATGGAGGAATCCTGCAGCATCACTGGACCAAAAGCTTCCAGGTTTTCGGGGATCAATACAGGGTCATAACCCTGGTTTATTAAAATGGCCGTAACATTTTCTTGGCTTTTGAGTAGTTCCGAGGCGTTTAGAGAGGGAAATTTTGGAGTAGAATTTTCAGCTTCTGTAAAATAAAGTAAAACGGCAACTACATTAAACATACATTATTTAATAGCTAAATCTCCTTATTGAATGCCTTTCTTTAGACCCACGTTTCTCAACCTTTTCTCACCGCTCACCCCTAAATGAATTCTCAACCAACCCATTTACCCCCAGAGTTTTGAGGAGGTTACTGACCGCGGAGCCGTGTCCGGCGAAGCTGGTCACCGCGGGCGCTGTCGGCGCGAAGCCCGTCGAGTAGGGTCAAGGGGGGGGGGGGGGGTCTCCCGAATAGGAAATTTTTAGACATTGGAGCCCGGGAATGTGATTTCCAGCCATTTCAGGCACTCTTCAGGCGTTTCATAGGAACTTGAAAATGGCCTTTTTCTATAGAAGCCATCCGACATGAACCGCGGATCCTTGCACGGGCCTGCACACCCTGACCACATTGGCATTGAATATGGAATGAATACGGATCGAAGGTGAGATTCAATAATCACCAAATTTATATTTTAATGAAAATACGTTGTTTCCTGTTCAGTGCGAAATTTGCTCCTGGTGATTGTCACAAACGATTTTTTTTATTCTCGGGACAGTGTTTGAGAGTGCTAATCTCATCTGCACAACCATTATATAATTTTTGAAGTTACTGGGAGTGTGGTCATTCACCCCCTGGACGCGAGCCATTCCCCCCTTGGGGGTGAATTCACCCCAGGTTGAGAAACGCGGCTTTAGACTTAAAATGTTATCTAAATTAAATTATTAATTAGGCATTAATAACCTTATCCAGACCATAATCAACCATCGATGGCATCGCTAGCCTGCGGTGTTTATTGGATTACGTTCTGATTTGCTCCTCGACTTCCATTCATAATTGGGGGATCACGTGGCTAAGTGGGTAAGACGCTGGGTCGCTAGCCTGAAGGACGGATGTTTGATCCGTGCATTGAATGAGAAGGTTCACCTCGATTGCGTGGTTTCACCTTGTCAGTGATGCAGAATTAAGGGCCTGACAGCTGTCTGGTCGTTCGGATGGGACGAAAAACCGAGGTCCCGTGTACACATTGGCGTGCACGTAAAAGATCCCTTGACAGTAGGAATTCGATATAAGAGTAAGACGTAGCGCCTAAGTCCGGGCAAAATTTCCCTCATAGCACTCTGTTTGGCGTATGCCCGTCTTCCATTAGCCCCCCCCCCTCCAAAAAAAATCGAATTAGCCCCCCCCCCCCAATATTTTGCCAACAAAAATGATTTCTTAGGGGTGTTCTTAGCCGCCACATCCTCAGCCCCTCCAAAACAATTTGTAGCCGCACCAAATTTTATGAACTGGCTACGGCTCCCGCTTGTATCCACCTTTTGATGACGATACAAACTATAGTGACAACACCCGATGCCAAGTGCCACCCTGACAAAATCTTACCTGTCTTTACTTCTGTCTTAACTTCTGTATTTGCACATGCATTGTGATAAAAACAGGAAATAAATAGTAGAAGGTACAGCATCTGAAAGTAAAAAATCAAATACATGTATATTTAAATTAGGCAATGAAATGATATGATATGGGGTTTCTGCGCCGATGTGCTACTGAAAACGGACATACGCCATGCAGTGTGCTATGAGGGAAATTTTGTCCGGATAACGGCGCTACAACATTTATATCGAATTCTCCCCCACCCCAAACTACATATGTAGTACTACACCTTTAAGTACTATGTGATTTGCTGGGGAAAAGAGGATTAGTGAAGCTCAAAATGTATTTTATTCAGTATTATTGTCATGGGCGTCAAACATAGGGGTGGGGGGATGTCAATGGGGGTTCATACAAGGTAAACATGATAAACATTGTATCGGTGTGATGTTTTAGTTTAACCCCTTAATCTATGCCAAAATATTGTTCTTAGGCAGCAACATCCTCAGCCCCTCCAAAAAATTCAGTAGCCCCCCCCCCCTCCCAAATTTTATGAGCTGCGAAGTGTCCATGCCCGGCTCTACACCAATGACACGGGGGGAGGGGGGATCGATCGGAGGTATTTGTAGATATATGCAGCGTAAGTTTAATATGTTTACATCTTTGTCGAGAATATCAGATATCTTTTTGTTCTAATTACATGTAGTTATAAAAAAAAAACTTTTACTTTAAAAAAGGAAGCACAGAGAATAAATGAAATTTTTATGTTGAATAAATTGAATTAAAGAACCTGACCTTGTTTAGCAGCAATACGTGTTCAATCTTGTGTGAAAATCTCTCCAAAATCTTACAATATAAGAAAAGATTGGCCACGTGGAGTTAAATTATACGTTACAATTGAGTTGGGAATTTTTTATTGATTGAATATAAATCTGTTAGTAAAGTTATTATACGTTGTTTAGTTACAGTGGTCTGCTGGTGGTGACATCTGCACGCACATACAATAAAATCGTTGAATATTATTAGATTGTAAGAGAGTGTGATTTAGAGCCTTGTTAATACTTTAGCTATATCATTTAGAGACTAACGTATGGTTGTAATTGTTAACTCATTTTTATTTTGAGGCAAACTCGTGGTTGAAATAGAGTAGCCTTGTTCAAAATTTACCTGGGTCATTTTGAGACTACAATATGGTTTTTTTATTGTTATGGCGTATAGACGTATGTAATGTGAATGGAAGTGGTCAATCAGTCTCATAGCATATTCCTGAAGCAATGGCGCGAGAAATCCCTCTCTTGAAGTGGATTAGTTCTAATCAAACGAAACACTGCGCAGGAGTATGGTCTCATAGCGGTAATGGGGAAAGCCTTCTTTATGTACAAGATTTTAGATTTTTACATTATATATGTGCGCGTGCAGTATAGGTTTACTATGACGTCACATCACAGGGCGTTATTTCATTTATTTAGCATCGGACATATTAACACAGCTTGGACCGATCCATCTTCTATGGAATTGTTAACTCATACATCTTATCAAGTCTTTCACGTAATGCCCTGTATATTTCGACTCTAATTTGATCGCTACTGACCCAGCTGGAAGCCTTTCAGATTCCTCGACCATCGCAAATATCAAGTCTCGCGCTTTCCAGCTAAGATGTCTACTTTTTTAATAATCGAGTTACAATGTTCAATGCTCTTTCAATGTCAAGGTTTCCATGGAGGTCGCCATGATGATATGAGTGTGTTTGTGTCACAACCTCTGAATGGACGCTATCGTTCAGGTTGTTAAAGGGGGATAACAGGCCAGTCTACTAACGTCTAGATGTTGTAAAACTCGCAGTCGCTGCTTCAGGAACATGGGATCGATCAGAAGGGTTCTCTTTACTTATTGTATGCCTTCGCGTAGACTACTATTTTTTATGTAACCATCTACACTAAATAGGGAATTTTTATCCAGATATACTTCCAACCTTTATGTTTTTCCTTAATAATCCAAATTATTGTTTTAGAACTTAATTTGCAGAAGAAAAAAGTGAATAGTCGCTGCAAATTAACTCGACCCGATGTAAACCCTCACGGTGATAGTAATACTTGGCCAAGCGGATATTTACTGCTGATCAGTTTGGGTAGTCGCTTGTGAAGGGGGTGGGGGCGTGAATGTATTTACTATAGTGACAAAAATGAAATGAAATGGGGTTTAATGTCCTACTCCTTTGCACCTAACCTGGGCTAATGGAAGACGGACATATGCCATACAGTGTGCTATGAGGGAAAGTTTGCCCGGGCAGCGGCGCTACGGCCTACTCTTATATCGAATTCCAACTGCCAAAGGATCTTTTACGTGCACTCCAATTTGTACACGGGACCTCGGTTTTTCGTCCCATCCGAACGACTAGGAAGCTGTCCTTGTCAGGCCCTAATTCTGCATCACTGACAAGGGGAAATCACGCCGGAAAATCGAGATGAACTTTCACGGCCAATGCAGGGATCGAACACCCGACCTCCAGGCTAGCGAACCAGCGCCGTATCCACTTAGCAACCATGACCCCCTACTATAGTGACGTATGTAATGTTTGGGGTGGGGAGTCGGATAGCATCGTTTCCAACAGTCCAGGGAATGTCCCCAGTAGTATTACCCGTTCTACTCCACTAACCTATGTGTCCATGGGGAGACCGTTCAAGTAAAAATATCTACACAACACTATCTAAAATCACAAGAACTCTTTATTTATAATAGAACGCAATCCGTATCGCCAACCCTAAACTTTTTTCTCATTACCCAGGTCCTATAAGTCGATTTGGGCGTAGATATTTGCAGTAATTCAGTTAGATATGCTAGGAATTAACTAAAGCCAGGCTGACACTTGCACGATTCCGTGGCACGCATTAGCACGACTCGAGTCGGCACGACACCGTCCGATTTGCGCAAACTCGTCGTGCCAATGCGGGAAGTGCGTTAACAATGCGCAAACTATGCGTGAACTCGTCGTGCCAGTTCGTGTCAATGTGGACACTGATGGGCACGGCAAAATCGTGGCCAAAAGTCGTGCAAGTGTCAGCCTGGCTTAATACACACTTTACGGTATCTTCATGAAATCACAAAGGCTATAGAATGTAGCTTATTAAAATATTAATTACACATAGACTCCTAGTCAACACAGATATTTTATTTATTTGGCCCTATTTTTTACTGTTCTGCACCGATTGGGCTAATGAATACAGGCATATCAAATTCAAACTATCAAGGGATCTTTTACGTGCACGCCAATTTGTACACGGGACCTTGATTTCCATCTTATCCGAACAACTATGAAGGACTAGCTGTCAGTGTAGGTTTAACACGTACAAACCATACAATTGAGCGACTAGACTACACTACTGACAAGGGGAACCCTTCTTGGCAAACATCCGGGTCGAATCTAAGAAATACTGGCGTACGCTGCAATTTCTGTTAGAGGGGGTCCTTTGGAATGTCAGTTGTGATTTTTGGCGCACATCTGGATCCGAATATAACATCAACAAACAAAACGTTCATATTTACAAAATAATAATTGGAATGTGTTTACAAACTGTTATTTAGGTTGACCTGGTACCTAGGCCAGTACGGCCTACGGCTAACGCGTGTATCCGCCACTGTAGGGACCACCTGGTAAATGACTCCAGCTCAATTCTCACTAATGAGATGTGATAGGTCTAAAATGTTCAGAATTTTCTGTTTTCATTATATATTTTTAACTATTATAGCGAGAACTGTCAACTCCTTATCTAATCTTTCATAATGTCCCTTTAATACACGCTTCAAAGTGCCAACCCCGATAACTTTTTGAGGAATAAAACTGCTTAATTTTGTACTAAAATCCTTTAAAATCCATAACCTAAGGCCCACTTACTAACCCGATATTTGTGATACGTTTGTAAATAACTTAAACCCGACAGTCTTCATCTAGAAATGGAGACCGTTGTATTATACAGTATCTGGATAAAACCAGACTTTTTTTTCTATAAAAATAATATGTAGGTGAAATTTACCCTTTGTTATCAAGTACAGGACATGAGTCATTCACTGTATAGACCTCTCAAGAAACATTAATCGATTATCAGGTCACCCAATGAAAAAATTGGCCCAAAATCTTAAAAGAATTACGTGTCCGGATAAGCAGTGTTGACGTTCACGTCCAAACGACTCAATATTTTGAGCTGAAATTTTGAGACAAGGTAAATACCCCATGCCACTATATTTTGGTCTATAAATTTCATAAATACTCGGATTTTAATTTATGAGACTCTCTTCTTATCGGGATTGTCCCTTTAAAACCACAGAAGAAATATAAGATTGTAAACGTCCTTAGAATGTATTATTTATCACACATAAAACATTTAACGAAACATTGTGAATTGGCGTCGTTAAATATATTCCATGCGCTACTGGCTAGATTCAAACATAAAACTTCATCTGTATTTGACTTGGATGTTTGGCGCTGAATAGGCCAGTTGCCACAAAGTTTATAATTGTTTGTGTCTTTATAATAATAAAATTTGTATGCTCCGACTTCTAGGGTCTGCCTTAGTGTCATGGTTACGATCCCATGGGGAGTAGGGTTAACCTCGTGATTCTCCGGTTGCCTCCCACGTCTGAAGATCACTGTATTGACATTAATATATACCATGTTTTAACTCCCAAAATAGTCAATTTTACCCTTTTCACTTCGCAGTCAATTAGGTTAAGGTATGTTCTATTAGACCCGGATAAAGTTGTGGTTTGCTGTGCTGATTTGTGATGAATTACACACAACTCCATTCCATCGTCCATCCTCATTACAGGTTAGTATAACTTTAGTGGTAATGTTTACAAAACAGCTGTACGTGGCCCTATAACCAATCGTTGTTCCAGAAAAGTCAGCAATGGAACCGTAAGTCATATCGGGGGGCACACCACAATCTACAAGAACACACTTAGTGCCATTGGTTATCGGGATACATTTATGATTCGTTCGACAGGTAATATGAGCACAATCACCAGCAACTGTCGAAATCCAATCCGCTTTGCTACCGTACATGGATCCTGAATCCTCGATTAGATTGTCCATATTATTTGATGTTACTCTGTTCAATTCACATCTTCCCGATGAGACACGGAAGTTAAAAGACAGACAGTTGGAATGATAAACACATTCTCTGGAGCAGTGCATCAAACCGCCTGATGTAAAACTCTGTATATGTTTAGTCTGTAAACTCCATCCGATCTGTAAAGGTCTAATCAGGTTTGGATTGGTGCAGCTGAGTGTTTTTAGTAGCCAAACTTCTGGAAGTAAAACCTTAAATAAAATCAACGTTAATATGACAGACATACTATTGTGTTTTTCCCAACACCCGTTGGATATTGTCTCTGTAGAGAGAACTAAACGAGTCTGTCGAACAATCGCTAGATAAGTCTGAAGGGCACGAGCTGACGAACAACCACTAGATATTGTCTGAAGTGAATGAGATGTATGTATCTGGTGACAATGGACAATAGATGATAAAAACTGCTGTAATGACTGTAGTAAGTGAATATTATGGGCGTATTGCGATTCTTTGGTTTAGGTTGGATGCGTTTGCGCATAATATTATAAAACGCACTTTGTAATTAACAATCGATGACACACAGCAATCAACTTGAACTTTCATTTGGTTAACGTATCTGAAACAGCCAAAATTGGTTAAGGGGTATTTCGTTCGTTCGTCAGAGGCGGATCCAGGAATTTTTCCCAGGTTTCTGTTACGGAAATCTGCCATCATCGTCTCTAAATTACATAGGCATACATACAAATTGAGCTTTTTAAACAGAGAAATCATTTTTATGCTGATGTAGGATCATTTTGTGATGTAATTTCATTGATGCAAGGCATTATTTTTTTCTGTAGCTTAGCACCCCTGGTTCGTCCCTTGGGATATACGTCCATTTCCACAAAGGGTAATATCACAGACAAGTGGTTGCCAAAAGAAGGCACACAAGAGATTTAGTCTAAAAGCAAATTGGTTAGCGTTCGCGGTCTGCATTAACGTTACGGTCTTATATAAGGTAGATAGGTCTGGCTGTTAGTCGGCCAGATGGCCCACCCCAAGGGATGTTTGATGCTGCTGTCGACATATTCGAGAATCGGAATTAAAATATCTGCAGTGCTCGGAGCGGTCACTTAGAAATTGATACTGCACGAGGACGTCAGTCTTGCTGGCACCATTAAACAAATGAAATACAAACACTATTCCGCACGTGCATTTCAAGAAAATCGTCATTTAATCTAATATTAATAGTGTACGACCGGTGCGTCGCATGTAGCGTTACTTGAAAATAATTGTTGTTGAACATCAAAGGATAGCGTCGCATCTGTATTTCAAACATTTTGTAAATATTTTATGTGTGTGCGTGTCAGAGAGCACCTGAACTCCCTCTACTCCTTCTTACCACACTACCCGTTTATATCAAAGAAATCGATGAGTGCTAACTTACCCTTCTTTCTATTCATTTCGAGTAGCCGTGTTTATTTATAAGAGATGAAGCGGACTAATGACGTAACGATACAGCGGTTGTCACGTGTAAAACAACCCTCGTCCTTTATTGCACTGTAAACTTTTTCATTTTAATTCTATTCAATACATCGTATTAATCGATCAACCGTAAATATCTGCGCTGCATTAAACTTTATTTTCTGATGATTATGATATCACTATTATTTGAAAGGTCTGTTGATTTTTTTCGAGGAAATAAATCACGACTAGATCAAATACCCCGATCTATTAATATTATCGATCGGATTAAAGAATGACAAGATTATATGGTACACCCATGTAGCTTGAAATAAAAACCATTTAATTTGCATAGATGCAGACGTGTATGCTGGAATTTAATGACGTATTTATAGAATGTCTGATAGGAGAATCCGTGATTATTTCATTCGAGTGCAGATTAATGAAAGGTTTAGGTAAATATATACCACACGTCCTTTATCATTAGTATGTTTTTATTTTATTCTAGACATTGAAATCACAAAAAAAAGTTTTTCAAAAACACAGTCTTTGATTTTATCAATCTGATTAAAACACAGACCATGTTTCGTTTCGTTTTTTGTAGTTCATTATTTAATCATAATTTCGTTTTATTTGTGTTTACTGCACTTGGTAGTGTAGACCATTGAAAGTGTAAAAGAAACGAAACAGACTGGTTTTAAAGCGCATATTACGCCTAAATAAAATAAGTCTTGCTTTTAGACGACTTGTGATTATTACCGCGTGCAATAGATTTATTATTATCATGGTTATTATTATCATCGGCTATAGATTTATTATTGCTATGGTTGCTGTCTGTCATGGCTACCATCACCTCCTGATGTATTACTGTCTCGAATATATACAGCTCTAAGATGTATTATTGTCATATCAAGTTGTATTACTGTACCATGGTTATCATCGGCTCTATATTTATAATTGTCATGGCTACCAGTAGCTCTACATTTTTATTTGGCTAATAAAACATAAAATAAAATGAAATGGGTTAAATGTCCTAATTTTTCACAACAAGCAGGCTAATGAAAACTGGTTTTTAGAGAATAATAATAAAAATATGTATTTCTTATCATACGCATTACATCATAAGTGATTCAGTAGAAGTGACTAGCTAAAAGGTCATTTTCATGAAAAATAAAAACCTGAATTACAGACAGTTGAGCATGGAGGAACATTCTCATTGCCAATTCGTATAGGTTTTTTTTTAATTTATCACAACATCTATACTAAGAGTGAAAATGTATAACTTCAGTTTTACCATCATTATGTACAAGGTTGTTAGCAAGCATCCAGGCATGAATATCATCAACACCTATTTAAATTGCAATGTTTAAAACTTAGCATTCTTACATATAAAATACAACTGAGTAGGCTACTGTCAGCGTATAACATAATTTCCAAACCATGACTAGGATTAATATCCTCTAAAGGAGTACAATAAAATGTGAACAATAGTGGACCCAGGACACTACCCTGTGGTACACCAAATTCAAGAGGAGCAGATACTGATTTGTGACCATGTACGACAACACTCTGAGTCCTGTCACCAGTAAGATTCCATCCATGCCAGGCCAAGCCTTTGATACCAAACTGTTTCTGAAGTCTATCCAATAGCATGCAATGATCAATGGCATCAAAAGCAGCTGGCAAATCTAACAATACCAGAATTACTTCCGACTGACCATCTAGGGCTAGCATGATATTATTATGTACTTTGAGTAAAGTAGACTCGATGCTGTGGTACTTTCTATAGAGGTATTGGAATTTTGAATATAAAGAAAACTCACTGAGGGAAATTTTGTTTTGACAGCTGTTATGCCCAATTTTCATGTCTTAATGCTAACCATTGGGTGGCCCCTTGTCCGCACCCTTTGCAATAGAAAAACACCATTGGAAACTCACAGAAAATGTTTAAATCAACAACATTATGACTTATAATTAATTTATTAGCATAATTATGATCAATAACGGTACAGAATGGGATTTTGATATTGCACATAATACAATTAGTACTTTATAATGAAATATACTTAATATGTGTACAAGCATGCATTGTAATCTGGGTATCCTTTGATCTTGTGTATATATCATTAAATTACTTTCATATTCATTTAATATCAAACTTTTGTTTATAAATTGGTAAAAAAATAATTTAAAATCACCCATAATCATCTAATTTGTACTTGTATCTAGTTTAAAGCGGACTGATTAATTTTGATTATGAGTGTCCTATTTGCTAGTATTTAATTGCCTGACCACTGTTGAAAAGTTAATCATTATACATCAATAATCAATTGGGATGGGGAATTTTTTGACAGTGATCAAGAAATAAACGCTTTTAATAATAAACAAAAAATAAAACCAAGCACGAAAAATCCAACCATTAGACAAAAAGTCCTAAAAAAAACAGTATAGGCAAAATAGTGTAATCAGCAAATGGACTGTAAATTGGACACTCATTATCAAAATTGAATGGTCAGCTTTAAACTGAACACAATTACAAATTAGATGATATGGGGTGATTTTAAACGATTTGCACAAATTTTTAAACAAAGATTTGATATTGAATGAATGTTAAAGAAATTAGTGCTAAATACACAAAACTAAATGATACCCGAATTGCAGTGATGTATACTGGAAAAACAACTAAATGTTGACTATAACAAAAACGAGTAGAAAATATAACAAAAATATCAGTGGTTTGAAAAACCCTTAATAATTTACACAGCTTATACAACAAGTTAACAGTGATAATTTCATTTTTAAACAGTTAATTTTAATTTCACTCTGCGATTGGATGCTACTCCAGGGTGCCTTGCGGTTTCCTTCCCGCGTAACCACAAGGAGCTTCAAGCACAGTTACGTAAGTGCGAACAACGGTTACTGAACTTTTGGTGCATAAAATACTCACAAGTTAAAAGGCGTCAGTCGGCAAATTCCAAATGTTTTTCCTGCTTCTAGTTTATTCCATAAACCATCACTAGACAACAATGAATGCGCAACGCTCGTTCATTCAATATGTTTATGTAAACTCACTTTCGCCAAGCCTCCCAGATTAAGGATAAATTTGTCTATACTTGAAACGAAATATAATTTTACATAACACTGCAGTGTTTTCGATACCATGATCGTCCAACCCTTAGAATCAAATATAAATGTATCAGGACCACTTAGATAACTTCAATAACATTGTTTCGTGTGGAACCCTGCGATCATAATTTCAGAGTTCGCGGTGAATTTTTGGTAATCTTGTAAAATGGACAGTAAAATATATTTTGTGAAATAAATGGGCAGGATATATAAGTTTAATGTGTTAGCAGTGAAGATTGTGAATTCTGATGTCTGTTTGTTCTGCAGCCTCTCGGCACTGACTGGTTTAATGAGATTGTGCGATGTCTGAGAAATATTGTAACAGATCTTCAATACTAAAATCTAATGATATCTGGGAGTCTGGATAACATTTCTTCATTAAATCATCGTAATGTTTATACTGGTTAATAAATAAATTCTGCATTTCCCTCCATACAACCTGAAATATTAAATAATACATGCAATGGACAACGTACACAATGGCTTCCACATCAAAACTTTCACTGCTGGCCTTTGATAAAAGCAGAAACTTTGCAAATTAAATTCATATTTCATTGATTATTTTTTATGGTATGGTATCGTGAATTTAAGTGTCTAAACTACTTGACATAAAAATGTATATATTAGACTAAGAAACAAAATATTAATAGGCCTATAATAATTATTTAATAATGAAATATTGCATTTTACCTGAAGAAGATTCTCCTCTTCACAGAGTTGTTTTTCTACCTTTTTATACATGTGATCTAATGTTTTCTTTACCTGTACAAATATAATATTGTTAATTAACTGGAATCTAACTGAACATCATTAATTAACTGGAATCTAACAGAACACGGTTAATTAATTTGAATCCAACAAGAACATTGTTAATTAACTTGAATCTAATAGAAAATCGATCTAATTTTTACTTGACAGCGGTGATAGTCTACTGTTACCTTCCAACCATCAGCGAATCTTAAATGTACTGTTGGGTGTCAGTCATCCCTCACATTAGATGAGGAAATAACTGAGATATAATAACTAAGAATCTTGTACCATGGTACAATTATTTTAATAATTCGCTTGCACTTAGGGGTCTTTAGAAGTAGGAGGAAACCCACAAGGTTGAACAAGCAACCCTACTCCTTGTCAAGTACAAACATGGATTCAAAACCACGCCAGTTGACTCAATGACAGATCACAGACCCCCCCCTCTATTTAGTAAGCCATCGCCATACTCAGAGCCACTGTGACTCGAAAATTTAAATAACACAACTATATGGAATTACAATTTCTTGGTTTATTACATGCAATTTTTCAATACTCTTACATCTTTATCTTTATCAAGCAAATCCATAAAGTTTTTACCTCTTTAGCAGGATAATCTTTAATAACTTTACGTAATTCTTGTTTACTGAACATTAACTGAAAACCAACTTCTTCAGGTTTTACACCAGCAGCTATACGAGCTTGAACTCCTTCAAAAAATATCTGAAAATATAACAATTTACTTTTACATTCATTATGTTCACATAACATGAAAACTTTGTTGAAATTAATCAAACGAAGCTCACCTGATTTGGAATGGGGTTTGAAGCTTCGTTAAAAGAATATTGTGGTCATTTTGAGACTAACATACAAGGGGGATGCTCGGAATTAAATTCCAAAAGTGGTGTCAATCGAGTGAAAAGGAGAATTTCGGAGTAAAACGCATGGGTCGACTGTATTAAAAATATCTCAACCAATCATGACAGCTAAAACATATTTTTTACCTAGGTATACGTCACGATTCTACTCACTCCACCTGAGCTGTCGGGACTGGCAGAACTGCGACAGGACTGAATTCCAATTGTAATTCTGTTGATTTGGGACGTTCTGGACTGTGAATCAAGCATCCCCAAGGAGTAGGGTCACCCGTCTAAGCCCCATTTCTCATATGTGCACAGAATGTGATGTTTGCCCTGGCAGCACAGATTCAAACTACACTTCACAGAATTTTTAAAGTGTCCAGATTTCTTTTAATTGCACCCAAATGTGTACATAGGTTGAATTTCTTTTTTTTTTCTTATGATACGAATGGATAGATTCGCTTTACAAGATGGCCCCACAAGATATTCTTAACTTCCCTTGATTCCCCAGGGCCACAGTGACATGTGAAACCAAGAATTTCTAAAATGAAATGAAATGAGGTTTAATGTCCTATTGTTCTGTTCCGAAATGGGATAACGAAGACAGGCCAAGAAATTTCAGTCGATAGTCTAATTTTAGGTGTTGTGTATAAAGCGTAGATCATTTTTAGTAGTGTGTTTAAACACAGTCACGCCTTGACAGTGCAGTGACTTCCTACAGTACTTACATGTAGTTGACCCTAGTGTAATAGAGATGTCCTACGGTACTTAAATATAGTTGACCCCTGTGTACATCATACGGTACTTTAATGTAGTTGACTCCAATGATATAGAGATATCCTACAGTACTTACATGTAGTTTTTCTAGAGGTCGACCAAGTAGACCAGCCGTATAATGAGCTAAATGTTCTGTATATTTAGCTCTTGATTCTTTCTTCTCCCCCTCTAAACATGCTACCTTTAGATGAGATAATATACCTACAAATACACACAACCTTTAAATATAACCTATAAATACACACAACCTTTAAATAATATACATAAAAAAAACACACAACCTTTAGATGAGAAAATATTCCTTCTAAACATGTACATATTATACCTATAAATAGTTTAAACTTATAGTGTAAACAGTTTTCATTGAAAAATAGTTAAAAAGATTTAAAAAAAAAAAAAAAAAAAAAATTTTGCAGTTTGTCCCCAACATATTTGATTTTTGTTACAGGTCTAAATATGGGATAGCTTGGTAAGAAAGATATGTATTGTTCAAGATGACATTTAGGGTGTTTCCCTTTGTAAGTGTAAAATCTATGGTTTAAGAAGTGCAAAATACTTACGGTACATCCGATGGAAATTCTCTGAAAAATAGAAATTTAGAAATGTATCTAAATATGTTACATGCTTCAGGTAATTCAATTCCTCAGGGTTAAAAAAGAAATGACAGGACGTATCTTTAAAGAGCATATGCATATGACTCTTTTCTTTGGAACCTTATCATACGCGAAAATATACCTATAAGCACATTTATATTAATGTAATATAAATGTATAGGAAGTGATTTGTATTCAATTCTTAACTTTTTATTTTAATTTATAAGCAATTATGTAACGTGAAATATGAGATCTAGCAGTTTAACGCATTCGCGTGAAACCATAAGGTCTGTCATTGAGTAAGTGGTGATCTCTATTTCCTGTATGTACGCGACAAGGAGTAGGGTTGTCTGTCCAAGCTCGTGGGTTTTTTTTACCGGTCCTCTAGTTTCCTTCCACTGCCGAAGTCCTCTACACACAAGCAAATATTAAAATAAAACTGAACCATTTTAGTTCAAAAAGACATAGTTGGTATTGCGTAGACGTTACCCCCCAGCTGTCTTCCTTCTATTAAAACTATTTTATATTTACCCATCATGACCACATCTTTTGGTGTTTTTTGATGATCTCTAGCTACTCGTACAATCTGTTCAAAAATAACCTGAACAAGTTTTGTGTACGCTTTCTCTAAATCTGTTCTTCTCTCCGATCCTCGGAATATATTCTCAGCTAAATTGGCAAATTCCTACAAAATAATATATCAGTTTAGCCCAACCTATTTCACAACGAGGCTAATGATGACGGGCATATGCCACACTGTGTGCTTTGAAGAAATTTTGCCTGGGATCTTTTATATGCATGCCAATGTGTAGACGGGATCTTGATTTTTCATACCAACACAGGGAACGAAGTTCTGAATTCCGTTTACAAAACTACATGTGTTCAATTGTCATATACACATTTGCTCTTCAAACCATTGGGTTGCACATCCTTCATTTCCCCAGTGATATCGTTTCATTTTACTCCACTGATCCCTGGGTCCATTCACAGGGTTTTCAAAATTTATTGTCCACGTAAATTGAGTGTACGAAATTATCAAAAAGCAGTTTACATACCAGTCATAGGGTCATTGTTTACGTTCACCACAATACAACAGCAAGAAATTTAACATCAAAGAAGTGATATGCACAAAACGACATTTTGACAAAGTATGCAACAGTGATTCGGCAATATTAGTTGTGAGTGGTCCAAGCCCAGTTTTTATTTGTCATGAGAGAGAGAGAGAGAAATGGCGTTTAAGGTTCACTCAACACAGACTAGGTTATTTCACAACTAACATACCGTTTAATTTTATTTTAATAATTCACATACATGTAGGGGTCTTTAGTAGTGGGAAGAAACCATTCGGCCATAACCCCCCCCCACCCATTTGTCATGGGGTGGTGCCTACATGGTCGACCAGGAAAATGATTGTAATTGTTCAGTTGTGACAAAATCTCTGTTTGCATGCATAAATTGATTGTGCACATATATAAATGACCAAGGAAGTGCTGCAAGGATGTAACACACCTATCTTCATTTCTTTGTTACTTTTCCAAGAACATTTTTATATTTTATTGTTAATTTACACTTAGGGGATTTTTAATTGGAAACATTCAGGTATCGGTCATGTTTTAATAGTAATACCTACTTCAAATGACTGTACAAATAAAATAATTCCACAGCGATTCTTCTTGGATACCTTCATCTCTTCTATATTCTTAATCTGTGACATCTACAAATATCACAACATAAATAACACATCTTTCCTGATTCACAGAATGATAATTAGGAATTTTGTGAATTCCCTCCTTTAATTTGGTCCTGATAGTTTAGTTATACTTACAATATATTTATCAAAATTTCTCTTGACCTTGACCAGACAATTACCAAAGGTCATACTTAAAAAGGATCCAACATGTTGAGCATTGATCACATGTTGCCCCATTCTTACTAACATATACATGGAATATCTGAAATATACAATCAGTTATTCTTACTAAAATATACAAGGAATATCTGAAATATACAACCAGTTATTCTTAGTAACATATACATGGAATATCTGAAATATACAATCAGTTATTCTTACTATGGTTGTTTTTTTTTACTATACAATCGGTCAATCTTACAATACAATCAATCACGGTAACCATGACAGTCATTCTTACTGCACAATAGTCATTCTTAATATATAATAACACATTCTTATAACACAATTGAACTGATTTTTGATGATCATTATTCATTTCCAAAAAAGATTAAAGCAATTTGATGAGTATCAACCGACATAATAAGAATTCATTGCTCATTTGAATAATGACTTGAATTTTTGATAAAATTTGAATAATGGGTTAGTAATTTTTGAAAAGTAATGACTTAGTATATTTGAATAAAAATTTAATAATGACTTAAGATCTTAAGATATTTAAATAGTAAAATCGACATTGGATATATGAATAGTAAAATCAACATGCAATGGTCCAATTGATCTCATATAATATCACGAAAACCATGATGAAGAAAATACTTACAGACCATCTTGTCGATCAGAAAACATGATAAAATTATCTATATCATGTTCTAATGATGGAAATAAACTTCCTAACATTGACCTGTAATATATATATATATAAATACAATCATTTCTCTTCTCGCTGTTTTAATAATTTCTAAAAAAAGTCATTATTGCCCCAACCCCAACCCTATGTCAAGGTTCTATTCCACAGTCCACTTGTGTACTGTGGAAAAAGGAAGGATATCATCCACTAAAGTGGAGACCATGTTGGCATGTATCTGTGTTGGGGTTAGTCCTTTCAGTTGCAGGTATTTGATGATTGACCTGTAGCCAGTTTTGTCCATATCTTGTGATTTTATGGGGTATAGGTTCACAAGATGGTTTGGTACTAAGACAATAATAACACTCCATTGCAGTTCTTATGTCTCTGATTCAGTCAATAATTGTACTTGTTGGTGGCAAAAGTTTATTTCACCCCAATTAATCTATCCTATTCAGACTTAGAGAGAGAGAAATGGGGTTTAATGTCCACTCGACACAAACTAGGTCATTTTGGGACTAACATATGGTTCAATTTTATTTCAATAATTTGTTTGCGCGTAGGGGTCTTTAGCAGTGGGAGGAAACCGGAGTACACGGAGAAAACCCACGAGGTTGGACCGGCGATTCGAAACCACGTCAGTTGACTAAATGGCAGGCCGTATGACACAGCGCGCGCACGCTAACCGTTCGACCATCTACCCCCCCCCCCCCCATATTCTGGCTTAGAACTTTTCTGCAAGCCCTTGTAGCATTAGCCTAGTAACATATATTACATATGCTGCAAACTGTTCTTGAAGTTTAACTTACCGAACTGAATCGTTGATTTGTCGCCTGAAAAGAGAATTAAAGCAAATATTATTATTGCCATATTGAACTATGTTGTGTGTCATTCAAGAGGCAGTGTAGGCTTACTTGTACCAGAATACCTGACACTACTTCTTGCTAACCGGAACATCCTGTGTTCAATCCCTTCAGTGGTTGAGAAAATTCATCGAGACTTTCCGCCAGGGTGCCTCTTTGTCAGTGCTGCAGGACGGAGGGATTAGAACGGGGCAACGTATAGTTGTTCTGATCGTATGAAAAACAAAGGTCCTGTGTACTCATTGTCATGCACACAAAAGAACCCTTGGCAGTTGGCGTTGCTGTCCGGGCACAATTTCCCCTATAGCATGCTGAATGGCTTAAGTCTGTCTTCATTAACCCTTATGGAGCAGAACAGTCGGATGTTAAACCCTAATTAATTTCTTTCAAATACTTTTATCGTTTTATTTTATCTCATCTTGGCTGTTTTATTAATGTACACTTGCATTGATAAAAGACCTTATTATCACTATCCCCTCCCCAACCCACTAATGTAATATACATCTACCGGTAGATCACATTATTACAGGGCCGTACATTATTACCATACAACAAACCATTCTGCACACAGAGATCCATCTACTACATTCATCGAGAATAGATCTCTGCCCTTAATTTCCGCCATATCAGAAATAAGTATACTGTTTTGTAATGGGTTTCTACTGTGTTTCACATCTGTCATACTCATAAAGGCTAAATAAACTTTTTCAATTTTATTAAATGGAAGCAGAATAAATAGTTATCAAAATTCTTGAGGTCTACTTAGTGTCTTCGACTAAAATTATTGATTCAGGAATTAAAATGTCAGTCAATTAGTTTAGTGTCTGTTCGCAAGCGGAGCTAACTACAGACAGACAGCCTAAGTTTAGTATGACAACAAATATCACAACATATATGACTTCATAACAAACAGTCATCCCACAAAGCAGAAAATCAGCCCAGTTTAATCATGCCAATTCAATGTAGAAAATATCTTAGAATTAGAGATGCGATCAAATCATGCTTCCAGTAGTAATTAGTATATTTGTTACAATTATTGACAACACAAAAAATATGTAACAAACAAGATTTATGAATTTCATTCACTATTATAAATTTTATACTATTATACAAAATATATATTATAAACAATGCATAAAGATGTGCGAAGCTCTGCATTTGTCTTTGTATTCCGGTTAAATTTAGTAACTGACTCAGATCTTTGCTTGATAAAGACTAGAGAACCCTCGTCACAATTTTGTATGAAATAAATATTCAAGTAATCTGACTGACTGCTAATTTTCCAGCTGTCAATTTTCCTGTCAGGCAGTCATGGCTGCTAAATAAGACAACACAAGAAGTCTTGCTTCTTAATGTCTTGTAGTTACTTGACAATTGTAAAGATAAGCAAACAAAACAGCATATTAATGCCAAAATTAAAAACCAAAATTGAATTGGAACTGAAATCGTTAAATAATAACAAAATTAATAAACAAAACAACCAAAATCCCAGAATATTTACAATCACTTACTTCTCTTTCGTGGTTCTTCTCTGATACAAGCCCTCCCCTAGATTCTCTTCAAAATATTCCCTGATTGGATAATATAAGATTGTTACAGCCAATCAGCAATGGTGTTAGTATAGAGAAACATGTAACTATAGCATTCTGTTATTATATTTATATATATGATTAAAAACAACATCAGAGATAATAATAGTATGAGAGTAATCCCAGAGAATAATTTTGTCTTCTGAACTAACAGACATTTACAAGATCTGTTTCCTATGAAAGTCATATGTTCAATCCCAGATGTTTATGATACATGGAATAGGAACAAATGACCACTTCCCACTTCTTAATAAGCATATTGTTTTATTTATGCAATATTTAAGATATATTGCAGCTCAAAATAGAGATTATTTCTTGTATTCTAATAGATCTAGCATGGAAAATGATATCATGAGATTACCATGACAAGCAATGCTTTTGCCAACTTATTCAGAAATTGGTATTTTTTTGGCTAACGACACTGTTTTCTGTGATATGTAAGATGTCTAAAACAGCATAATATTTGATCTCAGGGAATACTCTCATCTTAAAACAAATAATTCAAGAATGCAATCATGTTTAATAATATGCTTATGTTAATTACATTAAAGGCTTGAGGCGTTATTTTCTTTTTTTTTTCAAATATAAAATTTCTCAGGGATGTACTCAGATCGATTATTTAATATTTAATTGAAAAAACAAAATTCAACGTCAGATAAGATCCCGGCTTGGATTCAATCACATATAAACTAGGCACATCAGATTTCTCCACAAGCATAAAAATATGGCAGTGTCTTCTTATATAGCATTTCCGGCGTGATTCCTCCTTAAGAGTGATGCAGGACAGAGGGCCTGACAAGAACAGTTGTCTAGTCATTCAGATTGGGCAGAAAACAAGGTCCAGTGTACACATTGGCGTGGACGTAAAAGATCCCTTGAAAGTTGGAATTCGATCTAAGAATAGGCCGCAAGTAATGCCGCTGTTCAGGAAAAATTTCACCTGTAGCACACTGTATGGCATACGCCCGTCTTCATAAGCCCAGTAAGGAGCAGAAGAGTAGGACGTTAAACACTATTTCATTTCATTTCATTCCTTATATAGCAAACAGCATAGATCAATGAATTTTTAATTTAACATAATTTTGTAAATACTTAACAAAACTGAACAATTTTTGAACTGATATTCCTATTAGAGATTAAACTTTCATATTATTATAGCTTGCGAGGGATTTCTATAGTACTAAATGGCGCATCAAGACTTTAATATACATTCAATTATTCATGTTTAATCTATTACATAAATAATCTACTATAAAAACAGATTCATGCCTTGGGTTAAAGTTTATTAAGAAATAAAATAATCATGCTTAAACTTGGACTGTTCTATAATCAAACGCTTTTTAAAGGGATTATTTCTGGTCAAACAACATAATATCAGTCCACATCTTCATATATACATGTATATACATATTATCACCAATATATTCATACACTGTCAACTGCCAAACACCATACAGCAATTATGTAATTATGCCAATATAGTCACATGGTATACTGTATGCGACTTGCCAAATCAATTTGTATTTAGTGGAGATGTCATGTGACAGTAACGTTGATTTCAACGTACTTTGACAAATTTGTTAGATAAGGCGATCAGTTGTAAACAATTCTTGTGGCAGAATATAGTTGAAAAATACATGTGATCACCCGATCAAATCACACCTAGAAGTGATTTTGCGATTTTTGGTAATCGCCTTGGAAAAAGGGGTAGATAAATTAGATGAACATTAAAAATGAAAATAATATTGAATGCAAATCACTTTGGCTACAGTAGTCAATAAAAAAGACTAGTAGTTAGTCGAACAGAAAGATATATTGCCAATATCATGCCAAATGCCAATCAATCACCTAAAATTTCAAGTATTTCTAAGCTATTTTCAATATTTCCTCCTGTGAAATTAAAACTTTCAATTTGGCCCCAGTTGAATATAGGTCAGGTTCTAATATTTGGATGTTTTAATTCTTGTTTTATTCATACTTAGTTTATAGTATATAAGTTTATAAAAATAGACTTTATTTGATAAACAAGTGGATGTGTTACTGATAGATAATACTGGACTCATATTCAGGTTTAATTGTCTGAAAATATTTCATCTGGCCTTGTTTCTCTTCATATTATTAATCAACTCAATCCTTCCTATCTTTTCGAGATAACCATATTTGTGTGAGCATTACTATACTATTGGCCAATCCTCTGTGGGTCACTGAGTGATAATAAGTCAAACATCACCATTTGGCTTAGATGTCGCCTAAATATGGAAACGTGAGATTGCTTGATGCGAATAAGTCTGTGTCGAAATTATATCAACGTATGAATACAAGTTTGCAATTAAGACAAAGATATTATTATTCCTAATAATAATATGTTATGCAATTATGATCCTGAATAGAATATGCATAAATCAACATTTCTGTTGATGAAAAGACGACTATCTGTTAGGACTACCCATGTCCGGTTAATTTCAAAAAGGATTAAGAACCCTGCTATCAAGGGTCACATATAAGCAAAATAAACAAATTTTGTGTTTTAGTGCTAGATGTCTGTAGAAACCACTTCCCTGGCTTCGATGTTTTTCGGATCATTTTGCACAAAGTTTTCGACATTCTTCAAATGTTTGACCGATCATGCTCTGCAAATGTTTGATCGATCATGCACAGGCATAAGAATTGATCTAATGTTTGATCAATCATGTTCATAACATGAGGATCTATCCTCTGCAAATGTTTGATCAATCATGCTTAGAACATGAAAGATCTAGCTCCAACACAAGGTGACTGAAATATTGGAAGCCATACACAAGTAAGTTGTAAAGTATCTAGTGAGTAGCATGTTATATTTTCATATTGAAGGCGTTTTAATTTTCCTTTATAAAATTATAATATGTTAGATTAGAATATACATATGGATGACTTACTCTTGAACATTTGTGATTTTTCTTGGTGTCCAGATATCACTACTATCATTGTCTTGATCACCATCCTAAAATCAACAACAACAAAGATCTTATTTTATTTAAATATGTTATTAGGTTTTGGATTCTTACTTCAGCGGTGTGAATAATACAAGACATGTTATAATAATGTTCTAATCAGATAGGGAGGTTGGGATGGTCTAGAGTGCCGCGCTTCAACCTCTAGCTGGCCGATCACCTCTGGCTTGAGGCTGTGGTTTCGATCCCTGGTGTGAGCGTATGTGGCATGGAGATAGGGGTGACTTCTCAAACTCGTGGGTTTCCACCAGGCACTCCGGTTTTCTCCCACTGCTAAAGACCCCTACCCGCAGGCGAATTTTTGAAATAAAATTAAACTATATTTTAGTCCTGAAATGACCTAGTTTGTGTCGAGTGGACGTTAAACCACATTTCTCTCTCTCTCTCTTCTCTCTCTTCTCTCTCTCTCTCTCTCTCTCTCTCTAATCAGATTCTTCTTAAGTTTTATTCCAAAGGTTGAAATCAGTAGAAATCAGATCTTGAGAAGAATTTTCCATAAATCAGCCATTCTAGAATGTCACTTTATCATGTGTCCTACCAAGTTAAGCTACTAAAAAGTGCTATATTGTCTTTAGCAAAGGCTTGCAATTAGCGCCCAGGACCAACTTTCTGTCGTCAATAAACGGTATAATTTTGACCAAGTCTGGATGGTAAATACGCCACTCAAAATCAGTTATAAAATACCTTAGATTCTCTTATGACTGTGTCACACCTACTTTATATTTGGGTATGACTGTGTCACACCCACCTTATTTTCTGCTACAACTGTGTCACACCCACCTTATTTTCTGCTACAACTATGTCACACCTATCTTAGATTATGCTACAATTGTGGCACACCTACCTAATATTCTGCTACAATTGTGTCACATCAACCTTTTATTCTGCTACAATTATATTCCTTTACAATTGTCTCACCTTTGATTCTGCTACAATTGTGTCACATCTACCTTTTATTTTGCAACAACTGTGTCACACCTAAGCTTAAATTCTGCTACAACTATGTATGTCATGCCTAACCTTACATTCTACTACAATTCTGTAACACCTAACTTTAGATTCTGCTACAACTTTGGGTCTACCTTAAATTCTGCTAAAACAGTCTCACACCTGACCATATTTTTTGCTAAAACTGTATCACACCTAACCTTTAGATTCTGTATCCCACCTACCTTAGCTTCTGCTACAACTGTGTCACTTAAGTGAAAGAATTTATCGCAGAAATCTTGTTCCGCTAAACAAACTCTTTCAAGCTCTACAAATACTTTCTCTAAAATCTGTAATAAAAAAAACCCTTATAAGCAATAAACAAACTTTATTTATACAATATTTGGATTTATCTTTTTATCTCAGACAGTAATTTTTATTGGTTAAAACATTGGTATCATTATTTGTATCAGCCAAAATATTTACTAAAATAATGTTTTAGCAGTAACATCCCAATCAGCTCATCTCTACTTTTTATATTATCTATAATAATACAAATTAAGGAATTAATTTGATAAAAACTCACTGAATCGAACAGGTTTCTGTTAGCGATGTCTGTCTCAGAGCCATATCTCATGGAAACGGAATCAATACTCTGCATGGAAGGTGATCGACCACGTACTTTAGAAGAAACTTTTTCTAAACTTGTTGATGAGCCTGACAACATGGAAGCCATATCTGTTAAATATAAACAAAATAATTTACACTCTCGTTGATCAGAAATATGAAAAAAAATAAAAATAAAATATAGACATAAAATTTGGTTATCTGCAATATAAATCAACACACTGTCCATTATTAAGTCAAGGGCAGAGCACATGGCAAGCAAATTATCTAGTCATTTGGTTGGGAAAAAAAAACAATGTCTGTGAACAAATTTTTGTGTATGTAAAATGTTGTAAAAGAACCCATGACATTTGGAATTCAAAACGAGAGTAGGCTGTAGCGCCTCTGTCCCGGACATATTTCCATCATACTATCATAGTACACAGGATGGTTTTATCCCCGTCTTCTTTGGTCCAATCGTCAATGAAAAAAGGATATTAAATACCAATTCATTAAGTTATGTAAACACCTTTTTACCCAATTGAACATAGTTACTTTAAGTTAAGTAAAGAAAATTGTTTGAAATCCACCAGCTTCCAGTCCAGGGCTCTAAAGCAGTTGAAGAAAACTCACAAGTTTCAGACAGCACGTCACCTCATATTTACAAGCAATCATGGAAAGCAGACATCAAGTAATCATAAAAATTAAATGGATTATAACTGTTTTCTTCCATGTAGTTAAATTGAGTAATCTTGTAAACACACAGCCAGTGATGACACATCCTAGAATAATACAATGCTTGTGATATGCTAGCTTTTTTTTTTTCACTGTTTTTTGTGTTTTTGGTTTGCTGCCCTGGTGTTTTCAGACCTCAACTATACATCACATAAAGAGGATGCTTACGACTGGCCTCTGAATCCATTCCCTTGCCTATGCGCATGATGTGTGTCCCCTTGCCCACGTGTAATGTTTATGATGTATCTTCTAGCCCCTTACTGTTTCCGTGTGTAATGTGTATGATGTGTCTTCTGGCCCCAGAATCGATTCCCTTGCCAATGTTGAATGTGTCTTCTATCCCTTTACCCGGTTCTATTGTCAATGTGTTCTGAGTCTGATGTGTCTTCCGGCCCCAGAATTGATTCCCTTGCCAATGTTGAATGTGTCTTCTATCCCCTTACCCATTCCCTTGTCCATGTGTACTGAGTCTGATGTGTCTTCTGGCCCCTGAAACCATTCCTTCTTCTGACCCCTGTATCCATTCCCTTCTCCATGTGTATGAAGTGTCTTTATATCCCCTGAATTCATTCCTTCTTCTGACCCCTGTATCCATTCCCTTTTCCATGTGTATGAAGTGTCTTATATCCCCTGTATTCATTCCTTCTTCTGGCCCATGTATCCATTCCCTTATCCATGTGTATGAAGTGTCTCCCATTCCCTTGTCCATGTGTAAGTGTCTTATGACCCTTGAATCGATTTCCCTTGTCCATGTACATGATGTGTCTTGTCTGCTAGTTTATGCTCTGCTGTTCTGCTTGGTTTGTTATGTGTTCTGCATTTCTCCTGTATTTATTAATGGGAGTTAAATTACACTATCACATGGGGTGTGATAAGAATAGATATGTTTAATCAACTTACTATGTTTTCCCTTCTCTGTTTTACTGGCCAGCTTCTGTTTAGCACAATCTAGAAATTCCTGTAACTCTCTTACATAAAGTTTGGATAGATTCTCACAGTAGACCTGAATAAATAAATCATAAAGTATTTCTACAAAAAAACAATTTATAAAAATAAATATTGCTTTATTTAATAAGACCTTAAATCAAGTGCTTGTGTGATGCTTCTATTAGGAATCCATGACCCAAGAAGTCCTTACCATGGGCTTCCACTTCACAATTTTCACTGAGGGTCATTTTTGATAATGCACAAAAACTTTGCACAGTAAATTCATATTTCATGTTTTTTATTCATGGTAGAGTATTGTGAAGTCATATGAGTATACCACTTTGTAAGCATGGGGTATACAAAATTGGGTTTTGAAAAAATAGGGCTTTTTTTCCTGCATGCAAAATGACCAATGGGTCAGATCTAGTTAAGGTCATTTTCTATAGCCGTAGGTCTTGACCGGCATATACAGCCAACATGGAACCCATGACATGGTCCATGGTAGAATAAATAAAATAAAATAAATATGTTATATCTGTTTAGAGGTTTATTAAGAATATCACACTTGTAAACTTCTCTCTACATGTTTTTTAAATATTTATTTTAAAATCATTGAGAAAGATAGGCTGGCACTGCTAGGCAGGATACGCCCACATTTTTGGGAGATGGATAGAGAACAAGCAATACAGCCAACATGGAACCCATGACATGGTCCATGGTAGAATAAATAAAATAAAATAAATATGTTATATCTGTTTAGAGGTTTATTAAGAATATCACACTTGTAAACTTCTCTCTACATGTTTTTTAAATATTTATTTTAAAATCATTGAGAAAGATAGGCTGGCACTGCTAGGCAGGATACGCCCACATTTTTGGGAGATGGATAGAGAACAAGCAATACCGAAAGTGATTTTTCCTACATCATTAAGTCCTGTATTTCATACTGTATTGGGAGCAGCCATTTTGTTGGTCAGTTCCAGTCTGATATTCATGAAATTCGAAGCCAATACAACATAGAAATGTAACTTTTCGTCAAAATCGGATAAGAATTGTGACCTGTAGAGAGTCCACAACCATGATATACCATATTTCTACACTATACGCGTACAAACGGTGACCATTTCGTCCGGCAATTTTGGTACGATTTTCACTTAGCACTCGGCTAATCTCGACAGATTCCGTAAACTACGTAGACTACATCTAGTCTCGGATGTATGACAGTAAGTGATATGTACCTACGCCCATACATTTGCGATGCGGCTACCGGTTTACTTTAACAGGAAAACTTGACGCTATTACACAAATTGGGAACCTATTCGGCTAGCGACCTATTCGACCGATCGAGCTGCAACCTGTTCGTTGGAAACCTATTTAGAGTAAAGACAACAGTCTCTATTTATCAACCAATAAAATCCAACGTTATGTCTATCAAATGAAAGTAGAATATATTATTTTTTATCCATTCCTTCAGCTCAGAATAGAAGTGTAATTTCGTCATTATCTTACAGCTGGATCGGTCGAATAGGTCGCTAGCCAAATAGGTCGCCAACTTGTGTTTGGAATGGGCGCAGCCATGTTTCATCCGGGACCTTTAAAGTAGTTCCAATATGGCGGAATTCATCATACAGCCGAGTTTAGATTCCCGAAATCTTCCGAAGGTTTGCCGAGTGAGTATTCGCGTACAAACGGCGGCCATTTTGTATGGCAATTTTGGTCCGATTTTCACGAAATTCGAACTCAACCTTCCTTACGGTGTAACGGTAATATTATCAACCGTTTTATTAAATCGGACAATAATTGTGACCACCAGAGGGACCACAAGCTAAAATAAGGCGATTTTGCGTATAATCAGGGGCCATAATTCAGGAAGTTACGTTCCAATATGCGCAAATATCGAAAGGAACCAAGATCTTTGGGTTATAACCATGAATTTCAAGTTTCCTCAAAATCGATTTAAAAATGTGACTTTTACAAGGTCCACAACCCATGATATACAATTTTTTAACAGTATTCGCGTACAAACGGCGGCCATTTTGTATGGCAATTTTCGTCCGATTTTCCCGAAATTCAAACTCAGCCTTCCTTAGGGTGTAACGGTGATGTAATCAAACGGTTTTTTAAATCGGATAATAATTGTGACCTCCAGAGGGACCACAAGCTAAAAAGGGTGATTTTTCGGACAATCAGGGGCCATAATTCAGGAAATTACATTCCGATAGGTGCAAATATCGAAAGGAACCAAGATCTTTGGGTTATAAACATGCATGTCAAGTTTCATCAAAATCGGTTCAAAATTGTGACCTCTATAGGGTCCACAATCTAAAAACGTGATTTTTCGTACAATCAGGGGCCATAATCCATGAAGTTTTCATCCGATACATGCCAATATCGAAAGGAACCGAGATCTTTTGGGGATAAACCTATATTTCAAGTTTCGTCAAAATCGGATAAGAATTGTGACCTGTAGAGAGTCCACAAACAAATTGTGGACGGACGGATGTCCGGACGTCCGGACGGACAGGGGCGACGACAATATACGTCCACATAAAAATGTGGGCGTATAATAAAATAAATTCTGACAAGTTGGAATGAGTTACCGAGATCTGTCACCCGTATTTACCTCTGAGAGACAATCAAAGACAAGTGGATCAGTAGTTTTTAACCAGTACATTAAATCAGAATAAATAATCAGCTCCTTGTGAATCTTATCATGTTGAGGCATCTTTAATTCACCAGATGAACGACCCAATAATTCTGCCATTTGGTTGCCCTGAAACACATGAAATATTACATTAGACACAACAGGAGGTCTGTAAATTATAATCAATATCGTGACGAAACTTCCCCAGTATGCGTATATAGGAATTGAATTAAAGCCCCCAAAACACTCTTGTTGTAACTGAATAATATGTTCCAATCTTCATTCTGGTCAACAAATCGTATTATTTTAGAATGTTCCAATTAAATGATGATATGAATTTCACCTTAACACACCTATTTTAAAAAATTGGAAAAATTCAACCAATTGATTTGAAAAGTCTAACGTAAACCTTTTCAAATGTGACTTGGATTTTAAAATATTTTCGAACCCTCTGGACAAGTAAAATAGATTGTAATGGATAATTTACACAACAGGTAGGACACTTAAACATCTAGTACTTAGAATAAGGGTATTATTTATTTTCTGGAGCTACCAAACCAGCAAGAATGTTATTGTCCCTTTAAAGGAATGATATATGAAGAGAGTAAGTAAATGGAATTACATATGAAGAGAACAAGTAAATGGAATGGTGTGTGAAAAGGAGTTAGTAAATGGAACGATATGTGAAGGGAGGAAGCAAGTAAATGGAATGATATATGAAGAGAGTGAGTAAATGAATGATGTGCAAAGGCAGCGAGTAAATGGAATGACATATGGAGGAAGCAAGTTAATGGAATGATGGATGAAGGGAGTTGATAAATGGAATGACATATGAAGGAAGCAAGTTAATAGAATGATGTGTGAAGGTAGTTGGTAAATGGAATGTTGAGTAAATGGAATGATGGATAAACAAGTGAATGATGGTTGAATAAAGAGTAACAAACCTGATGTATAAATAGATTATTTAGATGTTGTGATAATCTTTTACTGAATGTAGCCGATATTTTACCAAACTTCTTCTGTTGTTCTTCTACAGCGCCAAGCTTTTTTAATGCTACAACCATACAAAATATGTTCCATTATACTCTTAAAATATCATTCTACACATTACATGAGACAGGGCAGTCGTCAAGGGCACTGAAAACCCGACTTGACTAAGATGCCTTGGACTTCAATCACAATGTAGGCAAATTAATTCTTGGGATTTTTCAGCAGAAAATATCAGTGTTGTTGTCTCCAAATGCCGGAAGAATTGTGTTGACAGTAAGGCTGTGCAAAAATATCGATATAATCGATAATCGGTAGAAGTTATTTAGCGATACGATAATCGATAATGAAATTCAAATATCGATTATCGGTATATTTACCTTCTGACGGCAAGTTACGGTCACTTTCACAGGAATAAAATTGCCGTAGTCTGTCATTAGCAGACCAATGAATGAATACACGACGCCAAGACAACAACTATTTTTCCCTCTGCTTACAAACTGGCACATTTTAAATATATATTATTGTAAAAAACTAAACTTTAAGATTAAACACATTATTTTAATATTTTCGTTGTTTTTGTTGTTTCTACTAGTTGAAACTAAAATAGGTAAAATCGCACGTGATATAATAAAATTAGGATTATCTCCCTTCTTTGCTCTTGATTGATTTGTAGAGAAACTACACAATAAAACTAATTGTATTATTAATGATCAACTCGGCTTTAATTACTAAATCATGTCCATACACGTTTTTGACTTCCCGGGACAGGCAAAAAGCGAGGTATGGAATTGTTTTGGTTTTTACGGAACCGACGACTGTAACAGTTATCTACCTTCATGGACTCTCTAGTAATGAAGATAAATAACTTCAATTTACTTTCGTTGTTTTTTTTTATTACGATTGAGTATTGATAGATTGTATCAGAATTTTAATAAATATGATGTGTTTAAATAACAGTAACAAAGACTGAATATGTTTTCGAATATTTTTATTATACAATACTATTATTGAACATGACTGTTGAAGAACAAATACAACAAAATAGTGGTAGCCTGTGTCGACTAACACAATAACAACAGGTCGGTAAAGTTCGGAATTTTTCCGGAAAACTGATAATTGATCATTATCAATAATCACTGAAAATTTCTTGCCGATAATCGATATTGAAATTTCATATCGATTCCCAGCCTTAGTTGACAGGCCATCGATATAAACCTACCTGGATCCATGTCAACATTCATACATCTATATAAAGCTTGAGCTGCTATAGCACAGTCATAGATACCATTTGGTGTCTGTAAATCACCATCTAACAACGCACTCATATGTTTTAATTCTAAATCCATATTACTCTGTAAAATAAAAGTAGGTTAAACCCCATTTCATTTCATTCTCTGTAATAATAAACAACATATAGAATAAATAGTAATGGGACAAATGATTATATAAAGTAATCAAGAACACAGCACACAATCAAAAATAGCTTTGGTTCACCCTCATTCACAATCCGCAGTAAATGCTACTAAGCCTATGGGTGAAATTTTACTAAACCTGTGCGTGAGACTTACAAATTCCTCGTGTGTGTTCGACGCGATAAAAGATTGCAGACTGACCATAGAAGCTTTTGGTTCTGCAAATAAAAAATTTTCACCCGTTTTCTTGACACTGATCGGCGAGCTACCAAACCCTAAAAACACTTAGGGCAGGTTGTGAGGTAGGTATATTTTACTCTACCACAATATTACGTTAAATGATAATCTTACCACTAGTCCATTTAATTCTTCTGTTAATTTATGATGGTTTGTATTTCTGATGGTCATCAACATATCTTTATCTTTCATTACTTCCATCTGTTCCTTGACATTCTATACAACAAATATACAACAATATACATACACTGTTGCATAAAATATACATAAACTGTTGTATAAAATACACAAATCATTGTATAATATATATCAAGAAGGTCATAACGCTTTTTTTGCACAAAATTTCTTGTAGGATTGACGGTATTATATTTAACAGAATTTCATCATTCAATAACACATTTTCACAGGTGTTTGGTATCTAGATGATTTAGCACCAACATACTTATGAAATGTTACATTGAGTTCTATGTTCGTGTTATTTTGATTTAATAGTGATATGTAAAATCCCATATTTTCGTGTTTTTTTTTTTTTTTTACCAAAATGCACATTAGTCAATGTTTTCCATATGCAATTATTATTATGCACTGAGAAAGAGATGATATCACATCATACTTATAATATTGTATCATAGAGATTATATCACATCATATACATACCTCTAGTATTTTATCATAGAGATGATATCATATCACACCTCTGGCATTGTATTATAGAGATTATATCATATCATATGGTATTGTGTCATAGAGATAATATGTAGTCCTACCTCTAGCATTTTATCATAGAGATATCTCATCAAAGTATTGTATCATACAGCTGATATACATCTAGTTATACCTCTAGAAATGAATCACAGAGTTTATATCAAATCATACCTCTAGTATTGTATCATATGAATTCAACTGTTGTTCAACCATTTCTGCTTGTTTTATTCCATCATCCAGTAACCTCATTAAATTCAAAACCTGATCTTCTGATCCCATGATAGAATGTATATTAGCCTGTAAAAAATAAACAACCATGTCTTAATCCATTAATCATCATTTAAGGAATTGTTAATCTATTGTAAACTACTATAATGAAATTTGTCTCCCTAAAAGAAATATCAGTCCAATAATGCTTTATTTATAAAGATATGGTGAATTGAAAATTTCACAACATTCGATATTGTCCAGAGACCAAAATATGACCCTTTTCCACGCCAGGATATGAGGTAAAGAAAGATGTTGTTTAAAAAAAACCAGTAGGCCATTTCAAAACTAATATTTGGTTCAATTTTATATCAATAAATTTGGTTGAGCATAGGGGTCTTTAGTAGAGAAAACCCATGCCCCCTCATCACATACAAAGCTGGCAATCAAAACTGCACCAAATAACTAATTGACAGACCTTATGATTTACAGTGCGCATTTAACTATTGAGCCACCCAAACCCCTGCATATAAAAACAACATACCCCATCCAGTACAGATAATTCTTTAGAGAGTTGATCAGCAAAGACCTCTGCATTAGCGATACCAGCTTGACATGAGGACATGAGACGTTCAAGATCTGATTCTTCTTTAGCTGACAGTGCTTGATAGTCCTCATCCTCAATAGAAATATCATCACCATCTTGTGCTGCTTGACCTTGATCTAACGGCTGGTTGATGTCTAATAAACATATAAATAATTCAAACAATGCTGTGGAATGAAATGGAGTTTAATGTCTTATCGACACCATGCTTGGTTTTTTCAAGCCTAAGATATTAAAGATAAATCTACATACCTTGTATTAAATGTTCTGGAATGTTAACAAATGTGGGTTTCTGTATCAGGTATCGCTGGCTCAGCTGAAAAAAAACATAACGCTAACGCTACAATATACGTCCACATTCCTGCTTTGATTGATATGGTACTTTGTCAAGAAGGCTAGGCGTTTGGTTTGTTTAGCGTTGAGGGTCGTGCACCAACATTAATAGTTGATGTCCTTAGAGTATAAGGAATAACTATACCAAGATAATCCATTCAGAATTGTGCCTTCCTAACACTAAAGGCAAAAAGTGGGCGTGGCTCTGCCCCTGGGGGTCGGGACATTCATCAAAATCAATAGTGGACGCCCTCAGGCTATAAGGAATACATAAACCAAGTACCAAGCTGATTCATTCAGAATTGCGGCCCGTAAACGACAAACACAAAAATTGGTCGTGTCTTGCCTGTGTGAGTCGAGACATGCAGTTGACGTCCTTAGGCTATATACTATATGGAATACATATCCCAAGTTTAAAGACGATCCATTAAGAATCGTGGCCTGTAGACAACACACATAGACACGAAGTAAAAATGGGCATTACTCTGCCCCTGGGGGTTAGGAAATCACCAAAAACAATAGGGGTCATCTTTATGCAGCCTGTAGGCGACAGACAAACAAATACACGAAATGGGTGTTGCTGTCCCATGGGGGTCGGGCATGCACCCAAAACAAAAGGGGTCATCCTTAGGGTATAAGGAATAAGTATTTTAAGTTTCAAGATGACCGATTAAGAATTATGGCCTGTAGGCGACACACAAAAAGAAAATGGGCGTGACTCTGCCCCTGGGGGTTGGGCATGCACCCCAAATGATAGAAATGTTCCTTAGGGTACAAAGAATAATCATTCAAAGTTTCAAGATGATACGTTAAGAAATGTGGCTTGTAGACGACAAACAAATAAATACAAGGAATGGGCGTGGCTCTGCCATTGGGGGTCGGGCATGCACCAAAAAACAATAAGAATCATCCTTGGGGTAAGTATACAAAGTTTTAAGAAAATACAGTTAGAATTGCGGCTTCTAGGCGACACAGAGACACACAAAAAGAAAATGGGCGTGGCTCTGCCCCTGGGGGTTGGGCATGCACCCCAAACGATAGGGATCATCCTTAGAGTATAAAGAGTAAGTATACAAAGTTTTAAAGAAAATCCAATAAGAATTGTGGCCTGTAGGCGACACAAAGACACACGATAAGAAAATGGGTGTGGCTCTGCCCCAGGGGGGTGGGCATGCACCCCAAATGATAGGGATGTTCCTTAGGGTACAAAGAATGTGTATGCTAAGTTTCAAAATTATAAGTTAAGAAATGTGGCCTGTAGACGACAAACTAATACATTCTAGAAATGGGCGTGGCTCTGTCCCTGGGGGTCGGGCATGCACCAAAAACAATAGAGATCTTCCTTAGGGTATAAGGAATAAGTATACCAAGTTTGAAGAAAATCCAGTAAGAATTGCGCCCTGTAGGCGACACAAAGACACATGAAAAGAAAATGGGCGTGGCTCTGCCCCTGGGGGTGGGGCATACACCCCAAACGATAGGGATGTTCCTTAGGGTACAAAGAATGTGTATGCAAAGTTTCAAGATTATAAGTTAAGAAATGTGGCCTGTAGACCACAAACAAAGAAATACTAGAAATGGGCGTGGCTCGGCCCCTGGGGGTCGGGCATGCCCCAAAAACAATAGGGATCTTCCTTGGGGTATAAGGAATAAGTATACCAAGTTTGAAGAAAATCCATGAAGAATTGCGCCCTGTAGGCGAACCACAGACACACACACACACACACATACATACACACACACACACACACACACACACACACACACACACACACACACACAGACAGGGGCGACGGCATAATACGTTCACATTATGAATGTGGACGTATAAAAATTATACAAAATTTACAGACATACTTTGCCATTCTTGATTATAACATCATAATCAACTCAAGGGAAGACCTGATAAATTTGACTAATAAAATAGAAAAATGTCTCACATTCCCTTTCAATATAACCTTGATTGGATAAAAGGGATAATAAATTCTGCATTTTGTTTACAATCAATCAATCATAGAAATTGCCAGGTGCAGTTAAATATACCTTGTGTGACAATTTGTGGATGATAAAGTCTGTGATTGGTGCCCTATGTCCAGGTCTGTTTACATTCTTTCCAGGACAGAAATTATTATTCATAGCATAATTGCAGAAATCAACAAATGCTTTGTTTTAATTAACACAGTTAATCTCTATTGTTTATGGTTACATGTGCAATGGAAAAGAGAGAATTTTGCCCAGACAGCATTGGTCCCATCTCGTCTAACATAAACTTACTTTCCTCATCAGGTAAATACTTAGTCTCAAAGAGATAAACAGGTTATTTTTTTACTGAGGTAGATTCTAAACACATTGAAAAAAACAGACTAAAAAATCTCCAAATAAAGAAAAGATGGGTTGCCAGCTAACCAAGCATACGTCCACACGTCTATCAAACGTTTTTTTGTTAAGATAGTTATTTGCGGTATTGCTATCAGCGAATTTGTAAAAATTAAAATTTATGTTATTTAATACGAAAATGAAACCAGTCCAAACTATGATATTATAATCAGAGAAATAGACAAGTCAAGAATACACGCCATACCATAAATTATTTTCGCATTATTAATACCCATCTGTCTTCATAATAAAACGTTTTAATTAAATTTTAATGTATGAGGTGTACTTTATTTCCCATTTAATTGACAATTGGTATAAAGCCGACAAATTTATCGCTGTGTGTTTATATAACTTTGCTCCAATAATATTTTGTGCAATGTTATGGGATTTCAACAGAAACAGTCAATGCTATGGTCAACTTATTTTTTTTACAATAAATATAAAAAATAAACTGGCGTATTGGAAATATGAGATGAAATCTAATGCCTTTTTTAGATTCATAAGAATGGATTATTTGTTGTATTTAGATCAGATAAACACTATTTTGTTGTCTGCAATATCAGGTGGAGGTGTAAAACACACAGCTACCTTGATTGATTTACAACCCCAATTTAGCTTTCACAACACCTCAGTTGTTACTTAACACCTATACCTGATTAGGCAATAAATTAATCATAGTAGCTGTATGTCTTCAATAGATTTACACCTCCCCCTTAAGGCGTGTATTTCTGTCTTGTCTATTTCTCTGATAATAATATCATAGTTTGGACTGGTTTATTTTCGTATTAAATAACATAAATTTAGATTTTTACAAATTTGCTGATAGCAAATACCGCTAATAACTATCTTGAAAAAAAGCCACGTTTAGTAAACAGGGCATTTTACCAAGCCTTGTTCTGAACAAAATACCCAGTTCCAAAAATAGGGCAATTTAAAAAAAACATTGTTTTAGAACTGCAGACAATGAGGCATTTATTTTATCTCGTTTGGATAGAAATGCCGAACGAGGCATTCTGAGGTTTAGAGTGATGTCAGTTTCACACAGATCAAATGATAACTTTTGTTGTTAAAAATATGCAACAAAACTCACTCTCCATAATGAAGATAAAAATCCCTCCTTTTCTTCCATGCTACTTGTAGCCCAGCTGTAAATTTTCTCAAACTGAAGGTCAAATTCTGTTGTTTCCTGTAATTAAAATAGAACAATTATCATTATAATCAAAAGGTTTAATCTATTTTCTACTCTCTACAGTCAGTGCAGAAAAGTAGGACATTAAAACCCCATTTTATTTCATTTCTCTGCTGTCTTTTGTCCTTAAAGCCCCAATACCACTCTTGTTGTAACTGAATAATATGTCCCAATCTTCATTCTGGTCAACAAATTGTATTATTTTACAATATTCCAATTAATTGATGATATAAATTTCATTTTAACACACCTAATTAAAAAAAATGGAAAAATTCAACTTATTGATTTCAAAAGTCTTACGTAAACCTTTTCAAATGTGACATGGATTTTAAAATATTTTCGAACCCTCTGGAAAAGTAAAATAGGATGTAATGGATAATTTACACAATAGGTAAGACACTAAAACATCTAGTACTTAGAATAAGGGTATTATTTATTTTCTGGAGCTACCAAGCCAGCAAGAGTGTTATTGTCCCTTTAACCCCTTGTGGACGGGATTTTCGACGAATTTCGTAACCCTGGACGGGATTATTTAGGGGAAAAAATCATTTTTTTTAAAATGTGAATTTATCTCCAATCTGCTTGGCTGAAATTCTTAAAAAAGAATTCCTGTTGTAAGTTTATGATGTTTTGAGTTCACAAAATGAATTTTCCTTGCCTTATTGTCTATTTTAACCCAAAACTTCGTCGAAAGACAGCTGGCGCTTCCTGGCAACCGCCATTGTTTACATGTCGTAAATATGCAGAAAATTCGAGAAAATTACACGATAAAATACAAGTGATACCATCTAGAAAAGGGAGATAACTAGTTTATGATCGCAAGGCAAAGGGGGATTCCCCGTGCTAAATTTAGCATATTTAAATGAGGACTGATTCAGGGTGTCACGTGTGACGTGCCAACACGTCAACCGTCTCTGGGCACGGAAAATATTTGCGTGTAAACACGTCATCCGTCCACAAGGGGTTAAGCACTATAAGAAATGAAATGGGGTTTAATGTCCTACTGTTCTGCTTTGACTGGGCTAATGAAGGGGTCTTTTGCGTACATGCCAATATGTACATGGGACTTCAGAGATGTTGATCTCTGATATTATAATAACTAAATTCATTCTATTGTAAACACAAATTCTTTTCTATAAACTGGTGAAAGGATAAACTGCTACACAGAAGAATTTGATTATTTGTGTGAAGAATTAATATTCTTAATAAATTAATATAATAACGTAATTCTTCACCTTTTGTGCACTTCTGCCATCAACATTTCTGAGATCCCTTAACAGCCAGGATAGCTTCTTCTTATATGCATCGCCTCGATCTGTCTTTTTAACTTGATAAATAAAAACTCTAATAGGGCTGTCTGTGGTATTTACTGAAATACATAGAATTATGTGGAATTTTCAAGTGTAAAATACATTAAAGCTAACACTTACCTAAATATAGAGTAAAATACAACATAACGCTAACGCTACAATATACGTCCACATTCCTGCTTTGATTGATATGGTACTTTGTCAAGAAGGCTAGGCGTTTGGTTTGTTTAGCGTTGAGGGTCGTGCACCAACATTAATAGTTGTCGTCCTTAGGTATAAGGAATAACTATACCAAGATAATCCATTCAGAATTGTGCCTTCCTAACACTAAAGGCAAAAAGTGGGCGTGGCTCTGCCCCTGGGGGTCGGGACATTCATCAAAATCAATAGTGGACGCCCTCGGGCTATAAGGAATACATAAACCAAGTACCACGCTGATTTTAAGAAAATCCAGTTAGAATTGCGGCTTCTAGATGACACAGAGACACACAAAAAGAAAATGGGCGTGGCTCTGCCCCTGGGGGTTGGGCATGCACCCCAAACAATAGGGATCATCCTTAGAGTATAAAGAGTAAGTATACAAAGTTTTAAAGAAAATACAATAAGAATTGCGGCCTGTAGGCGACACAAAGACACACGATAAGAAAATGGGTGTGGCTCTGCCCCAGGGGGTTGGGCATGCATCCCAAATGATAGGGATGTTCCTTAGGGTACAAAGAATTTGTATGCTAAGTTTCAAAATTATAAGTTAAGAAATGTGGCCTGTAGACGACAAACAAATACATACTAGAAATGGGCGTGGCTCTGTCCCTGGGGGTCGGGCATGCACCAAAAACAATATAGATCTTCCTTAGGGTATAAGGAATACGTATACCAAGTTTGAAGAAAATCCAGTAAGAATTGCGCCCTGTAGGCGACACAAAGACTCATGAACAGAAAATGGGCGTGGCTCTGCCCCTGGGGGTGGGGCATACACCCCAAACGATAGGGATCATCCTTAGAGTATAAAGAGTAAGTATACAAAGTTTTAAAGAAAATCCAATAAGAATTGCGGCCTGTAGGCGACACAAAGACACACGATAAGAAAATGGGTGTGGCTCTGCCCCAGGGGGTTGGGCATGCACCCCAAATGATAGGGATGTTCCTTAGGGTACAAAGAATGTGTATGCTAAGTTTCAAAATTATCAGTTAAGAAATGTGGCCTGTAGACGACAAACAAATACATACTAGAAATGGGCGTGGCTCTGTCCCTGGGGGTCGGGCATGCACCAAAAACAATAGAGATCTTCCTTAGGGTATAAGGAATACGTATACCAAGTTTGAAGAAAATCCAGTAAGAATTGCGCCCTGTAGGCAACACAAAGACACACGAAAAAAAAATGGGTGTGGCTCTGCCCCTGGGGGTGGGGCATACACCCCAAACGATAGGGATGTTCCTTAGGGTACAACGAATATGTATGCAAACTTTCAAGATTATAAGTTAAGAAATGTGGCCTGTAGACGACAAAAAAACAAATACTAGAAATGGGCGTGGCTCGGCCCCTGGGGGTCGGGCATGCCCCAAAAACAATAGGGATCTTCCTTGGGGTATAAGGAATAAGTATACCAAGTTTGAAGAAAATCCATGAAGAATTGCGCCCTGTAGGCGAACCACAGACACACACACACACACACACACACATACACACACACACACAGACAGGGGCGACGGCATAATACGTTCACATTATGAATGTGGACGTATAATAAAAGTTATGACACCAACATCTACTCACTGATCAGCAGTGAACATTAACTAATCTGCAACAATCATTGATACGGATAATATTGATGCCGCTTATTGAACCACTATTATCAATTTTTTTCCTTCTGCAAAATTGAATTCTAGAAAAACTTTTTGAAGCATTCAGAATATAAAGATGTTTCAAGTATATGTAGGTAAAAAATATTTCCTATTCAGTATAAATGTTTATGTAAAATCAGTAAAAGGCATCATTCTGCCCTGATCAGTAATATCTATGTAAACAATGCACGCACCATTAAGCCAATGATTGGAGCTGCACGCTGTGACATCACAAACTAAAATCAGTCATCGTTTACAGAGTTATTAGTCTTTACAATGCCTCTGTGAAACAGACTGACAGACCTTGACTCATAAATACCATTGTATATAGAAACGATCTGTGTCATACTTACATAAATCATATGTCATATACGATCGTCGTTATACTTACATAAAGATGATACAGCACATAGATATGATTCTGGTTATAAGTTATACTTACATACAGCACATAGATATGATCCTTTTCTCTTCCTAGGTGGTTTATAGACGCTGATTAAACTGATTAATCTTTCATCATTTGGTAGAAACAAATCTCTCTGCAGTGTGTGTTTTACTGAAGCCATATTTCACCTAATACAACCTAAAAAAACATTATATAATAATAATAACATCAGCATTGTATAGCGCATAAACACTGCTTCACTGTTTCTAATGTGCTTCGAGTTCACTAGATTTGTTCTCGATGTCAATATCACAAAGGACTTTCAAAAAGGAAAGTTTTCAGTTTGTTCTTAAAAACAGAAAGAGATGACTCTAGACGCATGGATAGTGAGAGCTGATTCCAAAGAAACGGCGCTGAGTATGAAAATGCACATTTTCCAGTCTCAAGTGTTACACAAGGGATCTTTAATAAGTGTTTATCAGATGAACGTAAATTTCGGTTTGTAGTATAAGGTACTATCATATCTTGGATGTAGGAAGGTGATTGCGAATTTAGAGCTTTAAAATGAATAGGGGTTTATTGGTCTGCAGCAACTGGGCAAATGAAGAAGGGTGGACACCTTGCAGTGTGCTATAGGATAGGGCAAATTTTGCCCGAACATTGGCCTTGTCTTTTAAGAAGGCACCTACACCAATGAATGTGTAACAGGATGTAGATGATGGGACTTTCTTGAAAACAATTAATCATTAGCCATCCTGGCACCACCTATAATTACCATATAGGCCTAACTGAACAGTTTAATCCTAATATAGAGAACATAGAGACAGACAAAGGGCTTAACATCTAGTCAATCAATGATGATTACTGTATAATATATACTATAGTTGGTCACTTGGCTGAGGTCGATGGGTGTTTACTGTTTTCTGATCCGGTGGCGGTTGGTCGACAGGGGAGGGGGATCGTATTTTCACTATTTATCATAGCGTAAACAAATTATAAGCATTATTTATATCAATTTAGAGAAAGAGTAAGTTACCCAAAGACAAAAACTGTAAATAAATATTTAACAGGTCAGGTTTTTAAAGAACAATATTTAACGTCTATATTTCGTTCATCTTTCAGTTTCTCAATTCATCAACTTCCTATTCACAGCGCATGCGTAGCGCACCTGTTTCCTGTAGTCTTGAATAACTGATTTCCTGTTTGAACCATTGACATTTTTGCTGTGGTTTACGTCTGGACAATCAATGAAGCGTTGCCTAGTGTTTGTAAACAAATGGCGGAAAATCTGTCACATTTTGTGTGAATTTAACAATTAAATGCGACACCTGTCGTTTGTGTTAACCGTCAATCTGGAACTTGTTACTTACAGTTAGAAAAATAAAATTACAGGTCATCTGAGATGACAACGGGACATATTTTACCGGGATATAATGATCCCGTTACTCGCTTAAGACGTGTTCAAAATATCGGATATCCAATAGAATCGGATAAAATTTTACAATTACGACAAGAGACCAGTCTTGATAGAAATGAATTTGAACTGATTAGGGCCAAGGCTAGGGAAATATGGAGTAAGCCCGATAGAGAAAAAACAACGTATAATTTCTATCATACGGGAGATAAAGTTGGAGAGTTTGCCCCGGCTCGTCCGTCGTCTGCTACCAGAAAAAATAAACCACACCCTCCTCTGTAAGTATTTATATATTTAATATTTATTTATCTCTCCAGTAAATTTATTTTTTCAATTATTTTCATACCTTATCAGAAATATTGAAGTCTTTTCTTAAGACCTAGTTCAGCTCTGAACTGGTCTCATTACACTGGGGCAGATCCAGGATTTCCGAAAGGGGGGGGGGGGGTGCTGCATCAAGTTGGGAGTGCGAAGTCTGGCCCATGATTTTTGAGTGGACAAATATGCCCACAAGGACTAATTTTATACTAGTACTGTAAATTACGATTTCCAACCTAAACTGATTTTGTTCTCCTTTCCCGCGAGAATATATGGAGCTAAAAACTGTTCGCCACCGCAAAAAAATAGAGGGGGCGTGCGCCCCCCTCTGTATCCGCGCCCGTTACACTTGACAGGTCAAGTGTAGGCTTAATGAGACCAACATTCAGTGCTGAATGTAACCCTCCCTCAAATACTCTTAAAGGTTGGAGTCGTTAGATTTCAGGTAGTCTGCGTGTACCACAAAATAGTAATTTACATGTACCTAAAAAGACAATACGAAATAAATGTATTTAAGTATTTATTTATATTTAATAAACATCTGCAATAAGATCGCTCAACATGGACGGAGTGATAAATTTCCCACAATGCAATTAGGGAAGCATTGTATAGTAATTATCATAAACAAATGACAAAAGATAATAACAAAGTACTAAGTTCAGTAACTTGACAATAGGAAATATCATATTGTATCAAAATGTTAACTTACAAGCTATTAGATAACAATGATAATAATAATCTAAGTTTACCATGGATTTCTATATTCACAACATGTTTGTATTTATTAATGGGCCCATAATGTTTATATTTATTATAAACATAAATTAATAACACAGGTACAAACAGTTGGCAAAAGTAATAATGTGACACAAGAGTGTAGATTTATTTGCATAGTCAGTTCTAAAATTGCTTAATTCTAACTAAGCAGTTGCTATCAAAAGTAAACATGATAAGCCTAACTAACTCTCAGAATAAACACATCTTGAAACTAGGTCACAACTGTCAAACTGAACTTTTCCTATTTTATCATATCCTTACATAACACAAATAATTGACAATGCAATGTCATATTATTTGAAGCTAAATATCAGAATTAATACAAGAGTAAATATTTGAAAACAATTAAATGAATAAACCAGGATAGCAAAAGACATTTGGAAAGTGTAAACAACTATTGATCACGTGGTTCGATGCAACTTCCGTTCAACCGAAAACAGTTCGGAAACAAACCGGAATAGGTTTAGGCAGCATGGTTTGAACTTATCGTGCACAAAAGACAATTTACACAAATTCCTGACTAAAACAATCACTAAAACTATAATAAACATGATCCAGAATACTTAAATAATATCTTACCTAAAAAGACAATACGAAATAAATGTATTTAAGTATTTATTTATATTTAATAAACATCTGCAATAAGATCGCTCAACATGGACGGAGTGATAAATTTCCCACAATGCAATTAGGGAAGGGTAAAACAATGGCTTGGATCTTTAATGACCTTGACATTAATTAGGTTTATCTAAAACATGGCATTGGAGAAATCATTACAGATGCCTGATTTGCGAATATTAATAGTTTCCGGATACAATAATTAAAATAGTAGACATTGATAATTATTAGTAGGGTCTTAAATAATGCTCCTAATAGAATATTAGAGATGGCTACACACACCCCTCCTAGAAAAAGAAGGTTTTAACTTTTTAAATAAAATTAAAAGCTGCGACCATTTTAGCTAATACAAAAGGAATATTAAGAAAAGGTACATGTAATACAAATAACATGGTAATAATAACATATAATACAACAATACAATATGGCAGTTAAGATTTAAAATGGCAGTTTTTTTTTCTAGTGTTCGTTTACGTGTTCACAAAAAGTCCTGATCTCGCGAATAAGGATTCAAACACGAACTACACATATTTACTATAAGGGTCCAGATTATTAAACAACACAAATCTGGCCTGTATGATTAGCGATGGTACCGGTGTCACGAAAAAGGGAAGAAACCCACATAAACATATCTGTGGCGATATTATTATTAGTATTACTCTGGGTGGCTTCTGTTACAACACCAGTGTCAATAATTTGAGACGACGGTTCTCCGAGTATATCAAAAGTTAATCGATGAGGTATTTTACGAGCACGACTAGATTTGCGAATATAATCAACTTCCAGTGGGGGCTCTGCCTCATTGTCATCACTATCACATTCAATTGAGACCCGAGGAGTTTTGTCTATAAAAATACTGTCCGATTTATCACTAATATTTTCATCCAAATCTGAATTATCAGATACATCACTATGATTTTGAGAATCATTCATTTGTATATTCTCCACATGAGAATGAGGACGGGGAATTTCCTGTTCTCCAAAAACAGGTGTCTTTGGCACAAACTCGTCAGCATCTGCAGACAAATTAGAATCACTGACAAGGGTTGATTTATTATCATCAGCGCGAGTATTCACAATTGGAGGTAGGCTTATGCGTACAGTTGTTTCTCCATATTCATCATCAGAGTTTGATTCTGGGGTATCAGAATTATCACATTTAATCAAATCTTGTTTTGACCGAGAACGTGTTTTGACTTTATGTGGTTTACTTGATTCACAAGGTTCCATGTCCAATGGCAATTCACCACAAGGCAGTAAAAGATTTCTGTGTAATGTTCTATTACTACCACAATTATTCTCTCTGCGCACAGTATAAACAGGAACATCGGGAGATTTAGATTTCACAATATAGACGTCCGGTTCCCAACGATCTGCTAATTTATGTTTTCCTCTGATGTTGACATTTTTTACCAGTACTCTATCACCAACATCTAACGCTACAGCAAAAGCTCTTCTGTCATAATATTTCTTATTCTTCTCAGACATCTTAACAGCATGTGTTGATGCTGTATCGTAGGCATATTTAAGTCTCTCCTTCAAATCTGTAACATACTGACTAATACTTTTATTAGATTGTAGAATACCAGGATCAGTTCCAAATACTAAATCTATCGGAAGCCTGGCGTGACGACCGAACATCAAAAAATAAGGGGAATAACCTGTAGTTTCGTTAACCGTACAGTTATATGCATGTGTTAGGGGCTTCACATAATTCTTCCAATTACGTTTTTGACTTTCATGCAGAGTCCCTAACATTCCTAATAAAGTTCTGTTAAATCGTTCCACTGGATTACCCTGGGGGTGATATGATGTGGTCCTGGATTTTTTCACATTACCTAATTTACACAGCTCAGCAATTACTTTAGATTCAAAGTCTTTTCCCTGGTCGCTGTGGATTCTCTCCGGCCAACCATAATGAAGGATCAAATTTTCCCAGAGTGCACCTGCTACTGTTTTGGCAGTCTGATTTTTTGTTGGTATAGCAAGGGCATATTTCGTGAAATGGTCCGTGACAACTAGTACATCCTTGATACCTGTGGCATCTGGTTCAATAGACAAATAGTCAATACATACCAACTGAAGAGGATATGCAGTTACTATAGATTCCATCTCAGCTTTCTCACCATTTGCTTTACGACGGATACATCTCTCACATCGCTTACATTTGTCTTCAACCATTGAGGACATAAAAGGCCAAAAGAAACGTTGTCTGGCTAACCTTAATGTTGATTGATAACCAGAATGAGTAATCTCTTCGTGTATACCTGACAAAGCTTGATTTTGATGACTGGATGGTACAACCAGTTGTTGCCATTTGAGTCCTTTGTTATCCGTTACCAGTCGATGAAGAACACCATCTATCAGCTGTAATTTGTCTAGCTCCCTGAAATAGACTTTTAATACGGGAGAAGCATTGACGAAATCCTGCTTGGTTGGTCTGGTGTTGGTTTTAACCATATGGCGGACAGTCTTGATATTGGCGTCAGCATCTTGAAAGTCACACCATTCTTGACTTGTGATAGATATAGACTGGGAAAACTGAAGAATCATATCTGGATTTGTAAAACTATCAGGAATGGATGATTCCGATGCAGCGAGTGCTTCTATCCACCGAGTATTTACTTCTGCAGGGGTTCCGTTTATCTCGGCAGTTGACTTATGGTCGACTCTTGACATGTGACAAGTAATAGGAGTTCTTTTAGATTTAATGACACTAATACCATGACTATTGATAATACTATCAACAGCACAATTTGAGAGTTCCAAATTTGAGTCTTGGAGCAAAGGTTGAGCTCGGGATTCCAACCATGAAATATTTTTCAGGGTATTTTCATATTCTTGATCACTTTGAGGAGGGTTTTGAGGTCTTCTACTTAACCCATCTGCATCATTGTGATTAAGTCCGCGACGATACCTTAAATCAAAGTCATACACAGATAAAGTGGCAAGCCACCTGTAACCAGTAGCGTCCAATTTGGCTGTTGATAAAACATAGGTTAAGGGGTTATTGTCGGTTACTACAGTGAACTTTACGCCAAACAAATAATCGTGGAACTTGTCCGTCACTGCCCATTTTAAGGCAAGAAATTCTTTCTTGTGAGCTGGGTAGTTGAGTTCACTCTTGGAAAGTCCTCGGCTAGCATACCCTATCACACGGAGTTTACCATTCTGTTCTTGGTATAAACAGGCACCAATACCTATGTTACTTGCATCTGTATGTACAATGAATGGTGATGATAGGTCGGCGAAACCGAGCACAGGAGCTGTAGTAAGTCGATGAATAATTTCGTCAAAAGCATTCTTACAACTGTTGTCCCACTTATCCTCGATTGATGAATTCATAGATAGTATGGTCCTTCCTTTTAAATCCTTATCTTTCATCTTTCTTCGAGTCTTGGGGGGAAGATAACCGCTGGTTAATTTATTCAAGGGTTTTACAATATCAGAATAATTGTCTACAAATTGTCTAAAATACCCAGTAAAACCAAGGAAGCTCTTAAGATCTCTAAGTGTCTTCGGGTACGGCCAAGTTGTAAGTGCAGAGACTTTGTCTGGATCTGGCAAAACCCCTTCTTCAGATACTATGTGACCCAAATGTTTTACTGATTTATAGAAAAATGTGCACTTCTTTGGGTCAAGTTTAAGTCCAAAGGCACGAAGTCTATCTAAAGTTTTGTACAAACGTTCTTCTGTTGTTTGAAGATCGGGTCCGTGTACAATTATGTCATCTAAATACACAAGGAGTTCTTTAAAGTTCATATCGCCAACACACCTTTCCATGAGTCTTTGAAATGTTAAAGGACTATTAGTTAGGCCCTGACTCATACGTTCAAATTGAAACAAGCCAAATGGACAGACAAATGCAGTGAGATCCTTAGAATTCTCAGCCATAGGAATCTGATGAAATCCCATTTTCAAGTCCATGGTTACAAAATAACGAGAGCCATGCAGGGCAGAAAAAATGTCTGATATCTTAGGAATGGGGTAGGCATCTCGTATAGTTCTTAAATTGATCTTACGATAGTCCACACACAATCTAAGTTTAGAGTTTTTCTTGCGACACAATACAATTGGACTAGCGTATGGTGAATGCGAAGGTTTAATTATGTTTGCATCCAACAATGACTGGATGTGTTTCCTTGCCTCTTCGAAGTCTCTGGTTGGTATAGGTCGAGGTCTTTCCTTGATGGTGGGACCTGGCAATAATTTTATTTCATGTTCAACTGCATCAGTTTTTCCAACATCAAACTCATGTTGACAGAAAACATCTGAATATTGTATTAATGTATCAGTAATTCTTTCTCTGTCTTCTTTTGGAAAGTCAGGACAGAAGTTGAATTTGATTTTCTCATGTAGAGCATCATTGTCATTATCAATAGTTGACGTCTTTTCTGTTGAGCCAGTTTGGTGCAAATAACTGATAAGATTTTGTTGAACGGTCTCTATTGAAGATTCTTGATCTACTAAATACAGGGCTGCTTTAACTTGTCGAGGCCTCAATTTTATTGTTTGGTCACTAATATTTTGCACTAGGATCTTGACCCGTTTTATCATATGATGAGCATTACATGAAATGATGGAGTTAACTACTTTGATTCCTTCAGGGAGATCAAAGCTAGGGTCTTCTTGAATCATTAGAACATCTCTACTTAACAGAGCTTTGGAACGGCAAAAGCCTTTTAGTTCATAAAAATTGTCCTTTGGAATAGAGATGTTCATCCGATTTGTAATTTTGATTGGTCCGATCTTACCGTCGCTATTGTCGAAATTTACCTCTTCGTAAGCGTACTTCACTTCTGATCTTACTTTCAGTGAGTTTATGAAATGTTGGCCAAATTTCTCCTTGCAGAATTCCCTGAGCGACCGAAAAGTGTTAGTTCCGATTATTACTGGAACGTCCTTAGTATATCGAGTGTCTGGACAAACCAAGGCTAGAGTTGACGTTGGTGTACCTGTTCCCACGACATCCTCTGGGAGTTCAATGTTGATTCTGATATAACCGTCATAGTTGATTCTTTGTCCTCCGGCACCTTCAACGTGAAGACTTTCTGTAATTGGATTTAACGGAACAAAGTCAGATAGATTCTTGTCATAGAAGGCTCTGCTAACAGTCGTGACCTGTGAGCCACTATCTAAAAGGGAGGTACACTTAATACCATTAACATACCCTTCTGTCTCACAAGCAGGTCCTACTAAACTTTCGAACACGGAATTATTGTCCAATTCTTCTGAATTATGTTGAATATAGGCCAATACATCTTTGGAGCGAATAGTTTTTACACTTTTAGCAGAATTGTGTATCAGAAGTTTGATAAATCTGGTGTTGCCGTTACCTTCTAAACTTGCATCCTTGATGACTACACCATTCGGTAAAATGTTGCTCGGTCTGATTGACAAATTTTCTAAATTTGAATTGACTATACCACGAAGACTCACTTTCACGCCTGGGGTCAACTCTACACAGTGATTATTCAAAAGTCTAACTGGATTTTGTTTTAAAACGGTAAAGTTTATATCAGGACCTTTATTTGGTTGAGTTTCTGCTTGGTCCTCAGTAGAAACTCGATCTAGTTTAAAGATAGGCCGTTGAGTTTTTTGAACACTAAATCAGGGTTAGCTTGCTCTTTGCAATTGTATCGGAAATGTCCATTCTGCCCACAGTTATGGCAAAATTTGCGCTTTGGGCGAGGTTTGAATTCTGCGCCACTCGATCGAGGCTTGGCAGCTTCTGAACTTCTTGATTTCTCGGGATGGTAGTTAAAACTGGGCTGGGGTTTCGTCATTTTATCTATCTGTCGCTGCATGTTCTGCAGCATACACCTGATGTCATCATTATCACTGTCGCTAGGGTGAACTTGGGAATTGCACGTAGCCTTCGTGTCTCGCTTTGATGTTGCTATATTCGGGGTACGGGCGCCTAATGTTTGTTCAGTCTGTCTGACCTCTTTAATAAGGGAATGGACTTCTGGGGCATTCCCTGAAGAATATTTGATGTGGAGCATTTGTTTCAAGGTGTCGCTATTACAGGTTAATTTGAAATGGTTTAAAATCGTTTCTTTAATAAGATTGGCTGGTATGCCGTTACGCTCATGAGCTTGGTTTATTTTCACAATGAGACGTTGCAAATATGTTGAGCTATCTTCACTAGCCTCTCTCCTAGTCATGAAGAATTTCTGTAAAAGTTCAACACCCGTTGAAGTGGATCCATATAGTTCATTTATTTCGTTCCAAATGTTCCGAGGGGAGACATCACCAAGGGAGCGGATCAGATCTGACGCAGGTGGTAGTAAACTACTGAGGAGTTTCTGGCGTTTGTTTCTATCGCTAAAACTTTCATCCTCTAAAACTAATTCTGCCTGTCTTAGCCATTGCTCAACGTCGCTTTCCTTCCCCGAAAAGGGTTTTATTTTTATATGCGAATTGTCACTTTTGACGATATGTTCCACTTGTACATTTACTTTTTCAGAACTTAATGGAAGTTCGATCACTTTCTTACTTGGTGTAGCTGAAGTTGTAATTGTGGCTGTATCACTCTGTCCATCTTGTACATGTCTTTCTATTACTTCTATTCCAGGCTCCATCGTAGTAGTTTAATCTAAGTAGTGTGAGCAGACTATCCTGGCAAGCTCGCCATGTAACCCTCCCTCAAATACTCTTAAAGGTTGGAGTCGTTAGATTTCAGGTAGTCTGCGTGTACCACAAAATAGTAATTTACATGTACCTAAAAAGACAATACGAAATAAATGTATTTAAGTATTTATTTATATTTAATAAACATCTGCAATAAGATCGCTCAACATGGACGGAGTGATAAATTTCCCACAATGCAATTAGGGAAGCATTGTATAGTAATTATCATAAACAAATGACAAAAGATAATAACAAAGTACTAAGTTCAGTAACTTGACAATAGGAAATATCATATTGTATCAAAATGTTAACTTACAAGCTATTAGATAACAATGATAATAATAATCTAAGTTTACCATGGATTTCTATATTCACAACATGTTTGTATTTATTAATGGGCCCATAATGTTTATATTTATTATAAACATAAATTAATAACACAGGTACAAACAGTTGGCAAAAGTAATAATGTGACACAAGAGTGTAGATTTATTTGCATAGTCAGTTCTAAAATTGCTTAATTCTAACTAAGCAGTTGCTATCAAAAGTAAACATGATAAGCCTAACTAACTCTCAGAATAAACACATCTTGAAACTAGGTCACAACTGTCAAACTGAACTTTTCCTATTTAGGAGATAAACACTTCCTGTTACGTATTTAGAGGGGGTTTATTGTCCATTTAACCATGCTTGAATCATTAGAACACGAGACGCGATAGCGTCGAGTTGTTCTAATGGATAATTCAAGCATGGTTAAATGGACAATAAACCCCCTCTAAATACGTAACAGGAACGTGTTTATCGATATTGTAGCTCAAATATTTAGGGATTTTCTTAGGAACTATTTAGGAAACATTTTTACACCTATTTCAAAAAGCCGTTATTTGCCCACGTGCTTGCGTTCATTTTTCAAAATATTCTCAACACAGATTTAGGCCATCCTGGCTTTCCTTCAAATTTAAAATTCGGGATTCTCGAGTGTCTAGTAAATGAATTATGAAAGAAAATGTTATTCGGATATCGATATAATTTTTTTTTAACGTTTGAAGATTTTTTTAAAAGAACGGGAAATTAGTCTTACTGTGTCATTTTAAGAGACGGGTGTTAGCGTGATAGAAATAATTCCGGCCTGCTATCCGAGACTAAAAGAGGGGTAACTCTTGGCAACAAAGGTTTCTTCGCTTCGTGAGTTTCATGTAAGTTTCAGTCTTTATTATTTTATTTGCAGACTTTTATCACAACCCAACAGCTTGTTCGTGTTCAAACAATTGCATTTCGTACTTACATCTGCAAAAGTACCTTATAAAACTATGACAGTGGTGGCTAGCCTAAGATTTCAAGTGGTTGCTATGTATACTATTCTGACGTGTTGTCAACAAATGTCAATTTTGGCATGTTTAGATATTCAGCTGCTATTTTCGACCCCCTCATTGTATTTTTAAGCGGTTTCTTGTGACTAATGGCGTATTATTAGGTAGATCATGTTAGCCAGACTTTGATCAAACCGTGATTTAATAAAAAATCCACCTGATTAAGTAAAAATTGATTGGTGAGTGAAGCTATATCCTACCAAAAAAGAAAATAAATTTGTCCATACTGTGACAGCCTAGTTACGAATATATTTAGATACCTGAAAACGGTTTTAATTAATATATGGACTGATTTTCTACTGTTTTATGTATTGCAGAAATGTGTTTTCATAAAAGATGATGTTTGAAAATGGTGTGATAGTCATATGTGCAGAATTTCTTGAAGATATTTGCCAATAAAGATTTGAGTTGAGGAAGATCATGGAGCACAAAAATGAAAAAAAAGTACACTGGAATATTTATACGCAGTAATTCGCCTTGATAATTCAGAGGGGGTTTATTGTCCATTCGACCACACTTTTCGACCAATCAGAATCGAGGAAATTTCTAATTTGTGCTACAATTTATCATATCCTTACATAACACAAATAATTGACAATGCAATGTCATATTATTTGAAGCTAAATATCAGAATTAATACAAGAGTAAATATTTGAAAACAATTAAATGAATAAACCAGGATAGCAAAAGACATTTGGAAAGTGTAAACAACTATTGATCACGTGGTTCGATGCAACTTCCGTTCAACCGAAAACAGTTCGGAAACAAACCGGAATAGGTTTAGGCAGCATGGTTTGAACTTATCGTGCACAAAAGACAATTTACACAAATTCCTGACTAAAACAATCACTAAAACTATAATAAACATGATCCAGAATACTTAAATAATATCTTACCTAAAAAGACAATACGAAATAAATGTATTTAAGTATTTATTTATATTTAATAAACATCTGCAATAAGATCGCTCAACATGGACGGAGTGATAAATTTCCCACAATGCAATTAGGGAAGGGTAAAACAATGGCTTGGATCTTTAATGACCTTGACATTAATTAGGTTTATCTAAAACATGGCATTGGAGAAATCATTACAGATGCCTGATTTGCGAATATTAATAGTTTCCGGATACAATAATTAAAATAGTAGACATTGATAATTATTAGTAGGGTCTTAAATAATGCTCCTAATAGAATATTAGAGATGGCTACATGAACAATATAACACCTAACTGTTTTGAAATTTTATATCGATTTGGATTTTATGTCTTGTTTTTTACAGAGTCTTTTTAACCAACCGGTTACATCACATAACAGGCTATCAACAACCAGATACAACTTGTCATACACAGGCCTATAGAGGTTAGCTATATATATGTATGTACTATATACACAGACTTATACAGATTAGCTATAATCGTATACAGGCGTATGGTGGTCATCTATATACATGTATATCATTCAAAGGCCTATTAGGGTTAGCTATATATCACACATAGGCCTATAAAGTTTAGCTATATATCATAGGCCTATAGAGGTTAGCTATATTGTACACAATCTCATTTAGCTAATAATCAAATATGGCTTAGGCCTACAGTTGGGAAAATCATTTTTATATTTTTTGAAAATGCCTCATTAAAGAGTTTATTAGTATTTACATGTACTGGTAAAATAATAAATTATGTATTTATCATAATAAGTCTGAATTATGTATTAACAGTTGATGCCAGCGTACCTTTCCCTGAACGAGCAGCAAGACAATTGACAAGATCTAAATACATTGGTCGACCAAGTACAGTTAGCATCAATCAATATAGAGACCAGTATGTAAGTATGAATTAAAGCTCCCCACCCCATGATTATATATCATCATAGGCCTTCTCAGCTTTTGGTGTTATTTAACTGTTTTAATGTGATGGTCTTCATATCACCATTGACTGACTATATAGTGTCACTACACACCCATTTGAATTTAAGAAAGGTTTATCCAAGAGCAAATTAAGGAGACTGATAGTGATAGTCATTGAAAATGTAATACATTGTAAACATCATCTAGCAACCAAACTATGGGCCGGGTATTGAAACGGTTTTATAATGCTTTGAACAGTTGTTTAGGTAAAGAATAAAGAACTAAAATACCATTCCACCACCTTTATTCACTGAAATATATCAGGAATTTCTCCTTTATACATGTCTATAATTCCACTGTTGCACTGCCAGGACTTCCATACTGTAGGCAAAGCTATTATGACAACTTGACAAGCATCTGATACTCTGACATGATATTGTTTTACAGCATTTAAAAGACTTTATGGAACCTACTCCTGCACAGGCTACTGAAGCCTGGTTAAACTGGGCTGGTAAAGACGGTGAGTTACTTATCTTGTTAGTGTCTATGTAATAACTATTCTGTACTTTGACTATTTTAAGACTATGGGGGCTACAGTGTCTCAGTGTTGTTTAGCTAACCTAGAAGTCCAGAGTTCAATCATGGTGTTGGTCAAGGAAGTTCATCTGGATTTTCCAGCTTAATTCTCCCTTTTCACTGGTGCAGGACAGTGTACAGTCATTCAGATGGGACAAAAAACTGAGGTCCTGTTTACACATTTGCACACACTTAAAAGATCCCCTGGCAGTTGGAATTCGGTGTAAGAATAGGCCAAAATCTCTATCATAGGACACTATATAGCGTAAGCCAGTTTTCATTAACCCAGTTGGTGCAGAACAGTAAGAGGTTAATCCCCATTTTATTTCATTTTGAGGATTATAAATGAATGAACAATATATAGTTGTTTTATTTTATAGAAAAAGAACATGCTTTATCATTATTAGAGGATCAGAGAAATCAATTTGGTAATAATGGCACGGTAAGTATTTATATAATTTAGTAATAATGGCACAATAGGAAGTATTTATATGATTTGGTAATAATAGCATTTCAATATACATGTAGTTTGGTAGTAATGGCATGAGAAGTAATTATATAATTCATATTCCGGTGTTTGGGTGGGTGCTAAAAATTCTAGTGCTTCAATGTCTTTAAATTTTATACTTTTTACCAGCCATGTCTAATAACTTAGCTGTTTTAATCATTCAATAGACCATGAATGTTCTGGTCATTTTACTTCTGGGAGCTGTGGTGACTTAGTGGGAGGGATGTTGGCACACTAACCTGAAGGTTTCTTGTTCGATCATGGTGATGTTTTTGCAAGGTTCCCCATTGTCATCGTTGTATGTATAGTTGTTTGGATAGGCAAAAAATCAAGCTACTTTGTACACATTGGCATTCATGGAAAAGAACCTTTGGTAGTAGTTCGATACATGATCATATGAGTAGACTGTAGTGCTCCTTTTCAGTTAAGATTTCCCTCAAAGCAGTCTGAACCGAACAGCAGGATGTTAAACCCCATTTTATTTTACTTCTGGGGGTTTGGATGGCCGAATGGTTAGCGTGCACGCGCTTGTCAATATCATAGGGCCTGTCATTGAGTCAACTGGCGTGGTTTCAAATCCCCGGTTGTACGTGGCAAGAAGGGTCGCCTGTCCAACCTCATGGGTTTTCTCAGGGTACTTGGGTTTCCTCCCACTGCTAAAGACCCCTAAGTGCAAGCAAATTATTGAAATAAAATTAAACCATATGTTAGTCCCAAAATGACCTAGTTTGTGTCGGCTGGATGTTAAACCCCATTTCTCTCTCTCTCTCTCTCATTTTACTTCTTGTTTTTATAAGTACCAGGTATAGGTAATTTAACGCCCCATTCCTCCATTGAATATCATATTAAAGGGACACTGTGGGGATTAAATAATGAGTTGACAGTTTTAATGATTGGATAAAGAGTTGACAGTTCTTGCTATAATAGTTAAAAAAAAATAGATAAAGTAAAGAGAGAATACACTGAAAATTTCAGTGAAATTGCTTCCCTCTGAACCGAGATATTAGTGAGCCTCGAACATCATTGCTAAAGTGGTTATAAGAAAAGTCTTGATTATCAATTTTGACGTTAAATCATGTATCACAAAATGTATTTTAATGCAGTAAATATCGCAGGCTAGCGTTAGCATCAAGAGTTGATTATATGGTCTGGATAAGTTAAATAATGTCTAATTAATAATTTATATAACATTTCAGGCCTAAAGAAAGACCTGCAATAGGCAGTTTTTGATGTTTAAGTAATTTAACATTTAGTATCAACCATGTTGTATAATATTTGTATGTTTGATATATATTTCAGTATGGAGACCCATCAAGAGCAAAATCAGCCATCCCATCTACATATAGATGGATGAAATATTCTGGTCCTTACGGTTAGTGTATATAAATATACTCCTTCATCTCCAGACTATATTTCCCATAAAGCGATAATTGCATATTCTCTAAGAAACTCAAAACATAATTATTTCTATATCTATTACTTATTAATAGGTTGTTAATAACTCCTATACAAAAAAACATTCACATAAGATATTTGAAAACAGTTTTACTTGCCAACGGTATTTGGAAATTGTATCATTTCTTTTCACTGGAAAAATAAGTCTACACAATGGAAGAGGGAGTTGTCTCGATTGTCAAGATACACGGTTCAACAGATAAGAATAACTGTGTCTGATTAAGTAGGACTTTTCAAAAATGAAAAATTGGATTTAAAAAGTATATGATTTAGGATTATTTTCTTTTAAAAAAGTAGGACTACGTGTATAGATGTCATATAATTTAAGGCTTTATTTTAACATATTTAAAGTTCCAATAGCATATTTTTTTGTTAAATTTTTAAAAGATGGCCGTCCATGGAGAGGAATGGGAAAACAAGGGAGGTAATTGAGTTACTATTTCCTCAATCAGCCTGTGTCCGCCATTTTAACGCTTGTGAAATTTTGCCCATGATCGTAAAATAGTGAGTTGACAACCTTTTGAGCAAAAGACATAGAAATAATTATGTTTTGACTTTCTTAGAAAATATGAAATTGGAACTTTAAACATATCACTTAAAAACAATTATTGCTTTTAGTCATTAGGGGTTGAGATAATAGAAGGTAAACCATTAACACAGTATATTCGACTATATTACCACAAACATTTGCCACAGCAGCGACTGTCTCTCTCTAACCACGCCTCAAACTTTTTTTTTTTTTTCAGAACACAGTAAATTATATGGGAGTGATCATCAACCAAATTATCCACCTGTCACCAACACTCTGCCCTATTCTATGGACATACTCGGTTTACGACGAAGTATTTTACATCCTCCTAAACAACCAAAGTTACGATTTCATTCTGCCAGGGGAGACTACTCTATACATCCTGATTGGCCACCTAGTATACCCCATCACTGTGTGCCCTAAACAACTTTTTGTATTGTGAATTGTTTCAATTGCATTTAGTAATTAAACTCAAAATATACAGGTCACAATTGTATGGAATATAATTACTGTTAATTATTACTCAACGATGCTTCTACTAGTAATTCTCTAGTCTTTATCATTGTGTCTTTAGTAAGTATAGTAAATATGGGGACTCAGTAATTATAAACGGTAAATGTAGACCTATTCTATAGAATTGTTCTGTGAATTATAGATTATCTAATGATCTGTAAAATAGATTTGTATATTAAGAAAGTAAGTTAGCCTACTCCAAAATCGGGTGTTGACCATCAAGAGAACAAAATTATACCTTTCTCCTGTTGGCTCAATCTAATTAAAATATAGATCTATATTTCGTTTCGTTTTTTATACTTTCGATAGCCTACACTCATGTAGATCTAACAAGTTATAGTGGGGGTTCATGTTCTATGACGTCAGATATCAAGCACGGCACATTTGACCTGATGACCCGATAACGTCAGTCATTCAATTAACCAATTAGCGACTGCCATGCTTTTTAAAATCTACTTTTGTTTTGTTTTGAAATCTATCCGCTGGTAATATCTAGTTCCACGCATGAAAAGGTCAAACGGTCGATTCGACAGACCATTTGATTGGCTGACCCCTCATTTCAGGCAGAACACAAGATAAATAACAAGTCCTCCAGATCCAAGAGTAGTGAAGACAAGTAAAAACGAAATTTTGAACTATAAAAAACGAAACGAAATTGGATCTGTGTTTTAATCAGATTGCTGTTGGCTTTAAAAAATTACTTTAAATGTGAAAGTTGTTGTGTAAGATGAGTGAATATTCAATGCCAAATAGACTTATATCTCTGTATTCTCCTGTGGGGTATGTTTAACCTCGTTCATCGAGTCACTTATTACAAATGGCACACAAACACATTCCTGATCTTTGTGTACCAATTTTCATTTTGTCTTAAATATTGAATATCAGAATATTGGATATCATTTCACAATAAGATAGCATAAATGTTGATTTTAAATGGACTAGTAAGTCTTGTTTCGCTATGTCGAATACTGTGGAGGTAAAGACATGTCTCCTTTAAAAAAAAAACAAGACCTGACTGATTTACTTATTAAATAGCTGCTGGTTTCCATGGAAACAAATAGGTTGTATAAGACTTATATTTCTGTGAATTCACATGCAATCTAATTTGACCATACCTGATATGACTGTAGTGCATTGATGGGGAAGCAGGCCATTGTTACACAAAGGAGAGAAAAATCTATCAAAACTCTCTCATTATAAATTAACCATTTTCAGTCAGTCTTTTTATGTTAAGAGTGTGAACAAGAGTTATAAATGTGATTTAGCATGCAGTCCACACACACTAGATAATTTCGGACTAACATAATTATGGTTTAATTTCATTTCGATCTTCGCTTGCACTGACGCATCTTTAGCAGTGGGAGGAAACTGGAGAACCCAGAGTTTGGACGGAAGACCCCGACACGCCACTTGATTGAATGACAGACCTTATGATTTCACTAGAACCTCCCCCCCTCCAATTACAACATGTCAAAATTGTCTTATGAAATTAACAATTTTCAGTCAGTATGTTAATATTAAGAGTGTAAGTGAAATTTGTATTGTTAGAGAAGATCAGAAATATGTCATTAACTAATTAATATATATATATATATACGTATAGTAGCCCTATGTTTTTGCCAAGAATAAAAAAAATAATACATCATTAAGGATTTTTGAATTATAATGTTAAAGTTATTATGTTTATGGTAAAATGACACCATAATTGTCGCAGTTCCTGAAAATGGTGATCTCCCAAAACTATTCACAAAAACTTCCATTTAATGACTTTAATGTTGTCTGCTTATAATGTGCCTTGAAGACACTGAACGACTGAACATTTAAAAAAATGAATGGAAATCCAATATAATGATTAAGTATATATTGTGAGTATCAGTCACATATATTTATTTTGAACTGTCGTATCAAAGGAGGACTGTGTTAGAATATAATGTGTTTACCATTGTTGGTGTTGAGAATGTTTGCAAGGTGGTGTTCACTATGGTCCTTTCACACGAGCAATTTTGTTAAAATTCTGGTGCAGAAACGATTAAGACTGACATCTTCTGTCCTGTCACTATTTAAAGATAGGCTGGCACTGCCAGGCAGGATACGCCCACATTTTCGAGAGATGGAGAGAGAGCAGCCATTTAGTTGGTCAGTTCCAGTCTGATATTAATGAAATTCGAAACCGACAATGATTATGGTGTGACGGTACACAACCTAGAAATGTGACTTTTCATCAAAATCGGATAAGAATTGTGACCTGTAGAGAGTCCACAACCATGATATACCATATTTTTACACTATTCGCGTACAAATGGAGACCATTTCGTCCGGCAATTTTGGTACGATTTTCACGAAATTAGAACTCAACCTTCCTCATCAAAATCAATTAAATTGTGACCTATACAGGGTCCACAACCATGATATATCATTTTTTTAACAGTATTCGCGTACAAACGGCGGCCATTTTGTCCGTCAATTTTGGTCCGATTTTCCCGAAATTCAAACTCAACCTTCCTTACAGTGTAACGGTGATATAATCAAACGTTTTTTTAAATTGGATAATAATTGTGACCTCCAGAGGGACCACAAGCTAAAGAAAGGGGGATTTTGCCTATAACCAGGGGCCATAATTCAGGAAGTTACGATCCGATATGCGCAAATATCAAAAAGAACCAAGATCTTTGGGTTATAACCATGAATTTCAAGTTTCATCAAAATCGAATTAAAATTGTGACCGTTACAGGGTCCACAACCTTGATATACCATTTTTAACAGTATTCGCGTACAAACGGCGGCCATTTTGTATGGCAATTTTGGTCTGATTTTCCCGAAATTCAAACTCAACCTTCCTTACGGTGTAACGGTAAAATAATCAAACGTTTTTTTAAATCGGATAATAATTGTGACCTCCAAGCTAAAAAAAGGCGATTTTGCGTATAATCAGGGGCCATAATTCAGGAAGTTACGATCCGATATGCGCAAATATCGAAAGGAAGCAAGATCTTTGGTTATAACCATGAATTTCAAGTTTCATCAAAATCAAATCAAAATTGTGACCTCCACAGGGTCCACAACCTTGATATACCATTTTTTAACAGTATTCGCGTACAAACGGCGGCCATTTTGTATGGCAATTTTCGTCCGATTTTCCCGAAATTCGAACTCAACCTTCCTTAGGGTCTTACGGTGATATATTCAAACGGTTTTTTAAATCGAATAATAATTGTGACCTCCAAGCTAAAAAAAAGGCGATTTTGCGTATAATCAGGGGCCATAATTCAGGAAGTTACGATCCGATATGCGCAAATATCGAAAGGAAGCAAGATCTTTGGGTTATAACCATGAATTTCAAGTTTCATCAAAATTGAATCAAAATTGTGACCTCCACAGGGTCCACAACCTTGATATACCATCTTTTAACAGTATTCGCGTACAAACGGCGGCCATTTTGTATGGCAATTTTCGTCCGATTTTCCCGAAATTCGAACTCAACCTTCCTTAGGGTGTAACGGTGATATAATCAAACGGTTTTTTAAATCGAATAATAATTGTGACCTCCAGAGGAACCACAAGCTAAAAAGGGTGATTTTTCGGACAATCAGGGGCCATAATTCAGGAAATTACATTCCGATAGCCGCAAATATCGAAAGGAACCAAGATCTTTGGGTTACAAACATGCATGTCAAGTTTCATCAAAATCGGTTCAAAATTGTGACCTCTATAGGGTCCACAAGGTAAAAACGTGATTTTTCGTACAATCAGGGGCCATAATCCATGAAGTTTTCATCCGATACATGCCAATATCGAAAGGAACCGAGATCTTTTGGGGATAAACCTATATTTCAAGTTTCGTCAAAATCGGATAAGAATTGTGACCTGTAGAGAGTCCACAAACAAATTGTGGACGGACGGACGTCCGGACGGACAGGGGCGACGACATAATACGTCCACATGAAAATGTGGGCGTATAAAAACCATCAGATACCATTGAACACAAAGACTTGTTTAGTGCATTTTGAATCTCTTCCCTAAACTTGCCGAAGGCTTGAAAAGATATATTAAGGTAATACATTTTAAAGAGCAGAGCCCTCAAAAATGTAAGGACAGTTGGGGCACTTGCTCTCATATTCCCATCATTTTGGGTGAGACTTGTAACAAGATCGTATCAATTTCATGGAACGGTAAATTACATTCATTGACTTAAGAAATGAGATTTAACTTTCAGTCAACACAAAAAAGGTTATTTCGGGACTAACAATATGATGGGGGGGGGATATAAAAGTCATACATTGGAGCTTTTTGCAATTCGTAGCATCTGATTAACTAGATTGGTTGTTGAACGTATTAATTTTGAAAATGTACACCCCTTCACTCCAGCTAAAGTATTGTGAGTCACTCTACTTATGTGAATCTACAGGTTAAGTTTGCCTCCACTCCGAAGTTTGTTTCAGAAATAACACAGTAGTACAGCATCAATATATAATATTTTATTTTTAGATATTTTATCTAAAGAAGAAGTTTGTTTCAGAAATAACACAGCAGTACATGTACAGTATAAAATATATATTTTATTTTTAGATATTTTATTTAAAGAAGATAGAAATGATATCGAAAAACTTGGTATTTACAATGAATTATATAGTCAGTCTTTAGCACTACAAAAGATCATATTTAGCATTTACCAAAGCAGGTAGAAAAGATAGGCTGGCACTGCCAGGCAGGATACGCCCACATTTTTGGGAGATGGATAGAGAACGAGCAATACCGAAAGTGATTTTTCCTACATCATTAAGTCCTGTATTTCATACTGTATTGGGAGCAGCCATTTTGTTGGTCAGTTCCAGTCTGATATTCATGAAATTCGAAGGCGACACAACGTAGAAATGTTACTTTTCGTCAAAATCGGATAAGAATTGTGACCTGTAGAGAGTCCACAACCATGATATACCATATTTTTACACTATACGCGTACAAACGGTGACCATTTCGTCCGGCAATTTTGGTACGATTTTCACGAAATTCGAACTCAACCTTCCTTACGGAGCAACAGTAATATAATTAGAGTTTTTTTTTAAATCAGATAATAATCGTTCGAGAGATAGACAGAGAACAAGCAATACCGAAAGTGATTTTTCCAACAATCAAAGGCCATAATTCATTAAGTTACAATTTGATATGCACAAATATCAAAAAGAATAAGGATCTTTAGGTTATAAACAAGCATTTCAGGTTTCATCAAAATCGAATTAAAATTGTCACCTCAACAGGGTCCACAACTTTGATATACCATATTTTTACACTGTTCGCGTACAAACGGCGGCCATTTTTTCTGGCAATTATAGTCCGATTTTCTCGAAATTCGAACTGAACCTTCTGTAGGGTGTAAGGGTGATAGAGTCAAATGTTTTTTTAAATTGGATAATAATTGTGACCTCCAGAGGGACCATAGTCGATTTTTCGGACAATCAGGGGCCATAATTCAGGAAGTTATGATCTGATATGCGCAAATAACGAAAGGAACCAAGATCTTTGGGTTATAACCATGCATTTCAAGTTTCATCAAAATCGAATTAAAATTGTGACCTCTACAGGGTCCACAACCATGATATACAATTTTTTAACAGTATTCGCGTACAAACGGCGGCCATTTTGTATGGCAATTTTTGTCCGATTTTCCCGAAATTCGAACTCAACCTTCCTTACGGTGTAACGGTAATATTATCAACCGTTTTATTAAATCGGATAATAATTGTGACCACCAGAGGGACCACAAGCTAAAATAAGGCGATTTTGCGTATAATCAGGGGCCATAATTCAGGAAGTTACGTTCCAATATGCGCAAATATCGAAAGGAACCAAGATCTTTGGGTTATAACCATGAATTTCAAGTTTCATCAAAATCGATTTAAAAATGTGACTTTTACAAGGTCCACAACACATGATATACAATTTTTTAACAGTATTCGCGTTCAAACGGCGGCCATTTTGTATGGCAATTTTCGTCCGATTTTTCCCGAAATCCGAACTCAACCTTCCTTAGGGTGTAACGGTGATATAATCAAACGTTTTTTTAAATCGGATAATAATTGTGACCTCCAGAGCGACCACAAGCTAAAAAGGGTGTTTTTGCGGACAATCAGGGGCCATAATTCAGGAAATTACATTCCGATAGGTGCAAATATCGAAAGGAACCAAGATCTTTGGTTTATAAACATGCATGTCAAGTTTCATCAAAATCGGTTCAAAATTGTGACCTCTATAGGGTCCACAAGCTAAAAACGTGACTTTTCGTACAATCAGGGGCCATAATCCATGAAGTTTTCATCCGATACATGCCAATATCGAAAGGAACCGAGATCTTTTGGGGATAAACCTATATTTCAAGTTTCGTCAAAATCGGATAAGAATTGTGACCTGTAGAGAGTCCACAAACAAATTGTGGACGGACGGACGGACGGACGGACGGACGTCCGGACGGACAGGGGCGACGACAATATACATGTACGTCCACATAAAAATGTGGGCGTATAAAAATCACATACCATTTGATAGCATTTACCTGTACAGAAAATAACATAACGCTAACGCTACAATATACGTCCACATTCCTACTTTGATTGATATGGTACTTTGTCAAGAAGGCTAGGCGTTTGGTTTGTTTAGCGTTGAGGGTCGTGCACCAACATTAATAGTTGCCGTCCTTAGAGTATAAGGAATAACTATACCAAGATAATCCATTCAGAATTGTGCCTTCCGAACACTAAAGGCAAAAAGTGGGCGTGGCTCTGCCCCTGGGGGTCGGGACATTCATCAAAATCAATAGTGGACGCCCTCAGGCTATAAGGAATACATAAACCAAATGGGTGTTGCTGTCCCATGGGGGTCGGGCATGCACCCAAAACAAAAGGGGTCATCCTTAGGGTATAAGGAATAAGTATTTTAAGTTTCAAGATGACCGATTAAGAATTGTGGCCTGTAGGCGACACACAAAAAGAAAATGGGCGTGACTCTGCCCCTGGGGGTTGGGCATGCACCCCAAATGATAGAAATGTTCCTTAGGGTACAAAGCATAATCATTCAAAGTTTCAAGATGATACGTTAAGATATGTGGCTTGTAGACAAATAAATACAAGGAATGGGCGTGGCTTTGCCATTGGGGGTCAGGCATGCACCAAAAAACAATACGGATCATCCTTAGGGTAAGTATACAAAGTTTTAAGAAAATACAGTTAGAATTGCAGCTTCTAGGCAACACAGAGACACACAAAAAGAAAATGGGCGTGGCTCTGCCCCTGGGGGGTTGGGCATGCACCCCAAACGATAGGGATCATCCTTAGAGTATAAAGAGTAAGTATACAAAGTTTTAAAGAAAATCCAATAAGAATTGCGGCCTGTAGGCGACACAAAGACACACGATAAGAAAATGGGTGTGGCTCTGCCCCAGGGGGTTGGGCATGCACCCCAAATGATAGGGATGTTCCTTAGGGTACAAAGAATGTGTATGCTAAGTTTCAAAATTATAAGTTAAGAAATGTGGCCTGTAGACGACAAACAAATACATACTAGAAATGGGCGTGGCTCTGTCCCTGGGGGTCGGGCATGCACCAAAAACAATAGAGATCTTCCTTAGGGTATAAGGAATACGTATACCAAGTTTGAAGAAAATCCAGTAAGAATTGCGCCCTGTAGGCGACACAAAGACACACGAAAAGAAAATGGGCGTGGCTCTGCCCCTGGGGGTGGGGCATACACCACAAATGATAGGGATGTTCCTTAGGGTACAAAGAATGTGTATGCTAAGTTTCAAAATTATAAGTTAAGAAATGTGGCCTGTAGACGACAAACAAACAAATACTAGAAATGGGCGTGGCTCGGCCCCTGGGGGTCGACCATGCCCCAAAAACAATAGGGATCTTCCTTAGGATATAAGGAATAAGTATACCAAGTTTGAAGAAAATCCATGAAGAATTGCGGCCTGTAGGCGAACCACAGACACACACACACACACACACACACACACACACACACACACACAGACAGGGGCGACGGCATAATACGTTCACATTATGAATGTGGACGTATAAAAATAGATAGGATTTACCAGTAAATCATATATACAGTGTCAGTGTTTACTAATACAGAAAATAATATAGACAGGATCTACCAGTATGGTAAATCATATAGACAGTATTATATATAATACCAGTATACAAAATCATATAGACAGCATTTAATATGAACCATACAGGGACGTATGAATGTTGGACTTGCTTGTACAAACAAAAACCAGAATATTTGTTCTAATAAACATTTAATAATTAATAATATGAACAGTTTATATGTAATCAGCATGTACATCTCGTTGTAAATTCATGGACCGTATATCTAAACATTATTTATCTATTTTATACTATACTAAATCTTCTGGGCATCCAAACGATCCTGATAAAACGTTCTTGTACAACTCAAATGAAATGAACAAGCCAACAGTGAGGCTGATGCCCCCCGCTGAAATCCCAAAATAAATAGATGACACATATTAATTAATCGCACATTTATTTTTTTCAAAAGTATGGAGCAATCAAAATATAAACTAAGATTCATCAATCTCTATCAAATAGAATCTAGAATCAAGATTATCTTGTCCCAAAGCATCGACCAATAAAATTAGCCCTGGTTAGATTCAGCTTGAACTGTTCATCATTTAACTCAGTCAAGACATTCACCTAATGAACATCTACATCAAGTTTAAACATTCTACCTCAATTAAAAGAGTTGTCATGTTCCAAAGTCTTGATCATCAAATTGCTTATCACTCCTTAGCTTAAGCAGAAAATTCTCACTATCAAACTTATAGTCAAGGTAATGATGTAATGAAATGTTTATTATCGACCTAGTCATGGTATTGCATGATGTAATGAAACGATACAGCCAGTTTCATCACCCTCACTTATTTAGAACTAAAGTTATTGGGTCCAAAAGCATCAAACAATCAAATTGCCTATCTCTGCTTACCCTAAGTGGAAAATGCTCATCTTCGAACTCCATTAAGGGATTGACCTAATAAGCATATACACCAAGTTTGAACATTTTAACTCAATTAGAAGGTGAGTTATTGTGTTCCAAAGTTTCTGCCTATCAAATTGCGTATCGCTCTGCTTACCCTGAGCAGAAAATGCTCATTATCGTACTTAGTCAAGGTATTGATATAATGAAACTATACACCAAGTTTCATAACTCTCACTTAATTAGAACTAAAGTTATCGTGTCCCAAAACATCAACCAATCAATTGCTTATCTCTGCTTACCCTAAGCGGAAAATGCTCATCTTTGAACTCCATCAAGGTATCAATTTAACAAACACCTTCACCAAGTTTGAACATTCTAGCTCAATTAGGAGGAGAGTTATTGTATCCCAAAGAGTGGGACGGACAGACAATAAAATGAAATGGAGTCCTAATTTTTATAAATAACTTGGTTAAAAAGGACAGTCATATGTACAGTGTGCTATGAGGGCAGTTTTGCCAGGGCAGCTGTGCTACAGCCTTCTATTTCAATTTCCAACTGCCAGAGGATATTTAACAAGGCTGCCAATGGTATTTTGGGAATCCTGCACTAAAACCAACATTGGTCTTGCCTTACTCACACTACATATAATTGACAAAAAGCTATGGATATTACTCAAAATAAATACATTTTTATTTTATAGACTGAATCAAGTATTAATGTGACTTTGATAATACAAACAAGGGCAGTAACTCTAGGGGTAATTGTAAGAATATTGCTTAAAGGGACAATAACACTCTTGCTGGCTTGGTAGCTCCAGAAAATAAATAATACCCTTATTCTAAGTACTAAATGTTTAAGTGTCCTACCTGTTGTGTAAATTATCCATTACAACTTATTTTACTTGTCCAGAGGGTTCAAAAATATTTTAAAATCCAAGTCATTTAAATACACATTCATTTAAAATGTCCAGAAATAAAATAGCCTGATTTAAAACAATGCTCAAATAAAGTTAAATCAAGTTTAGCAACCTACTTTTCAGCAGTGACTGGGGTAATGAAGACCAGTTTACCATACAGTGTGCTATGCAACAGTCAAGGGTTCATTTCTGTGAACGCCAACGTGTACTAAGCATCTCCACTTCATGTGCCAACCAAATAAATAGATACTGTCCTGCACCACCGACATGTGGAAACCACACTGGAAAATCCAGTGAAAATTCCTTGGCCAATACTAAGAGCAAACCCCAAGAACTTCTCATTTGTGACTCAACTTGACTTTTTAAAGGGACAATAACATTCTTGCTGGCTTGGTAGCTCCAGAAAATAAATAATATCCTTATTCTGAATACTAGATGTTTAAATATCTTACCTGTTGTGTAAATTATCCATTACAACCTATTTTACTTGTCCAGAGGGTTCGAAAATATTTTAAAATCCAAGTCACATTTGAAAAGGTTTACGTTAGACTTTTAAAATCAATTGGTTGAATTTTTCCAATTTTTTAAATTAGGTGTGTTAAGATGAAATTTATATCATCATTTAATTGGAATATTCTAAAATAATACGATTTGTTGACCAGAATGAAGATTGGGACATATTTTTCAGTTACAACAAGAGTGGTATTGGGGCTTTAAGATTAATAATATTACCAGAACACATTCCCTTATTTCATTATATTATTTAAATTGGGTTTCAAATTTTATTTTTCCAATTCATAAAATAAATATCAAACTCTCGGATTAAAATAACATGATCTTATTAATGAACTATTGTTAAACAAATTAATAAATAAAATACCAGGAATGAAGTGGTTTATATACATAATATTCTTTAATAAACAAATTAATATATAAAATACTAGGAATGAAGTGGTTAATATACATAATATTCTTTGGTTAACCATCATAAGGCGATACAGGATTATTTTTGGTTCAAGATTTGGGTGTGTGTATGCTTCATTATCAGCCCACCCCCACCTTTATAAAGATGCATAATTAAGATTTAGATATTGAGCTGTTAGTTCTTGCTACAATAGTTCAAAAATCGAAAACAAAAAAATTCAGTCAAATTATTGTTAAAGTTACAAGTGTTGAAGCAAAAAAAACCCCACTGCAATAGACTGATTTATCTCTTGCATAATGCATCTTTAAAATTTAGTTTTAAGTACAGAGCTACAGTAAGTACTGGTATCAATGGCCTTAAAGCATTTTTACTAACTCTGTATTTAACTTTAATTCTAGCATTTAATTCAAATCTAGCATGTGATAAAACTCTGTATTTAACTTTAATTCTAGCATGTTGGTTCTTATTTCTGATGAATTCTATATTTATTCTGGCTATTATTACAAACTAACAACAGTCGTATCAGATTAATGAGGAAAATCTATATTGTAATGACTAGAATGATATATACAAACAGAGTACAGAGATAGAGAGAAATGGGGTTTAACATCCACTTGATACAAACTAGGTTATTTTGAGACTAATATATGATATGGTTCAATTTTATTTCAATAATTTGTTTTTGCATAGGCGTCTTTATAGCAGTGGGAGAAAACCGGAGATAGGGGCACCTGCAAAACCTCCTGGATTTAATTCAGGTAGTCCAGTTTACTCCCACAGGAAAGAGATTTGCACATGCGCTAAGATAATATAAAATCAAAACACACAATATCAATGTGATATCACCTTCAGTGGAAGCAGACGTTAAGCACTAAGAACAACAACTGGGGGACACAGAGAAAACACACAAGCGTCCCTTTTGTTCAAACTTAGTATAACACATGACACATTTATATGGAATACAAGTTACTTAAAGGATTTATTTCAGCAACACTACGACGAGGGTTCTCCCATCTTTATCAAGCAAATTGTGTCATGTGTTATCCTCATCCAGTTAAAAAACTCAAACTTAGTATACCAGATATATATATACAAATCTAAATACATGTAGTAGTTATAGGTGAAGATTAAAATATTTCTATATTTGATCATAAATGAATATTATAACATTTCTATATGTTTTCATAAAGGAGTATTATAACATTTTACAACAGACATTTCTATATCTGACAATAGGTGAATATTATGTACATAATATATATATCTCTTTAAATAAAACAATTTTATATCTGCAGATATTTGGGTGAACAATCAACCTCTCTGTTCGTAGCATATTCATACAAACACATTATCTGCTTTAAAAATTTCTATAAAATATCTCTATAAATATTTATAAAAACATATAAAATATTTAAATTTTCCTCTAGCTAACTTATTCTATTTTAAAATATTTTGTTATTCAATTCAAACTTCAATGGCAAAAACCAGCGTCTTATTAAAGTAGCTGATCATTATTCAGATTTTTCTTACACTGTAACTAAATTTCCACAGCTTAATCCATGCTAAAATATACTCAAAATAGATTATTTAAGATTTAATTAAGAGAAAAATGATCAAAATATCAACAGCAGATAATCTCTCAGCTTAGATTCAATAAGATTAAAAACAGGCCCATCAAAAGATTCCAGAGCAAATTATATGGAGATATGAAATGAGGTATATCGTCCTACTGTTTTGCTCCTACTGAACTAATGAAGACAGGCCTACTCTTATCATATCAAATCTCAACTGTCAAGGGATCTTTTATATGCATGCCAATGTATACATAGGAACTCTTTTTTTGTTGTACGAACGACCAGACAGTTGTCCTTGTCAGGCCCCCGTCCTGCGCTACTACCAAGGGGAAAACCCAGTTGGAAAATCCTGATGATCTTTCTCGACCTACACCGGGAGCTAACCTGTGACTTTCAGGCTACCAAACCGACGACCTTCAGGTTGACAAGCCATGCATTGACTATACCCTATATAATATATAATTAGAGAATTCCAAATGTTGACAATACATCTGATCTTTGATAATTCTTTTGAATCATTATCAGACCTATATTCCCTTTAGAGATTCAACCTTTATAACATAGTTTGCAAGGTATTAGAAATCAAATGACGATCAGCAACTATAACAATATATCATTTAATAATTCTCTATAACAAATAACTGTATATTATTTTAACTTTATCACCAGGTTTATAAATACTCTCATAAATAAATTTTAATACTTAAAGATGCATTATGTAAGATTTAGATAAAGAGCTGACAGCTCTCACTGTAATAGTATAAAACTTGATAATTGAAAATTGAAAACTACATTCAAATAACTTTATTCTGATTTCTTTGAAAATTTGACATAGATTGTTTATTATACAGTAGAATCTGCATTAAGCAGCCACCCATGGGAATTTTTACGATGGGCCGCTTAACAGGAGTGACCTCTTAATAAAATCTTGTGGTTTTTTGTGCTGACATCAATTAGTATTACGCTTGGGTACACTTGCATCGGTAAATTTGGCTGTCGCTGAATCTCGGACATAACTTTCGTAAACTTGTCATTTTGTCCCAACCTTCAATACTACTGTCTATCATTGTCAGGCATTTGATAATATTTATCCATTTTTGTAAAATCTCATGTTTTTTTTCTTTTGTGCTGACATCAATTAATATACGCTTGAATGCATTGGAAGCAAACACCAATACTTCACTTGCATCGGTAAATTTGGCCGTCGCTGGATCTCGGACATAACTTCTGTAAACTTGTCATTTTGTACTAACCTTCAATACTACTGTCTATTATTGTGATGCATTCAATAATATTTATCCATTTTTCTGAAGAAAATCGATGAATTAATTTTATGTTATCAAAAATAAGCAAATGAACCAAAAAACATCGCTGATTTTGCTACTGATTCACAGGGGGTGTAACTCTGTATGTAATATTATAGGTGGCGCTAAAAATGTCTATTTAACAATATAGCGGCTTTTAGTCGGTACTTTCAGTTTATTCAATCAGTATCAAATAATGTTCTGTTAAGTGTGACAACAATGATCAGGTTAGTCGTTTAAGAAAACAAAAGATTAATTAACAGATAATCCCGGGTTAATTGTTATTTTCACATTTCTTTTTATGTGATCAGTGGGAGTCCAGTTAATTGATTACTACTGACGAGATTAGCGGGGGTGTTACGAAGAACGACAAGATGGTATCATTCAACAATGGCCGTTGAATGGGCGATGTTTTGTTAAATTTATTAGCAAAATAGTGACCGCTGGCCACGTTAGAGGAGTGGCCGTTGAATAAAGAGATGAAACAATAGAATTTTTATGGGGGGAATTTATTGTGACCGCTTACAAGGAGATGTCGCTGAATAGGAGTGGCTGCTCATAAGGATTCTACTGTAGTAGCAACGTTTCTTGTTTATTGAGAATCACCTTCGCTTATCCATTTTTAAATTAAATCATTTACTGCTGATCATGTTTACATCTGTCGAAAATCTAAGATATTTGATGTTCTAGAGAATTTATTATGGGTTTGGCATGTGAATCAACATCTTATTAATTCGATGGTCTAGAGAGTTGATTATGGGTTTGACATGTGAATAAAAATCTTATCAATTATTTATATATAACATCTGAGGCCAAACGAAAGATCTGCATAATGCATCTTTAACCATGCATATATCATTTAAGTTAATAATTCTGTGTAACAAATAACTGTTTATCATTGTAACCTTTATCACCGGGTTTGTAAAATACTAAGAGGAATAATTCTATAACATGAATGAAAGAAATATAATTTAATAAACATATAACAGTTATATACAGCCCTAGTAATATTGATAATATAGACGCACACAACAATATTAATTTGTGCTTGAAAATGAACATCACAGGTTCATCCTTTCTGGTTTATTTTTCTATCTACACGTACAATAACCATCTGTTTTTATTCTATTACTAGTAAAAACAGCATTATATATATATAACTACTTATAATCAATATGCCAAATACACTAATATTTTTTTTATTATTTATAATTTTAAAAAGACTTCTATTGGCTTTGTTCAGTTTTTAGTGTTTTTCTATTCTTCAAAGGCCTAATTATTGCTGAATAATAAACTTACAGAAATGGAAGTTTAATTGGAATTATTTTATTAGTTATTTTTATACCACTGGAAAGCATCTATAATGTAGAGTATAGTTTATTCTTTGAACCTAGAATTAACGATAATAAAGATGATGAAAAATAATTCTTGATAGAATTTAGAATTTCTTCTTACCATAGAGCAGACATTGTATTTCATTCTATTCTTAAAGCTCAGCTGGAAAAAGAAACAGTTTTAGATTGAGTTGATATATATGATATAAACGAGAGAGAGAGATCGCTTCCACTCTGGGCAGGACTGGTTAGGGTACTCACACGGTCCTAATTAAATGACACAAAATTAAGAATTGCAAAGAATTTCAAATTCATAGAATAAAAAGAAATAAATTTGTAGTCTTTGTATAGACATACACTTCAAAGTGATTAATAAAATGAGATATGCAAAAGATAATCACAAAACATGCCCCTCACCGCCTCAAGATAAATCACTGCTGATGTATTGTTTCTTAACATGTTAAGAGATTTGTTATCTTAACACAGAAGTTTGAATATTCTATTTACCATGTGGAGGTAGTGCAAAATACCACTGTAAATGTGGAATGATTGCAATCCACTGTAATGACATGTACAAGCATGATAAATGTTATAATGACTGCATCCAGGTGGAATGACAAACAACCATGATAAACGGTGGAATGACTGCAGGCTGGTGAAATGAGACAACCATGATACACGCTGGAATGACTACAGACTAGTGGAATGACAGACAACCATGATAAATGGTGAAATGACTGCAGACTGGCTGGATAACCATGATATACGGTGGAATGTCTACAGGCCGGTTGAATGACAGACAACAATGATATAGAGTTGAATGACTGCAGACCGGAGGAATGACAGACAGCCATGGTAAATGGTAATGTCTGCAGGTGGATGGAATGACAGACAACCATGATAAATGATGGCATGCAGGCAGGTGGATTGACAGACAACCATGATACATGGTGGAATGACTAGGCCAGTAGAATGATGTGAAGATGTTTATTTGACTTTACCTGGGATTAAAGGTTCAGGATTTGTTTTCAATAACTTCGTCATTTCACTACTTGGCATTCTAAATTGATGATTACAATGATTGTTAGTTTCTGGAAATCCGGTACATGGATTCTCTTCTGTAAGAAACAAATAGTCTATAATGAACGCCAGATTAATCAGCTCTTAAATAACCGGAATAGTTGTAAGATTGAGTAACAACATGGCTACTCTGAGATAAAAACAGATGAATTTATTTCAACTAAATTGAAAGTTAATGATTTTCTGACATATAGTAATATACATTCTGAATATGTCTGGATAATCAGAAGTAAATATTAAGTATAATTTACTGTTCAAGTTAAACCCGTCAGCCTTAGTAATACAGTACGAGAATGGTAATAAAATAAGATGGGTGTGGCTTTTATACGCGTAACATATCTTTACAGGAAGGTCTCACAATGATGCGCCATATATTCTGAACGTGTCCTCCGCTATTTTCCAAACGTCCTACCAGGAATATGGTGAATATTATCCAAAATTAATTGATTGTACCGAGGATATAACTATTACTCATCTTGAGATCCGACATTATCGTTTTGTATCGTGACATCCTTTGGACATTTTAACCCCCCTCACTAACTTACGACATTTTTTATAAAATGGATAAAAATAGGTTGCCAGGCAACGAAACATACGCCCACGAGAGCTAAATCGTCCGGGCAGTCAACAAGGGTTGTCGCATATTTTTACTTTTTTCGGTAATGAAACATTAGTAATACACTAAAAACTGATTAAGAGTAACAACTCAGTATGTAATTATCAGCAAATCATTAGAATTTGATGCTTTTTAAGTGTACCCCACGCCAACAATTAGTATATATATGAAAAATTTAATATCATGGATTTAGCTGTTCAGTTATCAAAATTCATTGAAAATCAAAATACTTGTTCGTTTCAACACCTTAAACTCTGTGTATCAATCTGAAGTCAATAGGATAAGTTTAACTTCTATTGCGTCACATGATTTTTTGAAGTTATCAAGGGAGATAACTCTGGCAGTAATTATTTGAAATCTCTGAAAATCAATAGGCTTCTTCGTCTCATGACCTTAAACACTGTGTGTTAATTTAAAGTTGCTCGGATATTAACTTTGGCCTCTAGAGCTTCAACAGGATTTTTTCGAAGTGATCACACTATAAACCGCAGATTGCCTCGTTCGGCATTTCTGTCCAAACGAGGTAAAAAAAATGCCTCGTTGTCTGGAGTTCCAAAACAAGTTTTTTTTTAAATTGCCCCCTTTTTGGAACGAGGTATTTTGTTCAGAACGAGGCTTGGTAAAAATGCCTCGTTTTAAACGTGGTTTTTTCAAGATAGTCATTAGCAGTATTTCCTATCAGCGAATTTGCAAAAATTAAAATTTATGTTATTTAATACGAAAATAAAACCAGTCCAAACCAGGGCTTCCACTTCAAAATTTTCCCAACCGGTCATTTTTCTCACGGAGAAAGTGGTGCTATTTTAAGCACATAATAAGAAGCCAAAAACTACATGCTATCGGAATGTCGATCGACTTTAATTGGGTCAAGGACAGTCACACAAAAAATCAACCTCACATCGACATTTATATACCCACCCACCTATCCCCCTAATAAATAAAAGAACACATGTAATCAATTATTATCATTTAGTTATTAATACATTCATAAAGTATAACAATAACAAGATGCAACAAATAATCCATTCTTATTAATCAAAAAAGCATATAACTATGAAATTATAATCAGAGAAATAGACAAGACGAGAATACACACCATACCATAAATTATTTTCGCATTATTAATATCCATATGTCTTCATAATTAAACGTTTTAAATAAATTTTAATGTATGAGGTGTGCTTTATTTCCCATTTAATTGACAATTGGTATAAACCAACAAATTCATCGCTGCGCGTTTATATAATTTTGCTCCAGTAATATCTTATGCAATGTTATGGGGTTTCAACAGAAACAGTCAATGCTATAGTCAAGTTATTTTTTTACAATAAATATAAATAATAAACTGGCGTATTGGAAATAAGAAATGAAATTATATGCTTTTTTGATTAATAAGAATGGATTATTTGTTGTATTTAGACCAGATAAACACTAATTTGATGTCTGCGATATCAGTTAGGTTTAGACGTAAAACTATTGCAGACACATTATAGCTACCTTGATTAATTTATTGGCCCCAATAAATTGTCACAACACCACAGTTGTTTCTTAACACCTATAACTGATAGGGCCAATAAATCAATCACGGTAGCTGATGTTGCTTTACACTTACATCTATGGCATGTATTGTATTCTTGTCTTGTCTATTTCTCTGATTATAATATCATAGTTTGGACTGGTTTTATTTTCGTATTAAATAACATAAATTTTAATTTTTTACAAATTAGCTGATAGGAAATACTGCTAATAACTATCTTGAAAAAACCACGTTTAGTAAACGAGGCATTTTTAGCAAGCCTCGTTCTGAACAAAATACCTAGTTCCAAAAGCGGGGCAATTTAAAAAATCTCGTTTTGGAACTCCAGACAACGAGGCATTTTTTTTACATCGTTTGGACAGAAATGCCGAACGAGGCAATCTGCGGTTTATAGTGTCAAGAGCCATAACTCTGGCAGCAATTATTGAAAATCACTGAAAATCGATAGACGTCTTAGTCTCATGGCTGTAAACACTATGTATAAATTTGAAGTCAATCGGATATTAACTTTGGCCTCTAGAGCATCCCCAAGATTTTTTGAAGTGATCAAGGGCCATAACTCTGGCAGTAATTATCGGAAATCGCTGAAAATCAAAAGGCTTCTTCGTCTCATGACCTTAGACACTGTGTTTAAATTTAAAATCAATCGGATATTAACTTTGGCCTCTAGAGCTTCCACAGGATTTTTTGAAGTGATCAAGGGCCATAACTTTGGAACTAATTATCGGAAATCACTGAAAATCAATAGGATTCTTCGTCTCATGACCTTAAACAATGTGTATAAATTTAAAGTAAATTGGATATTAACTTTGGCCTCTAGGGTGTCCACAAGATTTTTTGAAGTGATCAAGGTCCATAACTCTGGCACTAATTATCGGAAATCGCTGAAATTCAATAGGATTCTTCGTCTCATGGTGGAATGACAGACAACCATGTTAAATGGTGAAATGACTGCAGACTGGCTGGATAACCATGATATACGGTGGAATGTCTACAAGCTGGTTGAATGACAGACAACAATGATATAGAGTTGAATGACTGCAGACCGGAGGAATGACAGACAACCATGATAAATGATGGCATGCAGGCAGGTAGATTGACAGACAACCATGATACATGGTGGAATGACTAGGCCGGTGGAATGATGTGAAGATGTTTATTTGACTTTACCTGGGATTAAAGGTTCAGGATTTGTTTTCAATAACTTTGTCATTTCACTACTTGGCATTCTAAATTGATGATTACAATGATTGTTAGTTTCTGGAAATCCGGTAGATGGATTCTCTTCTGTAAGAAACAAATAGTCTATAATGAACGCCAGATTAATCAGCTCTTAAATAACCGGAATAGTTGTAAGATTGAGTAACAACATGGCTACTCTGAGATAAAAACAGATGAATTTATTTCAATTAAATTGAAAGTTAATGATTTTCTGACATATAGTAATATACATTCTGAATATGTCTGGATAATCAGAAGTAAATATTAAGTATAATTTACTGTTCAAGTTAAACCCGTCAGCCTTAGTAATACAGTACGAGAATGGTAATAAAATAAGATGGGTGTGGCTTTTATACGCGTAACATATCTTTACAGGAAGGTCTCACAATGTGGAGTGAGTTGGATTAGTATCATTGATGCGCCATATATTCTGAACGTGTCCTACGCTATTTTCCAAACGTCCTACCAGGAATATGGTGAATATTATCCAAAATTAATTGATTGTACCGAGGATATAACTATTACTCATCTTGAGATCCGACATTATCGTTTTGTATCGTGACATCCTTTGGAAATTTTAACCCCCCTCACTAACTTACGACATTTTTTATAAAATGGATAAAAATAGGTTGCCAGGCAACGAAACATACGCCCACGACAGCTAAATCGTCCGGGCAGTCAACAAGGGTGGTCGCATATTTTTACTTTTTTCGGTAATGAAACATTAGTAATACACTAAAAACTGATTAAGAGTAACAACTCAGTATGTAATTATCAGCAAATCATTAGAATTTGATGCTTTTTAAGTGTACCCCACGCTAACAATTAGTATATACATGAAACATTTAATATCATGGATTTAGCTGTTCAGTTATCAAAATTCATTGAAAATCAAAATACTTGTTCGTTTCAACACCTTAAACTCTGTGTATCAATCTGAAGTCAATAGGATAAGTTTAACTTCTATTGCGTCACAAGATTTTTTGAAGTTATCAAGGGAGATAACCCTGGCAGTAATTATTTGAAATCTCTGAAAATCAATACGCTTCTTCGTCTCATGACCTTAAACACTGTGTGTTAATTTAAAGTTGCTCGGATATTAACTTTGGCCTCTAGAGCTTCCACAGGATTTTTTCGAAGTGATCACACTATAAACCGCAGATAAACGAGGTAAAAAAAATGCCTCGTTGCCTGGAGTTCCAAAACGAGGTTTTTTAAATTGCCCCGTTTTTGGAACGAGGTATTTTGTTCAGAACGAGGCTTGGTAAAAATGCCTCATTTACTAAACGTGTTTTTTTCAAGATAGTTATTTGCAGTATTTCCTTTCAGCGAATTTGTGAAAATTAAAATTTATGTTATTTAATACGAAAATAAAACCAGTCCAAACTATGATATTATAATCAAGAATACAATACACGCCATAGATGTAGGTGTTATGGCCCTTGATCACTTCAAAAAATCGTGTGGACGCTCTAGAGGCCAAAGTTAATATCCGATTGACTTTAAATTTATACACAGTGTTTAAGGTCATGAGACGAAGAAGCCTACTGATTTTCAGCGATTTCCAATAATAAGTGCCAGAGTTATGGCCCTTGATCACTTAAACAAATCTTGTGGACGCTCTAGAGGCCCAAGTTAATACCTAATTGACTTTAAATTTATACACAGTGTTTAATGTCATGAGACGAAGAATCCTATTCAATTTCAGCGATTTCCGATAACTAGTGCCAGAGTTATGGCCCTTGATCACTTCAAAAAATCTTGTGGACACCCTAGAGGCCAAAGTTAATAAAGAGCCTCGTTCTGAACAAAATGGGGCAATTTAAAAAAAAACTCGTTTTGGAACTCCAGACAATGAGGCATTTTTTTTACCTCATTTGGACAGAAATGCCGAACGAGGCAATCTGCAGTTTATAGTGTCAAGAGCCATAACTCTGGCAGCAATTATTGAAAATCACTGAAAATCGATAGACGTCTTAGTCTCATGGCTGTAAACACTATGTATAAATTTGAAGTCAATCGGATATTAACTTTGGCCTCTAGAGCATTCCCAAGATTTTTTTTAAGTGATCAAGGGCAATAACTCTGGCAGTAATTATCGGAAATCGTTGAAAATCAAAAGGCTTCTTCGTCTCATGACCTTAGACACTGTGTTTAAATTTAAAATCAATTGGATATTAACTTTGGCCTCTAGAGCGTCCACAGGATTTTTTGAAGTGATCAAGGGTCATAACTCTGGCACTAATTATCAGAAATCACTGAAAATCAATAGGATTCTTCGTCTCATGACCTTAAACACTGTGTATAAATTTAAAGTAAATTGGATATTAACTTTGGCCTCTAGGGTGTCCACAAGATTTTTTGAAGTGATCAAGGTCCATAACTCTGGCACTAATTATCGGAAATCGCTGAAATTCAATAGGATTCTTCGTCTCATGACCTTAAACAGTGTGTATAAATTTAAAGTCAATTGGATATTAACTTGGGCCTCTAGAGCGTCCACAAGATTTGTTTAAGTGATCAAGGGCCATAACCCTGCACTAATTATCGGAAATTGCTGAAATCCAATAGGCTTCTTCGTCTCATGACCTTAAACACTGTGTATAAATTTAAAGTCAATCGGATATTAACTTTGGCCTCTAGAGCGTCCACACGATTTTTTGAAGTGATCAAGGGCCATAACTCTGGTAGTTATTATCGGAAATCGCTGAAAAACCATAGGCTTCTTCGTCTCATGACCTTAAACACTGTGTATAAATTTAAAGTCAATCGGATATTAACTTTAGCCTCTAGAGCTTGTTGACGCCGGACCGACGGATGGACGGACCGACAGACGGACGGACGGACGGGGGCGACGACAATATATGACCACATTTCAATGTGGGCGTATAAAAACAGAGAAAGAGATTTATTAGTTCTGGAGTGAATACAACTTATCAGTTACATCGTAACATCTGATATGACATCTCATTCAAGGAGTTCACAAAACTTAACAAAGCCTTTGTTGTATTTCTACATATATACTTACCCCCATTTTGAGTTACAAAATTATCACTTCGCCTTGGATTCGATGGTAGTAATGACGAAAGTAGATCATTACTACCTTCCACTCCAGAATCACGGGTAGGTGGAGCCCCTTGTTCTGGTTGACGACCATTTTCTTGCCGTCTGTTCAATATTCGTTCTCCATTCACAGCTTTTCGTCCACCAAATGTTTCATCTTGCTCATCTATTTTTTTAGGTATTGTTTCTTCGTTCTGGTGCTTTATTTCATCCAATTCTACTTCTTTAGGCTTTTTTCCCCCTGGTGATGGATTCTCGTCTTGTTCCCATAGCTGAGGAGGCAAAATTTGTTTCACCTCTGTTTCATCAACTATTTCTAAATAATAACATAACAATATTACACATTTTATTGTAGTTTATATCAATTATTTCAGAGAAAAATATAAATATTTCACATATTATTATATTTCATATCATTCTCTTGTATAAAAAAACCATCCTCATTGATGTAGTTCTAGTGGTAAAGGGAAGTAACTTTACTAAAGGCTCCAGGTTGAAATCCAATTTGATTAGCACTAAACAATTGCAAGTACAAGTACTTTTTATCATGGAAAACGACCATGCATTCATCTGCTCAAATCTATTGATCGTCTTCTGACCTGTATTCAATGAAATCTGTGCCTTTGTCATAAGACCAACAGGCCGAAGTGGCTCACTAACTTGCCTGTCCTATGTGCGAGCCCTGGTGTTGGCAGCAGAAGTTCCATCTGGATTTTCTGGCGTGGCATCACTTTGTCATTTGGGCAGGAGCCAGGACAGAGGGACTGACAAGGAACAATATATAGTTGTTCGAATGGTACGAAAAACCGAGGTTCTGTGTCAACAATGGCAGGGACGTAAAAGAACCCTGGACAGTTGAAATTTGATATAAGAGTAGGACATAGATCCACTGTTCAGGTCATTTTTGCCTTCACAGAACACTGTATGGCATATGCCATTCTTCATTAGCCCAATCGAAGCAGCACAGTATGATGTTAAACTACAGTCTAATCTAATATCAAAATCCAACGGTCAAGGGTACTTTTATATGCACGCCATTTGAATGACTATACCTTGTCTGTACTGCACCACAGGCAAGGAAAAACTATGACAGAAAATACCTTGTCTGTACTGCACCACAGGCAAGGAAAAACCATGACAGAAAATCTCTGTCAACATAGGGATGAAACATGGCAGCTCAAGTGCAAGCAACACAAATTTGTTTCATTAAAAATCAATGAATACATCGTTTACATAGTTTTTAGACTCAGGAAAGTGCAAATAGTGGAAATTTTTGGATCGATACTCACAAGACCCCAATCCCCTTGATACCCACAACTCGATTGTAGTCTTACCTGCGTGTTCTATTGGTTTTTTCCTTCTGCTGGATGCATCATGGTCAATATCTACAAAATAACACCATATCGTAAAATCAGCAAACATAAGAATTTAAGCCTTTTAAGATAACACTGTTATTTTTATGAAAGCCTTTCAGAGTTTTTTTCGCAATCGTTATATTGCAAGGCCCTTCTTTGTAGTCAATGGGATTATAGGATTGTTTTGGGGAAGGAGGAAACTAAGTTTGACACATGCACTTTAGATCATAAGGTTTGTTATTGAGGCAAGTGATGTGGTTTCGATTCCCCACTTGTACGTGATAAGGAGTAGAAGCGCCGGTCCCCCATCATGGTTTTTCCCTGGTTCTCCAGGCATCCTCCAACTATTGAAATAAAATTGAAGAATACGTTTGTCCCGAAAGGAGCAAGAAATTTTTTATCAAAAAAACTTTGGTAATCTGCTAGTAATATCCCAATTTTTACGAAAAAAAACCTTTAAATTCAACTATATCTACGAAATTGTATTTCTGTAAATTGACTGACAGATAAGTTCTCCAGGCAGACAGTCAATTTCACTGCCTTCGATCAATCAAGAGATTTGCTGGTCAACTAATCCAGTAATGTCCCACTCCCTGCCTGGAATATTCAATTTTGCAACCTAAAGCACAAAAAATATATGCAAGTCTCTGATTGGCGAGTCGAGTTTTATAGTATTATTTACCTTCCTCATGTTCTTCACCTTCACGTGGCAAAGATCGAATGTGGTTTAATTCTGAAATATGAAAAATTTAATAATATATTTTAATAAATGTAGATTTAACTGGTTGATCTATGAACTGGATGATCAAGTACCTGGATTATGATCAAGTGACAGGATCATCAAGTAATTAAACCAAATAACTAGATTATCAAGTACATTGACCAAGTAATTGAATCATCAAGTACCCAGATCAAGTAACTAGACCAAGCAACTGGATCAAGCAAAACCTGGACCAAGTAACTGGATCAAGCAATACCTGGACCAAGTAACTGAATGATCAAGTAACTGGATCATCAAGAACTGTACTTTAACCAGATACAAAAAATAGGTTGCCAGGCAACGAAACATACTCCCCACAAGCAGCCAAATCATCCTTGTAGTCAACAAGAGTTGTCGCATATTAAGGAATTATCAGAAAATCATTAGAATTTGTTTGGTTTTTATAATCAAACGCTTTTTTTTTAAATCAGATAATAATTGTGACCTCCAGAGGGACCACAAACTAAAAAGGGTGATTTTTCGTACAGGGGACATAATTCAGGAAGTAATGACCTGATGGGCGCAAATATCGAAAGGAACCAAGATCTTTGGGTTATAAACATACATGTCAACTTTCATCAAAATTGGTTCAAAATTGTTACCTCTATAAGGTCCACAACCTTGATATAACATATTTTCACACTATTCACGTACAAACGGCGGCCATTTTGTATGTCAATTTTGGTCCGATTTTCGCGAAATTCAAACTCAACCTTCATAACCATGGAACGGTGATATAATCAAACGGTTTTTTAAATCAGATAATAATTGTGACCTCCAGAGGGACCACAAACTAAAAAGGGTGATTTTTCGTACAGGGGACATAATTCAGGAAGTAATGACCTGATGGGCGCAAATATCGAAAGGAACCAAGATCTTTGGGTTATAAACATACATGTCAACTTTCATCAAAATTGGTTCAAAATTGTGACCTCTATAAGGTCCACAACCTTGATATAACATATTTTCACACTATTCACGTACAAACGACGGCCATTTTGTCTGTCAATTTTGGTCCGATTTTCACAAAATTCAAACTGAACCTTCATAACCATGGAACGGTGATATAATCAAACGTTTTTTTAAATCCGATAACAATTTTGACCTCCAGAGGAACCACAAGCTAAAAAGGGCAATTTTTCAAACAATCAGGGACCATAATTCAGGAAGTTACGATCCGATGGGCGCAAATATCGAAAGGAACCAAGATCTTTTGGTTATAAACATACGTGTCAAGTTTCATCAAAATCGGTTCAAAATTGTGACCTCTATAAGGTCCACAACCTTAACATATTTTCACACTATTCGCGTACAAATGGCGGCCATTTTGTCCGTCAATTTTGGTCCGATTTTCACGAAATTCAAACTCAACCTCCATAATCATGGAACGGTGATATAATCAAACGTTTTTTTAAATCGGATAACAATTTTGACCTCCAGAGGGACAACAAGCTAAAAAGGGCCATTTTTCGGACAATCGGGCCATAATTCAGGAAGTTACGATCCGATTGGCGCAAATATCGTAACACCCCCGCTTGAGTAGTAATCAATTAACTGGACTCACACAAATCAGATAAAAAGAAATGTGAAAATACCAATTAACCCGGGATCATCTGTTAATGAATCTTTTGTTTTATTAAACGACAAACCTGGTCATTGTTTTCACACGTAACGGGACATTATTTGATACTGATTGAATAAACTGAAAGTACCGACTAAAAGCCGCTATGTTGTTAAATAGACGTTTTAGCGCCACCTGTAATATTACATACAGAGTTACACCCCCTGTGATTCGGTAGCTAAATCAGCGATGTTTGTGTGCTTCTTTGATAAAATAAAATTAATTCATCGATTTTCTTCACAAAAATGGATAAATATTATCGAATACATCACTATGATAGACAGTAATATTGAAGGTTGGTACAAAATGACAAGTTTACAGAAGTTATGTCGGCGATTCAGCAACGGCCAAATTTACCGATGCAAGTGAAGTAGGCTATTGCATTGGTGTTTGCTTCCAATGCATTCAAGCGTAATATTAATTGATGTCAGCACAAAAGAAAAAAAACATGAGATTTTACAAAAATGGATAAATATTAGAAAAATGCCTGACAATGATAGACAGTAGTATTGAAGGATGGGACAAAATGACATGTTTACGGAAGTTATATCCGAGATTCTGCGACGGTCAAATTTACCGATGCAAGTGCACCCAAGCGTAATATTAATTGATGTCAGCACAAAAAACTCGAGATTTTATTAAGAGGCCACTCCCGTTAAGCGGTCAATCCTAAAATTTCCCGTGGGTGGCTGCTTAATGCAGATTCTACTGTATTTGATACACTGAAACAACAAAAGTTTTATAAAGGGTCTTGTTTTAGCTACAATAAGGCAAATTTATTTGAGTAAATTGACTTAAGTCTGAGAATGCTTTGTGAACTCTGGGCCAGAACATGCTGGGCATTATGGACAGCCAAGTAGAATGATCGGTAGACTGGTCAAGCCAGGCTACTTTCAAAACAAGGGCACGTAACCTATCTTTTACTCAAAAGTGTCTGGATGTTATGGACGCCACTCCAAACCATTTTCCAGTATTATTTATGTATGGTTAAATGTTCATAGCTTATTAAGTACAACATGGTTGTTTATTAAGTGGACTATAAACATGTGAAACAGATTTAAGGCTTGGTAAATATATTAGTATTGTAGTGTAAATGTCGAGATATTTGGAGATATTCATTTGGAGTGGGGCACCCTACTACTGGTACTGTTGATTATAGATAATCATCAAAATAGAAGATAACATACTGGCGTAAAATTTTGTCTTTTGTTAAAGACACATTACTGTATATCATTTGCCTTTTTCCGACATTATGGCCTTCGTGTCTTTTTGTCCCTTGTAACTGTAAATATAGAATCCCTAGTAACTGTAAATACAGAGTCCTTAGTAACTGTAAATTGTACCTGTAAATACAGAGCAGCTGTAGGGACTCTGCAGAAACCCTATAGCAACTATAAATACAGAAACCGTAGCAACTGTTTTGCAGAAACCATAGTGGATTGAATAGTTGAGCGATATAAATATCATTATCATCATCATCATCAACTATAAATACTAATGGAAGTGAATAAAATCATACCTGGATCTGATATAAGCGACAAATCTGTTTTTGAGCTGGTGTCAGATTGGGACATGCCGAAACCAGATATGGAAGGTGGTGTAGGTGGACTTGCAGACGGTGGAAAAGAATCACAGCTTCCATTGTCTGCTACAACTTCAGATGCTTCTCCATGAGGATTTTGTTCTCCAGGATTTTCAGATGTTGTTCCATCTGGAATTTGTACTACAGGATCTTCTGCATTTAACGAAACACTAACATTCACATAATCTAAAATATAATAATAATCAAAATAACAGATATGGTTCATCATCAGCACTACATATACAAAATATTTTATAATAAACCCTGTCTTCAATAGCATGGTTGCTGCAGATAATTAGGGCTTTCTTGCATCAGTATGTAAAAACATTAAAGCGAGAATAATTACACAAACATGATTCAAAAATAAAATGAAATGAAATGGGGTTTAACATTCCACTGTTCTGCTCTGAACTGGGCTAATGAAGAATGACATACGCCATACAGTGTGCTATGAGGGAAAATTTTGCCCAGACAGTAGCACTGCAGCCTACTCTTATATCTTTTACCTCAGCTTTCCTTCCCATCCAAACTATTAGACATCTGTCATTGTCAGGTCCTCCGTCCTGCATTACTGACAAAGGGGAACCACAACGGAAAATCTGGATGAACTTTCTTGGCCAATGCAAGGATCGAACACACTCACTTCCAGGCTAGCGAGCCTGTGTCTTACCTACTTAGCCACTGTGTCCCCATAAACAAACATGAGTTAATCTGAACAGATCACTAGTGGGAGAAATTGGCAAAAGCGTGACTAATTAAGTTAATGTCACTACTGAGACTACCGTTCACTATCTAGGTCAAACCGCCAGTTTTCTTTAATCTGCGAATGACGTCAGTAGAGCGCGAAATCATTAACTATATGAATTTGTGGGGAGAACTGATATTAAACTTTGATCATTCCAGTTAAACAAGAGCTACAACTCTAGAAGTAAATAACGGAAATTAACTCTGAAATTCAATGGGCTTCTTTTGTTTCACTAAATTTAAATGATGCATATAAATTTCATATAGATAGGATGATAGCTTTCGTCATATGAGTGTTCACAATGGTTCACAAAGTTAACCAGGGGTGATAATTCTAGAATTAAATATTGGAAATTGCTGAATTTCGATAGCATTCTTAGTTTCACTAATTTACATGATGCGAATAAATTTCATACTGATCGGTTGATAACTTTTGTCATTCGACCATTCAGAATGAGTAACAATAAAGTGAAACAAGAGCCATAACCCCAGAATTAATTAACGGAAATTGCTGACATTTAAAAGTATTCTTCGTTTTACTAACCCAAATGATGCATATAAATTTCAAAAAGATCAGATGATAACTTTCATCATTCGAGCATTTATATGATTCAACAAAGTGAAACAAGGGCCATAAATCCAAAATAAATTAATGGAAATTATCTAAATTAAATAGGATTCTTCATCTCACTAACGTAAATAATATATATCAATTACAAAACAATCTAGATTGTTCACAAGATGTTGTGGCCGACGGACGGATGGATAGAGGCAACACCTATATATGACATTTCCATAAAGGTGTATAAAAATGAAATGGGGGTTTAATGTCCTATTTTTCTGCATCCACTGGGCTACTGAAGACAGTACAAGTAAAGATGATGACTACAATGTGAACTAGACCTGCATGCAGGAATGACGGGTTTCACTGGTGCCACGTCACCCTTTAACATGTCACTTCCGGTGCCACGTTACCTTTGAACATATGTCACTTCCGATACCAATGATACCATTAAACAGGTTTCCTCATAAGCATTGCATGCTTCAAATAAATTGGACACAGAATCAACCAAATCCAGCAATATCAATTCATTTTATACTTTTGTTACTTGTAAGTGATCCTGACAAAAATACATTACTTCCGGTGATAATGAAAATGTTCAATTAGTTTTATGAAATCCGAATTGCCTTTTGATATCATATAGTGAAAATGTTATGTAAATAGAATAATAATTGCCACTTTTATAGACCAAAAACCTTGAAAAGAGACTTGTAGACAATCGCCTATTTCTCTGCAACCGCACAAGTTAGAAACCATTTTGTGGTATCTGTATGATTGTATGGGTTCAATCTATTTGTTGATTGGAATCAAATATCATACTTTTGAAAACATTACAAATCAGACTCATTTGAATAAAATATCTGTTTTGAAGGCTAAAAATTCACTTCCGGTGATACCAAAAAATTTAAATTAGTTCTATGAAATCGTAAATGGCATAAGACATCATTTGTGAACATTTTATGAAAATCGAATAATAACTGATTCTTTTAGAGCCAAAATAAAGTAAAAAGTGACTTGTGGAAAATCGTCCATTTCTCTGCAACCGTACAAGTTAGAAACCATTTTGTGGTATCTATATGATCGGATGGGTTCATTCTATTTGTTGATGGGAACCAAATTTCATAATTCTAAAAATATTACAAATAATACTCATTTGAATAAAAAATGTATTTTTAAGGCTAAAAATCCAGTTATTGCCTAAATGACGTCACTTCCGGAGACAGTGAAAGTGTTAAAATGGTTTGGAATAGTCGACTGTGGAAATAGGCAACAGACATTGAAAAAAAATATTGAAAATCGAATAATAATTGATTCTTTTACAGCCAAAATAACGTGACAAGAGACTCATGCAAAATTGCCCATTTCTCGGCAACTGCTCATATTACAAACTAAATTTCACATACATTCTCTTTGTATGGATTATTGCTACAAGTTTATGAAAGTATCGAAGAAATATTTTAATATATGAAGACACTGGATGGGTTGTAAATAGCTTATTTTTACCCCTTTTTTTACCTTTTAATCGAAATGGCCCGAAAACAAAATCGAAATTAAAAAAACTGAGTCCGAGATTTTGTGCACCTTTACAGGGCGCATCTTTAAGATCAGATTTGTAGAAAATAGTATTTGCTTTCAAAAAGTAGTACCGAACTGTCAATATTGCAGTTTTTGTTGAATTTACGTCACTTCCGGTGCCTTCAGGAAACTTTACCGGTAACAAAAAAAATGACATATTTTGAACCACGGAACATATGAACATGGTTTTATACAAATCCAACAATAAATAATTAATGTAGGACTGAAAAACTGAATTAGCCAATAGCGACCAAGGAAAATTACGGAAACAATAAATGTTGACATTTTTGCCCAAATCAGATGACTCTTTAACCTTGGTTAAAATGTCATATATAAATATTAATAAATAAAAAAGTTTTTGTAAAAATTTAAATTTTCAAAATTTGGCGCCTAATATCTTCCAAGATTCGTCGAAAATCAAAAATCAGACGTAACATAGCTATGTCCCCTGTTTCTGGCTATGTCAAAAAGCATCATATGCTAAAATACAATGATTATTGTTAATATTACGGCAATATTTAAAAAAACAACATTTTCGGTGATTTCGGACGTTTTGCAATGTCGCAGAATGCCAGGAATAGCTTTAATCTCTAAGTCACACCCACTTTCCCAGTAAAACTGAAGACATTGTATCGATCCGACAAGTAGTTGCTGAGATATAAGCAAATTGGAAAAAAAAAATAATAATAATAAGAATAATTTTAACAAAAACAATAGTGTTTCACACAAGCTACGCAGTGTGAAACCCTAATAAATCTGAAAAAACATCAACCTCTCAAATTTTATTCAAATCCATCAACCGGTTTGGAGTAAGAAGTTGAAAATGACTAATCATGCTATTCTGACATACAGAACAACAGACAGCAATCATTTCATTAGCAATTTCTATTTGATATAAGTCAACAACTGACACTCACAATTTGAGAGTGAACAAGCGTTGCCACGCAAGATACACTTACATTTTGCAAGAAATGGACAGAGAACAAGCTAAAAAAAATAGCAAAGACATTTTATGTCTGGATCTACCACTGACAATATCCCCAAAACATTGTTTTATCATACTAATTTTATGGATTTGGTTCTGTATCCCTGAAGAAGTTAGTATTTTTACCGACAAAATGTTGGATAAAACAATGGTTTTTAGATATTGTATTCTATTGTTTATCAACTTTTCTGCATATCAAACTGCATCATTTTGTGTTGCCTGTTTTTATTGATGTGGGCACATGAAAGTAATTACCTTTTTTATTGCGTTTCTTACAATAATTATTGCAACAAATTCCAATAATTATAACAACAAAAATTCCAATTAGAATCATGACTGAAACGACCGCAACAATAACAATATTGACAGCTGAAATAAATCAAACATATGTTATAACATTAAAATGTGAAAATCGAAATCAGGAAATATTGATAGAAACTTATCCACCTCTGTTAAATCTGTTGTCAAATCTATCCTGTATACCCCAATACAAGATTTCATATGTCCAAACGCACTTCAGGAGATAACTTCTACTACAACTTCACAAGCTTTGAAAGTCATTAAGGACATATTGCTATTAGGAAGGTTAAAAAAATCAGTTGACACATGATGAAGTCAGTAGACACATGATGAGAGTCAGTAAACACATGATGCTAGAGTCACGACACACATTATGATCAAGCTACAACACACATAAAGTCATAACAAAAATGACATAGTCATTATAATAGATGATGATGATGAGAGAGAGAGAGAGAGAGAGAGAGAGAGAGAGAGAGAGAGGGTTTAACATCCAGGCATATGGTTTAATTTTACTTCAATAATTTGCTTGCATGTAAGAGTCTTTAGTTGGTGGAAACAGGAGGACCCGGGGGAAACCCACAAGGTTGGATAGGTGACCATACTCCTTGCCACATTCAAGCAGAGATTCGAAACTACGCCACTGGACTCAATGACAGACCTTGTGATCTTGCATACACGCATGAAACCGCTAGACCACCCAACATCCCTGATAGATGATAAAGGCGCCACAACACACACAATGATAGTGTAGAGTAGACACATAATTATATATATATCATAATAGTCATGCAGTAGATGCATCTAGGTTTGATAATTGCTTAACTAATTGCGCTCAACCGATTAAGGGGGGGTTTGGGGGGCCTCCCCAAGAAAAAAATGTTAAATTAGATTCAATTTGGTTCATTCTGACATATTTACGGAAGGTAAATTCCAAAATTACAGGTCTAAATCGCCAATAAAATCGCATAAAAAATTTTCAAGTCTGAGCAGGGGGGGGGGGGCCGGACCCCCTGGACCCCCCCCCCTCTGGATCCGCGCCTGTAGTCCTAGCTCTGGATTCGCCTATGTACTTACATGTATCAGTTTTCGGCGAACAGTTTACTTTCTCAGACCACTCTCCTTCTAAGCAAGTAGTTGTAGAAATCCTAGCTTCAAATCCATCGTAACATTTTACTGAGCAGATTGTATCATTCGCAATTAACTCCTTATTAGATATATTTGTACATTTCACTTCCCCATTTGTTACTTCCAAAATATCCCTGAAACAACCTACAAAAAACAATATGACATTTTGTTCACAGTTATGATCAGTTGCTATGGATACATAGCATGTTGGTATATCTACTTTCAGTCTGTGATATCAATACCGTGCAAGCAAGAGACAGAAATAAAATGAAATGAGTTTTAACTCTTAACTGACCCACGACGACTTTTGTCGACATCTATGACGTTACCGTTAGGTACCCACTGCGAATTTTGTCGACAAAATCAGTTAGCCGAATGCAACGTTCCTAGCTCAATGAGAGTTACTTCCCTTAAAACAGGCGGCCTTTTCTCATTTGTTTACTTCCTGTTTGACATTTTGACGGTTAAAAATCTTTTTGTTTCTTCTTGAAAAATTATAATAAAACGGTATATATGTCTTGGCCTATACGACAACGTTCTCCTACGGATACAGTGATTTTAACGGTGGTGTAGATATTTATAGTTTTGCGTTAGTGAGAACGTGATAGAAGCTAGGCTGATCAACAAAAATTTAAATTAGTTTTACTTTTAGCCTAAATCTTAATAGGCTTAAAAAGAGATTTATGATAAATATTTTTAGTTCACAAAAGCCATACAAAAAAATAGAAATAACCATTAGATCTATATAGGCCTACATGAATTTTGCATGGAATGTCTAAATCACAAATGAATTTTATACAATAAAATAAAAAAATCAGTTGACACATTATGAAAATAGCAATTTAATTTTAGATTATTTCATCCATTTACATGAAGGGTCTATTTGCAATTTTTATCTAATGATATGACTTTAAAATGCATACCTATATTTTAACAATATTGACCATTATGACGTGGGTTTTTATTGACGTTATGACGTCAAACCTCTGGGTCATTTAAGAGTTAACCTTCTACTGTTCTGCTCCAATGGGCTACTGAAGTTGTATGCATGCCATACAGTATACAGTATGCAATGAGGGAAATCTTTCCAGAACTCTTAAAATGAATTCAAGCTGCCAAGGGATTTTTTATGTTCATGCCAATGTGTACACAGGACTTTGGTTTTTAATCCCAATCAAACAAATATACATTGTCTCTTGACCCTTGTTAGTCCCCCTATCCTGCGCCACTGACAAGAGGACACCATGCTGGCAAATCTCAATGAACTTCCTTGGCCAACACCGGAATTGAACATGAGTATTCAAGGTTAGCGAGCCAACATTTTACTAAATTATATTAGATTACTGACAAATATGCCTACTCTGTGCTCAAGAACAATAAACTTGATGACCACTACAGATCTGAATTATCTTTATCTTCACAATAGCAGTTATTGCAAATTGTTTATCTTATGTTGAAAGATTGTGTGACAAGACGTTGATTGGACTAACAAAGAAAGTCATATGACAAATAACAATGGCCAGATTCTATGGGTGTACAAATTGGTGTGCACATAAAGGAAGAGTTGTGATCAGTAGATAAGTTTACCAGATATGAGTCTCCCTGTCCAGAATTCAGCCACTCGCATTGCACACATAAACATGGAAACAGAGTATTGTATTGACTAGATACACAATTCTGACACCTGTATTCTATCAAAATGGCCGCCACATTCATAGTGGAAGAAAAGTTCAAAATAGAAAAAAGAAATCAATCTACCTGTTCTTTTACAGGCCAGTTCCTGCGACCATCTTGGTTTACTCTTCTCAACTTGGCATACAGCTATAGTATCATTAACAGGGGTGTATCCAGAATTACAGACCATTTCTATCACTGTACCTATTACAGGTCTTCTTGAGTCTACTTGGTAGTCATTATTACCCAGATAATTATGAACTAAAGAGACATTCCCATTCTGAATATCCAATGGAAATGTACAATCAACATCTAAATAGAAACACAAAATAACTGATTATGACATCTGTAGATCACCTGACAAGTCTAGTATAACTTATGTCACAGATTTCTAGTATTATCCCCTGATCAAATCCTCTTCTTGAGAGAGAGAGAGAGAGAGAGAGAGAGAGAGAGAGAGAGGGAGAGAGATAGAGATAGAGAGATGGGGTGTAAGTCCACTGGACACAAACTAGGTCATTTCAGGACCAACATATGGTTTAACTTTATTTCAACAATTCCCTTGCGCGTAGGGGTCTTTAGTGGGAGGAAACTGGAGTGCCCGGAGGAAACCCACGAGGTTGAGAAAGCGCCCTATCTCCATGCCACATACGTTCACACCGGGGATCGAAGCCACAGTCGCAAGCCAGAGGTGACCGGCCAGCTAGAAGTCGAAGCGCAGCACTCTAGACCACTAGGCCATCCCAACCCCCACCAGAGAGAGAGAGGGTTATTATTGTGTCAATGGGTGATTATTGGTCAAGGGTAGTTGTTGCTCCTGGGTGATTATAGGCTAAGTCCTGTAATTGTAGCTGGGTGATTATAGGCTATTTGCAGTTATTGTCCTTAGGATGTTACTGTATCTCAGGCTTCAAACTAGGATCAATATTTAGAGTGAAATGACTTCTCCCTACGGGGAGACCTAAGGAGACTACAAAGATTTCACAAAATGCAATGTGATGGTACAATTCGATCTTGATCCAACATATCACCATTTTAATTTGATTCTAGATACACGTAATTTTAATGTATTTATTGTGGTTTAACAAGACCACTTTAATATCAGTAAAATAAATCTACATTTACATTATCAATTGTATTAGCTTGTAGGTAGCAGAATGGACATTTTTGATGTGGTCATTGCTGATCATTGGCTACAATTTTGGAGTTAGATAAAGGATATAATGGAGACAAAATAATTAGATTCCTGAATATATTTTGAATTCTTATTGTTTTTATATGGTTTTAAATTATCTTTAACATAACATTTAAAATAGTTTTGGCTGTTATTTTCCCTGGATGACTATAGGCTATGAGCTCTTATTGACCCTTGGTGACTATAGACCCTAAGTGATTATAGGCCCCGAGTGATTATAGCACCTGGGTGATTATTGACCCTGTGTGATTATAGCACCTGGGTGACTATTAACCCTGGGTTATTACATAAAATAACAGCTGCGTGATTACTGGCCTTGGAATTTATCAATGTATTAATATTCATAATTGCTAACCTACCATTCATAAAATCTTTTTCTCCTCGAAATTGCCTACAAATTCTATGGTATGTTCTATTATTGCCACTGATGTTTAAACTTTTATTATGTTGAATGTACTGTTCCATACATTCCTCAGAATGGTACTCAACATCACTAAAATACTGCCTCGGACAATACGAACAGATCTTTTTATAGCCATTGCCATAAACAAACCTGAAAATATTTTTAAAATATTACAGATAAGTTGGGTTAGTTGGGTTGCCATCCCATATTTGATATTCATCCCAGCTAATGAAGTGGGACATATGCTATGCAGCATGCTACGGAACTCTGTGGTCAGTGCTCACTCTGGGTTTCATTTTTCTTCCCCCAATTTTTCATATTAATTTATTAGCCATATATTTTTTCGCCAAAAAAAAGAATAAATATCTTTTATTAGATTTTATCAGTAATTTTTATTTACATGTATACGCAATTACATCACAAGTTACAAAATTTGTCACTGCTTTGCATAAGCCCATTTTTTGAAAGCTTTTTCAACATCTGTGGGAACCCCTTTTAGTAACATTAAATTACATAGTGTATTTGTTTTTATTAAATATTTGGGTTTTTTTATAATAAAGTATTTGATAGATTCTACATCCTGTAACCGGTGAAAATATTTATGTTCGGGAATTAATGAGACTGTTTTTATTTTTTTTCTTTCAGCAGAAATGAAACGTGCAGCTCTTTTATCAATTTTAAGTCACAGGAAATATCCCTGTCTCTCTACCTTGAATTATCTTAGGTTTTTTTTGTTTTATTGCAGTGTTCATGTTTTTGTTGGATCAAAAAATCCTGTTATAAATAAATAAGAAAGAGAGTGAAATGGGATATAAATCCATTCGACACAAACTAGGTCATTTCCGGACTAACACATGGTTTCATTTCAATAATTCGCTGTAGGGGTCTTTAACAATGAGAAAAAATGGCGAGTCTGGAGAAAACCGGTAAATGGAAACCAGCAAGTTGACTCAATGACAGACCTTATGATACAGCCATCCACCCCCCTATAAATAAATAAACTTACATAGTTGGAGATTTATAAAGTTTAGATCCATCATGTTTTTTAACGACGTCCAATTCACCACAACATACCTTATATAGAAAAGATAATAAGCTAGGTTACTAGTACCATAACATGTCTTCTTCCACTGCCATTCAATACCGCAAACAACTAGAAGTCAAAAGTCTGTATACTGTCTGAACATAAGGCACCCGTCACAGAGAGAGAGAAATGCTGATGAATGTTGTCCCCACAATTTCAATAACATACCTTCAATTTTATTTCAATTAATCTTTTGCACTTATGTGTCTTTATACAGCAGTAGCAGGAAACTGGAAGATCAGTAGAAAACCCACCAGGTCATGTACAAGCAAAGAATCTAAAAAATGCCTCTTGAAAGACCTATAGTGATTTCACGTCCACGCCTCTGTTACAATAAAGATTATCAAAAAATGTTGAGGACATCCAAGAGAATTCTAAAAATAACTTACCATGAATTTATTAATTAAAATAAGTAGGATAGGAAAACATTGATGTAAAAATAATCTGTACATTTTTTAATCCTAAACTCTGAACACTATCATCTCTTGTCGTCAACTCATTTTCCTTTAAATAAAAAAAAATTAAGTATAAATATAAATTTCGTGCATTATTTCAGCTAACAGGGCAGTGCATTCAATCTGTCACAATTACTGGAAAGTATAATGGTAAGGAAAATGCGACTTCAGCACTAATAATTTGAACATGCAGACATTTCACGACTTTTGCTCTAAAAATTTAAACTCACAAACAAAACATGTTTAAAGAAATAAATCAATACCTGGTATACTGAGTATGAATAGACTGGAGGGCAAGTTTGGAAAGTTTTGTTGTAGCCTACCTGATACTGGTATTTTGATTTTGCAGGGTATTGTGACAGAATGCTTCTAATGGAAATTTGCGACAGAAAGCATGGAATTCATACATTTAATTCTACCGATTGAGTCAAAAAGAATTTCTCACGACCAAGTCATTAGGAAGCAATTATTGCTTTTAGTCATATGGGGTTGAGATTAAAGCTCTAGCATTTTTTTAAGTTATATTTTTAAAATGTATTAAAATAAAGCCCCAAAATAGATTGAACCTATAAACAGTCCTACCTTGTTAAAGAATAATCCTATTAATCCTATAATTCACTATTGCCAGTTGAGAAATTGGCAAAAATATCATTTTCAACTTCAAATTCAAACGTTTGAAGATGGCCGTCCATGGAGAGGAATGGGAAAACAAGGGAGGTAATTGAGTAACTATTTCCTCAATCACCCTGTGTCACCCTTTGTAATGCCCCAAAAATTTTGCCCATGACCGTATAATGGCGTATAATAGTGAGTTGACAACCTTTCGAGCAAAAGACATAGAAATAATTATGTTTTGACTTTCTTAGAAAATATGAAATTGGAACTTTAAGGTAATATTTACCTTGCAGTGATAACAGAAGATAAACCATTAACACAGTACATGCGATTACATGTCATTTGGGACTCACGTCATTTGGGACTCACGTCATTTGGGACTCAAAAAAATTTGACAGCGACATTTGGGACTCGGGTATACGACGTTTGGGACTTTGATATACGACGTTTGGGACTTTGGTGTACGTCGTTCGGGACTCGATCAAGATATAAGTAATACGTTGGTAAAGTCGTCCACACGACATTGTTCATTAAAATAAGTCACGTGGTCATTGAAGACAGTCTCGGCGGTCTCCGAATTGCGCGTCTTCCACGCTCTGTTCGTGTGAATTTCAGGTACAGGTAGATATTAAAATAATAACTGGAAAATACATTGATGAAGTCACTGACCAGTTGTTAGGTAAATTTAAATCGTCATTGGTAATTCACTGACCGAACATCGAATACACGGAGAAGGAAACAGTGGATGTTTTCCCCGACAGAATCTCCATTCCATTGGAGAATTCCAATGATACGTTTGGCATTATGCCAATAAACCAGTTCTAAACTGATTTTTTATTGTATACACTATTGACAGGCAATCTGAACGACACTCACCCTACCTGCTACCATTTAATTTTTCATACGTTAGTTAACGTACGTATTGACAGAGTGTTAATTTTAACAAACATTGAAGGCTATATCATAGTCGTACGGAACTTTATTTTATAATGTAGCTATTTCTGTTATGGTTGTCACGTGATCATTGTGTCGTTTGTCTATCATCGACGGATAAATAAAAACGTTTGCAAGTTACATAACAAAATAGTCTAAAGAAATGCCACGGCATTTTCTGATACTGACAATAAACACTAATCAAACAATCAAAACTGCTAAAATCATAACACCAATTAACAAACAATACAAGAATACTTCGTTAAAAAAAAAAACATCGGTGAACAACAAAACAATGATCATACGATCATACAAACAATACAATTAACATTAACTTTATTATAAAAACATCGACGATTCGATCTGAAATCAAATAACAAAATAGTCGAGTACTAGCTATTTCTTCCATATGATTAAAATGTGTACGAGTCTTATAAATACATTTATTTATTTTAACAATACATTTATTTATTTTAACATGCCTTTTCATAGCACAATTTGTAGTTTTTGTCTGTCTCATAACTTTCAAATGTTTTTATTCATTTGTCCATGATAGACACACGTGCGGCACAGTGACAACCACAATTGAAATTGCTTCAAAATAAAATTCCGTACGGCTATGCCAGATACCTTTCAATAATTTTTTCATAGCTCAATTTGTAGTTTTTGTCTGTCACATAACTTTCAAATGTTTTTATTCATTCGTCCATGATAGACACACGTACGTGACGACCATAATTGAATTGCTTCAAAATGAAATCCGTACGACTATGCCAGATACCTTTCAATAATAACAACGACAATACACGTATGTTTAAAGCTAAGCCTCTGTCAGCATGTGTAGGCCTATAAAAAAAAAATATAACGGCACATGCTACGTAAACTTAAACGTAGCATCGCCGGCTTTTTGACCTAGAAATTCCAATCAATGTCACGTGTCATCGGCGGATTTGGCAATGGCGGAAAAAATATATTATTATTAATGACTGTTTCTCAGTGTATTTGGTGTTCTGTCAGAGGGTTATATTCAACTTAGATTTAAATTTCACTAACAACTGGTTAGCGAAACCATTAAATGCATGATCTAATTATTATCTTAATATCTACCGGTACTTGGAATTCATACGGAGCGTCAAAGAAGCGCGATTCCCGAGCGAAATGCACAAAATATGCACGCAGCTAGGGATCCTCCGATAAATCAGTCGACGTTTGTGTCGAACTCTGGTCCAAAATATCGTTTATATCGGGTCCCAAATGTCGTTTATATTGAGTCCCAAATGTCGTTTGTGTTGAGTCCCAAATGACGCCAATGAAGTCCCAAACGTCGTCAACTGGGTCCCAAATGTCGTTTGTGTTGAGTCCCAAATGACGTGAGTCCCAAATGACGTGATACCAGTACATGCGACTATATTACGACAATCATTCTGTCCGTCTGTCACAGTAGCGGTTGAACTTTGATGAGTCTAAATGCTTATCTCCGCTCCCCAAGTCTCTCTCTAACCAAGTATCTTTGTTATAAATTGACATAATCTTTTTTTTTAGAACACAGTAAATTATACGGGAGTGATCATCAACCAAATTATCCACCTGTCACCAACACTCTGCCCATGGACATACTCGGTTTACGACGAAGCATTTTACATCCTCCTGAACAACCCAAGTTACGATTTCATTCTGCCAGGGGAGACTACTCTATACATCCTGACTGGCCACCTAGTATACGGACACAGATCACCAAATATTCCTGGTTACGTTGAAAGGGAGGGCCGAAAATTGCTCCATCTGTGGCAGAAAGCGTTTTTCCCAACGAATATTTGGGAAAAAGTTACAGCCGGTCTAAGAGACGAGAATTAACATTAAAGTCAATGGGGCAATAATTAATGTTCTGTGGCCATACCCCACCACTGTGTGCCCTAAACAGCTTTTTGTATTGTGAATTGTTTCTATTGCATTTAGTGATCAAACTCAAAATACACAGGTCACAATTGTATGGAATATAATTACCGTTAATTATATACTGAGTGATGTTTCTACTAGGATTTTCTAGTCTTCATCATCATGTCTTTAAAAAGTATAGTAAATATGTGAATTATAAATTATCTAATGATTCGTAAAATAGATTTGTATATTAAAAAAGCAAGTTACTCCAATATCGAGTGTTGACCATCACGAGAACAGATATGTTCCTTTCTCCTGTTGGCTTTAAAAAATTATTATAAATGTGAATGTGTGAGATGAGTGAATTTAATGACAAATAGACTTATATCCCTGTGTTATATCCCTGTATTCACCTTTCGGGTATATTTAGCCTCGTTCATTGAGTCGCTTCATTACAAATGGCACTCGAAAGCATTCTCGCATGCTATTTGTGTGCCAATTTTACAATTTTCAGAAGTCCATCTTTTCACAGTAAGATAACGTCAGTGTTGATTTTAAATTGACCAGTAAGTCTCGTCTGCAATGTCGAAGACTGTGGAGTTAATAACATGCCTCCTGTAAAACCCCCAAGACTTGAATGATTTACTTACTGAATAACTGGAAACCATGGAAACAAATAGGTTGTATAAGAATTATTTTCCCTGATTTCACACACAATCTAATTTGACCACACCTGATATGATTGTACATTGATGGGGAAGCAGACTATGACATCAAGGCGAGAAAATATCTGTCAAAACCATCTCATAAAAAATTAACCATTTTCAGTGGCTCTTTTAATGTAAAGAGTGTAAACAAGAGTGAGACATAGGATTTAACGTCCACTTGACACAATCTAGATCAAATCGAGACTAACATATGATTTAATTTCATGTCAATATTCACTTGCACCTGTGTATGCATCTTTAGCAGTGGGAGAAAACTGGAGAACCCAGGGTTTGGACAGAAGACCCTACTCCTGAAACTTACAAGCTGGGAATCCAAACCACGCCACTTGACCCAAAGACAGACCTTATGATTTCACTAGAACCCCCCCCCCCCCCCTCAATTACACCATGTTGAAACTGTCTCATTAAATCAACCATAGTTAGTGAAATTTGTATTGATAGAGAAGATCGGAAATAAGTGTATATTAGGCCTATGTATTAGCTAAGAATAAAAAAATAATACATCATTTAGGATTTTTGAATTATCATGTTCAAGTTATTATGATTACGGTAAAAAGCCACCATAATTGTCGCAGTTCCTGAAAATGGGGATCCTCCAAAAACTATTCACAAAAACTTGAAGATGCAGAACGACTGAACAATTAAAAAAATGGATGGAAATGCAATATGATGACTAACTATTGTGAGAATCAGTCCTGTATATTTATTTCAAACTGCGGGATCTAAGGACGACCGTGTTAGAATATAATATGTTTACCACAGGACTGGTTGACTAACATGGTGGTGGTCTCTCATCCCATGGTCCTCAACCCTCTACCCCCCACCCCTAGCCACGGAGCAATTTAAACACCATCAGATCCCACTGAACACTAAACACAAGGACCAATTTGGTGCATTTTAAATCTCAACCATGTAAATCAAAAATGTAAGGACAGTGGGAGCATTTGGACTTATATCCCCACCATTTCTGGTGAGACTTGTAACAAGATCGTGTGAATTTCATGGGACCATAAACATATTACTTTCATCGACTTGAGAAATGGGGTATGACTTTCAGTCAACACAAACCAGGTTATTTCAGGACTAACAATATGATAGGGTGGGGGCGGTATAAAAGTCATACATTAGAGCTTTTTGCGTTTCTTGGGATCTGATTAACTAGATGGATTGTTGATTGTATTAATTTTTAAAATGTACACCCCTTCACTCCAGCTGAAGTCTTGTGCGTCATTCTTCTCAAGTGAATCTAGAGGTTAAGTTTGCCTCCACTCTCAAAATTTGTTTCAGAAATAACACAGCATAAAATATATATTTTATTATTAGATATTTTATTTAAAGAAGATAGAAATGATATAAAAAAACAGAGTATTTACAATAAATTATATAGTCAGCCTTTAGCAGTACAATAGATCATAGTTAGCATTTACCAATGCAGGTAGACAAAATCATATACCGGTAGATAGCATTTAGCTGTACAGAAAATAAAATAGACAGGATTTAACCAGTAAATCATATAGACAGTATCTACCAATACAGAAAATGATATAGACAGTATCTACCAGTATACAAAATCATATAGACAACATTTAATATGAACCATACAGGGACGTATGAATGTTGGACTTACTTGTACAAATCATGGCTTGTACATCTTGTTGTAAATTCATGGACCCTATATCTTAACATTATTTATCTATTTTGTATTAAATCTTCTAGACATCCAACTGATCTTGATAAAAAGCTCATTGTACAATTGAATTAAAATGAAGTTTAACGTCCTACATTTTATAAATAACTGAGTTAATATAAGGACAGGCATATGTTAAATACAGTGTGCTATGAGGGTAGTTTTGTCAAGGCAGTTGTACTACAGCCTTCTATTTCAATTTCCAACTGCCAGATGATATTTAACGTGCAGCCAATGGAATTTTTGGGATCCTGGACCATGACTAACATGAGTCTTGCCTTACTCACAATACATATAATTGACAAAAAGCTATGGATATTATTCAAAATAAATACATTTCGATTTTATAGACAGAATCTAGTATTAATGTGACTTTGATAATACAAACAAGGACAGTAACTCTATATATTGCTTAAAACAAAGAGACAGGGTGATGGCAATATGAAACATTAGCTAATGCAGTATCATAGTCAGTAATAACCTTAATATTGTGAAGATGAAATTTTGTGGAGACATTTTCTAACACTATGGATAATAGTAATAATATTGAAAGTGATATTTGGAAGTGGAAGTCTGCCAATCACTGAATTAACATTAGAAAGAACATTAGAATAGAAACCACAAATAAACAACTCTGTGATTTGATCACATAATTTGAGTGTATGACTAGTGCATTCAGCTATTAATCATTTATACAAGTGGCAATATTATATACATAAAACGATACAATAGTTACACCATAAAATGAAGCTCATTAACATTTAAAATATGATGAATAACATATATATTCTTATCAGTAGAGATCCATAAAATATACACATTCATTATAAAATATTCTAATTACCAGAAATAAAATATCGGGTTTTTTTTTATCGAAATATCTTCTCTTATCAAAACACTAGTCTTATAACAATGCTCAAAATGAATATTAATATTCCAATAAAATTAAATCGGGTTTAACATACTACTTTTCAGCACTGACAAAGGAAAACCACACCAGAAAATCCAGTGAAACTTCCTTGACCAATACTGGGAGCAAACCCCAAGACCTACTCATTAATGACCCAACTTGACTTTTTAAGATTATTAATATACCAGAACATATTTCATTAGTTTATTTTGGGCATATTATTCAAACTGGGTATCAAATTTTATTTTTCCAATTCATAAGAAATATCAAACCCTCAGGTTAAAATAACATGATCTTATTAATGAACAATTGTTCAACAAAATAATATATAAAATACCAGGAATGAAGTGGTTAATATACATAACATTCTTTGGTTAAACTTTGTAAGGAGATACAGGATTCTTTTTGGTGTTGGGTTTTGGTGTTTGTATGCTTCATTATCAGCCCACCCCTACAATTATTAAAGATACATTATGTAAGATTTAGATATAGAGCTGGACGTTCTTGCTATAATAGTAATAAAATACTTAATGAAAAATGAATGATGCAGAATGTTGATTATAGGCTTGTCACGTCAATAAATCTTTAATAGTTTATACTTGTCACGTCAATAAATCTTTAATAGTTTATATTACAAACTATTAAAGATTTATTGACGTGACAAGCCTAAAGATTTATTGACGTGACAAGCCTATAATCAACATCCTGCATCATTGGATGGATGAGATTCAAATGGATTTAACCTGCGAGATTTAAGAATATAATATTTGAAGCCCAAAAAATCACTGCAATAGATATATTTAGCTCTTACATAATGCATCTTTAAAAAATTTAGTTTCCAGTTCAGAGCTACATGAGGTACTGGGGCCTTATTCATGAAATTTTAACGAAGATAAAATCCAAATTTTAGATATTTGATTGGATAACATTAGATTGATTTTAGTGCTTAACCAATCAAAACTGAAGTATTCTAACTCTGAACTTAACTTTTTATTCTAGCATGTTGCGTCCTATTTCTGATAAACTCTGTATTTAATTCTAGCATCCGATAAAACTCTGTATTTAATTTTAATTGCTCTTATTTCTGATAAACTCTGTATTTATTTTGGCTGTTATTACAAACTAAACAGCATGCGGCTGTGGTTTCGAGCCCTGGTGTGAGCGTATGTGGCATGGAGATAGGGGTGCCTTCTCAACCTTGTGGGTTTCCTCCGGGCACTCTGGTTTCCTCCCACTGCTAAAGACCCCTACACGCAAGCGAATTATTGAAATAAAATTAAACCATATGTTAGTCCCGAAATTACCTAGTTTGTATTTGAGTAGACGTTAAACCCTATTTCTCTCTCTCATCTTGTAATGACTAGAACGATATATACAAACAGAATACAGAGATAGAGACAAATGGGGTTAAATGTCCATGTGACATAAACTATGTTATTTTGAGACTAACACTAATATCATATGATATGGTTTAATTTTAATCCATAATTTGCTTCTGCATAGGCGTCTTTAGCAGTGGGAGCAAACCATAGAAACGGGCACCTTCTCAAGCTCATTGGTTTACTCCGGGCACTTTGGATTCCTCCCAGAGGAATTACCCCTGAACGTGCGCCAAGATAATAAACAAATGAAAATAAGACAACTTATCTGCGATATGACCTTTGGTGGAAGCAGACGTAAAGTACAAAGAACAAGAACAATCGGATGATGCAGAGGAAACATAATATAACAGATATATTCAAATTTAAATACACATAGTTATAGATGAAGATTATATCATTTCTATATCTTATAAACGACAGAGAGAGGGAGAGAGAAATAGGGTTTAACATCCACTCAACACAAACTAGGCCATTTCGGGACTAACATGTGGTTTAATTTTATTTCATTAATTCGCTTGCGTATAGAGGTCTTTAGCAGTGGGAGGAAATCGTAGGACCCAGAGAAAACCCACGAGGTTGAACAGGCGACCCTACTCCTTGTCACATAAAACCGGTGATTCGAAACCATGCCAGTTGACTCAAACAAAGATTATAACATTTCTATGTTTTCATAATTGAAGATTATAACATTTCTACATCTGATCATAATTGAAGATTATAACATTTCTATATCTGATAATAAATGATGATTATAACATTTCTACATCTAAGAATATGATATACCTCTTTAAAAAACAATCCCTGTTCATATATATTCATACAAAAATAATATAAACATTTCTATGAAATATCTCTATAAATATTTATAAAATATCTCTATAAATATTTATAAAATATCTCTATAGATATTTATAAAATATCTCTATAAATATTTATAAAATATCTCTATAAATATTTATAAAATATTTCAATAAATATTGATATATCTCGATAAATATTTATAATATATCTCTATAAATGTTTATAATATATCTCGATATATAATTATCAAAACATCTAAAATATTTAAATTTTTCTCAAGCTAACTTATTCTATTTTACTTTATTCTGTTATTCATTTCAAACTTAAATAGTAAAAACAGCTTCTTATTAAAGTAGCTGATCATCATTCAGATTTTTCTTACTATATCTATATTTACAATCTAATCCATGCTAAAATGTATTCAAAAGTGATTACTTAGCATTTAATTAGGATTGCTTTATTACTAGTAGTTGTTCTGGTAGCACTGATGTCACTACCTACCTTGAGAATAAAGATCAAAATATCAACATATCAACAATAAGATTTAAAAAGAGGTCCATCAAAAGATTCCAGAGCAAATTATATGGAGATATGAAATGAAATGGAGTTTAATGTCCTACAGGGAAATTTTGCTCGAGCAGCGGCACTATGTCCTACTCTTATATCAAATTCTAACTGCCAAGTGATCTTTTATATGCATGCCAATGTATGAATGGGACCTCGGTTTTTTCATCCTATCCGAACGTCTAGACAGCTGTCCTTGTCAGGCCCCCGCACTGCTTACTGACAAGGGGAAATCAAGTTGGAAAATCGTGATGAACCTTCTCAGCCAACACTGTGAGCAAATCTGCGACCTTCAGACTAGCAAACCCGCGACCTTCAGGCTAGCAAACCCATGACCTTCAGGCTAACGAGCCAACATCTCACCTGCTCAGCCACATATATATCATCTTTAGTGGACCCCAAATGTTGACAATACATCTGATCTTTGTGAATACTTTTGAATCATTTTCAGACCGATATTCCTTTTAAGAGATTCAACTTTTCTAACAGTTTGAAATGTATTAGAAATCAAATGACGATCAGAGACTTTAACGATATATTATTTAATAATTCTCTATAACAAAGAACCCTGTAATATTTTAACTCTATCACAGGGTTTATAAATACTCTTATAAATAAATTGTAATACTTAAAGATGCATATGTAAGCTGACCGTTCAATATATATTGAAAACTGCACTCAAATTACTTTATTCTGAGCGATGTTTGAAGTCTTGACATAAATTGTTTATTAGCGTATTACTTGTTAATCGAGACTCAGCCTCATTTATCCACTTTTAATTAAATAATTTACTGCATATCATGGCTCAATTCATTGAAAATCTTAGTCATTCAATGTTCTAGAGATTTGATTTGGCATGTGAATAAATGTCTTAATTAATGATTTATATAATGAGGACAACCAAAAGATCTGCACTGTGCATCTTTAGCTCTAACATAATGCATCTTTAACTACATATCATTTAATTAATTTAACAATTGTGTGTAACAAATAACTGTGTATCATTGTAACCTTTATCACCGGGTTTGTAAAATACTCAGAGGAATAATTCTATAACATGAATGAATTAAATATAATTTAATAAACATAATAACAGTTATATACAGCCCTAGTAATATTGAAAGAGACACTGAAATTAATTAATTTGTGCTTGGAAGTGACTCTGACAGGTTTATCCTTTCTGGTTTATTTTTCTATCTACATGTACAACAACAAACTGTTTTTATTCTATTACTAGTAAAAATAGGTTGCCAGGCAACAAAACATATGCCCACACACCAGCTAAATCGTCCGGACAGTCAACAAGAGTTGTCGCATATTAAGTAATTATCAGAAAATAATTAGAATTTGTTTGGTTTTCATAAAGTTCTACCTCATTCTAACATTCAATATACGAAACATTTAATATTATGAATTTAGCTGTTCAATTATCGATTTTCAAGAAATTCAAACTCAACCATCATCAATGTGCAACGTGGATATAGTCAAATGTTTTTTTGATTCGGAATAAAATTGTGACCTCCAGAGGATCCACAAGGTAAAAAACATGATTTTTAGTACAATCAGGGGCCATAATTCAGGAAGTTGTGGTCCAATGTGCCCAAATATCGAAAGGAACTGCGATCTTTGGGTTATAAACTTACATTTCACACTTCATCAAAATTGGATTAAAATTTTAACCTCTAAAGGGTCAACAACCTTGATATATCACATTTTTACACTATTTGCGTATTAGCGGCAGCCATTTTATCCATCAATTTTAGTCCGATTTTCAAGAAATTCAAACTCAACCTTAATAATCATGTAACGGTGACATAATCAAATGTTTTTTTCAATCGGATATTTATTTTGACCTCCAGAGGAACCACAAGCTAAAAAGGGTGATTTTTTCGGACAATCAGGGGACATTATTCAGGAAGTAACGATCTGATGGGCTCAAATATCGAAAGGAACCAAGACCTTTTTAGTTATAAACATACATGTCAAGTTTCATCAAATCGGTTCAAAATTGTGACCTCTATAGGGTCCACAACCTTGATACAACATATTTTCACACTATGCGCGTTAAAAACGGTAGCCATTTTGTCCGTCAATTTTGGTGCGATTTTCACAAAATTCACACTCAACCTTCATTACCATGTATAATCAAACGGGTTTTTAAATCGGATAATAGTTTTGACCTCTAGAGAGACCACAAGGTAAAAAGGGCGATTTTGGGGACAATCAGGGGCGATAATTCAGGAAGTTATGATCCGACGGACGCAAATATGGAAAGGAACCAAGAAATTTCGGTTATAAACATACATGTCAAGTTTCATCAAAACCAGTTCAAAATTGTGACCTCTATAGGGTCCACAAGCTAAAAACATGACTTTTCGTACAATCAGGGGCCATAATCTATGAATTTTCGATACGATACATGCCAATATCGATCGCAGCCGAGATCTTAGGGGGATAAACCTATATTTCAAGTTTCGTCAAAATCGGATAAGAATAGTGACCTGTAGAGAGTCCACAAACAAATTGTGGATGGACGGATGGACAAAACAGCATTATATAATAATATATAACTACTGATAATACATATGCAAGATTCACTACTATTTTTTTTTTATTATTTATAATTCTAAAAAAATTACTATTGGCATAATTATTGCTGATTATAACAAACTTAAAGAAATCAAATATGTAAGTTATTTGGAATTATTTTATTACTGTTATTTCTATTCCACTGGAAAACATATACGATGTACATTATATTCTTTAAACCTAGGATAAACGACAATAAAGATGATAATAATTAATTCTTGTAACATTTCTTGCTAACATAGAGCAGATGTTGTGTTTGAACATTTGTTGTATACTATTCTTCAATATCAGCTTGAAAAAGAAAAAGTTTTAGATTGAGTTGATATATATGATGTTAACAAGAGAGAGAGACTCGACACAAACTAGGCATTTACAGGACTAACACATGGTTCAATTTTAGTTCAATAATTCGCTTGCGCGTACTGGTCTTTAGCAGTAGGACGAAACTGGAATATCTGCAGAAAACCCATGAGGTTGGACAGGCAACCCTACGCCTTGCCACATACAACCGGGGATTTGAAACCATGCCAGTTGACTCAATGACAGGCCGTATGACGCTAACCATTCCGCCATCCACCACCCCCGTGAGAACCATGATAAATGGTGGAATGACTGCAGGTTGGTGGAATGACAGACAACCATGATACATGGTGGAATGACTACAGGCCAGTGGAATGACAGACATCCATGATAAACAGTGGAATGATTGCAGGCCTGTGGAATGATGTTATATGCTGGAATGCCTGCAGATCGGTGGAATAAACAACCACAATACACCATGGAATGACTGCAGGTCAGAGGAATGATGCAAAGATGTTTATTTGACTTTACCTGGGATTAAAGGTTCAGGATTTGTTTTCAATAACTTCGTCATTTCACTACTTGGCATTCCAAATTGTGGATTATAATGATTGTTAGTTTCTGGAAAACCGGTAGATGGATTATCTTCTGGAAGAAACAAATAGTCTATAATGTACACAAGATTAATTTGTTCCAATTTATCAGCTCTGAAATAACCAGAATAATTGTAAAATATAATATACATCTAGAAAGATGGTGATTTACGACATACATTTGACACGAACTAGGTCAGTTAGGCACTAACATACAATTCATTTCCATGATTTGCTTGGGTCTTTAGCAGTAGACGGAATCAGACGAGCCCCTAAATATTTCCCACACGCTGAACAGGCAGTAATTTTCCTTGTCACATACAAGCTGGGAATCGAAACCATATCACTTGACTCAATAACAGTCCTTATGACCTAAAGTGAACTCTAAACAATACAGGCTACCCAACCCGACAGCTAACAGTTGTTTACGTTCATGTTCAGTCAATATTGTATAACATTACCTCAAGAAAACATATGGGGTTTAACATCCACTTGAAACAAACTAGGTCATTTTGGGACTAACATATGGTTTGATTTTATTTCAATAATTCGCTTGCACGTAGGGGTCTTTAGCAGTGGGAGGAAACCAAAGGACCCAGAGAAAACCTGCAAGATTGGACAGATGACCCTACTCCTTGTCACGTACCACCGGGAATTCGAAACCAAGCCAGTTGACTCAATGACAGGCTTTATGAAACAGCGCGTTCATGCTAATCATTCAGCCATCCAACCACCCTTAATACAAGGTACAATTTCATGGAGTTTAATGCTATGTGATCATTTGTTTTATAAAGATGAGAGTTTCCTCGTAGTATCGCAGCATAGTAAACACTGTAATTGTCTATGTATTTGACAGATGAGAGAAATTCTTAGATTAAGTAACATAATGGCAACTCTGAGATAAAAACAGATGCATATATTTCGGCTAAATTGAGTGTTAATGACTTTCAGACATGTAGTGATATACATTTGAATGTCTGGATAATCAGAAGTAATATTAAATATAATTTAGTGTTCACATGAAATCTGTCAACCTTAGTAATACAGTACGAGAATGGTAATAAAAAAAAGTTGAGTGTCGCTTTCATACACGTAACATATCTTTACAGGAAAGTCTCACACTGTGTATCATTGATGCTATTTCGCTCATATATTTTGAACATTAGCCTGGAGGTCGGGTAGTGTTCGATCCCTGCATTGCCAAGAAAGTTCATCCAGATTTTCCAGCATGGTTTGCCCATGTCAGGGATGCATGTTAAAGATCCCTTGGCAGTTGGAATTTGATATATGAGTACGCCATAGTGCCGCTGTCTGGTCAAAATTGTCCTCATAACATACTGTACAGCATATGCTTGTCTTCATTAGCCCAGTTTAGAAGCAGAACAGTAGGACGTTAAACCCCATTTTATTTCATTTCATCTCGCGATCTGACATTATCATTTTGTATGGCGAGATACTTTGGATCTTTTAACCCCTCTGACTCTCTTAAACAATTTTACGAAATGGATAAAAGAAAAATTGAGGAAAAGATTTTTTTGTTCTGTAGTGAATACAAATACCCATTTACATTGTAACATCTGATACCATATCTCATTCAAGGAGTTCACAAAAACTAACAAAGTCTTTATTGTATTTCTACATACATACTTACCCCCATTTTGAGTAATAAAAAAATCACTTAGTCTTGGATTCGATGGTAGTAATGATGTGGAAGAAAGTAGATCATTACTGCCTTCCACTCCAGAATCACGCGTAGGGGGAGACACTTGTTCTGGTTGACGACCATTTTCTTCCAGATCATTTTCTTCCCGTCTGTTCAACATTCTATGTTCTCCATTCACAGCATGTCGGCTACCAAATGTTTCATCTTGCTCATCTATTTTTTTAGGTTTTGTTTCTTCGCTATGGTGCTTTATTTCATCCAATTCTAATTCTTTAAGCTTTTTTCCTCCTGGTGACGGATTTTTGTCTTGTTTCCAAGGCTCTAGACGCAAAATTTGTTTCACCTCTGTTTCATCAACTAATTCTAAATAACAATATAACAATATTACACATTTTATTGTAGCTTATATCAATCATTTCATAGAATAATATAAATATTTAACATATTATTATATTTCATAGCATATAAAAACATCCTTATTGATGTATTTCTAGTGGTAAAGGAAAGTAACTTTATTAAAGGCTTCAGGTTGAAATCCAATTTGATTAGCATGCAACCTTCAAAAATGGCACTGGACAATTCGTCGGTAGGTAGACGAAGTGACTTATCGTCAGTTTCTTGTGGTATGAAGATATGTCACTTCGTCCACCTATCGAACAATTGTATATGTACTTTTTTTCATGAAACAACATGCATTCATTGGTTCAAATTCATAGATCGCCTTCTGACCTGTATTCATAGAAATATGTGCCTTTGTTTGTAAGACCAAGAGGCCGCGGTGGCTCAGCCAGTTAGACGTTTCCTCACTAACCTGCATGTCCCATGTGCGATCCAGGTGTTGGCAGCGGAAGTTGCATCAAGATTATCCGGCGTGGTTCTCACTTGTGATTTGGGCAGGAGTCAGGACAGGTTCTTGCAAGTTGTTCGAATGGGACGAAAAAACTGAGGTCCCGTGTCAACAATGGCAGGGATGTAAAAGAACCCTGGGCAGTTGAAATAAGAATAGGCCATAGCACCGCTGTCGCAGCAAACTTTCCCTCACAGCACACAGTATGGCATAAGCCAGTCTTCAGAAGCCCAATCGGAGCAGCACAGCATGCTGTTAAACTAAGGTCTACTCTAATATCGAATTCCAACTATCAAAAGTTCTGTTAAATGCATGCCTATGTGTACACTGCACCTTGGTTTTTTGTCCCATTTGCACCACCGGCATGGAAATATCACAACAGAAAATCCCATGAACTTTCTCTGTAAATATAGGGATCAAACATGGCGGCTCCCGTGCAAGCAACACAAATTTGTTTCATTAAAAACCAATGAATACATCATTTACATAGTTTTAGATTCGAGTAAGTGCCAATGGTGGAAATTTTTTGAATACATCGTTTACATAGATTCTAGACTCGAGTAAGTGCCAATGGTGGAAATGTTTTGATTGATACGCACGAGACCATTCAGCAACCAAACCCCCTTGATACCCACAACTCGATTGTAGTCTTACCTGTGTGTTCTATTGGATCTTTCCTACTGCCGGATGCATCATGGTCAATATCTACAAAATAACACCAGATCATAAAATCAGCAAACAAAAGAATTTAAGTCTTTTAAGATAATTCTGTTATTTTTATGAAAGTCCTTCGGGTTTTTTTTCACCATCGTTATATTGCAAGGCCCTTCTTTGTAATCAATGGGATTATAGGATTGTTTTGGGGGAGGAGGAAACTAAGTTTGACACATGCACTTTAGATCATAAGGTTTGTTATTGAGGCAAGTGATGTGGTTTCGATTCCCCACTTGTACGTGACAAGGAGTAGAAGCACCGGTCCAACCTCATGGTTTTTCCCAGGTTCTCCAGGCATCCTCCAACTGCTTAAGATCCCAATGCACAAGCGAACTATTGAAATAAAATTGAACTATACGTTTGTCCCAAAAGGAGCAAGATATTCCTTTTCAAAAAAACTATGGTAATCTGCTATTAATATCCCAATTTTTACGAAAAAAAACCCATTAAAATTCAACTGTATCTACGAAAATGTATTTCTGTAAATTGACTGACAGATAAGTTCTCCAGGCAGACAGTCAATTTCACTGCCTTCGATCAATCAAGAGATTTGCTGGTCAACTAATCCAGTAATGTCCCACTCCCTGCCTGGAATATTCAATTTTGCAACCTAAAGCACAAAAAATATATGCCAGTCTCTGATTGGCGAGTCGAGTTTTATAGTATTATTTACCTTCCGTATGTTCTTCACCTTCACGTGGCAAAGATCGAAAGTGGTTTAATTCTGAAATATGAAAAATTTAATAATATATTTTAATAAATGTAGATTTAACTGGTTGATCTATGAAGTGGATGATCAAGTACCTGGATTATCAAGTGACAGGATCATCAAGTACCTAAACCAAATAACTGGATTATCAAGTACATTGACCAAGTAATTGAATCATCAAGTACCCAGATCAAGTAACTAGACCAAGTAACTGGATCAAGCAATACCTGGACCAAGAAACGGGATCAAGCAATACCTGGACCAAGTAACTGAATCATCAAGTAACTGGATCAAGAACTGTACGTACTTTAACCAGATACAAAAAATATTGGCTTAAATAAATAAATGAAAACAAAGCAAAGACGTGTTTACACTTGTTCTTCTAGGAACTATCAGCTAAAAGTACATTTACCACCAACCAGATTACACAGTACTTTCATCATTCATCACATGTAATGTACTCTGTGTCCTGTCCTTGGGTTTGTCTTTTGTTTGTGTACATTATAGACAAAGATTAATCTCTTTGTTTTTGTTTTTATATTTGACTAACGCCAGTTCTTAGTATAAGAAGAATTAAGGACGACTATTTCTGATTAGAACTTTATTAGAATAATAACATAAACCAGGCCTCGAGTTCACAAAGCATTCTCAAACTTAAGTTGAGAATTTACTCAACTTTCAATCACTGTTTATTAGAAACATCTTTGACCCAGAAACACAAAACTTTGCATTGTTATTAGGGTATATGATACACTGAAACAACAAAAGTTTTATAAAGGGTTAAGTAAATTCTTGACTTAAGTCTGCGAATGCTGGGCATTATGGACAGCCAAGTATACAAAACTACTCTACTGGTACTGTTGATATTAGAGAGCAAAAATCATCAAAATAGAACATAACATAGTGGCGTAATTCCTTCTACACCTTCTTTTGATTACATAAAACACTAAATCAAAATAAAAAATACAAATGTTCAAATTTCCATACTAAATAATACAGCGCAGTTCCTTCTCAGCATCTTGAGTATTTTAAACAAGCCAACAGTGAGGCTGATGTCCCCCGCCGAAATCCCAAAATAAATAGATGACACATATTAATTAATCGCACATTTATTTTTTTCAAACGTATCAAGCAATCAAACTGTACACGAAGTGTCATCCAAAAATGTTTTATAAAGAAAAATGCTAAAACCGACGAGAAAAATGAAAATGTACCCTAGTTAGGGGGACCCTAAAGGTTGACAAAAGGGCCCCAACGCTTGACAAAAGGGCCCCTCTGGCCAAGGGAAAGGGCCCTCGTGTCCGAGTCAATCGTTTCTATACACTGTTACTGTCGAATCCATCACTGAATGAGAATGCAGCTCTTTTTTTTTTTCATAAAAATCATCAATCAAGATGAACCTAAGTTATCTTGTCCCAAAGTATCAACCAATCAAATTGCTTATCTCTGCCTACCCTAAGCAAAAAATGTTCATCTTCGAACTCCATCAAGCCATTGACCTAATAAGCATACACACTAATTTTGAACATTTTAACTCAATTAGAAGGAGAGTTACATGTATTGTGTTCCAAAGTCTTGGCAAATCAAATTGATTAACGCTCTGCTTACCCTGAGCAGAAAATGCTCATTATCGATCTTAGTCAAGGCATTATACTGTAATGAAACTATACACCAAGTTCCTTCACTCTCACTTAATTAGAACTAAAGTTATCGTGTCCCAAAGCATCAACCAATCAAATTGCTTATCTCTGCTTACCCTAAGCGGAAAATGCTCATCTTCGAACTCCATCAAGGCATTGACCTAATAAGCATATACACCAAGTTTGAACATTTTAACTCAATTAGAAGGAGAGTTATTGTGTTCCAAAGTCTCGACCAATCAAACTGCGTATCGCTCTGCTTACCCTGAGCAGAAAATGCTCATTATTGAACTTAGTCAAGGTATTACTGTAATGAAACTATACATCAAGTTTCATTACTCTCACTTAATTAGAACTAAAGTTATCTTGTCCCAAAGCATCAACCAATAAAATTGCTTATCTCTGCTTACCCTGAGCGGAAAATGCTAATTTTCGAACTCCATCAAGGCATTGATGAATCCGACCTGTCAATCATTGTAAAGATATTGACCAATCAGAAAGCCCGATTATATTTGGCCCGCGTAATTCAAGATTGGCAGCCATTTTTGTCCCACAAACAAACAAGGCCGTGCTCTGTGGGAAGTTTGTTATTTCTACATTTATCGTCGAAATGGTATTACGCTGCGCGTGGGGAACTTGTAACAAGCATGAACGAACGTTACCCCGAAAGACGGCATGGCGCAAAAATTTATACTTTTTCAGAAATCAAAGAAACAATTAAAAATGTGTTTGCCCTGGATCAAGGGGATACGGTCAGTTTATCCCACGACCGTTTCAACCCGGGCTGTTTCATCCCAACCTAATTTTTTTTTTATCCCAGATTGTTTCCCCATTTAGGTCCACTTACTGTGAAATATACATGTCCTTTGTTATTTATTATTAAATAAACACTTAGTTGATTGTTATGGATTAGTAATAAAACATGTGGTGAGGGTTGAGTTGTATTTATACATTTTTATGTAAGAAGCCAGATAATATTTAATTTAACAACATCTGACGTCTGCTCTGTTTTAACATGTTTTTATTTATGATAAAGGGAGAAGATGATCGCCCTCTCTTCTCACGACAGTGTGATTGTAAATAATTTAATTAAATCAGCCTGTCCTTGATAATATCATGCATAACAATTAACAATTTGGACACAATAAAGCCTGCATCGTAACAATTGTTTCCGTTTTGTCTCCAATAAAAATATAAATTCAGAACAATGTCCGAAAATAAAGTTTATGTATAATTTACAGGACAATTTGACAATAGAAAATAATTTGGCCGAAAGAGTATTTTACACATTATAATTTTTAGCGTAAATTTAGTTGGAATGCGAGAAAGGAATTACAGGGGGCGTGATCAGCTGTCCTCAGCACGTGATTGGAATAGTGTCATGTACAGGTGCAATGTCGGGTTTGACATTCAATTTAAATTTTATACCGATATTTTAGAGTCCGAAATCAACACATTTCTCAACGGCAGTGTCATACACCTGTAGTACATTCAATTTAAAGCATCATTTGGGATGCATGCTTTTACTAAGCGAAATCCACGCCAATTCGAGTCAGAAACTTACCGCTCAAAATTGCGGCGATTCGTGTGAATTTTTAGTCCGGCCGATGTTGAAGAAATTAATTATGATATTCACATATATCAAATATGAACCATTTAACCGTGTTTGTGCACATGCCATGGATAATGTGTGAGTAGTGTGACGTGGAAAATTATAAATGACAGGTTAGTTACGGTAGTAAAGCGACATTTCGAGGCCTGTCTGAATACAGTTTATACTCTATATTTATTTATTTCTATTTATGTAAACTCTTTTTTTTTTGAAAACCATTAAAACCACACTATACAGTTACTATTTGATGACAATATGCATGCACGAATCAAACTGTCAGGTGCTGGGTCGCCATATTGAACCGCCAATGCTGTAAGCTTGGGGGACATAGTAACAGTATCTAAGGGGGCGGAGCTTAACTCCAAATCTCGGAATCATGAACTGACCTAATAAGCATATACACCAAGTTTGAACATTTTAACTCAATTAGAAGGAGAGTTATTGTGTTCCAAAGTCTCGACCAATCAAATTGCGTATTGCTCTGCTTACCCTGAGCAGAAAATGCTCATTATCAAACTTAGTCAAGGTATTGATGTAATGAAACTATACACCAAGTTTCATCACTCTTACTTAATTAGAACTAAAGTTATCGTGTCCCAAAGCATCAACCAATCAAATTGCTTATCTCTGCTTACCCTAAGCGGAAAATGCTCATCTTCGAACTCCATCAAATCATTGACCTAATAAACACATACACCAAGTTTGAACATTCTAGTTCAATTAGGAAGAGAGTTATTGTGTCCCAAAAAGTGGGACGGACAGACAGACAGACAGACGGACGAACCCATTTTAATAGTCCCCCAACTTTCTTCGAAAGGCGGGGGACAAAAAGTGTCAAATCTGAAAAGATATATTAGTCTAAATCCCATTGTTCAGAGCGCAGGGTGGATCTACTGGTATATCATGATTAACATTAGGTTCCTGTGGTTCAGGATCAGAAGGATCAACGTCAGATTCCTCACTTGAATCCGAAAAACTGTTATCCGAGTCCGTTCGAGACATAGGTAGTAACGAAGACTGTCTAAACTGTTGACATATAAAACTCAGATGGTCGAACTTCATAAACTTTAGAGTGAAATTCCGATCCGTGAAGCTTGCGAACTGTAACAAACTTATTGTCGTTGCACGGTTCGATGACAATGTATATATCTCTGGCAAAGTGCTTAGAGCCATCGCTGTTAAGAAATACCAAATCACCAGAAGATACAATAGGGCACTTTGAAGGCATGCCTTGCGGAAATTTGGATCGTGCACTGATGATTGTTAAGTAGATTGTTGTTGCAGAGCTAAAGCACTGTCAGAAAAGTTAAGTTGTTCCCCCATAAGACCATCAAGTTGTAACAAAATTTCTCGAGCTGAAAATCCACGATTTCGGATTCTATTGTTGAGGAAACGCTTTTCGAAGTTCAGTTTCCAGTTCTTGAATAGTTTTCTCGGCAATCAGGTTCTTTATGCGACCAATGTCTAGAGAAATACTGTGTTCATCCAAAACCGAACATTGTTGTAAGCCTTGAAAGCCGGTTGCTGCATCAACCCGAATACTAGATTGTAGGAGGAAAATGTATCTCTTATGACGAATATTTTTTGGCGGTTCAGACACAAAATATCACAAGCAAAAGTTTGTCCAGGAGTTGAAGAGTGTGTGACGCTAGAAAAGTCCATCAATTCGGCTGGTAAACGCTGTAAAGAAGAACACTGAATACAGCATGATGTAACCGAGTCTATTTCTTGCTGCGAATCTAGAGCGTAAAAATATCGATTGAACAGTTTCTGAAGCTCTGTTTTTGACATATGTTTAAAACGCAAATGTATTGCTGTTGGCAAGCCTGGTAGAACATGGCGGGGAACAATAATCAAATTACGAGTTGTCCAAATACAACTTGTTGGGACACTACTAAGACACCGTTCCAGCCAATGGTTGCGGATTGTAAATAACGTTTCACACCTTTGGCATTGGTAACTTCTTTTTGAGTGAGGTGGGAATATGTACGCCAGAGAAATTTACATTCTTGTTGAGATTTCTTCCAAGAGGCTAAACTGAGAAATGGCATGGCGGCCAAACCATTTAAAACTTCGGTGGAAGTCGATCGTGATGGAAGTGGTTTAGTGTAACATGCAATGCTACTGAAAGCGGTAACAAGTCTGGTGCCACCTTCTGGTTTTCGTACTAAAAAGCTAGGAGAAACATATTCGACAGTGGCGTTAACATCCTTGGGTTTAGCAAGCACCCCCAGACGTTCCAATTCATCCATTTTATTTTGCAATTCTTCCAGATTTTTCCTGCCGTATATGGGTAACCTCCCCTTTTGTCTAGGAGGTTCTACGGGCCCCATATTGATAGAAGCTTTAATGTTGCCTGACGCACCATTATATTTGCCAATTAATGGATCAAACACATTGTCATACTGAAGGTGTAAAGTCGAAATTTAAAAGTTTGTCTTTGTTTGATAAATGATGACTGGGATAGACATTTGCAGGTTGTGAAAAAGGAGTAGGGTTATCTGAAGGCATAACGCTGTTAACACTAATGGGCTGTTCGACCGGAAGAATATCCCCACAAAAAATTTGACGTAATTGAGCATGTGCTGATTCTTTTTAATGGATATAAGATTGTCTGTCTCATTGGGGATGCGAATAAATCCATTGATTGATTTACTTACGTCAGGGATCGGCCACGAATCAGCATTTGAAGCCGGTGGGAGTCGGCAATTCCAAATATTCACCAGGATAAACAAACTTAAGATACATTAGCACGTAGTAAAAACGAATCAGTACGGCAAACAACAGCAGAACCTGCGACTGCTTTTGAGAAATAATATTGTATTACTTGATCACCTATAGGAAAAGAGTAATCAGGAATATCTAAAACAATGTTGTTTTGTTTCAAGAAGGGCATACCACCTAAAATTTCCGCATCGAGGTCTTAAACAACCAAAGCGTCCAAATTTAATTCCATAGCCCCACAGGTCACAATGATACAAATCTCACCAATGATCGCTAATTTTGATTTACCACAGGCCTGGCTTGCTCTGTGTTTGGTTGGCAGTATTTTAACCGATAGGGTATTAGCAATTGAGAGTCTAATAAGGGATGATGTGGTCCCAGAATCACAAGTGATACTGACAGGATTATGGCCGTAAAATACATTAAAAGTAGGCGAGGCTGCCATAGTTACCCTGGCAACAATTGTATCCAATGGAGTACTTTCACTTTCATCTGGTCAGGCAGCTGTGTCATCATTGATATCTAATGTTTCCAGCGCATCTTCAGCATGATTTCAGTACCCTCATCGACTGATGAGACGCAAAAGGATTTAGCAATGTCACTTTTCTCAACTTCAGTTAAAAATAATTACATTATTACATTACATTATTACATTCCATAAAAGAATGACCTTGGCTACACCTACTCGCAGCCCTACATATAAAACAGGTTTTATTATTAGTTTGTTGGTATTGTCGAGCTATATAGGTTGTTGAGGTGTTTGTGGAGGTCTATTTGGTCGAGTTCCAGTTGGTAAGAAATTTCGTTGAAAGACACGAACACGTGCTGATCCAATAGCCTCTTGTTTTAATTCCTCTAGAAAACCGTCAATGGCGTCAGCTATTTGAGGTTGCATGTCTTTTAATGTCATTTGTTGCAAATCATAAGCAAATGTTCGTTTGGCTATGGCAGGAAGGCCAGGATGAATCAATTCCATCCATTTGAGAATAGCTAAACGTTCCACAGTAGGGGACATAATTACGTACAGGGTTTTCCCTGTCATGTACAAGTTGTGAATCCTGACGTAGTAAATTGTCCTGTAAGTGCGCAACAGCACGTTGGTAAAGTTTTTCAGGTCTTTCGCCTGTCTCCCAAGCAATCTCAGCAAATTTCATGAATTGCGCTTCACTTTGCTTAAATCCATAATATTTATGTATTTTCTTGCAAATATTTTCAAAGCTGGTAGATGCCCTTTTGATATCATCGGCTAAAAGCGGTGGGGAATATTCGGAAATAAACCCTAGCATATCATTCTGTGATTTGGCCTTTTGCACTGCTGTGAGAGAATCAGGTGTGTCCTCTTTGTCGTCTGTAAAATTATCGTTTGGGTTTTCACTTGTTTCTTTTTGCCACATAATTGGAGCCTGTTCGTCTGCTGGGTCAAGGCCCACTAATAATTTAGCAAATCTCTTATCTTGTTGCTGCATATAATAAACAAGACGATTACGCCAACTGTCAAATAATGATGAGAGGGTTTCCTCCTCCTGTAATTTCCAAGTTTTAGGAGCTTTCCCCATAGTGAAATAGTGTGAATCTGCTGTGATGTGAATGAATGGAATTTTCCATAGCTAGAAGTAGAAAAGTTATGTTTACAAAATTCATAATAAGACGTATCAAATCCTTGTTGATATCTTCCTAGGACTAAAACTACAATTGATACTTCTTCAGAGATGTTATCAGGGTTGTAATTAACTCAGCCACCACGCCAGTTGTTAGTATAAGAAGAATTAAGGACTACTGTTTCTGATTAGAATAATAACATAAACCAGAAGGAGGCTGGGCATTGTGGACAGCCAAGTATACAAAACTACTCTACTGGTACTGTTGATTATAGATAATCATCAAAATAGAACATAACATACTGGCGTAAAATTTTGTCTTTTGTTAAAGACAGCAATGTACATTACTGTATATCATTCACTTTGCCTTTTGCCTTCGTGTCTTTTTGTTCCAGACATTTCCTGTAAATACAGAAACCCTAGCAAGTGTAGATACATATACTCTTGTAACTGTAAATATAGAATCCATAGTAACTGTTAATACAGAGTCCCTAGTGTCCCTAGTACTGTAAATAGATCCAAGTACCTGTAAATACAGAGTCCCTAGTAGCTGAAAATACAGAGTTCATAGCAACTGTAAATGCAGAAACTCTAGTAACTATAAATGCAGAAACTCTAGCAACTATAAATACAGAAACCGTAGCAACTGTTTTACAGAAACCATAGTGGATTGAATAGTTGCGCAATATAAATATCATTATCATCATCATCAACTATAAATACTAATGGAAGTGAATGAAATCATACCTGGATTTGAATTAAGCGACAAATCTGTTTTTGAGCTGGTGTCAGATTGGGGCATGCCAAAACCAGATATGGAAGGTTGTGTATGTTGACTTGCAGACGGTGGAAAAGAATCACAGCTTCCACTGTCTGCTACAACTTCAGATGCTTCTCCATGAGGATTTTGCTCTCCAGGATTTTCAGATGTTTTTCCATCAAGAATTTGTACTACAGGATCTTCTGCATTTGACGAAAAACTAACATTCACATAATCTAAAACATAATAATAATCAAAATAACAGATATGGTTCATCATAGGCACTACATATATAAAATATTTTATAATAATCCCTGTCTTCAATAGCATGGTTGGTGCAGATCATGGGTTCCACGTCGACCGTATATGCCGGTCGGGACCGGGGGCTATATAAAATGACCGTGCAGTGCAGATAATTAGCGTTTTAAACCTCATTATATGGGTTCCATGTTGTCCATATATGCTGTGACTACTAAGGGCTTTCTTGCATCAGTATGTAAAATCATTAAAGCGAGAATAATTACACAAACATGATTCAAAAATAAAATGAAATGAAATGGGGTTTAACATCCCACTGTTCTGCTCTGAACTGGGCGAATGAAGAAGGACATACGCCATACAGTGTGCTATGAGGGAAGATTTTGCCCAGACAGTGGCACTGCAGCCTACTCTTGTATCTTTTACCTCAGCTTTCCTTCCCATCCAAACTATTAGACATCTGTCATTGTCAGGTCCTCCGTCCTGCATCACTGACAAAGGGGAACCACAACGGAAAATCTGGATGAACTTTCTTGGCCAATGCAAGGATCGAACACACTCGCCAGCGTCTTACCCACTTAGCCACCATGTCATCATAAACAAACATGAGTAAATCTGAACAGATCACTAGTGGGAGAAATTGGCAAAAGCGTGACTAATTAAGTTAATGTCACTACTGAGACTACCGTTCACTATCTAGGTCAAACCGCCAGTTTTCTTTAATCTGCAAATGACATCAGTAGAGTGCGAAATCATTAACTATATGAATTTGTGGGGAGAACTGATATTAAACTTTGATCATTCCAGTTAAACCAGGGCTACAACTCTAGAAGTAAATAACAGAAATTAATTCTGAAATTCAATGGGCTTCTTTTGTTTCACTAATTTAAATGATGCATATAAATTTCATACAGATAGGATGATAGCTTTCGTCATTTGAGTGTTCACAATGGTTCACAAAGTTAAACAGGGGTGATAACTCTAGAATTAAATATTGGAAATTGCTGAACTTCGATAGCATTCTTAGTTTCACTAATTTACATGATGCGAATAAATTTCATACTGATCGGTTGATAACTTTTGTCATTTGACCATTCAGAAAGAGCAACAATAAAGTGAAACAAGAGCCATAACCCCAGAATTAATTAACGGAAATTGCTGACATTTAAAAGGATTCTTCGTTTTACTAATCTAAATGATGCATATAAATTTCAAAAAGATCAGACGATAACTTTCATCATTCTAGCATTTATATGATTCAACAAAGTGAAACAAGGGCCATAAATCCAAAATAAATTAATGGAAATTAAATAAGATTCTTCATCTCACTAATGTAAATAAAATATATCAATTACAAAACAATCTAGATTGTTCACAAAATGTTGTGGCCGTCTGACGGATGGACATTTTATGTCTGGATCTACCACTGACAATATCCCCAAAACATTGTTTTATCATACTAATTTTATGGATTTGGTTCTGTATCCCTTCTGAAGAAGTTAGTATTTTTACTGACAAAATGTTGGATAAAACAATGGTTTTTAGATATTGTATTCTATTGTTTATCAACTTTCCTGCATATCAAACTGCATCATTTTGTGTTGCCTGTTTTTATTGATGTGGGCACATGAAAGTAATTACCTTTTTTATTGCGTTTCTTACAATAATTATTGCAACAAATTCCAATAATTATAACAACAAAAATTCCAATTAGAATCATGACTGGAACGACCACAGCAATAACAATATTGACAGCTGAAATAAATCAAACATATGTTATAACATTTAAATGTGAAAATCGAAATCAGGAAATATTGATAGAAACTTATCCACCTCTGTTAAATCTTTTGTCAAATCTATCCTGTATCCCCAAATACAAGATTTCATATGTCCAAACGCACTTCAGGAGATAACTTCTACTACAACTTCACAAGCTTTGAAAGTCATTAAGGACATATTGCTATTAGGAAGGTTAAAAAAATCAGTTGACACATGATGAAGTCAGTAGACACATGATGAGAGTCAGTAAACACATGATGCTAGAGTCACGACACACATTATGATCAAGTTACAACACACATAAAGTCATAACAAAAATGATACAGTCATTATGATAGATAATGATGATGGGAGAGAGAGAGAGAGACACACACTCACACACACTTAATTATATATATATCATAATAGTCAGTAGATGCATGATGATTGAGTCATTACATACATGATGTTAAAGTCACTACACATCTACTAGGTTTACTCCTACTGTGCCAGTTTTATTGTTTAGGGATTACAAATAATTAACGATACAACAATGGGGATTAGTTAGGATTAAGGGTTAAGGGTTTACCAGAGGATTAACAGTTTAATTTGATATTTTATTCCATTTCAAATCTACCTTTTTTTTTACACATTATTATACTAAAATACAATATTTAAAATTTTTAGCATATAATGTACAAGTTATCATTTAAACATTTTATTTAATCAAACATGTTCCTATTATCCTATTAATAATACATCTTCAACAAAATACATCTTACAATCCAACTAAATGGGAGACAGCATCACAATACTCGATGATGATGTAATGCCCTTCATGGAGGCGCCGCTTTTCTATCTCCAGTCTGTCTTCCAACTGCCGGTACTTCCTTTTTCTGGGTTTGCTAGAGGCACCAGCAGCAAGCTGGTATGAAACTAACATCTACTTGAACGTCTGCCATCTTGTGATATCTGTCAGATTAATGTTGTTGACAAATGACAGTGGTTCCATATATTTAGTGTCCTCTGAACAAACTTCACCACTTAAGTAAGTTTTAACAAAAAATTGATTATCATCATGATAAAATAAGATGAACACAGTTTACATGCCACATGCTGAACAAATAATATGTTGAACACAGTTCTCTACACCATAAAATTGGCCCACTTGATTAAGCCAATTAAGGCTAATTAAAATCAGATAATCCAGAATAATCCAGGGATTAAAAACTGGCACAGGGGGAGTACCCCATCTACTCAACTAATGAAAAGAGTCACTCAACATCTAATGACAAAATGAAATATCTTTTTAATTACCAGTATATAGAGTTTTATCATAAGATAAATTTTCTTTTAATATAAAATATGTAATGATAAAGTGATACATTTTATGATAGTGTTGCAGATGTAAAGCTAGATTGATACATGTAGTGATCGAGTCAATCATAAAGATGAGAGAAAAATATATAATGATAGACTGACACATATAATGGTAAAAAATACCACACATGTAATGGTAAAAACACATGTAATGGTAAAAACATATGTCATGGCAAAAACACACATGCACTGGTAGAGTCACAGATAGGATGACATATGTAATGATAGAGTAACACATGTAATGATAGAGTGAAACTTGATATTATAAAGTGATACAATGTTAATACCTGTAACTTAATGTACAACATGCAATGACAATTAAGTCACACATGTAATGATAAAAGTCACACATGTAATGATAAAAGTCACACGTGTAATGATTGAATGACACATTTAATGATAAAATAACACATGCAATGATAGAGTGACACATATAATATAGTGATACATGTATGTGATGATAGAGTGATACATGTAATGGTTGAGTGACATATCTAATAATGATAGATTGACACATGTAATAATGATAGAGTCAAATATGTAATGATGGAGTCACACATGACATGATAGAGTCATATATAAAATGATAGAGTTGCACATGTACCGCTAATGATAAAATCACATATGTAATGATTGACACAGAAGTGCTGATAAGGGTCACATATTTATGAGATGATAGAGTCCTATATATAATGATCAAGTTACATGTATCATGATTGAGTTAGATAAATTAAAACTTGTTCCTAGCTCTGGATTCAGCTATGTACTTACATGTATCAGTTTTCGGTAAACAGTTTAACCTCTCAGACCACTCTCCTTGTAAGCAAGTAGTTGTAGTAATCTTAGCGTCAAACCCATCAAAACATTTCAAAAAGCAGACTGTATCATTCGCTATCAACTCCTTATCAGACATATTTTTACAATTCACTACCCCATTTGTTTCTTTAAAAATATCCCTGAAACAACCTACAAATAAACAGCGTCATTTGTTCACAGTGATGATCAGTTTCTGGGTGTTTAACATATTGGTATCTACTTCTAGTGTGTGATATCAATTGGGCTATGAAGTTGTACGCCTGCCATACTGTGTGCAATGAGGCAAATTTTGCCAGGATAACAGCACTAAGGCCTACTCTGATATCAAATTCATGATGTCAAGGGATCTTTTATGTGCATGCCAATGTGTACACAGGACTTTGATTTTTAATCCTATTCAAACAACTATACATTATCTCAAGACCCTTGCTAGTCCCCCAAACCTGCAGTACTGACAAGAAAACAAGCTCAAGGTTAGTGAGTCAACATATTACTATTACAAAATTAGATCAGATTGCTGACAAATATATCTACTATGTGCTCAAGAACAATAAACTTGATGATCACTATTATTATGAATGATCTTTAGTGTAAATTGTTTATCTTATGTTAAAAAGATTGTGTGATTGGGTGTTTATTGGACTAACAAGGAAAGTGTGCATAGTCATTTGGATAGGACAAACAACAAAGGTCTATGGGTGCACACATTGGAATGACATGAAATGAAATGTGGTTTAACGTCTTACTGTTCTGCTCCTAACCTGGGCTAATGAAGACGAGCATACGCCATACAGTGTGCACATGAGGGAAATTTTGCCCAGACAGCGGCCCTACGGCCTACTCTTATATCGAATTCCAACTGCCAAGGGATCTTTTACGTATACGCCAATGTGTACATGGGACTAGACAGCTGTTCTTGCCAGGCCCTCCGTCCTGCATCACAAGGGGAAACCAAGCCGGAAAATCTGGATGAACTTTCTTGGCCAATGCAGGGATCGAACATCACCATCTTACCCACGGTATGCACATAAAAGAAGTGTTGTGGGCAGAAGATAAGTATTCCAGAAATGATACTACCTGTCCAAAATTCAGTCACTCGCATTGCACACGTAAACATGGAAACATGTGGAAGAAAAGTTCAAAATACAAAAAAAAAAATCAATCTACCTGTTCTTTTACAGGCCAATTCCTGCGACCATCTTGGCTTACTCTTCTCAACTTGGCATACAGCTATAGTATCATTAACAGGGGTGTATCCAGAATTACAGACCACTTCTATCACTGTACCTATTACAGGTCTCCTCGAATCTACTGGGTAGTCATTACTACCCAGATAATTATGAACTAGAGAGACAGTCCCATTCTGAATATCCAATGGAAATGTACAATCAACATCTAAATATAAACACAAAATAACTGATCATGACATTTGTAGATCACCTGCTGACAAGTCTAGTATAACTTATGTCACAGATTTCTAGTATTATCCCCTGATCAAATCCTCTTCCCCATCCCATCCCAACCCCCACCAGAGAGAGAGAGGGTTATTATTGTGTCAATGGGTGATTATTGGCCAAGGGTAGTTGTTGCTCCTGGGTGATTATAGGCTATGTCCTGTAATTGTAGCTGGGTGATTATAGGCTATCTGCTGTTATTGTCCTTAGGATGTTACTGTACCTCAGGCTTCAAACTTGGATCAATATTTAGAGTGAAATGACTTCTCCCTACTGGGAGACCTAAGGAGACTACAAAGATTTCACAAAATGCAATGTGATGGTACCATTCGATCTTGTTCCAACATATCACCATTTTAATTTGATTCTAGATACATGTAGCTTTAATGTATTTATTGTGGTATAACAAGACCACTTTAATATCAGTAAAATAAATCTACATTTACATTATCAATTGTATTAGCTTGTAGGTAGCAGAATGGACATTTTTGATGCGGTCATTGCTGATCATTGGCTACAATTTTGGAGTTAGATAAAGGTTATAATGGAGACAAAATAATTAGATTCCTGAATATATTTTGAATTCTTATTGTTTTTATATGGTTTTAAATTATCTTTAACATAACATTTAAAATAGTTTTGACTGTTATTTTCCCTGGATGACAATAGGCTATGAGCTCTTATTGACCCTTGGTGACTATAGACCCTGAGTGATTATAGGCCCGGAGTGATTATAGCACCTGGGTGATTATTGACCCTGTGCGATTATAGCACCTGCGTGACTATTAACCCTGTGTGATTATAGGCCCTGGATTATTACATAAAATAACAGCTGCGTGATTACTGGCCTTGGAATTTATAAATGTATTAATATTCATAATTGCTAACCTACCATTCATAAAATCTTTTTCTCCTGTAAATTGCCTACAAACTCTATGGTATGTTCTATTATTGACACTGATGTTCAATTTTTTATTATGTTGAATGTACTGTTCTCCACATTCCTCAGAATAGTACCCAACATCACTAAAATACTGCCTCGGACAATACGAACAGATCTTTTTATAGCCATTGCCATAAACAAACCTGAAAATATTTTTAAAATATTACAGATAAGTTGGGTTAGTTCGGTTGCCAGGCAATGAAATGAAATGGGGTTTAACATCCTATATTTCATATTCATTTCAAGCGAATGAAGAGGGACATATATATGCTATGCAGCATGTTACGGAACTCTGTGGTCAGTGCTCACTCTGGGTTTCATTTTTCTTCCCCCAATTTTTCATATTAATTTATTAGCCATATATTTTTTCCGCCAAAAACAAAGAATCAATATCTTTTATTAGATTTTATCAGTAATTTTTATTTACATAAGTACACATAATTACATCACAATTTACAAAATTTGTCACTGCTTTGCATAAGCCCATTTTTTGAAAACTTTTTCAAAATCTATGGTAACCACATTTAGTAACATTAAATTACATAGTGTATTTGTTTTTGTTGAATATTTGGTGTTTTTTTATAATAAATATTTTGTCAACTAAACATTCTTTCACAGTCTGTAGTTGTCATGGGAATTGTGAGTCCTAAAATTTAAAAGATAATATCTCGGTTCAGAGAGGAGCAATTTAACTATAATTTACGTTATATTTTTATTTTAACTATTATAGTCAGTTCTGTATCAAGCTTTCCATAGGCCTAACGCCCCTTTAAGATTTTATGTTTCTTCGAAACTTTTCTCTGTTGCAAACTTTTGAGTTAGCCGATCATGTTAGTATCATTTCTATATGTGGTACATAATTATTTGGGCATGACATACATGTACTAAAATAATCTGGCATTCTTCCGTCGAATGTTGACGAATGCTCTTCAATCTTTCGCTTACCTCAAGTATCACGACATTCGGCGCAATTATATCATATAAACTAGTCAATATAACATTTTAAACACCTTCATTTTAATTTAAATCAGTAACATAAAGAAAGGCCTTATGTAATACTGATATAAGTGATGAAGGATGGTGGGCCTGGCAAGGGACAAGGTATAGTCGTCGAATGGGACCCGCCAAAAAACAAACTAGATCCTGTGTACAGATTGACATGCACGTAAAAGAACCCTTTACCCTTACAGTGTTTGAATTCAAAATAAGCGGCGCTTTTTGGGCTAAATTTCCCTCATAGCAGAACAGTAGGACTTCAAACCCCATTTATGACTATCCAGTATCATTAATGATTATCCAGTATCATTAATGATTATCCAGTTTCATTTATATTGTCAATAACATTTATGAGGGTTGAGTATTTGATAGTTGAGCATACTGTACATTTCCGTTTCATTCAGTATTTTACATCCTGTAACTGGTGAAAATATTTACGGAATTAATGAGACTGTTTTTCTTTATTTTTTTCCTTCAACAGAAATGAATCATGCAGCTCTTTTATCAATTTTAAGTCACAGATATATCCAAGACCAATTTTTTATATGGCCTAACACATGGTTCAATTTCATTTCAATAATTCGCTGCGCGTAGGGGTCTTTAGCAATGGGAAAAAATGGAGAGTCTAGAGAAAACCGGTAAATGGAAACCAGCCAGTTGACTCAATGACAGACCTTATGATACAGCCATCCATCCCCCTATAAATAAATAAACTTACATAGTTGGAGATTTGTAAAGTTTAGATCCATCATGCTTTTTAACGACGTCCAATTCACCACAACATACCTTATATAGAAAAGATAATAAGCTAGGTTACTAGTACCATAACATGTCTTCTTCCACTGCCATTCAATACTGTAGACAAAAGTCTGTATACTGTCTGGACATAAGGCACCAGTCACAGAGAGAGAGAGAAATGCTGATGAATGTTGTCCCCACAAAACTAGGTCATTTCAGCAATAACATACCTTCAATCTTATTTCAATTATTCTTTTACACTTATGTGTCTTTATACAGCAGTAGCAGGAAACTGGAGGATGAGTAGAAAACCCACTAGGTCACGTACAAGCAGGGAATCTAAACCATGCCACTTGAGTCAATGAAAGACCTAGTGATTTCACATCCACGCCTCTGTTACAATAAAGATTATCAAAAAATGTTGAGGACATCCAACGAGAATTCTAAAAATAACTTACCATGAATTTATTCATTAGAATAAGTAGGATAGGAAAGCATTGATGTAAACATAATCTGTACATTTTTTAAACCTAAACTATGAACACTATCATCTCTTGTAGTCAACTCATTTTCCTTTAAATAAAAAAATTAAGTATAAATATAAATTCCTGCATTATTTCAGCTAACAGGGCAGTGCATTCAATTACTGGAAAGTATGGTAAGGAAAATGCGACTTCAGCACTAATAATTTGAACTTACAGACATTTCACGACTTTTGCTCTAAAAATTTAAACTCACAAACAAATCATGTTTAACCCATTTAACCCTGAGCCAATTAACTACCCTTAACCCTCAGCTCATTAAACCAGCAGGGCCCATCTCCCTAAGCCAAATAGAGGATTATTGTTAATCCTAATACCCTCTCCAAAATTGAAAATAATTTAAAAAATATTTTTTATACATAAAAATTCTGTTACAAAAATGTACACATTGCCGTGTTCTTTCCAATGATACAAAATTCAATTTTACAAAGTAGCATGTATATTACTATAAATAATATTGAAAAGCCAGTTCTACTAAAATTATGACTTTTCTCTATCATATTGGCAAAATAATGTGAAAAAGTATCCCTTACGATTTTTTTAAAAAAAATAAAACAAAAATATAATCCCTTGTGTTGGCAGCAGTGTTCTAAGTAAATATAAATATAACATTTAAAGATAGGTTGCCAGGCAACGAAACATACGCCCACAGCAGCTAAATCGTCCGGGCAGTCAACAAGGGTTGTCGCATATTTTTACTAATTTCGGTAATGAAACATTTGTAATACACTAAAAACTGATTAAGAGTAACAACTCATTATGTAATTATCAGAAAATCATTAGAATTTGATTGCTTTTTATAAAGTTTTACCCCACGCTAACAATTAGTATATACATGAAACATTTAATATCATGGATTTAGCTGTTCAGTTATCTAAATTCATTGAAAATCAAAATACTTGTTCATTTCAACACCTTAAACTCTATGTATCAATCTGAAGTCAATCGGATAGTAACTTTGGCCTCTATAGCGTCACAAGAATTTTTGAAGTTATCAAGGGAGATAAGATAACTCTGGCTGTACTTATTTGAAATCGCTGAAAATCAATAGGCTTCTTCGTCTCATGACTTTAAACACTGTGTATAAATCTAAAGTCAATCGGATATTAACTTTGGCCTCCAGAGCGTCCACAAGATTTTTTGAGGTGATCAAGGGCCATAACTCTGGCACTAACTTTTGGAAATCGCTGAAAATTAATAGGCGTCTTCCTCTTATGACCTTAAACACTGTGTATAAATTTAAAGTCAATCGGATATTAACTTTGACCTTTAGAGCGTCCACAAGATTTTTTGAGGTGATCAAAGGCCATAACTTTGGCACTAATTATCGGAAATCGCTGAACATCAATAGGCTTCTTCGTCTTATGACCTTAAACACTGTGTATAAATTTGAAGTCAATCGGATATTAACTTTGGCCTCTAGAGCGTCCACAAGATTTTTTGAAGTGATCAAGGGCCATAACTCTGGCACTAATTTTCGGAAATCGCTGAAAATCAATAGGCTTCTTCGTCTTATGACCTTAAACACTGTGTATAAATTTAAAGTCAATCGGATATTAACTTTGACCTTTAGAGCGTCCACAAGATTTTTTGAGGTGATCAAAGGCCATAACTTTGGCACTAATTATCGGAAATCGCTGAACATCAATAGGCTTCTTCGTCTTATGACCTTAAACACTGTGTATAAATTTGAAGTCAATCGGATATTAACTTTGGCCTCTAGAGCGTCCACAAGATTTTTTGAAGTGATCAAGGGCCATAACTCTGGCACTAATTATCGGAAATCGCTGAAAAACATTAGGCTTCTTCGTCTCATGACCTTAAACACTGTGTATAAATTTAAAGTCAATCGGATATTAACTTTAGCCTGTAGAGCGTCCACAAGCAATTGTGGACGCCGGACCGACGGACGGACGGACGGGGGCGACGACAATATACGACCACATTTCAATGTGGGCGTATAAAAAGAAATATCACCCCAAATAACGGTCATCAATACCTGGTATACTGAATATGAATAGACTGGAGGGCAAGTCTGGAAAGTTTTGTTGTAGCCTACCTGATACTGGTATTTTGATTTTGCAGGGTATTGTGACAGAATGCTTCTAATTGAAATTTGCGACAGAAAGCATGGAATTCATATATTTAATTCCACCGATTGAGTCATAAAGAATTTTTCACGACCAACTCATTAGGAAGTATATTTGATCTCAAGACCGCTTGAATTTTGCTTGTTTGCTCAGACTCTACAATATACTGTATGCTATGAGGGAAATTTTGCCCGGATACTTTCACTTATAACCAAAGTATCGTGTCCTAAAGAATCAACCAATGAGATTGCTTATCTCTGGTTACCCTAAGCAGAAAATGTTCATCTTCAAACTCCATTAAAGTTCCAATAGCATATTTTTAAGTTATATTTTTAAAATGTATTAAAATAAAGCCCTAAAAAAGATTGTACCTATAAACAGTCCTACCTTGTTAAAGAATAATCCTATTAATCCTATAATTCACTTTTGCCAGTTGAGAAATTGGCAAAAATATCATTTTCAACTTCAAATTCAAACGTTTGAAGATGGCCGTCCATGGAGAGGAATGGGAAAATAAGGGAGGTAATTGAGTTACTATTTCCTCAATCAGCTTGTGTCACCCATTTTAACACCTCTGAAATTTTGCCCATCATTGGCATCATCGTATAATAGTGAGTTGACAACCTTTTGAGCAAAAGACATAGAAATAATTATGTTTTGACTTTCTTATAAAATATGAAATTGGAACTTTAATCAAGGCATTGACCTAATGAACGCCTACACCAAGTGTGAACATTCTCTCTCTATTAGAAGGAGAGTTATATATAGTGTTCCAAAGTCTCGACCATTAGTATTAGTACAATTTTAAGAAAATCAAACAGTCCTACCTTGTTAAAGAATAATCCTATTAATAATTCACTATTGGCAGTTGAGAAATTGGCAAAAATATCATTTTCAACTTCAAATTCAAACGTTTGAAGATCGCCATTACAATGGAGGGGAATGGGAAAACAAGGGAGGTAATTCAAGTAATTGTGTTATTATTTTCCGTGTCGGGGAATTCTATGCCTCTGAAATATTGCCCATGATTGTATAATATTGAGTTGACAACCTATTGAGCAAAAGACATAGAAATTATTATGTTTTGACTTTCTTACGAAATGTGAAATTTCCACTTCAAGCCTCTAGATTGTCCACACAATTTTTCAAAGTGACTAAGGGTCATAACTCTGGCAGTATTATCAGATATCGTTGAAAATCAATAGGCTTTGTCATCTCATGAAGACTATGTATAAATTTCAAGACAATCGGATATAAGCTTCTATTTCTAGAGCGTCCAAAAGGTTTTTTAAAGAGATGACATGTCATAACTCTGGCAGTAATTAGGCTATCGATAATTGAGGAGCATTGAAAATGAATAGACTTCTTCGCGTCACGATCTTAAACACTTATTATATATAAATTTAATGTCAATCAGATATTAACTTTGTAGCCTCTAGAGCGTCAACAATATTTTTCAAAGTGATTAAGGGCCATAACTTAAGGGCAGTAGCCTAATCATCAGATGTTGTTGAAAATCAATAGGTTTCTTCATCACCATAAACACTCTGTAGGCCTTAAAATTTCAAGCCAATTAGATAAAGAGAGAGAGAAATGGGGTTTAACATCCACTCAACACAAACTAGGTCATTACGGGACTAACATATTGTTTTAATTTTATTTCAATAATTTGCTTGCGTGTAGGGGTCTTTAGCAGTGGGAGGAAACCGGAGGAAACCCATGAGGTTGAGAAGGCACCCCTATCTCCATGTCACATACGCTCACACCAGGGCTCGAAACCAAAGCCGCAAGCCAGAGGTGACTGGCCAGCTAGAGGTCGAAGCGCGGCACTCTAGTCCACTAGGCCATCCCAACCCCCCGCCAATTAGATAATACTTTAGCCTTGAGAATGTCCACAAGCAATTGATACTTAAGCCTCTAAAAAGTCCACCAGCAATTGTGGACGTTGGATGGACAAACTGGCAATTTGTCTTAAGAACGTAAAATATTATCAAAAGTATTGTGTAGAATTAGTAGAAAATGGTAGATTTGGGTAAATTTAGCTATCCTATATGATATACACTTATATAATTATACTGTCATGGTAAAATTGCCATAAAATAATGAACCAATTTTCATTCTTTACTAAAAATATTTTATTGGATTATATTATGTATGATGTATGTATAATATCTAATCTATGTAATAACTACCGGTATTTAATCAAATTAAGAAACTGCGCAGAATGTCGACCTGAAGCTGAACTTCCTGAATGAGTTATAATAATAATAATAAAATGCATGAACAACTAGCCGGCTAAAGTGTACTAGTCTTTAATAACTGACTGTTGGAGCTAAATACTGTGAATCTTGTGAATTTCTAGAATCGTTTAACAAAAATCGTTTAACGTACCAGTTACACTTGACAGAAGTGAGTCCTTCATACACTAACAACAGCAGCAACCCCAAACCGGGTGTGGTCGAGAATGAGACGTCACGTAGGGGAATTTCCCTAATTCACAGTTATACATGTACGTAGCGGACCGAACACAAATTGGCGACCTATTCGGCTAGCGAGCTATTCGACCAATCCAGCTGGCAACCTGTTCGTTGGCAACCTATTCAGAATTAAGACAACTGACGCCCAAACTCATCTATTTTTACCAACCAATAAAATCCAACGTTACGTCTATCAAATGAAAGTAGAATAATATATTATTTTTTTATCCATTCCTTTAGCTCAGAATAGAGGTGTAATTTCGCATTATCGTACAAAATTCTAGACATTCAACTAAATATATTCCGAAATGTAATTAAATAGTCTTTCCATATATTATTAGTAAAAGTTGACACAGTCATATTAAAGGGGTGCACTCTCTTCCTAAACATGACCAATTTTTTTAAAAATTTTAAAGGGAAAAACTGTTAATAGGGCCTATCCCGTGTCAAAATTCGGATCATCGTACAAAATTCTGATGATCCAACTAAATATATTCTAACAGGTAATTGAATAAGCTTTCTAAATGTCATTAGTAAAAGTTGGCACAATCATATTAAAGGGGTGTGCTCTCATCCTAAACGTCGCCAATTTTTTTAATATTTTAAAGTGAAAGAACGGCAATATTCCGAGTCAACATTCGGACCACCGTACAAAATTCTGAGCATCCAGCTATATAAATTCGGAAAGGTAACAGAATAATCTTTCCAAATATTATTAGTAAAAGTTGGCACAATCATATTAAAGGGGCGCCCTCTCAACCGGAACATAGCCAATTTTTCAATATTCTATATTTAGAGATAGACCGGTATTTATTTCGAAGTTCAAATTCGCACCATCATACAAAATTCTGAGAATCCAGCTATATATATTCTGAAAGTTAATTGGATAAGCTTTCCAAATATTATTAGTAAAAGTTGGCACAATCATATTAAAGGGGCGTGCTCTCAACCTGAACATAGCCAATTTTTTAATATTTTAAACCGAAAGAATGGCAATATTCCGAGTCGAAATTCGGACCATCGTACAAAATTCTGAGCATCCAGCTATATATATTCTGAAAGGTAATTGGATAAGCTTTCCAAATATTATTAGTAAAAGTTGGCACAATCATATTAAAGGGGTGCGCTCTCAACCTGAAAATAGCCATTTTTTCAATATTTTAAACTGAAAGAATGGTAATATTCCGAGTCAAAATTCGGACTATAGTACAAAATCCTGAGCAACCAGCTATATATATTCTGAAAGGTAATTGAATTAGCTTTTCCAAATATTATTAGTAAAAGTTGGCACAATCATATTAAAGGGGAGCGCTCTCGACCTGAACATAGCCAATTTTTCAATCTGATTCTGAGCAACCAGCTATATATATTCTGAAAGGTAATTGAACAAGCTTTCCAAATATTATTAGTAAAAGTTGGCACAATCATATTTTACTAATAATATCTAGAAAGCTTATTCAATTACCTTTCAAAACATATATAGCTGGTTGCTCAGAATTTTGTACTATGGTTCGAATTTGGACTTCGAAAAAAATACCGGTCTATCTTTACATATAGAATATTGAAAAATCGGCTATGTTCAGGTTGAGAGCGCGCCCCTTTAATATGATTGTGCCAACTTTTACTAATAATATTTGGAAAGCTTATTCAATTACCTTTCGGAATATATATAGCTGGTTGCTCAGAATTTTGTACGATGGTCCGAATTTTGACTCGGAATATTACCATTCTTTCAGTTTAAAATATTGAAAAATTGGCTATTTTCAGGTTGAGAGCGCGTCCCTTTAATATGATTGTGCCAACTTTTAATAATAATATTTGGAAAGCTTATCCAATTACCGTTCAGAATATATATAGCTGGATGCTCAGAATTTTGTACGATGGTTCGAATTTGGACTCGGAATATTGCCATTCTTTCGGTTTAAAATATTAAAAAATTGGCTATGTTCAGGTTGAGAGCACGCCCCTTTAATATGATTGTGCCAACTTTTACTAATAATATTTGGAAAGCTTATTAAATTACCTTTCCGAATTGATATAGCTGGATGCTCAGAATTTTGGACGATGGTCCGAATTTTGACTCGGAACATTACCGTTCTTTCACTTTAAAAATTGAAAAATTGGCTATGTTCAGGGTGAGAGCGGGCCCCTTTAATATGATTGTGCCAACTTTTACTAATAATATTTGGAAAGCTTATCCAATTACCTTTCATAATATATATAGCTGGATGCTCAGAATTTTGTACGATGGTCCGAATTTCGACTCGGAATATTGCCATTGTTTCACTTTAAAATATTAAAAAATTGGCTATATTCAGGTTGAGAGCACGCTCCTTTAATATGACTGTGCCAACTTTTACTAATAATATTTGGAAAGCTTATTCAATCACCTTTCAGAATATATATAATTGAATGCTCAGAATTTTGTACGATGGTCCGACTTTGGACTTCGAAAAAAAATACCGGTCTATCTTTACATATATAATATTGAAAAATTGGCTATTTTCAGGTTGAGAGCCCGCCCCTTTAATATGATTGTGCCAACTTTTACTAATAATATTTGGAAAGCTTATCCAATTAACTTTCAGAATATATATAGCTGGATTCTCAGAATTTTGTATGATGGTGCAAATTTGAACTTCGAAATAAATACCGGTCTATCTCTAAGTATAGAATATTGAAAAATTGGCTATGTTCCGGTTGAGAGCGCGCCCCTTTAATATGATTGTGCCAACTTTTACTAATAATATTTGGAAAGCTTATTCTGTTACCTTTCCGAATTTATATAGCTGGATGCTCAGAATTTTGTACGATGGTCCGAATGTTGACTCGGAATATTGCCGTTCTTTCACTTTAAAATATTAAAAAATTGGCGACGTTTAGGATGAAAGCGCACCCCTTTAATATGATTGTGCCAACTTTTACTAATGACATTTAGAAAGCTTATTCAATTACCTGTTAGAATATATTTAGTTGGATCATCAGAATTTAGTACGATGGTCCGAATTTTGACACGGGATATGAACAGTTTTTCCCTTTAAAATTTTTAAAAAAATTTGTCATGTTTAGGAAGAGAGTGCACCCCTTTAATATGACTGTGCCAACTTTTACTAATAATATCTGGAAAGCCTATTTAATTATCTTTCGGAATATATTTAGTTGAATGTCTAGAATTTTGTACGATAATGCGAAATTACACCTCTATTCTGAGCTAAAGGAATGGATAAAAAAATAATATATTATTCTACTTTCATTTGATAGATATGGTGGCTGTTAGCGGCCATTCTACATCGTCGACTTGTCGGGTTGTGAAGGCGACAAGTCGCGGCACGACAAAGCGAAATAATTGCATTTCGTCGACTTGTCGCTTTGTCGCTTTGTCGGGTTGTGAAGGCGACAAAGCGACAAGTCGACAAAATCAACCCGACAACGCGACAAACTAACCCGACAATCGTCGCCCTCATTTTGTCGACTTGTCGGGTCAATTTTGTCGACTTGTCGCTTTGTCGCCTTCGACTTATTCACAACCCGACAAAGCGACAAGTCGACAAGTCGCCGAAATGCAATTATTTCGCTTTGTCGACTTGTCGCTTTGTCGCCTTCACAACCCGACAAGTCGACAAGCCGCCGAAATGCAATTATTTCGCTTTGTCGACTTGTCGCTTTGTCGCCTTGGAAGTCAATCACTGCGCATGATCGAGCAGTCTTCGGTTAAGTATGGAAGCCCAATCTCGACGAGGCGAGGGTGCGTTTATTCAACATTTGGTTTAGTTTTGCTACACCTGACCATAATACAAATAGGATTGAAAAATTCATGTGGTTAAATTTGCATTTAACGACCCATAAAATTATATGTTGATATGTATTTTATGCTTTCAAAATATCTATGGTAATTGAGAATAGAATATGCTAGCTTTGCTACATTAAAAAATATTTAAAATTTAAATCCTTTCTTCTTAGGATGTTTATAGGCAAGTTTCCTTTACAGAATGCACTAAAGCTTTTTCACTTGGAATTGTTTCAAATAAGCGTAGGCCGTGGAGTTGGTGTCTGGGCAAACTTTCCTTAATAGCACACTGCATTGGTGTCGAAAAATAGTTTAAAATAATATGTTGGCAGAAAAAAGTACCCCGGCCGTATCGCCGCTGTCTTGACAGAATTTACCCCGTAATAGGCCTACACGGCATAACATATGCCTGTCTTCATTGATGCAGAAAAGTACATTGGTTGATAAACTAAGTCATAGTTTAAATAAACGTGGTCTGTCCCCAAAATGTTTGTTTTTGTTTTTTAAAAGTATATAAGTTTTAACTATAAACAATATGATTTGTAATTAACAAAATAGTATATTTAGTAGGTAAGTAATTCTTTATTGCTGAAAGTTACTTATAGCAAATACAATGAATAAATTTGTAAATATGTAAAAGTGTTAATGATACAAATAGTACAAAATAAGTTAGAAAAGAATGAAAGTTCTAGGGAAGAATAGCATCAAGAAAAGAATGACGTTTAATAAATTATAAATGTATATATTTTGCTAACGAGTTTAAAATAACTGGTGATGTGGAAGACATAATGTCTATAAATTTTTGGAGTGAAGGGTGATTTCTATAATAAACATAACGCTAACGCTACAATATACGTCCACATTCCCGCTTTGATTGATATGGTACTTTGTCAAGAAGGCTAGGCGTTTGGTTTGTTTAGCGTTGAGGGTCGTGCACCAACATTAATAGTTGCCGTCCTTAGAGTATAAGGAATAACTATACCAAGATAATCCATTCAGAATTGTGCCTTCCTAACACTAAAGGCAAAAAGTGGCCGTGGCTCTGCCCCTGGGGGTCGGGACATTCATCAAAATCAATAGTGGACGCCCTCAGGCTATAAGAAATACATAAACCAAGTACCAAGCTGATTCATTCAGAATTGCGGCCTGTAAACGACAAACACAAAAATTGGTCGTGTCTTGCCTGTGTGAGTCGAGACATGCAGTTGACGTCCTTAGGCTATATACTATATGGAATACATATCCCAAGTTTAAAGACGATCCATTAAGAATCGTGGCCTGTAGACAACACACATAGACACGAAGTAAAAATGGGCATGACTCTGCCCCTGGGGGTTAGGAAATCACCAAAAACAATAGGGGTCATCTTTATGCAGCCTGTAGGCGACAGACAAACAAATACACGAAATGGGTGTTGCTGTCCCATGGGGGTCGGGCATGCACCCAAAACAAAAGGGGTCATCCTTAGGGTATAAGGAATAAGTATTTTAAGTTTCAAGATGACCGATTAAGAATTATGGCCTGTAGGCGACACACAAAAAGAAAATGGGCGTGACTCTGCCCCTGGGGTTGGGCATGCACCCCAAATGATAGAAATGTTCCTTAGGGTACAAAGAATAATCATTCAAAGTTTCAAGATGATACGTTAAGAAATGTGGCTTGTAGACGACAAACAAATAAATACAAGGAATGGGCGTGGCTCTGCCATTGGGGGTCGGGCATGCACCAAAAAACAATACGGATCATCCTTAGGGTAAGTATACAAAGTTTTAAGAAAATACAGTTAGAATTGCGGCTTCTAGGCGACACAGAGACACACAAAAAGAAAATGGGCGTGGCTCTGCCCCTGGGGGTTGGGCATGCACCCCAAACGATAGGGATCATCCTTAGAGTATAAAGAGTAAGTATACAAAGTTTTAAAGAAAATCCAATAAGAATTGTGGCCTGTAGGCGACACAAAGACACACGATAAGAAAATGGGTGTGGCTCTGCCCCAGGGGGGTGGGCATGCACCCCAAATGATAGGGATGTTCCTTAGGGTACAAAGAATGTGTATGCTAAGTTTCAAAATTATAAGTTAAGAAATGTGGCCTGTAGACGACAAACTAATACATTCTAGAAATGGGCGTGGCTCTGTCCCTGGGGGTCGGGCATGCACCAAAAACAATAGAGATCTTCCTTAGGGTATAAGGAATACGTATACCAAGTTTGAAGAAAATCCAGTAAGAATTGCGCCCTGTAGGCGACACAAAGACACACGTAAAGAAAATGGGCGTGGCTCTGCCCCTGGGGGTGGGGCATACACCATAAACGATAGGGATGTTCCTTAGGGTACAAAGAATGTGTATGCAAAGTTTCAAGATTATAAGTTAAGAAATGTGGCCTATAGACCACAAACAAAGAAATACTAGAAATGGGCGTGGCTCGGCCCCTGGGGGTCGGGCATGCCCCAAAAACAATAGGGATCTTCCTTGGGGTATAAGGAATAAGTATACCAAGTTTGAAGAAAATCCATGAAGAATTGCGCCCTGTAGGCGAACCACAGACACACACACACACATACATACACACACACACACACACACACACACACACACACACACACACTCACACACACACACACACACACACAGACAGGGGCGACGGCATAATACGTTCACATTATGAATGTGGACGTATAAAAAGGAATACGCTGTTCTTTATATAATGGACAGCAAAGTAAAAAATGATATTCGTCTTCAACGTTATTTAAATTGCATAATTTACAAATTCTATCATTCTGTTAATTGTATCGTATGTGATAAGCTATGTGACACACATCTAAATTTGGGTAGAGATACACAGTAATTATGATTTGAGATATTTGATAAATATTCTTTTTGTGATAAGGCAATGTTGAAAAGGTTATAATAATTTAGTTTTAAATATTTCAATCGATCTTCATTCCATTCCTGTGAATACTGATCGCTTATTCTATATTTAAGTTCATCATATACATGTACAGGTAAAACGACATACTGATCATCAAAAGCGTACACGGGACGTCGGTTTTCGTCCCATCCGAACGACTAAAAACTGGCCTTATCAGGTCCACCTTCGTGCACCTTTAGGTCAATTGGGTGATCCGGATCGCATGTCTTGGATACTCACCATAAACAATATATTCACTTGAAATGAAACGGTGTTAAACGTGATACTCTTCTGCACCTAACCCGGGCTAATGGAAGACGGGCATTATGCCATACAGTGTGCTATGAGCGAATTTTTGTCTGGAAAGGGCGCTACGACCTACTTTAATATCGAATTTCAACTGCCAATAGATCTTTTATGTGCACGCAAATGTGTACACGGGACGTCGGTTTTCGTCCCATCACTGACAAAGGGAAAACACAACAAAAAACATATATGATTTGAGTTGGGATATTAGTAGATTGATTATTATTATGTATTTGGGTAAACTGTGCTGTTGATGGTAATCAGTGAAGATGCGAAGGAATTCTAAATTACGATAGATATATTGAAAGCATACATTAACATACATATCAACATATAAAACTGACACTCCTCTGAAATATAGATTCTTAATTTTATGGGTCCTGAAATGCAAATCTAACCAAATGAATTTGTCAATCCTATCTATGTAATGGTCAGGTGTAGCAAAACAAAACCAAATGCTGAAAAAGCACCCTCGCCTCGTCGAGATTAGGCTTCCATACTTAACCGAAGACTGCTCGATCATGCGCAGTGATTGACTTCCAAGGCGACAAAGCGACAAGTCGACAAAGCGAAATAATTGCATTTCGGCGACTTGTCGACTTGTCGCTTTGTCGGGTTGTGAATAAGTCGAAGGCGACAAAGCGACAAGTCGACAAAATTGACCCGACAAGTCGACAAAATGAGGGCGACGATTGTCGGGTTAGTTTGTCGCGTTGTCGGGTTGATTTTGTCGACTTGTCGCTTTGTCGCCTTCACAACCCGACAAAGCGACAAAGCGACAAGTCGACGAAATGCAATTATTTCGCTTTGTCGTGCCGCGACTTGTCGCCTTCACAACCCGACAAGTCGACGATGTAGAATGGCCGCTAACAGCCACCATAGATAAACGTAACGTTGGATTTTATTGGTTGGTAAAAATAGATGAGTTTGGGCGACTGTTGCCTTAACGAACAGGTTGCCAGCTGGATCGGTCGAATAGCTTGCTAGTCGAATAGGTCGCCAATTTGTGTTCGGTACGTAGACCGGTGGGGTGGGGATGAAATCATAGGAGTTTAGCTACCCAACTGACCTTACTGAAATTGAAAAAAAAACAGAATAGAAATATGGTGTCTTTATTAAGGTGAGGTTTTTGGAGGTTTTTCGTTAACAGTTATATTGTTTGGTGACAAAATCTGACGGAAAGGGACATAACTCGTATCAATATTATGATTTTATGGGTATCAGACCACGATTATTGTCATAACATTTTTATACATGTTCTAAGTATACAGGACACAATCACTCATTTCTTTGGAATACAATTACGGTTTATTAATTAGCGACGTTTGGTCTGGGCTTCTATATTCCTTGCCATGTAGGGGTATGAATTATGGACTGGCTTCCACATCTGTAAAACAAATATCAACCTCGCTGTCTTTATTCAGCAATTGACTCAATCAGACTTGCAAGCTCCATTTGTTAGTGATTCCTCGCAGCTGTTATTTAGTCTGAATGATGTTCTTTCAACTCTTCCAGATGAATATGCATGGACCATTCGTCAACGAAAAAACACCCCCTGGTTCACGGCTGGTATATTTTTTAGCTGTGAGAAACAAGCGTCGCGTTATCAAACACGAGTACGGGGGAAATCAAAATTGGAGATCGATAGACAAATATATAAATTCGCACGAAAAGATGTCAATTCACTTATCGAAGAGAAAGCCAAGTCTGAACATATCAACACTGTCATGAATGACAATAAACAAAATCCAAAAGATCTTTTTATCAACACCGACTTGCAGCTATACGCTATTAATATTAGATCCCCTCCTACCTATTTGAACAGCTGTTATAAGTTTTGAAAAAATACCGTCCAGTTTTTAATTTACCCATTCTGTCGAATTTTTTACAAATAGTTTGATATATAATTAACAAAAAGTTCATGATCACATTTCACCTGTTTTAAACTCTCTTCATTGGCTTCGTATAATCAACGTATTGAATTCAAATTACTGTGTTTAACATATTATTACTGGGCAGTTTACAACCTGTGCAGGATACCCCATGAACATGCCCATCATAACTTTGAAAATTATATCGCTGTATATGAGATTTAGGGCCCTGTGATTTCGTTGCCCAAATTTGACGAAAAACAAGATCACCAATGCTAACAGAGTAACAAAAATGTATGCAGAGATGAAGCTTACATGATAAAAAGACTTTGGCTCATTCAAATCACACAATTTGTTCTGGGCTAGCGGTGAATGTGGATTCAGCGGGGTCAGTCTAGCTGAAAAATGTACCAATTTTCAGCCATATATGTTATGTATAGGATATAAACCTATCCGAGGTTGATATGTGTAGGATATACAACTGGGTGTAGTTTTTTTCTTTGATGTCCATAGCAGTTATATCTCATAAAAACCTCTCATGACGTCATCATAGGTTGATATTCGGTTCATATCAACCGCTGATGACGTCATGATAGGTTGATAAATCACATCAATCGCTGATGACTTCATCCCAGGTCGATATATTCCGCTCATATCAACCGCTGATGATGTAGATGATCGAAATAATACAAAGAACACAGAAATAAAATTTTATTCTTTTGACAATAAAAAAAACCCATTGTTATAGTACAGTTTGTAGCATTCAGTAACGAAATAGGCGGCGTACTTATCGGCATATTTAAATCGGCTATCCATGCTCCATCTAAGATATCTTTCAGAATTTTCTTTCCGCCTTCATTATTTCTCCACACACTCCAAGTTTTCTTCAGGCTTTGGATAGATCCTCATCATATTTGCATTCACATCTATTCTATCGTCATTATGGTGAATAAAATGGATTGATTATTCGTCTGGCTTCGTTTATCCCTTTTGTTTTTGCTTTCTCCAAAATGGCAACGTATAAATAAACATCTGCACGTGACAGCTTCGGTAATTTTCGCTTTTTGGCGGAAACTGTCGAGCAATTATCCAATCACTGTTGCCTTTTTTAGAAGAGTCCATTAAATTTAAGGGTGAACGTTGTATATGTCAGATATAAACCTACTCTCCCTCGGATTGATATGATAGAGAACCCTTGGGCTTCGCCCGCATGTTCTCTTATCATACATACTATAGTATCGTCAAAATATTAGTCTGTCGGGTATCTGTGGGTGTAGTATCCACGCCCAGAATGCTACGTCTCCCAACTAGGCTGAATTAGGCGAAATTCGCACCACCAACAACTGCGTGGAATTTGTTTAGACCCACGACAGGAATTATAAATGACCACTGTCAGACCGTTTCTGCATTGAGGTTAACCCTAACAGAAACACCCGAAATGCCACGCCCCCAATGCTAGATGAAGTCCATACCTTGTGGTACCCCTAAGAATTTGTCCAGCGCCACCACAGGGGTCATAAATTACCACTGCCAGACAGTTTGTGTTGTGTGGTATCCCTGACAGACACGACCGAAATGCCACTCCCGCAATTACATTAGATTAGCTGAAGTCCACACCAACTAAAACTGATTGTATGTTGTTCAACACAACCATGGGGATTATAAATAGCCTCTGCCAGATAGCCACTCACAGACTAGCACCGTAGAATATTCCAGAAAGTCCACAGCATAGACCGAAATCCGTCTGCGTAAAGCAGTAGCCCGTCCCCCGCCTGTCTTTTTGTCAATTCTTGAGTAACCCAAAAACATTGCATTGATTGAAAGAGTGCTTATTCCTCTTTCGTGTGGCACCATAGATTATTCCGGAAAGTACTCTACTTGGTCTGAAATCCGTCTCCGAAAATCATCCGCGCACTCTTTTTTTATAAATTGGGTTTTACTAAACGTTCGTTGCTATTTCATGTTTTGAGCCACCCAAATACTATGAATGAGTGTTTATCTCTCTTTAATATGGCACCATAGATTATTCTAGACATCTGAAATCCGTTCCATGTTGGCAGTATTAATTGATTTACGATTTAGCTCGTCGACTAATGGCCACAATGTTTCACATACCCAATTTGAAAATGAATTATATCTTTATCGAAATGTGGTTGGGCTTAAGATGGTAACCCTGGAACCGCGACACAAAATATGTCATTTCGGGACTAACACATGGTTCAATTTTATTTAAATAATTATTTAGCAGTCGGAGGAAACCGGTGGATTCACAGACAACCCAATAGGTTGGACCGGCAACCTTCTCCTTGTTTTGTACAAACGGTCACTCGAAAACAATGCCATTATATTTGCGGTACTTACTCAATTTCTTGGGGTCATGTAGATGCAACTGTATTCAGACTCCCCCCCCCCCCAGTACAATCGACAATTGATGTTTCTACGTACATGTATTTCAAATTGATGTTTCGATAAGTTTCGGAACAACGGAACATTAAGGAACTATATTTTTACCTTGGTTTAATAGATGATTTGAACGATAATTTAATTTCAGAATTAAAATATTGTTCATAACAGACTTAAGTTACTCGCGAGCTGGAGAAAAACGTATTTTTGAATGTCCTAAATCAGCCACCATACAATTGAACACTGGTCACTGTTGTTATCTATCCAACCATCGTCCTCGATGTGAGTAGTTTTAACTCAATGTCTGGCCACTAAACGACCAGTCAACTGTCATTTCAGTTTGAATTTAACCGACTAAGAGAAAAGGTTGATTATTCTGGTTAGGTCGGCGATTGGACCCCAAACAGGTATGTAAAACAAATGTCTTATTATTTGAGTCTTTGGGCAAAGTTAAAAGTGGCCATACCGCTTCAGAGGGTTTTGCTATAAAAAAAAAATCGATTCCACCCTACAGTAACAACAAATTATTTCCAATTAGAAACCTTTGTGCAAAATATCTTAGTGCGTTGATTTTCGGTTTTATCATAAATTAAATGTTTAAACATTTATTTCCTTGGGTAACGTGATTGTGCCTCTATTTATTTACTCAATGACGGACCTTAAGATCTAAAGCTAATGCACTTGCCCATCCAAATGATTTAACATTTTCTTTCGGGGATAAACGGGTCATCTATTCCGCCCCATAAATATGAATTATTTTCTCAATATGTTCTTAGATATAGTTGTGCAGGACAGAATTCACGACCATTCTTAGATAATATGACATGCGCGATCCACCGACACGGACTCAGAATTCCACACATCCACAATTTTAGCTTTTGCAACGGCCATTAGTACAGAACAATCAAACTCCTTTAACTTAGAAACAGGAACTGCTTATCTTTGTGCTATATTTTATGTTTTAATCATAAATATTTCTCCTTTCCTTACAGACATTTATCCACTGCGCCTGGTCAAATTGACGAATTGTGACGGAAATGCCAAGGTAATTCAGATAATTATTGTAAATTTATGAACGTCATGATTTCCGAGAGAAAAATGGTACCAAAAAAAGAAAATGCGCACAATGTTATCCAAGAAAACTGACCTTAGACATCAAGAGCTAAATCTGCCAATTACGGATCTTCATTTAGGCCTGAAATGTTATCTAAATTATTAATTAGACATTAATTAACTTATCCAGAGAGAGAGAGAGAGAAATGGGGTTTAACGTCCACTCAACACAAACTAAGTCATTTCGGGACTAACATATGGTTTAATTTTATTTTAATAATTCGCTTGCGCGTAGGGGTCTTTAGCAGTGGGAGGAAACCGGAGTGCCTGGAGGAAACCCACGAGGTTGAGAAGGCGCCCCTATCTCCATGCCACATACGCTCACACCAGGGCTCAAAACCACAGCCGTAAGCCAGAGGTGACCGGTCAGCTAGAGGTAGAAGCGCGGCACTCAAGACCACTAGGCCATCCCACCCCCCAACTTATCCAGACCACAAATCAACTCTCGATGTCATCGCTAGCCTGTGATATTTACTGGATTAGAATAAATCTAAAATGGATAATCTAGACTATGTTTTATCGTACCGACTTAAGTAATGATGATCGAGGCTGGGCCCAAAACTCAATGGCTACATTCTCGATTCAGAGTGGATAAATTTCATTTAAATTTTCAGAAAATTTCCTTTACATAATCCTGTTTTTAACTATCACAGAGAGAACTGTCAGGGTTTTTTTATCTTATCTTCCATAATGTACCTTTAATTAATTGTTAATTGTTCCGTGTTTGTTACAGTTTGCCTGATGAACGCAAGAAGTATTATAATACACGTTATTTTATTTATCTTATACTAGGCCTTTACCTTGATATTCCCTGGCTCCATCATTTGTTGACTTGTATAAGCCTAGCTTGTACAATAGTTTATTTTCTAAATATCACGTATATATTATGCTTCTTTTGGACATTAATTAATGATATTTGATTAAGTAGATCTGTTTTACAAGTATGACATTAGCACTTTAGGCCTATCTCTTTTATTAACACTCTTTTTATGCACCGCATTAACACACCAGTCTTTTCCTATCTTTGGATAAGATGTCATATTCAGTAATTCTGATCTTCTTTCTGATGTCGCTTGTCGTAATCTTATCTCATACTCTAAATTTCTCTTGAGGGCCTAGTAAGATATTCATTCGGATGAACGCAATATAACGTGTTTCTATGATAAGCTTTGATGTATTGGTGATAGATGGTTGTACAGAATATACGGATGCAGGTGGGTTAACTTATATTATTGACAATATAGTAAGCGTCATCTGGTTTCTTTTCTAAAAACAAATTTCTGATCATCTATCACCCTTGTCAGACACATCGACCCTCTTTCAACGACGCCTACAATGCCCGAGAAATAACTTGCTTACGTCACTATGCTGACAGATTCCGCTGACCACAACATGTTTTACTTCCATTGTTACACTGACATTATCCTCCGACCACAGTTGCTATCTTGACAGATTCCCCAGCCACACGTTTTACTTCAGTTGCTACCTAGACATAATCCCCCCAACCAATCATTAATTACAAACCACATTGATAATATTGATTCTTGAGTCACAGAATGGAGATTTTGGATGTGACAGGGTTGAAAATCACTAAGTACCTTTGCAAAAACACTCTTGGATACACACGACACGCAAACATAGGGAACACGTCGTATACATTTTTAACAAGCCCATTCATTTTATCTATTTATTGCAGGACCAGGGCTGGTAGATATGTATGAAAGGGACGATTAGTGGAGATGGCAGTTGATGGTTAAAACGACATTGACGGGTGTAAGTAGTCCCAGACAATGTTTATTTTTGTTTATGTATGTAGACAAAAATGATAGTTCACACAAAACATTTGAATCTGACGAAATAATACTGTGATCACCCCATTGTTTAAATGGAAATGAAATAGGTGTTCCGTCCCAACCACAGGAACTTAATGGTTCAATCGTATCGAATAAGTTTTTACAGATCTTGAAGAACATATTTTAAAACGGTAATATTTTTCTTTGTGTATAACACATTTCGATTGTCTTTTGATGAGGATAAATAGTTTGTGAGATACAATATTTCAAGTCGCTTTCTAAAGCTTCAAATCTGCGTTTTATTTTCTTTTTAAAAGTACAAATCGTGTAACAGGCTCTTCAGATAGGTAGACCTAGCTTTAAAGGATAAGCAAAAGTAAAATGACATGTTCATAAATGATGTTACAATCTAGATACATTTGGGGAGGATATCAGCTGAAAACTACAGTTCAGTTCCATTTAGTTCTAGTTCAGTTGGAATTAAGTAAATTTGTCTTTCCTGGAAGATGTTTTTTTATCATTGTATATATACTAATTGCTCTCTCTCCCCATAGATATTTTTCAGAATGCAGATTGGTGGATGCGGAATGGCGGACACAGATGGTCGGATGAAGGCAAGGCAGCGGGGGTCTCGTCGGACAACCTGGCTCAAAAGGCGAGTAAAGTTTTCTGATTTTTTCTTGGGGCATCTGGCGGGCTGCAGCCTGATCGGCTCTTAATTCCAGTTCAGTCCATTTAGTTTTACATCAGTGCGAATTTGGCTTTCATGAAAGATATTTTGTCATTGCACATGTACTAATTGCTACCCCCCCCCCCCCTTACATTGTGTTTCAGCACGCGGATATGTGGGTGGAGAATGGCGCCTTAGATGAGCTGATGCATTCAAGGCAGAGGTAGACTGTTCGAATGATTTGGTTCAAAACGAGAGTAATATTTTTCTGGTTGACTTTTTCTTTAGAGTTGTGGCGGACTGCAACCCAGTCGACTTTTAACTCGGGGAATATCATCTGAACAGTTCAGATCAGTTCCATTTATTTCAGTGGGGAATAGGTTAATTCGGCTTTAATGGAAGATGGTTTTTCAGTGCACATTTACTATGTACACTCCCCTCTTTAGTTTGTTCTTCGGAACCCAGCCTTGCGACGATACAGATTGTGCGTTACAGATTGGTGGTCACAGAATAGAAGATACCGAAAAGCTAGATCAGATGGGTGGATGCAGCAAAACAGTCCAGTTCGGTGGGGATTAAGTTAACTTGACTTTTTATGAAAGATATTTTTTTAATGCACAAACAGGAATTACTTTCACCTCTTAGATTTGTTTTTCAGCACCTAGACCTGTGGGGCTACAATTAATTTATTCAATACAGAATGATGGACGCGGATTGGTGGAAAGCGATTAATAGTTGCAGATATTTCACCGGCGGAGGAGGTACATACAGAATGGTGGGTGCAAGCATTGCTGTGGTGGTGAACGAGTTTCAGGAGATTTCTGATGGGTGCGATTTTCAAAGGCGAGTACATCATTTTCGACAGCTAGATTTTTTCACGATCCCTAGTATACTTCAGAGACAAACGTATTTTTTTTTACAAACAGTTCGCAAAATTTAATGAAATAAGTAATTTATTGTAACTTCATCAAATAAAATTTGCCAGTATTTGGGGGGCCTTCCAAAGGGTAGATATAGACGCTTGTTGCGACAAAGCATCGGAGGGGGGGGGGTCAATTTAATTTAGGCGTGAGCATGTGGCGAGGGTTGTGCTTCTTTATGTCGTCAAATAATCGAAGCATGCTTGATTTCTCCTCTAGAATCACTTGGTTTTCAATGTAGACATTTTAGCGGCGGGGGAGATACATAGAGAATGGTGGATGCAAGCATTGTTGTGGCGGTGAAGGAGTTTCAAGAGATAACAAATGGGTGCGATTTACAAAGGTGAGAACATCATTTTTGACCGCTAGATTCTTTTCTGACAACCCCTTTTGGACAAGGCTATATAGTACATCTTAAGAGACAAGCGTATTTTTCTTCAAACAGCTTGCAAGATTTAAAGGAAGAACTAATTCGGTATCTTATTCAATCTTCTTCAAATAAAATTGCCCAGCCTTTGTTGTTACTTCTAAGCACTAGATGGGGTTTACTCTAATTTACTTCATCAAATAAAATTTGCCAGTATTTGGGGGGCCTTCCAAAGGGTAGATATAGACGCTTGTTGCGACAAAGCATCGGAGGGGGGGGGGTCAATTTAATTTAGGCGTGAGCATGTGGCGAGGGTTGTGCTTCTTTATGTCGTCAAATAATCGAAGCATGCTTGATTTCTCCTCTAGAATCACTTGGTTTTCAATGTAGACATTTTAGCGGCGGGGGAGATACATAGAGAATGGTGGATGCAAGCATTGTTGTGGCGGTGAAGGAGTTTCAAGAGATAACAAATGGGTGCGATTTACAAAGGTGAGAACATCATTTTTGACCGCTAGATTCTTTTCTGACAACCCCTTTTGGACAAGGCTATATAGTACATCTTAAGAGACAAGCGTATTTTTTTTCAAACAGCTTGCAAGATTTAAAGGAAGAACTAATTCGGTATCTTATTCAATCTTCTTCAAATGAAATTGCCCAGCCTTTGTTGTTACTTCTAAGCACTAGATGGGGTTTACTCTAATTTAGGAATGGATATGCTGCACGGGTTGTGCTTCTTTGTATCGTCAAAAAATCGAAGCAAATTTGATTTGTCCTCCAGAATCATTTTGTAGTAACATATGACTGGTATTCATTATCCGAATTTGCAAATAAATTATTGACATAAAAGCTTTCGATATTTCAAACTCCTAAAATAATTCTACCAATAAGTTTGTTTATATGAAAGTCTTGGAACAGTCCTTTATCTTTACAGCTAAACAGTCTAATTCAATTGCATTTAGTTCTGGTAAATATGGCTTTCGGCTTTCGTTAAGAGGCTCTTCAGATAGGTAGACCTAGCTTTAAAGGATAAGCAAAAGTAAAATGACATGTTCATAAATGATGTTACAATCTAGATACATTTCGGGAGGATATCAGCTGAAAACTACAGTTCAGTTCCATTTAGTTCTAGTTCAGTTGGAATTAAGTAAATTTGTCTTTCCTGGAAGATGTTTTTTTATCATTGTATATATACTAATTGCTCTCTCTCCCCATAGATATTTTTCAGAATGCAGATTGGTGGATGCGGAATGGCGGACACAGATGGTCGGATGCAGGCAAGGCCAGAGTGGTCTGTTCGGACAGTTTGGCTCAAAAGGAGGGTAAAGTTTTTCTAATTAACTTTTTCTTGAGGGCGGCTCTCAAATGGGCGGATATAAGCTGAACAATCCTTTCAGTTTTATTTAGTCAGTGGGGATTCATACTCCGCGCAGTGTTGCGTCTGATTAGAGGTAATCCAACTACACACTGCTATTATGACATACGATTACATCATGTGTACCTACTTCAAGAATACACATGATGGCAAATGGCCGCCATTTAAAACACTACGCCCGCCTCTTAGAGACGATAACTTAACTCGCTATAAATTGTAAAAAAATTTACTTCGGCTAGAATTAAAAAACACCTAAGATTAACATTTGCTAAAAATTTCTAAAAAACGACCTAAATTTATGGAAATGGGGCCAAATCAAATCAGGCAAATTACATCAAATAGTCCATGTTAAACGTATAGCAAAAATTTTAAACTAACGCGAGCACGCGCGTTTCTAGACAACGCCATAGCGGGTCATAGCAACCAGTGAGTATAAATTGGAAATCCCCAATGACGTAGATATTATAAATTGGAAAGCCGAGTCTGTCTTAAAATAAGTAGTACCGTCAGTAAACAAGATGGAAGCCATCTGCTATCGTGTTTGATCATGGAGTAGGCAAGCACAGGTGTGTCGTATGCTATTATGAGTGGATATTGTTGTGTTAAATTTTGATTGATCAGTAGTCCGTCTACCAACCGATCACTATAGCAGCCAATACTGGACCAAATATGTTTACATAACGTTACGTCATGACTCACGATTTTATTATGCCTAATTAACCCGTGCATAGCAGAATACTGCAGTAAAACTAATTGCGTGACAAACGAGGCTATCAAGTCGAATGAAATGTAAACAATACTGTTTGGAAACGAACATACTTTCACCGTGCTTAATACCTTAAATCACTGTCCAAAGTTTTAGGGAAGACCCAGATTAAACGAAGGACTGTCATGTTGCTAGCTTTCATTGAACGGAAAGAATAGACACACTCCCACATAAGTTCAAGAAACAGACGCTATTCCAGCAATGGTCAGAGAGGGATTTCTCGGGCCATTGCTTCAGGAATATGGTGGGGATTATGTTAGTTTGACTTTCATGGAAAAGGTTTTGTTGGTGAACGTGTACTTAATTCGGAGGATTATGGGCACAAGATTGTACGAAAAATCATGTTTTAGCTCTAGAGGTCACATTTTTTATCCGATTTTGATGACAATTAAAATATAAGTTGATTACCCAACGATCTCGGTTTCTTTTCGATAATCACGTATATTGGACCGTAATTTCTTGAATTATGGTCCCTGGTTGTATGCAAAATCACCTTTTTAGCTTGTGGTCCCGCTGGAGGTCACAATTATTATCCGATTTAAAAAAGCTGTTCAATTATATCACCGTACACCCAAGATGGTTGAGTTTGAATTTCGTGAAAATTGAACCTAAACTGCCGGACAAAATCAGCATCCCTCGTACGCTAAAGGTGTTAAAATATGGTATATCAAGATTGTGGACTCTCTGGATATCACAATTTTGATCCGATTTTGCTTAAACTGGGAATTCTTGTTTATATTTAAACCCGAATATCTTGATTCCTTTCGATATATCGGATGGTGACTTCCTGAATTATGACCCTTGAGTTTTACGAGAATCGCGTTTGTAGCTTGGGGTAAATCTAGAGGTCACACTTTTTATCTGATTCAAACAATACGTTTGATATCACCGTTACACCATAATGATAGTTGACTTCGAATTTCGTGAAAATCGGACCAAGACCGTAGGACAAAAATGGACGCCCCTAGCACAAAAATAGTGTAAATATATGGTATATCAAGGTTGTGAACCCTCTAAAAGTCACAATTTTGATTTGATTTTTATGAAACTGTACATTTCTGTTAAGTGGTTACTGTCGATATTTGCGCATATCAGATCGTAACTTTCTGGATTATAACCCACGATTGTACGAAAAAGCACGTTCTTGGCTTTTAAGTAAGTTTATTGCATGAATTACAAGATGAAAAGAAACAGGTATATTTGTACCTGCCTCTTTCTATCTCCAGCTGATGTGAGCTTAGTTGGAGAGACGACACGTAAAAGTTCTTAATTTGTGATGATTATCATTAAGTGATGAACATGCATTTGTTAGCAGTGGGTTAAATTTAGTTTCAAGTGACATTTGTACTTTAGGTTTTTTTACCTGTTTTTATCTATGTCAAAATAGTTCAATATCTCGGTAATGGAAGCAAGCCAATACATTTTATAGTTAGATCTAGCAATTTCGGCATATCCGCCTTTTAAGTGCTGCAACGAGGAGGGGGTGGGTGGTGTCAATAGTTTTTTAAATTGTGAGAAGTCGTTTATAGTAGAGCAGCATGCTTTTATAGATTTCGGAACGAGCCTTTTTCAGCTAGACATCCTATATTAGTGGTTCCTGATGGCTGTGACAATATACATTTAAATGCATTTGTGGTGAGTGTATTGTGTTTTGCTATGTACAAGTTCACACCCCCCTCCCCATATCTCGCTCCCATAGATGCTAATCGGTTTCGCAACCGCATCATAGAGTAGGGGCATGGTGAGAAGAATATAGACCAACTTTACCCCTTAAACTAAACCAAGCCCATGTAGCTTTTTACAGGTCCGAGACTGCTAGTTTGAATATTGCATATTTTGATTACCATGTAGATGTAAGACTGTAAAATTTTCAAGTTTGAAATCACGGAAAACGTATTTGTTAGGAATTGCTTTCTTTAGATTAAGGTTATTGATTAACAAAGTGATTTTAGATTTGTCTGTATTAATTGTTCAATTTCCAGTCATCGCAAAGCTTCTCAAGATGTTGAAGGCTATTTGAATTCCACTGGAGAAGTGGATAAGAGTACCAGAAAGTAATATGGAGTGTAGGGGCATAGACATCCGTTACTTTGATTGGAGGTCATTGACATAGACGTTAAACAGGGCTGGGCTAAGAAAACACCCCTGTTTAATTCCCATGTAAGAATTCATAGGTTCTGAAAGACTGACACGAGTATTTAGTTTTTTCATATATTGAAAAATAGTCACTTTCTCTATATTGTATTAAATGTGTTACCAAAAGGATGCCATTATCTTCCACTAGCATAATACAGGACCTTTTTTGTAAGAATCTTGTCATACTGTTGGAGATATTCCTGTGGATAAAATTCAATTGAAAAGTTTTAAGTAATTATCTACCATTACGTCTTGGGATACAATTAGCATTTCATTCTGGATAAGATCGGGCCCATTAGATTTATTTCTCTTGAGTTTCTTAAAAGCTTTTCGGTTGTCGATACCTTTATCTTTAGCATCAGTCATTTTTATTTTTGAATAAAGAGGTAAAATGCTGTTGCCAAGTATCTACTGGAATATCGCTACATTTATTTTTCTTATCGTCGTAAAGTAGAGCATTATTTAATTCCAAATCATCGAGTTTTGTTAAAATCGTACTAGACCCTCCAGAGGTCACAGTATTTAGAAGATGTGAATAAAAACGTCAACATGTATCACCGTTACACCCTAATGGCGTTTGCGTTCGAATTTCGTGAAAATCGGACCGAAACTGCCGGACAACAATGGTCGTTCTTTAAACGAAAATAGTGTAAACAATTGTAATATCATAGTTAATGAAACTTGAAATATATCTTTTATATCCCAAATGTCTCAGTCCCGTTCGATATTCGCGCGTTTCAGACCCTAACGTCCTGTAGCATGGCCCCACATTGTACGAAGAGTCGCTTTTTGAAAATGTGGGCGTATCTTGCCTGGCAACCACTGGTTATCATTGCACATGTACTAATTGGCTTTCATAGAATATAATTTGGCCGTGCACATGTACTATGTGCTTTCTCTTAAGTTTGTTCTTCAGCACCCAGCCTTGCGGCGCTGCAGATTTTGGGATACAGATTGGTGAACACAGTATATAGCATGCAGAAAGGCCACTTCAGATGCGTGGATGCAGACAAGGCAGCAGCATCACATGAGTGGTGACGTCAGATAAGGGAGATGCATCGGATAAGTGCTGGTATGTAGAAGATGTTATTCAAAAGGAGAGCAGTTGCTTGTATAATTTACCTATCGTTGGTTTGTTTTCAGCACCGAGACAGGCGGTGCTACAGTTTGTTGGATACAGAATGGTGGACACAGAGCAGATTACCTAAGTAAATTTGGCTTTCCTCGTAGATATTTTTGTCATTTTGTTATTCGATACTGAATGGTGGGCAGCGATTGATAGATGCAGACATTTCACCGGCGGGGGAGGTGCATACAGAATGGTGGATGCAAGCAAGAATTGTTTTCAGCACCGAGACAAGCGGTGCTACAATTTGTTGGGTACAGAATGGTGAACACAGAGCAGATTACCTCAGTAAACTTGGCTTTCCTCGGAGATGTTTTTGTCATTTTGTTATTGGATACTGAATGGTGGACAGCGATTGATAGATGTGGACATTTCACCGACGCGGAAGGTACGTACAGAATGGTGGATGCAAGCATTGCTGTGGTGGTGAAGGAGTTTCATGACTTTATTGATGGTGCGATTTTCAAAGGCGAGTACATCATTTATGACTGCTAGATTTTTCTGACAAACCCCTATCGGTCACCACTTGTATGCTTAAAAAGAAAAGCGCATTATTCTTACAAACAGCTTGCAAGATTTAAAGGAAGAACTAATTTTGCATCCTATATTAGCTTCGCCAAATAACATTTTACCAGCCTTGTTTGGGCCTTTCAAAGAGCAGGTACAAACGTTTGGCACTACACGCCAAAAATGTACAAAATAACTAGATGGTTTTCACACAATTTAGGCGTAGTATGCTTCAGTGGGTGTGCTTCACTGTATCTGAAATAATCGAAGTATGTTTGATTTCTGTACTAGAATCATTTGGTAGTAACACGTGATTTGTATTCATCTTTACAGGTGTTTTAAAGGATGGATAGAACTGGATGCCAAACAATTGAACAGATCAAAGACTTTGCATGGATTTTCGACATGGGCATATATTGGCAATGATAGGATAATAATCTCCGTGTATACTTTATGCATTATATTTATTAATTTATATTTTCGAAACTCAGCCTATTTGATTATTGTAATGTATCTCTGCATGGGTTTTCGACATGGATATATATTGGCAATATCAGGATAATGATCTCCGTGTGTTATATTTATGCATTGTGTTAATTTTCTAAATTCAGTCTATTTGACTATTGTAATGAATCTCATTTGATCATTGGCTTTTTGTGAAGGTTAAAGGGTAACAAAATCCGGGAAACCCAATCCATTAGCGCAAGATGGTTCTGTTATGGACGGAAGAACACAGAACGAGCCCGATGTGGGACTTATGTTCACTTTCAAGTGGAAATGTCCTCCCCGTGAATTCGATCTACCGTTCCGTTTGCGTTTTTCTTCCAATCTACTCTCGAAAGTCAATGCCTAATCTTTGGATATGGAACTCGACATACTTCGTCATCTCTAGTTAATCTCTAAGCAGGGAGTTTTAAGTTTGCTTTTTGTTCGCAATTCGTCTGTAATGGAAATGAGCATTTGTGTTGTTTGATTGTCGTCTGATATACTTCTTAGCGATTTCTAGAGATCCCCATTTATCTCTTGTTTTAGTGTTTGTTCCTGGAAGTCATTCTCCGTTTGACTTTCCCAGAACCAAACAATTTTCACTTCAGTATAGCCGCCAATAGTTTCGCGTTCCCTCTGTCGTGCGTCGTGTGCGTTTTTCGTGTTGGTTACATCGGCCAGGCCGGCAAGTTTGTTTGCGTTTTTCTTTCTAGTCTCTAGTTATTCTCTAAGAAGGGAGTTTTCAGAATTTGTTTTTATTGGTTATTCTTCAATGAGGTTGTTGGTCTGTTAAAATTGTGGTTTGTTTTACTTCTTAGAGATTTCTAGAGACAATTTAGTGCTTGGTATAGCCGTCTTGTCTTTCGTTTGTTGACCGTCGAGTGTTATTTTGAACGTCGGTTCCGTTTTGCGTACATTTGCGTTTTGCTATATATCTACAGTCCCATCTTGGGACATGAGCCCCGGACACTCCTCGTCTCTTGTTGATCTCTATTTAGGGTTTTTTAGAATTTGCTTCATCACTGGTATTTTTTCAGTTTGAGAAACCCATCCGTCAAGGGGTGTAGCAATATTGATATGCTGGAATTTCCAGTGTTTTTAGTTACTTCTTAGAGATTTCTGGAGACTTTGCCAATTGTCTTTGCGTTTGCGTTTTATACCCCCACCTGTACTCTTTTCTCTAGTTTATCTCATCTTGGGATATGAACCTCGGACACGCCGCGTCTCTTGTTAATCTCTATGAAGGGGTTTTTAGAATTTGCTTATCACTGGTGGTTTTTCAGTTTTGAGAAACCTATCCGTCAAGGGGTGTAGCAATATTGATATGCTGGAATTTCCAGTGTTTTACTTACTTCTTAGAGATTTCTTGAGACTTCGACATTTGTCTTGGCGTTTGTGTTTTACCCCTACCTCTGCTCTTTTCTCTAGTTTATCTCAAAGAAGTAAGTTGTAGAATTTACGCGATTTCTTTTGATGGTTCTGTAGCTAAAGAAATTAATCAGACTTAAGTTGTGTAACACAGTAATTTTGGATGCTGGTTGTCTAAATGTGTACACAACAAATAATCGGAACCATTTCTTCGTGGATTTAAGCCATCACCTTCTCTAAAAGCCAATGTATCTAAATGAAATCACTTACATCTAATTGAATAATTCTTTTTAGCACAATCATCTTAAGGCTCATCCGCAGCCAGTTTAGTTTCCCGTAGTTTATTTTGGATAATCAATGATCACTTCTATTAAAGAACCTGTTATTTCTGAAGTATCATTTTTTGTCACGAAGAATTTAGAAACTTTTATGGTTTAAACTAATATTTTGTCCATTATTAGCTTCGAAATTTTAAAAAAAAAACTTGACTGTTTAGTTGTTTTTAATGTATTATGGTCAAAAGTGAGAAAACACTTCCATTTGATCGTAGCACTTGGGAAAATCCTACCTCCCCCTTCCTAATAGGGAGTTAGGGTTGGGTAGCCGGCTCTCAATACTGTCCAGTGACCATTCATATCACCCGTTCCAATATTATTAATATTGCAATGGGTGCATATGTACATCTTTGTTTCAAATATGTACATACCAGAGATTGTCATTAGAACGTTTAATGTTTTTTCGATTTAAACACCCACGTCTATATCATTGTCAGCTGTCTTGGGTAACTTAATACGCTATAAGGATGTAGAATCATGCCAAAACTTAAAAAAAACAACATTATTTCCAAATTTCAACATAAAAATATCTTATGTTAAATTAGACGAATTAATTATTATACATTTAGTTTTTTTTAATACGCCCATATTAAACATTTATTTTTATATGCTTATTTCGGTCGAAATAAAAATATGTGTTGAAATAGACGAATTAATTATTAAACATTTAGTTTTTAGATACGCCTATATGAAACATTATTTTTTTATACGCCCATTTCTCCTGCCCGTCGGTCCGTCATGTTACAGGTCCAACTCCAAATTTTTTTATTTTAATAACTTGGGACAGAAACCGTTATTTGAATTTGAATAGCGTCAAAATTATTTCGAAATTTTTCGACACACCATCAAGACGTGATGGTTGGGTGGCTTAGATGAATCATGCCATTCGTTACATGTCAAATTTCTATATTATTGGACTAATTTTGGGACACAACCCTTTATATGAATTTGAATGGGGTCACAATTATATCGTCATTTTCGACATACCATGCGGTGGTATGTTTGGATGAGATGCTACAACATTTTAGCGTGCAGCCACTTTTAATATATTTCTATCTATACAGACAGATTTAAAATTGTTTAATGTGGGCCAACTGATTCAGATGAAATAGATTATATTGTTTTTTAATCAATTATATAAGTAAATATATGTAGTTAAAATCGGTTAGAAATAAAATTTATTTTACTGAATCTGTTTTCCCGAAATACCCGAGTTTGTGTCGAGTGGACGTTATACTCCATTTCGCCCTCTCTTACTGAATCTGTGTCCATTGATACGTGGGAGGACGCCAGTCGGTTAATTTTGCATTGATACGAAAGATGAATTAGCTGGCCGTTTAAGCTTCCGGAATCCTTTAAACTTAGACCCGAGCCCGTTTCCAGCCCATAAAATGGGGGGGGGATGGGAGCTACGGATTTTTTTTGGAGGGGCTGAGGATGTGGCCGGCTAACAATACTCCTAAGAAATGTGGGGGGGGGCTAATTCCTCCACCCCCATAATCCTCCGTGGCTAGGGTCCCGCTTAGACCTACACATGAAATTCCAGCTACGAAATGTTCACCCGAATTAGACACAGTCCCCCTTTGCCCGTTCCCGAATATATAATCCAGTTTTTGTTTAATTGACTGGTTACCTAGCTATAGGAGATGGCCATATTCGACTCATGGCTATTCTGATGTTTTGTGGAAGACCTGGAAGCGATCATTCCAAGTTGGGTTACTCAACGAGAATTAACAAAAATAGATAAATGGGGATTAAAGTCATTTAACCCAGGAGGTCGTTACGGGCGACCCTTCTCCTTGCCGCGTACAAGTGAGGAATTGAAAGCAGACCAAATGACTCAAGGACAGACCCAATTTTCGATTATCTAGTTTATCGTTAATGTTTTTAATCTCTCAGCTCTAATCCATGTATCACGGGAAAATTGTGCCAGTCACCTCTTTAGGGAAAAATACGTGTCAATTTTCTTTAACGTGCATATCGACAAATCCACTGACTTTTTTTTGTCCCATCCACACGACTAGACGCCGTTCCTTGCCAGGGTTTCCTTTTTGCTCACCAAACAGGGGCAACCAGACTAGAAAGACCCAAAAGACAGCACCATGATCCAACCTGTGATCTTTTGATTATCTACACCGTGGATCCGTGAGTAAGACGTTGGCTCGTCAAACTGGTGGTCCGCGAGAAAGCTCATCGGGATTATCTGGCGTGCCCCCCCCCCCCTTGTCTGGTGCAATACAGGGGACCTGGCAAGGGACAACGCAATGTAATCGTTTGTAATGGTACGAAACACTGGGGCACCATGTATACAGGTTGGCGTGTGCGTAAAAGTTTCCAGGAGTAATACGTTGGTTGGTGGTGTATTACAGAGGGCCTGGCAGGGGTCAATGTATAGCCGTTCGGATGAGGTTCTGTGTTCACATTGGCGTGTTCGTTAAAGATTCCTTAGCCGTTGGAATTCGAAATAAGAGAAGTCCGTTATGCCGCTGTCTGGGTGAAAATTTAATGTTCCACGTTGCACTGCATGGCATATGCCCGTCTGTAGCAATATAGACAAGGAATGAGGAGATAGGATATAGTTTTATGTTTCTAACATATTCACATATATGCAGGTGTGTACCGAAATCAACTAACATTTGATTGATATGCTGGTGTATGAGGAAGGGTTATAGAGACAAAACATAGCTGGTTCTGTGTGTCAACAGCGTGGTAACAGATATCTCATGCGCAGTTTCTAGAGTAAATTTCCATAACCATATAAGGGTGGGTTATTACATCATGTTTGACCAATTAGATAATTGAATGTCCAAAACCAGTTGATATAAAATTATGATACTTGCGCGAATTGGTCAGACGACATTTAGATTCCAGACTTCGATTAGGTTCCAGAGGGTTACCATCTAAGAGTCCTAGACACCGCGAGGTGTCTAGGTTGAGAGGAGTTTAGTTAGCATTGACTGTAATTGTAATATGCTTGTATGTATACATATGCTACATAAAAGGTAAAAAACGAACTGTTGCATTGTTATAACTGAAGAAGACAAACGTCTTAAGAAACCAGTAAGAAGGAACACACAACGTGAAAGAGAAGAAAAGACGATCTGAGATAAATCCTAGACGATCACAAGGCTAACGGTAATATGTAGCAAAAACAAGATGCATGGGTCATACGTAGGATGTGGCGACCGGACCTACAACACACGCTCTCCACGTCAGACAAAAAGACCCATGGTGCTACATGAGAAGGTTTACAAAGCGGAGAAAAAAGCTTACGTCGCTAGGCGAAATAACTGTGAAGACTATTGTACCTTCTTATTGCTGGTGTTGTCTTGCGTTTCTACTAAAGTTTCCGGTTACCACCGCTCTCCGCGTCAGACAAAAAGGCCCAGGGTGCTACACGTCTTCATCAGCATAGTCGGAGCATAGTTATTTCGTAATAACGATATAGTTAACTCGTCATTACACCATAGACTATTCTTGAATGTGCTCGGCATAATCTGAAATCCGCCCCAGGAAAGTAGCACCCCAGTCCCCACACCCCTACCGGGGTCTTTTTCAATTCTGATTTAGCAAACGTTTGCTGTGTTTATGCATCTTTATAGCGTTTATCCGTGTGGAATTATAGATTATGTGGTAGTTCTCTGTGGATCTATTTATTAAATATAAATGGGGTTATTTTTCACAAACAGGAATTGTTTCACGGGTAGGACAAAAAATAATCCGATTGCCCATATCTCGGTTATTTCTCAACAGATCGTCTTCGGGTTTTCATTTTTGGATTCTTTGGACGAATCCCATATGGGCTCATACTGACGGTTTTTTTCGAAATTCGGAAATTCGCTCGATTAGATTTAGCGTCCAAAATTTACGAAAGTTTTCTTCATCATTTTATCGACATTCAAGATGGCGTATCTCCATCACAATTTGAGGTTTCAATTTGAAACTTGGTAGGAATAAGGAACACATCGATGTCAAAAAATTTGTGACCGCTTCCGGAAATTACCGTTTTTCCCCATTAAAATAAGACCCAAAATGACATATGCCCCGGTCTTGTTCATAACATATTCGACCGTTTGGCCGCCATATTCAACCGATTTTCGACAATTTATTTTTTGTTTTGAACCTACTCCAAATGGCAACAATTCAGTGAAGTTGATTGTCGAATTTTGATTTCGTTTACTCCCGGTTCCAGTTTGACATTACGAGAAGCAATTGAATGAAATGAAATGGGGTTTAACGTCCTACTCTTCTGCACCTAACCTGGGCTAATGAATGACGGGCAGCGGCGCTACGGCCTATACACTTATATCGAATTCCAACTACCAAGGGATCTTTTACGTGCACGCCAATGAGTACACGGGACCTATACACTTATATCGAATTCAAATTACCAAGGGATCTTTTACGTGCACGCCAATGAGTACACGGGACCTCGTTTTTTGTCCCATCCGAACGACTAAACAGCTGTCCTCGTTAGGCCCTCCGTGCTGCATCAAGGACAAGGAGAAACCACGCCGGAAAATCTAAATGAACTTTTTCGGCCAATGTTGGGGATCGAACACCCGACCTCCAGGCTAGCGAGCCAGCGTCTTACCCACTTAGCCACGTGATCCCCCTTGCGAGAAGCAAGGCATACTTTATTTTTTACAATTCATTCCCAAATGCATATTTGAAGTTCTGATTGCAACATGTTCGTGTCGTCGTTTGCATAAATTTACAAATATATATGAAGATGACCGCTTACCATACTTTATTTTTTACAATTCATTCCCAAATGCATATTTGAAGTTCTGATTGCAACATGTTCGTGTCGTCGTTTGCATAAATTTACAAATATATATGAAGATGACCGCTTACCAAAGCGTGCCACCAATGATTTACAATTTATTACTTGCGTTTCGGCGATATTGTTCATTAGGACATAAAAAAAAACCAATCTGATTAAAACACAGATCTATATTTCCTTTCGTTATTTTATACTTTCGATGACCTACATTACATAAGATCTGACCAGTTGCAATGAAAAGTCACGTTAGGGGTGTATGAGCGGTTTTTGATCCTATGAGGTCAGACATTGATTAATCAATCAGCGTTGACGTTTCTAGTGTTTTACCCACAGTTCTGTGCATCGCACGCCGAGGAGTCACTCTATAGCAGATGGTTTCATTGGCTAATCCCCATCCAGAACGCGGGTTAGATAACATAAATCTTAAAAAGTAATGTAGTACAGACAAATAAAACGAAAGTTTGAACTTCAAAAAAACGAAATAGGATCAGTGTTTTCATCAGATTGAAGAAAGAACACAATTGAATAACAAAACATCGTAAATTTCGAAAGGGTTTGGCAAATTTATCTCTACTTTCACATATCAAATCTTGTGAACGTGGTATTAAAATAAGTTTATGTACGAGGTATTTTATGTTCTTGGCTCGCTAACCTGGAGGTTGGATGTTCGGTCCCTGCATTGGCCGAGAAAGTTCACAATTTTGACCCCCCCCCCCCCTGTCAGTGATTCAGGACGGAGGGTCTGACAAAGACTACCGTCTAGTCGTTCGGAAGGGACTACAAACCGAGGACCCGTGTACACATTGACGTGCTCGTAAAAGATCCCTTGAAAGTTGAAATTCGATATAGGAGTAGGCCGTAGTCCAGTTCGGAGCATAACAGTAGGACGTTAAACCCCATTTCATTTTATGTTCTGCAATAATTCAGGGCATTTTTAACTTTACGCCTTCATAAACTGACTGGTTTTAATTCGATGAACAATAAAATGAAACTGTAAAAACGATATTTATTTTAAAATATGTATTGGACAATAGATTGAACGTCCCGTGACACCTGATACATATACATACAGATATAGACAGTAAAGTATTATATAATGTTATATACAATCTATACACAATTAATTGGGGTTTGTTTAACGTCCTACTGTTCTGCACTGACTGCAGGGCTAATGAAGGCAGGTGCACACCATGCAGTGTGCTATTAGGGAAATTTTGCCAGAACAGCGGTACTACGGCCAACTCATATCCATTTCCAACTGTCAACGATTGTTTTTCGAGTGGGGGGTTGGGATCCTAGTGGTCTAGAGTGCCGCGCTTCGACCTCTATCTGGCCAGTCACCTCTGGCTTGCGGCTGTGGTTTCGAGCCCTGGTGTGAGCGTATGTGGCATGGAGATAGGGGCGCCTTCTCAACCTTGTGGGTTTCCTCCGGGCACTCCGGTTTCCTCCCACAGCTAAAGACCCCTACGCGCAAGCGAATCATTGAAATAAAATGAAACCATATGTTAGTCTCAAAATGACCTAGTTTGTGTCGAGTGGACGTTAAACCCCATCTCTCTCTCTCTGTTTTACGAGCACACCAATTCAAAGTGTACAAGGGACGTCGTTTTTTGTCCAATCCGAACGACTATAGACACTATCCTTGGCAGGTCCCCCGTCCTGGACCACTGACAAGGAGAAAACACTCTGTAAAAATTCGCAGAACTATCTCGATCAACACCGGGATCGAGTCTGGGACCTCCTGGTTAGTGAGCTAGCGCCTACTCCCTGCGCCACCGTGGGCCCTACAATATTTACAAAAATTATGTACAGTGGGTAAAATAAATATTTTCGAATTTTCCAATGACAATTGGTTGAGGGATGAAGTCCAGAAGATCTGAACATAGTCCTTTTAAGCAACAACCTGTACTCAGGAAAAGAGGGTACAATATACCTTCATTAGGACAATGGAAATTTCCATGAGTATTTGAGGTAACTCGAATTTCGAGGGTACATTTTCCGAATGGAGGGTTATTTTGCAGAAGATGGGCCACTATTTCAGAAATGAGGGCACAGTCACCCACCCACTGGTTGGAAATTTCATCGGATTCGAATGTTATTAAACATTTCCGGTTCCGTTTTTTCTTGAATTTTTGAGAGCAGGGTATGCTGCTTATCCCGCCTACCCACCCAACACGCCTCTGCTCACCATTGTAGTTTTCATTTACCTCTCCCCATCCCCAGTATATTATTTATATTCTCCCTCCCCGTCCCCTGTATATTTTACGTCTGTTTTTCCTGGTAGCCATAGTTGATAATTCCACCATTTTTATGTTGGTATTGACCATTCATCTCATAGTGTTTGTTTTTTCCCAACCTTATACCACCTCTAATAAAAAAAAATACCATATTTATGTTAACTTAATAATTCGTTTTTCCGCATGGGTTGGTATAAATGAGAGGAATCATTTGTCGACAGGGGTCTGTATAAATGGGGGAATCGTTCAGGATCAATGGGAGAAACCCGGAATACTTTGTGAAAAACAAGGTGACAGTAATCTTTGTCACGTACTTGTATAGACAGACCACAATTAATTTAAACGTAAACTGCAATATGGCGAACCACAAATTGAAAGTAGCGATGTTTTTGAAAAGTCGTGTTTATACCCTTTCCAACTGACAAGTATCGTCTTCCGTTATGAAAGCAATCTTTGAATTGTGATTTAAATTGCTACTTTTCTGCATCAACTGGGCTTATGGTCATACAGTGTTCTATGAGGTAAAATTTTCACGTACAGCGCTATGGGGCGCCGTTTGTAAAATAATTATTTAACTTTTTCTATAGCAAAAAAAATTAAATTTAACTCCGAATATATATATTTAGATAAATATTAGAACAAAAATGGCATATATGTAAATATCAAAAAATATTGTAGCTAAAAGTCGAGTTTTTGGTCTATGAAAAACTTTAAATGTTATATCTTGATTTCACATCGCTTAGTTAAATATATAGCTAAATGTGCTGTTCCTCGTAGGTATAAATGCTAAATACTAAATCACTGAAAAATCTAAAGTTAAATATTTAGCTAAATATATAAACATTTAGCTAAATATATAAACATTTAGCTAAATATATAAACATTTAGCTAAATATATAAACATTTAACTAAATATATAACATTTAGCTAAATATATAAACATTTAACTAAATATATTTATTTAGTTAAATATATAAACAGTTAACTAAATATATAAATATCATGCTAAATATATATGTTTAGCTAAATGTATAAATATTTAACTAAATATATATTTGTGGTCCCGCCAATATTTCTATTATCGTAAGCGACACAAAAAAAAAATGTGCATCAAATGATGACGTGTACCCAACACGTTAACCCGTAATATGTCGTGAACTTACCATATTGATGAGTGATCGATGTACAACGTTAAATATATGTAGGCATTATTAACGAATTGCGGATGTAAGAACTAAGCTGAGCGTTCAGGTACCAGATAATACTGTGATGAGCAGTCAATGGAAAGTTGTACACTACGTCATAGTTTAGTGTGAAGTCGCTTACAACAATAATTATTTTACAAACGGCGTGGTACGGTTGCGCTTTGTAAATTTAACAATATGTTTAGTTAAATATATAATTATTTAGTTAAATATTTAATTATTTAGTTAAATCTATAAATATTTAGCTAAATGTATATTATTTAGCTAAATATTTTAACATTTAACTAAATATTTTAACATTTAACTAAATATTTTAACATTTAACTAAATATATATATTTAGCTAAATGTTTAAACATTTAACTAAATATTTAGCTAAATATTTATATATCATCAAATCTCTTGTTTTGGTCTTAATATTCAATGCTAAATGTTAAATATGAAAATAGAGACAAATCAAGAAATATTTATATATATTATGTTAAATATTGAGTTTTTGTTGTATTTTTAGTTTAAATATTAAAGTGACAAATTACAAAGGTCGAGATTAAACTATATATATAAATTTAAATTAAATCTAGTGTTTTTTGCTATATAAAAAGCTAAATAATTAATTTACAAACGGCGCCCCATACAGCGCCGCTTCGGGTTACTCTTATTTCGAATTCCAACTGTCAAGGATTATTTTACGCTCACTCCAATGTGTACACGGAACCCAAGCCTTTCGTCCCATCCGAACGACTAGACACTCTTATTACTAGACCCTCTGTCCTGCCCCACTGACATGTGCAACTTTTTAGACCACAACAGGAAGTGAACTACAGATTTGGTTAGCGAACCAGTGTCTTACTCATTGAACCACCATAGCTCCCATGTTTTAATGAAGATGACCAGAGATTGTATTAATGTGGTTGGTGTTGTGATGGATGGACGGATGAATGGATGGATAGATAGATGGAAGAAGTTATTTACTTGGTCAATATTTTAGCATCATCGATTGTTTCTGGTAGTTGTTTATTTAAAGTTTCGGGTAAAACAAGAGTCAAGATTCCCGCCAAAAGAGACGTTACTCCAAACACCAGTAGAGGGAGAGCTGTCTTTAAATCTCCACCAGTTAATAAACCCTAAATTACAAATTATATAATACCCAGAATTAACAATGATAATTGCAATAACTCAATTCATAAAAATGTGAAACCATGTCATTTATACGATAAACCCATGTCAATACAATGATAAATGCACATTACAATGACAAAATCTGCCATTACAATGATACAGCTTGACAATGCAATGATACACCTTGTCATTACAAAGAACCCCTGTAATTACAATGATAAACCTACATTACAACAATAAAACTTTGCATTACAATGACAGGGTTTATCATTGTAAAAACCATGTCATTACAATAACTTGATCATTTACAACGATAAACTATGAAGCAATATACTAATGCTAATTTTGACTGAATAATATCAAGTGGCCGCTTAGGTGAGACCACTGTCTAAAACAATGACAGCTTGGCTAGGATCTTGTCTAAAACAATGAGTACTTAATTGAGTGGGTTATTATTTAAAATAAATGACCTTTTGGTTCAATCTGATTAAAACAGACATCCTATTTCCTTTCGTTTTTATGGTTCAAAATTTCGTTTTACTTGTCTTTACTACACTAGGATCTGGAAGAGTTTTAAACATTGACGTGTTCTGAATGGAGTGAGGTATTAGCCAATGAAACGGTCTGTTACGGCGAGCTTTAGGCGTGTTTTGCACAAAACTGTGGGTAATCCACTAGCAACGTCAACGATGATTGATTAATCAATGTCTGGCGCCATAGGGTCAAAAACCTCTCGTAAGAACTCTGACGTAACCGATCGCAACAACCGGTCCGATCTTCATGAGTGTAGGCGATCGAAAGTAAAAAAAAACGAAACGAAATATAGATCTGTACTAATCAGATTGCTTTTGGCTTGGACCTTTGTCTAAAAGATTGACCTCTTTGCTGGGACCTCGTCTATTTTAACAGAAATAAAGTGGTGATCTAGTATTCAAAAGACGCCCCCTCTCGTTATAATGTGATAATAACATAGCCTACCAAATCTGCTATGTAAGGGGCGACAACTCCCCCGATACGCGAAAAAACCGCACAGACGCCCATTCCAGAACTTCTGACAACAGTTGGAAATATTTCAGCCGAATAAACGAACATGATAGCATAGGAACCGGAACAACCAAGTCTACCAATCATAGTGATCATTATGGTTATCCAGGCGTGAGCTGTAAATATTTAAACAGTAAGAGACGTTTAAATACATAATAATACGCTACATCATTTAGCAGCTTTGATTCTAATGAAAAGAAATTGAAATATTATTTTTATCTTTAAGAATTATTTCTTGGATAGATTCCTACGCATACACCTTAGTATATGGTTCTTCTATTAGCCCTTAATTCTGTTATAAAGGGCATAATTTAGCTGTATAATCTTAGCTATTCATAGATTTGTGGGAAAGGACAAGAAAATCTCGTATATTATATAAAATGTAACCGAATAAAACCAAATAACCGTGACCAATGCAAATGTCTAGGTAGGGTAAGCTTTAGTAGATTGGGGTTTACTTACATGAACTTCCATATATAACAGGAAATAAAATAGAAACGCATCCAAGTCCTCCAACAATAAAACAAGTAGTTAATAAAATCTTTCTTCCGACTTTATCTAACAACAAAATACAACCAATATAAGCCACACATTCAGCTATATTAGATAAGGTATAATTTAGATAGATATCACCACTTAGATTACCAATATTTAAACTCAATCCATAATACACAAGATTTACCACAAACCTACAATAAAACATGCAGTATCTAAATTAAGTTATACACTAATAGCCGTTTGGATGGGGCGAAAAATCGGGGTCCCTTGTATGTAAAATATTGTCTGACCCTGCCTTTTGGAACTCGATATAAGACTAGGTCATAGCGCACAATCTCCCTCATAGCACATTGTATGGCGTATGCCCGTCTTCATTAGCCCAAAATACTAGTGTATTCAAAGGAAATAAATATAATATCATATCTTTCAAGTTTTCAAATTTCTGTACAAAAAGAAATTTAGAAACTAGTGTATGCAAACCGTAGTTCGCTAAATGGCGATATATAAAGAAGCCACGGGTCCTAAAACAGAACCCAGAATTACTCCAAATCTCTAAACGAAGCGACAGATGACCTTGGTTGTGTTTCTTTAATAGGTACATATTTTTTTCGTAAGGGGTATAATCAGGTCTCTCTTTTACTGTAATTTAATTTTTGACATATGCAAATATACGACAAAAGACAGTTATATGAAAAATAAGTACATTTTTTATCTGTGATGTTTTATCTTTAATCTTACCAATTGTAAAACAATATAACTGATGTTATAACCAATCGTGGGGTTGTAAACATTTCTGATAATTTTGATTTAGGGCCTTCGTCTAGCGTGTCATCTCCAAACATATTTGATGGTACAGCCGTTTTATTAGATTCAGCTATTTTTTTGATAATGGCTTCTGCTTCGTCGTTGCGTCCCCTTGATAAAAGCCATCTTGGTGACTCGGGAACTAGCCTAGAAAGAAATTGTAAGAATGACGGATGGTTCAACAATATATTTAGGACATTTGGTTTTTGCAATGCTTTTCTACGGAAGCCCATAAGGATCAATCAAATGAAAAAAAAAAAAAATTCTGACTATCTTGTAATTACAAGATAGGCTATCTTGTTATTACAAGATAGCCTAAGAACAAGATAGCCTAAGATAACCTATCTCGTAATTACAAGATAGACTATCTTGTTATTACAAGATAGCTATCTTGTAATAACAAGATACCGAGATGCCCATGAGTGACAATTTAAAGGTCACCATACACCGATTTCATGTTCCCATAAATACTATTGACTTCATACACCCACCCACTACATATTTATATCATGACTCATCAATTTCAATGCGCTCTTTGAAGCCACAGAATGCTATTTCTATTTTTCGGAAAACTTCTTTAAATTTCGATTTTTGGAAAGTAAGTAAGGAAAAGGATATTCTGAAAAATGGACCCTCCCTCAATGAAATGAGCTGACTGACATAGCGTCTAAAAGCAGTTTATTTATAGCTTGCGGTATCTCCTGACGAATACAATGTTTTGAGAGGGATTTGAAGCAAACGTTTGATAGATTAATTAGTTTCAATATATTTTTAGCCCAAATATATCATCAAATCACACAGTTTGTACGCGGGGAAGGTATCTTTAAGGAGAACATGAAATCAATGTATCATAAATGATATTAATGAGGGAATGAAGTTAATGAGTGTATGAATAGTATTTAATGAGGGCACATCCTGGTGATGCCGATCCCGTGACATACAAAAGTACTTCGTTGGGTTGGATGGTCGATTTGTTAGCACGTGCGTGCTTTATCTTAAAAGCCTGTCATTGAGTCAACTGGCGTGGTTTCGAATCCTCGTTTGTACGTGACAAGGAGTAGGATCGCCTGTCCAACCTCGTCTGTCCTCCGGTTTCCTCCAACTGCTAAAGGGTGTGTGTGTGTGGGGGGGGGGGTAACGTCCACTCGACACAAACTAGGTCATTTCGGGACTAACATATGGTTTAATTTTATTTCAATAATCGCTTGCGCGTATGGATCTTTAGCAGTGGGAGGAAAGCGGAGGACCCGGAGAAAACCCACGATGTTGGACAGGCGACACTACTCCTTGTCGCGTACAACGGGGGATTCGAAATCACGCCAGTTGACTGAATGACAGGCTTTACGATACAGTGCGCACGTGCTAACAAATCGACCTGCCAACCCTCCAGCTCAACGAAGTATTATTGAATGTTACGGAATCGGCTTCATCAGGTTGTCTGTCCTCCGGTTTCCTCCAACTGCTAAACAGAGAGGGGGATGTGGTTTAACGTCCACTCGACACAAACTAGGTCATTTCGGGACAACATATGGTTTAATTTTATTTCAATAATGCACTTGCGCGTAAGGGTCTTTAGCAGTGGGGGGAAAGAGGAGGACCCGGAGAAAACCCACGATGTTGGACAGGCGACCCTACTCCTTGTCATGTACAACGGGGGATTCGAAACCACGCCAGTTGACCAGGCGCGGATCCAGAGGGGGGTTCCAGGGGGTCCGCCTCCCCCCCCCCCCCTGCTCAGGCTTGAACAAATTTTTATGCGATTTAATCGGCGATTTAGACCTATTATTTTGGAATTTACCTTCCGGAAATACGTCAGAATGAACCAAATTGAATCTAATTTACCAAATTATCGGTTGAGCGCAATTAGTTAAGCAATTATCAAACCTAGACCACTCCCCTGCAAAAAATCCTGGATCCACACCTGTTGACTCAATGACAGGCTTTATGATACAGCGCGCAGGTGCTAACCATTCGCCATACAACCCCCACCCCACTACTAAAGTCCCTAGGCGCAAACGAATTATTGAAATTAAATTAAACCATATGTTAGTCCCGAAATGACCTAGTTTGTGTCGAGTAGACGTTAATAACCCCCCCCCTCTCTCTCTCTCTCTCTCTCCCTCCCACACACACACTTCTTTGGCCTATAACTATCCGATAAATCAGTGTGGGACGACTTTGAAATAAATTAGGTTTTTTTTCATCTGATTGACCTTAACGGGCTTCTCCGTATCTTGTAATACAAGAAAACTAATTTGGCTATCTTGTAATTACAAGATAGTCAGAATATTTTTTTTTTCATTTGATTGACCCTTATGGGCTTCCGTACTTTTCTTCAAAATAAAAATAGCAAAAAAATATTTTAAGGTACACCGGAAATTGGGTTTTTGTGTCATGCGAATGATTTGAACAACGACTTTGTTTAGAGCCACATCTTTGTCAGTCCCACATATGTCACTTGTTTTAATAGTTCAAAAATAGATAATGAAATTTCATTCATATTACATTATTCTGAGCGATGTTATTACTTTTTAAAGAAGTCGCAAGAGCGGTACCTGACAACCGAGGCTAAGTCTCCATTATACATTTCATCGTTAATTTTTAAATCTCACGGTAGTTTACATCTATTTACATCTCGGCCATCCGATGGTCTCGAGAGTTGATTATACGCTTAAATGAATTTCTAAATAATAATTTTTGATAACATTTAAAGCCAAAAGACAAACCTGCAAGACAAAATTATTTAGCTCCTACATGATCCATATTTAAGTTAAAGACTATATAGAATCTGTTGCGCAATAGGGAGTTTATCAATATTACTAATTACATCATTATGAATAATAATACTAATCCACATAAAACAAAAGTAGGATGTGATAGCTCTCATTGGTCAATACTTACTTGCATCGACCAAATATAACGCAATTTATTGGTTTACATTGAGTTGACACCGCCATCTTCTCTCCTCTTAGACAAATATAATATACCAGAAAATGTTAATACATTCAAATGGTATACATTTTGAGTTTGATATTATGTAAATGGTCTAGCTTGTTGTGACACATAATATTCAGTCCACAGCGATTCATTCAGTTTATACATTTAGATCATAAATGGGGTAAAGTTCTGGCAATAACTAATATTGAAATATATTTACCAGCCATAAGACAGAAAGACCACGGCGGGCACAGAACAAGCTAAAGTTAAATGTCGCCAGTCTCTTAACCAGTACGCTATACCACCGAGACCAAATAATCCAAGAATCCAAAAAAAGTTTATGACAATTCCACAGAATGTTCTTTTTGAAGGACCCACAAGTTCCATACCTGTAATATTAACGTCATACTTATAATGAACTTCATGATCATATAAGTACAATGAACCAATTACGTCATAATTATGCATAACGAACTACTAACGTTATAATTATTATCATGCATATCGAACCAATAACGTCATAATTATATGAATAACGAACTCTTAACTTCATAATCAATCATAACTAACATCACGATTTTATGCACAAAGAACCAATTTCATCATAATTATATGTATAACGAACTACTAACGTCGAAATGACTGATCTTCTTGGTCACACCAAGTAATGTTCTACATGTGACGTCATATGCGCTTCTTACATCGGACGTAGTCATACAAACTTGTCCGGGTAGAATTGGTGCGTTTTACTAATTTTACTCATTCGCGTAATATTGTATGTACCCATTCACTCTAAATAGGAAATATTTTCTATCTAGATATATTCCAAACATATTTATTTTATTGTTATTAATTTTAAAAAAAAGTTTAACGATGAAAGCTAATTGGTACCAGCGGCCAAGTGAATATTTGATGCTGATCAGTTTGAGAAGCACTTACAGGGGCCTTCACTGATATAACAAGACATTTGATTGGATATTACTATTTGTACAATATCATTGTTTTCCTGTATAATTTTTACTGTCCAACATAACCATTTTCATGAATTGAAATGGGGTTTAACGTCCTATTGTGTTCTATAACGGAAATATTGTCCAGACAGCGGTGCTACGACCTATTCTTCTATCGAATTCCAAATGCCAATGGGTCTTTTACGTGCACACCAATGTGTACATGAGACATCGAATTACGTCCCATCCGAACGACTAAGTTTTATCATGGACCGTATATGGTTTTATCACTTCAATAAAATCTCGATAAATGTTCATAAAATAAATCTTACCTATACCAAAGACCATGAGAAAGAGACCAGAATTAGACGTGCCATCCATGAACCTGAGTATCGCTAAACCTGTAAAATCTGTTATAAAAGCAGTTCCTATACCAGCTGTAATATGTATTAATATATTTATCATCATCACTTTCTTCCGTCCAAGTCTTGAAAAAAAAAATACATTGAAGACCATGAATATTGGTTATCCAGTAAATTTCGCCAAATTAATGTTGACAACCGACCCAGAGCCTCCGTACATTAAATACTAGGGTTTTTTGGGCGCCATAGTCTAGTGTTATAGTGGTGGGGGATTTAGAATACGTGGACTTTAGATCTTATGGTTTGCCATTTGCTTATACTGCTAAAGAGATATTGAAATAGAATTAAACCATAATGTTTATCTCAACATGACTGTGGTGATTTGTAACAGACTTGAACTACCAAATTTTAAAAAGAAACTTACATATCAGATAAAAGTCCAAATCCTAACGAACCGACCAGATTTCCCGCCATATTTATCATATTGAGATGGGATCTATCTATTTCTTTACCACACACTAAATTCAACTGAAATTATGTAACGAATTTTATTAGGAATTATATGATAAATTATATTACAAATTTTAAAATAGAATATATTATAAATTATACAATAGAATATATTATAAATTATATAATAAAATATATTATAAATTATATAATGAATTATAATATAAATTATAATATAGATTTTATCATAAATTATACGATAAATTATAACATAAATACTATTACATATCGTAATTTTTATTATAACTTAAATAAATCATATAATACATTATGTTATAATAAACTGCATTATAATAAATTGTATTATAATAAATTATATTATAAATCATATTATAATAAAATTATATTATGTTATAATAGAATTATATTATGTTATAATAGAATTATAATAGAATTATATTATGTTATAATAGAATTATATTATATCATAAAATTATATTATATAATAAAAACTATATTATATAATAATTTATATTATAAATCATATTATACAATGTAATATTATAAAATTCATTACTATTTTGACGGCTCTTTTTCGTCAAATACAGGCTCGGTAGACGCGATGGGTGGGGTGGGGGTTTACAAATACACCTAACCATTGCCAGTTCCATTCTGATGCCCATATCTAAAAGAATTTGATGTTTTTGCACATGTATCTACTTTGAGTGGAGATTGTTATAGGTTGTTAGAGAGAACGAGTTACGTACCTGTGTTACTGCAGTATTCTCATATACAGACTCATCGTAGACCCATTGATCACATTGTGTGGCGCTGCTGTTGGCATCATGATGGCGTGTTGTATTGTCATATATCATGCATTGTGATAGTTTACCATCTTTATACGGTATAGAATCGTTTAACAATTCCTGGTGCCAAATACCACGAGACCCATAACTGTCATTCTTTAGACCAGGAATCGCACATCTTTCCCAAAAACAAAAAAATAAATAAATATCTTAAAATCCAAGAAGTTTACGGCGTATATTTTTTTAAAATCATATATATGTGGCAACCATAATCTTTTCACTGCTTAAGGCCTGTAAAGTCTTAATCCAGCTTTGTCCTGGACAGAAACAAAACGCCTTACAAGTGTACAGGTTCACTCCCTCCCCTCTTTATTACCCCCCCCCATCACTAATGACGCTCTATATATGTCTATATATAAATAGATGAGAGTTTATATTGTATATAAATATCTTACCTGTAATCGGGTATATCTAATATAAATATGGGCATCATACCATGGAAGGCGATGGTAATGGCAGGTAAACAAACCAAAAAATATAATCGTCGTTGGTACGGTCCAAATTCACCAACATGGTGGAGAATGTCGTCAAATTTCATCCCAGTACTTTCTGATTATTGTCCTGGAATTTATATAGACAGCCAATATCACCATCTTTCTAGTGCTTTTACAAAATTACTATCCCTATTATCTTATTACAATATTACTATCCTTATAACAATATAACTATCTTTCTAGTTTTATTATGATATTATTGTCCTTGCGGTATTAATATATTACGATATTAATATCCTTATAGTTCTATTACGGTATTACTATCCTTGTAGTCTCATTACGATAATACGAACCTTGTACATGCATGTTTATTACGATGTTACCATCCCCATAGTTATATTACGTTATTACTTTCCTTACATCTTTACTACGATATTAGTATCCTCATAGTTTTATTACGATATTACTATCCTTATAGTTTTATTACGATATTACTATATTTATTACGAAATTAGTATCCTTGTAGTCAATCTTCTAGTCTTATTACGATAAAACGAACCTTGTATGTTTATTACGATGTTACCACCCCCATATAGTGGCATATAGTTATATTACGATATTACTATCCTTATAGCTTTACTACGATATTTATATCTTTATAGTTTTACTACGAAATTACTATCTTCATACGCCATAACTAAAAACAACAACAATTTCCATTAAATGTATAGCGTTCAGTGTACAGAGGTTACCTTCTTAACAAGTAGCTTCGGCTTCCGAAATCCAATTCAAACTATGTCAGAAGGCAATTGAAACCTTACCGCGTTCACCTTACATGATCGGCTACTATCTACTATATTTGATTGACCAATCTGCTTTTCATTTCTAGTAGCATAAATGTATGTTTGATGTGGGAGACAACACTAGAATTCAATATATATATATACATGTATATAAGTACGCGTAGATCGGGTAGATTTAGCGCTTAACCAAACAACTGTTTTAAAGTTGATATGAGCTTTTGATTCACAGTACACTCTAAAAAATATAAAGTTATTTTACACATTATTCAATAAGTCTGTCGGTTCACACAACTTTGTTTTCATCAACTGGACCGAGGGAGCAGAATTTTGACTTTTGCGGCATTTTCGTTAACTGGGCTTTAATTAAGATTAGATAAAGAGCTGATAGTTCTCGCTATTATAGATTAAATAGAAAATGAAAAAGAATAAGTTGAAAATTCAAGTCAAATTGCTCCACTCACTACCGCTGGTACGATAATAACTAAAGTCTCGATTATCCATTATTACATCACAAAATGTATTCAAATCCATTAAATAATGCAGGCTAACGATGGCATCTAGCGTTGATTATGGTCTTGATAAGTTAATCCATGTCTAATTAATAATTATGATAACATGTGAGACCTAATGAAAGACCTACAACAGGCAGATTTAGCTCTCACATAATACTTGTTCAAGATTGTTATCTCAGATTCAAATTGTCGGTGATGAAGGACGGAGAGCCCGGCAAGGAATAATGTCTAGTCGTACAGATATGACAAAAAAGCTTGGTGTACGCGTGAAAGAGCCGTACATGGCTAAATTTAATTGCAGTCAGGGCAAATTGTATGACGCTTGCCCATCTTCTTTAGTCCATTAGAGCAGAAATGTAGGATGTTAAACCCCATTTCATTTCATAAACATTAAACAAAATTCCATTCATTACTAGTTGAGATGCGGAAACAGTATTATTGGGTTGGTATTTAGATTAGAGTGTTGATAAATAAATAGAAGGTGATATCGTCAATGTCAACATATACTATTATATTACTGTATCACGTGTACAGCTTATCATCAAGTTATACTTAAGATTTAACGAGATACTAAAGCCCTTCACAGTCCATAGCTTTGATACAAACGATTAAAGATTCTGTACGAGTCGTATATATTATAATATTATTCTTTATCACGGCCCTTCTAAAAACTAGTTTTCTATACAGTACACCTGCACTGTCCATATACACTTGTACTGTCCGTATGCATGTCCATGTAATGTCCATTTATACACCTGTATTGTATATTGTCCATTTCCACTTATACTATCCATGTATACCTGTGTACTGTATGTAGTGCAAATATTATCTTGCATTGTCGATATTATACACTTGCACTGTTTACTAGGTCATTTGCAGGAGGGGGTTTGCCAGGTTTCTGTTACGGAAATCTGCCATCATCGTCTCTAAATTACATAGGCATACATACAAATAGAGCTTTTTAAACAGAGAAATCATGTTTATACTGATGTAGGATCACTTTGTGATGTAATTTCATTGATGCAAGGCATTATTTTTTCATGTAGCTGAGCAGGGGGGGGGGCACCCCCCCCTCCCCTCTGGATCCGCGCCTGATGACCCACCGCACACCTTAGTCCAAACCTTTCTAATTCATTTTTTGTTCTGTTTTACCGTGAGTTCTTCAACTAAAAAGCTCTCAGCGACTGTAAACGAATCTATTCATTTATGTGTTTGGATCACATGTCGCCTGTGGTACAGGAAGATAACTACCTAAAAGCAAGAATTTCAGAATTATCTAGCAACTAGCAACAGCTACTTGTTTTAAAACTCACAGTCGTTACTTCACGAACATGTAATTTGCTATGATGGTATCCGTGGGATCTGCAGACAGTGAGACAGTTATAATTTGATATTACCATATTATCATGATGTATAGCTTATCGATAACCTAGAGGTCAATGACCACTAGACTCGTGGTTATATGATGTAGTATTGCGTGGAGGTTTATATTTTTAAAAAGTTTATTTTCACCAAGAACAAGAATATAAAACAAGAACATAAACACATAGTTGTGCGTATACGGTTTTCACACTTTTGGTTCTTAGTGATGACAACACTCAGTGCCGGACAGGTGGGCAGAAGGTCCACCTGTCAGGTCATTGGCCAAGGTCCACATAAGTACACATCGAAGGGGGATCTGGGGAGGTTCTTCCCCGGGAAAATTTTGAAAATTGACAAGCGCAAACCCATTTTCCAAGCATTTCAGACCAAAGCTTCCTATATTTTCTTTCTCCTGTCCTGTGTCTTGTGTAACACTACAGATAACAGACCATCAGCATAGGTTGTAGATCTTTTATTGAGAACATGGAATAGACATAGATCGGGAGGAGCTCTATTCAAGTCTGACTTACTGTCAGTTAATTCTGGCTTTATAAAGCATACAGCCATTAAGAATAATGATACATGACAGATTAACTTATTTGGAATTGAGAGTATAGTTTCTATACCTGCACTGCATCTTCCCTTTAATGTCGCGAAGTTCTGCCGAGTGTTAAACACATAGATCATGTGTAGGTTATAAATAACATATAAATAAATAAGATATTTAATGAGATCGTGCCTTTTGTCAAAACGAGCAGAGGTCATTCGTGTGTTGCCCGTAAATAACATATTGAACAGATTAGCAGAAGTTGTATATAGTTGAAAACGTCAAATATAATATAATGTCAAATCTAGCAAAGTTCTATGTAAAAATAACTTTGTCACATTCCTTCATCACCCATGAGTTATGTACCAAAAGGACATAACAAACACAATTGAAAACGTCCAATATAATATAATGTCAAATCTAGCAAAGTTCCATATCACTTTGTCACATTCCTTCATCACCCATGAGTTATGTACCAAAAGGACATAACAAACACCATTCTCACAGGTGGGACACTGTTTCCATCTGTATACATTGATGTTTCACACAATAAAATTACATTACACACGAATTAGGAAGAGCACACGCGATATAACACAGCAAACCTGATATAACAACAGTACGCATGAAATAATAAAAGTACATATGATAAACTTAAAACACACGCGATTATATATATATATATTATATTTATATTACAAGTCCGGAACAACCTTGGTCCTAGAAGTTTTTGTAGGACGATACCATTCTAAGTGCACACTTCCTGTTACCATTAAATTTGGTACTGACATCATAATATTTAATTTTCCACTGGCATCCTTCTTGATAAACTTATGACAAAGTTAATGTCACAGGATTATGTCGTAGTGCTGGTGTGGAATCATCTGTTCCAGCGAACGTATTTCCGTCCTCGGTCTCCGCCGACACCATCTCCTTATGAGCAGCATACGTTGCCCTGACTCTGTCATTTTCGAATTTCTTGGCTAATTTTCCTTGACGAATTTGAAAGTATCGTACCAAAAGATAAGTAACGACACTAATAGTTAAAATGAGCCCAATAATACTTAATACAGAATTTGTGTGAGGCCATGGCTTGTCTACAACTTTAAGAGGCGTGAGTTCTTTGATAAATTTCTTAATAGGTATTTCTTTCACATCTTTTAGGGTAGGGGAAAGTTCAGGAATTTCAAGATTTGGAAATGCTATAGATAAAGGTTTCCACAAGGCAAGACTTGAAATATTAAAATGAGTATTAATGTTTTGAAAGGTATTTTGGATATGAAAAGTGCTTTCTCGATTATAAATTGGTAAAAGAGAAATATATTCATTTGATGCCGAACAAGACATATTTAACTTTAGGATATCAATAGGTGGCTTTGCAGTAATGGATAACGTTGAGGTTGAATATTTTTTTTGATTACAAACAAGTGAAAAACGTAATAAATTTTGAGTGGATACGGCCCAATAACCATCGGTTAGATATTCAGCTAAAGGCAAAATTATTGTAGGTTGAACATGTACGGTACACACGTCTTTACTCAATTTTGTGTTTTGCATAAACAAAGCGATTACACATAATTTACTTAAATTAATGGGATACAGTGGACTTTTGATAGAGCAAGTTTTTACAAGGCGATTGGTACAGACTTCAACTTCGGATTCGGTGAGAAGTACATATTGTGTTCTTTCAGAATTAACTTCAAACATTTGACTTTCTAGTTGATACTTCGCTACTAATCCGGAAGTATGGGGTGTTTTGGCATGAACGTATTTGGTGTGCATAGGTGCAGGTAAATTATGAGCATAAAATATTTCAAGTTTTTTAGTTGAATCCAAAAGTGGAATGGTTAAAATGACGTAAATTTTGTCCACATCTAATTTAGTAGAACACGTTAAAAATTTATAATAATGCCAAAGTTTCAATGAGGGATCCGCCGAAAGGTGTACTGTACTTGGCAGTTGAGATCGAATCTCAAGGAGTAACGATTTAAGATCAGCCGGTTTAAGTACACTTGGAGAGATGTGACCTAACGATAACATATTGAGTTGATCATTGAAATACTCTACATATCTTAAACATTGTAAAGTTAAATGTTTTAATTCATCTAAAATGAACTTAAGTTTGTAGTCAAGCGAAAGAAAATTTTTAATTAATGTAACTTCGTTTGTTAAATTGGCCACTAAACCTTGGAATTGTAATTCAAATTGTTTTAAATTTAAAATTAGCGAGTTAATAGATGCCCTATTTTTGGAAATTTCAATACGAGAAACATTTAATATTGATAAGCTTTGATCTACCACATGGATAATACTTTCCTGATTTTGATATAATTTTTTAACATTATGTTTGATAGTATTAAATTCTGATTGGGAAACAGTGCCAAATAAATAACTCAAAGCTTTGCCTACTATTGGTAAAATTGCGCGACGAGGCCTTGTACTTGCTATCAGCTTATATTCACCTGCTTTTGTTCTAAGTTCTGTATATAAAGATTGTATATCCTGAATATCTTGCAAACGATTAGCAAATAAACTAGCATAGTCCATATTGGTTTGTTGCTTAATATATTTAGAAATTATCTGACTGGCAGTAGCAATTCCCTTCTTTTTATCTCGACTTAACGAGGAAATAAATGTATTATAAGGCTTTAAATCAATAACAAAAGAGACAAGCCAAAGAGATCTCGATGTACTAAATTCACTTATTTGTCGAAAGACAACATTTTCACGAATAAGGAAAGAATTAATACCGCCAAGAAAAATGAAAATGAGTGAGAGTTTCATCTTAATCTTTCAAATAAAAAATACCGCAAAATAAAATATAAAAAAAAAATTCTAATATATATACAAGGAAAACATTTGAAGCTTACTTAATCATGCCAATTATACTCGTAAGTAATTGTTTTAAATTAGCATTAGGATCATTATGGGTATTCGAATTAGTTATCGCAATATCAACAGCATCAACGTCCATGCTTTCTTGAACGTAATTATCAACACATGGCTCGAGCTTATCATCACGGCACGTTTCTAATTGATCATCAATGTATGTTTCGGATTTCTCATCAGACGTGTGAGGCACATATGTTTTAGATGCAATCCGATCTTTGTTTCGAAGGCGTTTGGCTAATTCCATGAGCGGAATATCGTCCTCGTCAGAGGAATCGTCACGTTCACGTCTATATTGGTCAGTGATATCAAAGGGTGTAGGGTCAAGATCGTTTACATGGTCCATATCGTCATCTGAAGAATCGTCAGGTGGAACAACATAATTAGCTTGCCTTAACTTTGGAATATTATCAGTTGGGATGTCCCAGTTATCTAAATTGGCTAGACGCAAATGTTCAGCATGTGATTTTGTTGTTGAGCCATCTAATTGATTTTTAACAATGAAAGACAGAGGACCTGTTTTTGTGATAATTCTATAAAAAGGTTTCCATTTGGATTGAAGTTTACTTTTACGTAAATGATTTTTGATATAAACGGGGTCTCCAACCTCAAAAGCAATGGCTTTACTATTTTTATCTGCATAGTGAGCCTGGCGACGTTTAGCTTTTTTAAGGTTTTTATGGACTAACAAAAATGCTTTATGCTGATTTTCAAGAGCAATTTGATGGAATTCTTCACCTAAATATTTCCGTCGTGGTTTCAGCAAATTATCAATAGGCAAAACTACATCTCTTGTATATAATAAATAAAATGGTGAAAATTTTGAAGATTCACAAATATTAAACCTAATAGCTGCCAATGTTTGGTTTAAATATAAATCCCATGTATTTAAATTATCTTCTAACTTTTTTGAAAGGACGCTAACCATCGTTTGATGGAATCTTTCAACACGGCTGTTCGATTGGGGCCGGTAATATGATGTTGTTATATGGTGAATATTTAAAGCAGTTAATGTTTGATGCATAGTGCGATTTTCATTTTCGCTCCCATTATCCGTAACTAATTGTAACGGTGTGCCATATCTAGGAAAGATTTCGTCAATTAATAAATGAGCTACGTTATCAGCACTTTTATCCTTGACCGCATATGCCTCGGGCCACCCACTATACCAGTCAACAAATGATATGATGTATTTATTACCCGAGAGTGATAATGGGTATGGTCCAGACAAATCAAGTGAAACTTTAGCAAAGGGGTATGGTGGGATATCGGTTTCTTGTAATGGAGGTTTAATTTTCTTTGATGAACGCTTTTGACATGTTACGCATCTGGACACATACTGATAAATGTGTTTATATAAATTAGGCCAATAATACTTTTCTTTGATAAAACTGTAAGTTTTATCTATACCTAAATGAAACATGTCATGATATTCCTTAATTACATCAGATCGTAAATGATCTGGTACAAATAACCTCGGAGTCGGTTCATCATTAGGATCAGAAATGTAATGTAAGACATCCTGCATTAATAAGTATTTATTATTACTTGCACATGGTTTATTACTTCTTAACTGTGCAATGATATTGACAATATCCTTATCTTTAACCTGTTCTGCAATCATGTCATAACCCTCTAAAGTAGGTGGTTTAACGGTATTATCGTTATTACCTAAATCGACCGTGCACTTTGCAAATTCCCGTGGTTCAAACTGATTCGAATTTATGGCGTTGATTTCTAGTGTATTATCGTTTACTTCTGAATTAAGCAGTTCTTCCTCCTGAAATTGAGTCGGCATTCGACTAAGAAAATCAGCGATAACATTTTGTTTACCCGATAAATATTCAATCTTACAGTTATAAGCACTTATTGTTAAAGACCACATTTCAAGTTTTTTATTATTCATCGGTGAATCAAGTAAATATTTTAAAGGTTTGTGATCAGTACGTATAATAAATTCTGCGTCATGTAAATAGAAATCTAACTTTTGTAATGCATAATGGATAGCATAACATTCTTTTTCAATAGTTGACCAACGACTTTGTGTATTACTAAGTGTATGAGACAGCATATAAACTGGCAATTCTTCTTCTATGCCTTTAGAATTACGTTTAGTTTGACAAAGATAAGCCCCCACGGAGAAATTACTCGCGTCCGTATACAGAATATACGGTTTGTTTGGATTAGGGTACGATAACATTGGTATTTGAACTAATGTTTGTTTTAAGGCATGAAATGAATTTTCACATTGAAGAGTCCATTCGAATTTTGCATTCTTGCGGGTTAAAGCAATCAATGGTTCAGCAAGTTTGGAAAAATTAGAAAAATAACGACGATAATAAGAACACATGCCAATGATAGATCGAACTTGTTTTACAGTTTGGGGCTGACTTATATTTTTGATCACACTGACTTTCTGAGGGTCGGGTTTAATGCCATTGGGCGTGATAACAAAACCTAGATAAGTTGTCTCAGTTTGGAGAAAACTACATTTCTTTAATTTCAATTTGAGCTTATGAACACGAATCCTGTCAAAAACTAAATTAATATGCTTAAAATGATCCTCTAAGGATGAAGAGAATATTAAAATATCATCTAAATATGCAATAGCAAATGTTTGCATATCACGAAGAACAATAGCCATTAATCCTTGAAAAAGTCCTGGGGCGTTGGCGATCCCAAAAGGCATAGTATTGAACTCGTAAAGCCCGCGATGACATGAAAATGCTGTTTTTTCTCTATCAGCTTTGTCCATTAACACTTGCCAATAGCCCGATTTCATATCCAATTTTGAAAAATACTGTTTGTCGTGCAATTGAGCTAAAATGTCGTCCACCAGGGGGAGGGGATATGATGAGAATTTAGTGATTTTATTTAATTTCCGGAAATCGACACAGAACCGTTTCGAACCATCTTTCTTGGAAACGATGACTATAGGAAATGACCAAGGGGAACACGAAGGCCGAATAATATTGGCCTTAAGCATATCATCAATTGCTTGATCAACTACAGGTCGCTTATTAAGAGGTGTCCTATACGGCGGAAGTTTAATTGGGGGGTGTGATCCAGTATTAATCGTCATTTTAACTGTGTCAGTTTGACTAAGATCTAAATCTGTGGCTGCAAATAGGTCATTATTACTGGAGATAAGATTATGTAATCGGTCTTTAAATTGTGCGGGTACATCAACATCATTGAGATTAACCGCCGGCGGCGTTTGGGGCGTATTTGTTTGAGAAATTTCAGTGAAAGCTATTAGTTTGCCTGAGGCAATATTTTCAATCCTACCAACAATACATCCCCTTTTAAGTTTAAACGTACGATTAGTGCTATTTGTTATCATAAGGGGAAATCTACGTCGCTTAGTCGCATTACTGACCCCATTACTAATTAACAACCCGGGTTGATTACTAATGAAGCCAAAATCCACAGGCGAAATGATAACAGAATCGTCATGCATTAAATTAGCAACTGGTTTGGCGTTGACGAAACATAAATGAGACGTTTGAGGTTTAATAATTACCTGGTTAGCTATTCGCACTAAAGAAGATATATTTAAATCTTCAACCAAAGGTATATATTCATCCTTAACTTTTAAGCACCCTAAATCATAATATAATCTAACGCCATTATTAATTAACCAATCGCGCCCTAATATAAAATTCGGATTGATATTTGATACCACATAAAATTTATGTGTCATCTTAGTTTTGCCTATTGTAAAGGGTAATTCGACATAGCCATGAATAATTAGCGACTCTCCATTGACCGATTGTAAATTAACCTTGTCGGGGATTAAATTAGGTTTATATTGTAATTTTTGGTATATGCGATTATTAAGTATGCTTACTTCAGCTCCGCTGTCAATTAACGATCGGAAGTTTTGAGATCCTAATGCTAGTAAACAAGAACTTGGATTATTAGAAATATTTAAATTAAATAAAGGCAATTTTTGTGAGCTCTTTCCATTAGCTTCAACATGAAAAGAGCGTTTTAGTTTAAATGGGGATGTCGCCGGGAACCATTAAACCTAGGTGGATGGGGAGGGTGATGAACATACCTATTATGCTCGCAATTTCGACTGATGTGTCCCTGTTTATTGCAATTCCAACAAATAATATGTGGATTTCGCCGGAAAGGCGGTGGGTGTGTGAAATTTGACCTATTTGGAAAAAAGGGGGGTTTATTTATAAAATTAGACCTACTAGAATAAAAAGGTGGTTTAGTATCCTGAACACTATTAATGGCAGGTGGTAAACTAATTATGGACCGACACTCATTAGTACGATGGCCGTAATTATAACATTTTTGACATTTTTGCATGGGCCGAAGATGATCAATTTCCATTGGCTCATGATTATTGGTAAATCGAGGGGTAGAACGCTGATTTAGACGTAACGCAAATCGAGCTTGCAAATTTTGTTCTGTCATAGCCGAAACCGTGGCTTCTTGAAGAGTTTTAGGATTGTCGCGAATTAATTTTAGCTTTAACCGATCATCTAACAATCCCGTTATGAAATATCCTACTAATTGTCGCTGAACGGGTTCTAAAAGAATTTCAGCAGAATTATAAGCCTTATTTGCCAAAGAAAGTAAACGTTCAGCATAGATTTGTACATTTTCAGAAATATATTGTTTTGCTTGTTGTAAGATGACTAACGCATGTTGCGGGTCAACAATAGTGTCATATCGTGTGGCCAATTCCTTTTTTACAACTTCCCAAGTACAATTCGGGTGTTCCGTTAAATATCTATTCAAAAAATCGCTCACCGTACCTTTACTGGATTGATAAGCCACATATTTAACCTTATCGGTAGCAATTTCTGCCAAAAAGGAATATTTTTCAATACTTTTTATCCAGGGTTCAAAAGTTTTAGGGTCCCCCGAAAAAGACTCAACTAAATTAGAAATGCCATGATGCTTTAAAGTTGTAGACAGCCCACTTAATTCCCCAGTTAAATTCTGAAATAAAGTTGCAACTTCAGGATGTTCAGCCATAATCGAAAATTAACAAAGACAAAAGCTAACGTACCTTTTCAATGTGGAGATTACATGTAACTGGAGAATTCTGGCGTCTACAAGATGGCCTACGGCTACATATGAGGACTGGTTCACGTTGTTTCTGGTTCACTGGATCACGAGCACCATTTCTTATATCTGTAACACTACAGATAACAGACCATCAGCATAGGTTGTAGATCTTTTATTGAGAACATGGAATAGACATAGATCGGGAGGAGCTCTATTCAAGTCTGACTTACTGTCAGTTAATTCTGGCTTTATAAAGCATACAGCCATTAAGAATAATGATACATGACAGATTAACTTATTTGGAATTGAGAGTATAGTTTCTATACCTGCACTGCATCTTCCCTTTAATGTCGCGAAGTTCTGCCGAGTGTTAAACACATAGATCATGTGTAGGTTATAAATAACATATAAATAAATAAGATATTTAATGAGATCGTGCCTTTTGTCAAAACGAGCAGAGGTCATTCGTGTGTTGCCCGTAAATAACATATTGAACAGATTAGCAGAAGTTGTATATAGTTGAAAACGTCAAATATAATATAATGTCAAATCTAGCAAAGTTCTATGTAAAAATAACTTTGTCACACTTGTCCTCTCCTTCTTTCTTTCTGTCTTCTTTTCTTCCCCCTTTCTTTCTATTTTTTCCCTTTTCTATTTTCTTTATAGGTTAGGCCCACCTTTTTTTAATGAACTTAGGCCCACCTGTCACGGACAAGTGGACACAGCTCGGCACTGACAACACTGTTTCAACTTCAAATGATACTTTTATTATTTATCCAAGCATATAATGTACAAGACTGTAGTCGATGATTCCTTAGTTAATGACTTCTTAGCTGGTTTGGCCTGGACTCAAACCTATTCCCAATCAATCCATGTTGTAAGAATTCTGATATGAACTTGGTACCTGACTAACTTCCTGATCTCTTCTGTATACCCGTGGCCCTTGCGTAATGCAAGATTAGCTTTCTGTATAAATTACTTTACGAAACAACAGGTTTTACACGAATGTCTGTCATAAGTGACAGCTGACATTGACAAGAATATGATATTTAATTAAAGTAGGTAGGTCTCTAAAAATCTTCAACATTGAAAACGCGAATTGTTTGTCAATTTACAAATCAACATTGATGTTGTGATCTTACCGGAAAAAGGAGGGGCTTTTGATATGCAATATTTAAGACAAAATAAACATCTTACTATTAGTATACGAATCGTGTACCATAATGCGTTTCAGTCCCAGTTTTAGCGAAAGACTCGGGGAACGAGGCTAGACACATTGCGCCAAATTAAACGGCGTATGTAGACTGAAATTACCAGACGCTAGAAATTTGCATTTGATTGAGACTGCTGGCTTATTTCGCGGAACATAACTGATTTGAAATTTAGAGTAAAAACGGAAACCGTTGAATGTAAATGAGTTTACATATATACATTTACATTACAGTATAATATGCGTTGCGACCCACTTCTGTCAATTTCTAGGTCCCAAAAATGTGAGCGATTTAGCTCCTTTAAATCTGCATCCTGTCAAAGATGACCAACCATATATATATACATTAAAATAGTAACGGAATCTTAGAGTCTTATATACCATGTGTTGAATATCTGACCTGCAACTATTCTGTTTATGAAATGGTCAATGTATTAGGATATCAATTAGTATCCACTCTATAATTAATGATCAATATATGTAATGTTATCACATAGATGTGAAGATTTTTAGATAAAAGGCACGCCGACACAAGCTAATAAATATGTATAATATATGCCCACACTTTGTCACAATTGGCATGCACGTAAAAGAACCCTTGGCAGTAAGAATTCGATTTTAGAGTAAGCGCAGCAGTTCGCAAGGACGTTAAACCCCATTTCATTTTACCTAACAAACCACCGAGTCCCGAAAGTAACATGACTTACTTTTTTGTTAAAATTGAGAAAGAGAAATTATTCGACCTACTTATATTAACAAAAGTAGATTAAATGATATGTCACGTACCTTCAACCTTTCCTCCGATCCTATTACAGTACAACTGAATGGTCATCCACGGCGATATTGTCATACAATGAAATTAGCTGGAGAATATAGTTAAATATTACTCGGTGGTTGACCCAAACCAGATCTAGTCAGTCAGATTTTGTAAAGATAAATATCAATATTCAAATGAATTTCAGCAAAGGCTCTTTTACCTACCTGCACGTCAAGGTGTGCACGGAACCCCGGTTTTTCGTACTGTTTTTCTGTCGAGAAATTGCTTGACTCAGTAATTAAGCTAGAAATTCAAGGAAATAGATAATAAAATCCTACGAAAATAAATATAAAAAAAATAAATAAATGAAATCAAACGATTTTCCAAGCGACCTACTGAGTCTATTTTTTGGAGGCCAAGTAACCGTAAACACAATCGTCTGTTTTCTCGGCTTAACAATAGCCTATTGTAGGTATATCTAATGTCATCGTAACATTGCTGACATCCGCCTTTTTTTTATTATCCACCAAATGACGAAAATAGAGTAAGTTTGAATAATACGAGAAAGAAATATTGAATTAAAATGAAATTTGACGAAAATTTACCTGATTCAAAACTGCATATTATTGTATGTCTGTGTACTGTACAGTAAATAAAATTAAAGGAGCTAAGTCTGTAACCAGGGGCGTAAATGTGTGTGTGTGTGTTGGGGGGGGGGGGGGGGGTCGGTCGCAAAATCGGTGCAGTCGGTCGCAAAGTAGAGGTAGTCGGTATCAAAATAAGTACTCACTGTATACGTCACGCTACTCACGCAAAACTTTAGTATAAAAATTGTCGGTCGCAAAATTAGTGCAGTCGGTCGCAAAATAGGAGCAGTCTCTTAGTATAAAATAACCTTGTCAACTTATCATGTTTGAAAAGATGGTGTGTTTCACTCTCATTCTGTTGTGAGTATAATGTTGGTCTTACAACAAAATTTCATCCAGGGAGAAAAATAGTCGGTCTCAAAATAAGTGCAGCCATTGCAGTCGGTCTCAAACACAATGCCAGAGTATATCCCAAATACTATATTATTATATTTGCGTGAATCTGTGAGCCTAAATTGCATACTCCACTCTTATTATGTTGTATGTTGGTCTAACAACAAAATTTCACCAAGGGAGAAAAATAGTCGGTCAATTTGCGTGAATCCGTGTGCCTAAATTACATACCTCACACAAAACTATAATATAAAATAACCATGTCTGCTTGTCACTCTTATTCTGTTGTGACTATCTTGTTCTATGAAATGTTTTCTACCGTGGCAAAAATAGTCGGTCTCAAAAAAATAGGTTGCCATGCAACGAAACATACGCCCACACAGCAGCTAAATCGTCCGGGCAGTCAACAAGAGTTGTTGCATTTTATGTAATTATCAGAAAAACATAATTCAAACTCACCTATAACTACGGTGTAACTGTGATATAATCAAACGTTTTTTTTTAATCAGATAATAATTGTGACCTCCAGAGGGACCACAAGCTAAAAAGAGTGATTTTTCGTACAATCAGGGGCCATAATTCAGGAAGTTACGATCCGATATGCGCAAATATGCAATGGAGCCAAGATCTTTAGGTTATAAACATGTATTTCAAGTTTCATCAAAATCAGTTCAAATTTGTGACCTCTATAAGGTCCAAAACCTTGATATACATGTAACATATTTCACACTATTCGCGTACAAACTGCGGCATTTTATCTGTCAATTATGGTCCGATTTTCACGAAATTCAAATTCTCTCTTTATTACCATGTAATGGTGATATAATCAAACGGTTTTTTAAATCGGACAATAATTTTGACCTCCAGAGGGACCACAAGCTAACAAAAGCGATTTTTCGGACAATCAGGGGACATAATTCAGGAAGTTACGATCCGATGGATGCAAATATCGAAAGGAACCAAGCTAACATGAAAATGTGGGCGTATAAAATGTACTCACCGCAATCTGTCTCCGACTAAATGAATTAATGAGATAAACATACAATCATAAAACTGGCGAAAGTGACAGATAAGCCTCAAGATTCTGTCCCATTTCTTATCAACCCCAGTCCCGAAAATTTAAAAGCTCTGTTACATATCTGAAAATTTTTTCGCGCCTGTTTTTTCGCGATTCCGTTATAACATCATTCATCTACTCGGTTACATATCTGAAATTTTTTCGCACCTGCGGGGCTCGATTCCATTTTAAAATCATTGTTCTACTCCTCAGTTGTCTTATACTGTCTCAGCATTATCTGTTAAATATCTGAAAATTTTTCGCACATCACGATTCCATTTTAAAATCATTCTTCTACTCCTCAGTTGTCTTATACTGTCTCAGCACTATCATATTCACGATTATAGTGAACTACCCAGTTTGTAGTACCACTGGTGTGTGGGCGGGGGTATGTGCATCAGTCGGTCGCATTTTGGCTAAACACACTCCCAAACGAAATCGTTATGTACGCCCCTGTCTGTAACTCAATAATGATTATTGTCCAAAGTATTTGACATTGAAAATACGAATTATTTGTCAGTTTAAATCATCACTGATGTTGTAATATTACCGGGAAAAGATGGGCTTCTGATATAAACACTTTACCATTTGTACACGAATCGTATATCATAATGTGTTTCAGCGCCATTTGTAACAAGGGACTCGAAAAAGGAGGCTAGACATATTTCACACGGCAGATCAAACTATGACGCTATATTTTTATCCGAAGTGTTTGCGCCATAAGTATAATCGATGTACACTGTATAAGCAGACGCTGTACATATTGTCACTTCTACTGAGATTTCTGGCGTATTCTGCAAATACAGTAAAAACAGAAAATTCAATGTAAATCAGTTTATTTACATTCATATATTATGTGTCAATTTCGGGGTCCAAAATATTACTGCCGATTTACCTCCTTTAATGTTGTTATTTATAGAAACACGCTCGTATTAAAATGTTAGGCACTACCCTCCGTAGTATATCGGCTTCATCACCTACAAATTTTAATCGTCATCTGTGAAAGTGGACTTCGTAATGGAACACTATAGTTGAAAAAAAAAAATCCCAAAACCCCAGACACACATGGGAAGTTTGTCTGGAGTGCAAACAAGACTCATGTCCCAGCCCCAATTAAAAAATAAATAATATTATATGACATGTATTATTTGATGTAGTGAAACTATACACCAAGTTCACCGCGATTAGGTCAATTTCTTAAGGCCACCTACAAATTTGTTCAATGGTCACGCGATGTAATCGGGGTTGGCGCTAACCCAATCCTAACTCTTACTCGGACCTAGCTCTAACCCAAACCCTAACCCACAATCTTGTCAAAAATCACATACCATAAACTTTATTTACATCTCAGCTACCTTGACGAAATCTGGAGGTGGCCTTAAGAAATAGATCTAGCTTTGGGCCGATTGTTCAAAGTCAGTTGCTGGAAGCTATGTTTACTTCATCTTGCGTTAATTTATGGAAGCTTATTGCGGCCTAGTTACTATACATGTAATGGTTTCTTTAGGTTAGTTTAATTTGGAACCACTTCTGTTCAGGACTGAGGGCCTGACACAGACAGCTGTCTAGTCTTTGGATGGGACGAAAAGCCGAGGTCCCGTGTACACATTGAAGTGCTTATAAGAGATCCCTTGGCTGTTGGAATGGCCGTAGCAGCGCTCTCTGGTAAAAATATGCCTCATAGTACTATGATCGCGAATGTCAATCTTCATAAGCCCAATCGTAAACATTTCTGGAACCCACCTGTATCTTCGATGGATTTATGTTGCCATTTGGGTAACAATAATATTTCAAAGACTGCAATTAGTACATGTACTCAATCAATCTGCATTTCTGATCAAGACCCTCACTGTTCTATTGGTCAGACAATAACCGATAATTGGTCATAATATAACTTATTTATTTTTTTCTAAATGCCGAACTAGATTTCTAACAGACAATAACAATAAAAGTCTCCAAGCTGACTTCACATTATCAAGGTCAGTAAAGCATCACTATTTCCATGGTTCACAATAGATCCAAAACCTTGTGGGGGGGGGGGGGGTCTCTCTTAATTGCCTTTGCATTTTAAACTAACATTCCTCCAGTTTAAGTTAGCTGCAGGTAATTGCAAGTGTCCTTGACTGTGCACGGTAGTATATTTTTAATCTTTCTAGAACATCTGATAAAACTTTTTAATTCAAGTTTACATTTTTAATCGTTTTACGATAGGCCAACTAATGATAGACATAGCAACTATGTCATACCGAGACTGATCAATCTGTACTGAAAGACCCTGAAATCTCGTCCAATGCATGAAATGGAATAGGGTTTTAATACCTGTGATTAAATGGTTTAGAATTCATGAATTTTTAAATCAATTAAATTTTATTCTGGTTGGTAAAGCACCGATCAGAAATTAAAAAGTATAATGACTTCCATTCATGTAGATTTTATGGAAAACAAAACTTGACAACTTTATAAATACATGCTGCTTGATAATTATTAACCATGAACTATTCTTCATAAGAATGAATTTTAAGTTTTTGAAATGGCTGAATTGCTCTTTATCATTTTTCCGAGGTTGTCAATTTCTTGCCTATTTTGTTCATCCCAAATTAGCAAATCATTTGTTCATCCCATATTAGCACATCATTTGTTCATCCCATATTAGCAAATCATTTGTAAAAATAATTTCACAGTTTTTATCATTGTCTCAATATAATAAAAATCAAATTTTTTAACGCATACAAACTATGAATTTAACATATTTATTGTGTTTTAAAATTACAATCTTAGAAATTCTACAGGTAAATTCTACAGTTGATCAATGTTTACTTCCAGTCAGTGCTTTGGTTCTACTTTCCTTTTACTTGTGTTTACATAATCTACTTTTCCATAACAAAATGTAAACATAAGGCCAAACCAGTTTGATGTTCAGTTCTTCAGGGGGTCTTGTTCAATAAATAAAAACTACTCCCTCCCCCTTTTAATTCTTGTTCTGTACCAAATTTCCGTGGTACTAATAGCTTGTGAAAAATTCAATCAAGTACTTTTGGTTATTAATAAAATTAGTTCTTTTCCCGAAGAAATAAGAAGCAAAATTTTAAGTTATTCCTGAAGAACAGAAAATGAAATTGGTGTGGCCTTATTTGGGGCAACCTGTTTCTAGTTCTACTACCAATCATTGGAATAATATTTAACATATAGGTCAACACAAGTATAAAAAAGAACAACATATTAATGAATGGCTAACCATTTAAATTTTAAAAAAATGGAACAAGAACAAATGTATACACCTACCATGATTTAAATACAAACAATTATTCTTTAACATTATAACCAATCAAATCTAACTAATTAGTATATGTACAATTAAACATTAATTCAAATTGGCTGATCAACTTTATCTCAAAAACATTATATTTGTCTGCGGATATGGGCAAACGTTTCTCAACATTTCACACATAATTAGCAAATTTCATTTGCTATTCATAAAATCTATACCCACATTCAACTTTGAAAATATTCTTTTATGTGAATTGTCTCTGTGCTATGCGGTAAATTTCAGAAGGACTGCATTGTTTCTGCCTGTGAATTCTGATTATTAATGATTTCTGCCATTAGCGCACCAGTTTCTTGGCTGGGGAAACTAGACTGGAAAACCCCAATCAATTGCTCAGCTAAAACTGGGATTGAATCTAGTACCTGGTAGTTAATGAGCAAGTGCCTTACTCAATGAACCACAGCAGTAATACCAGTGAGGAAGACAAGTTCTTCTGTTTAAAAGTTCTAGTCTACCCCCGGACAAATAAATATTCTAAATTACACTTCATGTTAATATTTAACCTTGAGCAAATGTAATTTCTTAATGAAATCTACCTATGGAATAAGAAAGATGAAAATTCTAAAAGAAAAAAAAAAGATCCCCAAACTTCATAAGCAAACATGAAACTACTTAAAATGATATTATGAGACTGGCTTCTTCTGGATTCATTACTGCTTTCTACAATAATTGAAGAAAGCTATTTGATTTGCATGGCCCATAACTATTAAAAAGATGATTTTCTAAATATTTCTCACTGGGCTTGACACTTTTTTCTTTTAAATATTAAAACGTTTGATATTATCAGCGAATATTGCATGAGATCAATCGAGAGGCTTTTGTTATAAATAATAGAAGCTTTGTCATATGAGAGTGATATATACATTCATACCTTTCTGTACCGACTGGGATAATGAGGATGAGAGCAGAAATTTAATCTAAAACAAATATAAATCCAACTCACAAGAAATCTTTTCAATCAAACACATCCTATCAATAAAATTGGAATATTTTGTCTCTTGTAAATTAAAACACTATTTTTTTAAATTAATTTGCGGAAAAGCGCTTTAATTCCGATTCATCCGCGATAGTTACTATAAAAGGCATCTGGTTTAAAAATTGAAAGCTGATTAACAACGTTTGTTGTTGTTTATCGTTTATAAAATAATTCAACCAACCAATCATCAACATTCAGACAACCATATACACACGTTAATAATAGTTTATACACTGCATATATAACAAGTATACTCTTCTTGCTTTACTCTTTTCTTGGCTTACGTTTCCTTTGCCTGCAAATACAAAATCATCTTCTATGACATCTTGTTATTTTTGTGTATGAATATACTTGTTTAAAAATGCATTCAAGAATAGATAATATAATATAAAAAAATTGAAACTTTCATTCAAATTGCTTCATTTTGTTTGAAGATAATCTAATGTCCTAAAAACGGTAGCTGACAACTGAAATTAAGCCTCTACATCCATTTTATTATTAAATTTTTCAATTTTGTAGGCGTTTAAATTGCTTCAAATATTAGCCATCCAGTAGTCTAGAGAGTGGATTTTGGGCTTGTTATGTGAATTAAAGTGTCAAATAATTCATATAAGGTTTCAAGCCCAATTTAGCTCTTACATATCTTTACTAGATACTAAAGACATTCAAGCCTGAAATCAATAGATAGTGTAACTCTGTAAAATGGTTATATGTACCTGGGTGATTCTTTTACTTTCTGTTCCTCTTCTACATCTTCATCTTCCTCTTCATCAGCATCATCACCTTCATCATCCTGTAACAAAATGGTACAATGGTAATATACGACTATTTATACCAAAAAAAATGGAATCAAGGAAACCTGTCAATCCAGGGCAAGCATTCACGGTAATTCACCTGTATTAGTATTCTATAAACTGTATGTCTTAAGATAATGTGTTTTAAATAAGATATGTTATGTCTGAGACTTTTTAATATAGAAGCCACGGTGGCAGAGTGAAGCTACTGAGAAAGTTCAGATTTTCCAGCATGTTGTCCCCTTGCCAGTGGCGCAGGTGGAGAATCTGACCCAGACAGCTGGATGGGACAAAAAAATTGAGACCCTGTTTACCTAATGACATGCACATGAAAGCTCCCTTGGCAGTTGAAATCAATTAAAAGAGTAGGCTGTACACTGCTATCTGTGCAAATTCCCCCTCTACAGCACACGGTACGGCATAAGTCTGTTTCTATTAAACCAATTGAAGCAGAACAGTAGGACATTAAATTTCGTTTGTTTTTAATATATTTTCCAATCCATGTTGTGTAGCCTACTGCAGATATTGATGACATGGAAATATTAAAGTATTTTTGTTAAAATAAAACAACTTACATCTTTAGCTTCTAAATCTGATTTTTTAGATTTGCCAGTAGTTTGTGTATTATCTCCACCTGGTCCAATATCAGCTTTTTTATCATCTGATTTATCTTCTTCTCCTTCTTTCACTTCATCATCATCTGGTGTGGCTTCATCTGTCTTCTTACGTTGTGCGATATCTTCTGACTGAAAGGGAGAGAGAGAGAAATGAAGTTTAACATACATTCAACACAAACCAGGTGATTTTGGGACTAACACATGTTGTAATTATACTCCCATAATTTTCTCTAGTAGCGGGAATAAATCGGGTGGCTCAGAAAAAATAACAGGCATGCAACCCTAAAACTGCATTTCCCTTAGTACGGATCCGATCTGGCTCCAGTCTGGTTGCGGATACGGAAAAAAACACTTTCATAGAATTTTAGTAAGAGTGTTTCCTTATGTGCGGGTCTGGTACGGTTTTTCGAAACAGACCATGTCACGTTCGCTATGGAAACGCATGCGGAACCGTGTCCGTAAACACACATAAGGAAACACAGTTTGGGTAGCCCGCACGGCAAAAAGCTAAAGATCGGTAGGGAAATTCCAATTTTCGCCCTTTCTTAGACACATGCCATGTTGAAAACAGAGCCCTTCGGCTTGAAAAAACGCATATAAGGATACACAACCTGCCGTGTGTCATGTCTGCTCCCGGACTGGTCCCGTACGAAAGAAATGCAGCTTTATCCTTGTCATGTGCATGCTCAAAATCGAAACCATGCCACCAGACTCAAGAACAGACCTCAAGATCTAAATCCCCTCTCCCCTTTCCAATCTTAAAGCATATTTACATAACAAAACCAATTTACAGAGTGATTTACAAATTTCTTTTCAATATTGAATTAAATAAAAAATTAATGACAATGTGACTTGAAGGTGGTAAAAATACATTAAATGCATTTGAAATCAATAGAGCACACTGTATTGCATATTATGGTTGCTTTAAATATTAGCCTTTTAAATAATTATTCAATGTTGATTAGTTTGTTGGTTCGAGGGGCGTTACATTTGCTGATTTGCTAATAAACTAGATGGCGGTAGGTCATATTTCATGCGTAATTTTCTTTTGTAACGTCCAGGTAAAACATTAATTATCAATCAGTCTATCCCTGACAAGTGGGAACCCCGCTGGAAAAATCCTGATGGTCTACTTAGTACATGCCAGGATCTCAACCTGAGAAATTTCAGCATTGAACAATTTTTGTGATGTGACTTTTGGGGTTTAACGTCAACTTGACAGACTAGGTCATTTCAGAATGAGCATATGGTACAATCTATTTTCAATAATTTGTTTAAAGTCGTAGGAAACTTCACCTACTCCTTGTCACATATTAGATTGGAATCAAGACTAACTGACTAAATTAGGTCATTTTGGGATTAGCATATGTATGATACAATTTAGTTTCAGTAAATCGCTTAAGTATGAGGAAACTGCATTCCCAATAACATACTAGATTGGGATTAAACCTGATGGACTATATGACTGATCACATGATCTAAGGCATACCAGATAGACCATTTGACCACACAACCCTCCTTTATGTATACTGAGCGCCATAGAAAACGCATCACTTAGTTTTTCGTATAACAAAATGATCCTGTAAACATATCTTATTTATTTTGCTTCTTATTGTGAACAATAGTCAAATGGGAACACATCAATAACAACACATTTGTACACTTATGGATGTTTAATCTGTAATCAATGGTACAAAGTCAGAGGGGTCAAAACCAAAAGTACGACACAGATGTCAGTAGTGCGTGTGTCCTCCACTGGCTCTTAAACACGCTGTGCAGCGACGTAGCATGGAATTAACCATCTGTTTCATACTTTTGGTTTTGACCCCTCTGACTTTGTACCGTTGATTACAGGATCATTTTTGTTATATGAAAAACTAAGTGATGCTTTTTCTATGGCGCTCAGTATATTAGCAATGATGAAAATGTCAGGAGGTTAATTAGACATCAATACAAAAAATAAGTTCTACCTTAATTGGTCCCGATTTAGGACAGAAACAAATGGAGAGTAAGACAATGGGTAGAAGTAAAACTACGACATAAACTGCCCACAGCCATGGTTTCGCATCTGCCGATGATTTTAACGTGTTCCAGATATTCTGAAGTGTTCAACAAATAAAAAACAACTAAAAAACACATAAAAACATGCAGTTACGTTGAATACAATTCTCTGCAGTCGATAGCCAAGGAGGGTGATCAAACCAGTAATCAAGTTATTTTTTCCAAATCTGTTAAAATGTAATCTGTTACAATTTAGATTGTGTGATTTATTAAATAATCATTTAACAGCAGGTTCAGAACTAACAACATTCTGTCCACGAAAAATTTGAGTAAAAGATCACCATTGTCGCTATCAATTACAGAGAAAAATATACAACGTTAAAAATGGTCCAGTGGTTCTCACCTTCGACATACAACAGTATGCAAATATAAGCACAAGCGGTAGGGCTATTACTACTAGAAAAACAGCCCATAACCACGGACGTTCTTTCGTGGCATCTAATATAGCATTATACATATTACTCTGAAAACATTAAATTCATTAACATTTCATCAAGGCGAATATCTCACAAAAAATATCATTCCTTAATTCAAATACAGTATGCATCAGGTGGAAGTATGACATTAGCCCTTGGTCGGACCTGATAATTTAATCAATCAACTCTGCCCTTGCTCTAAATTCCGCTCTAAATTTCCTCCACTAATTTGAGTATGTCAGAAGCAGATGTGGGTTCTTAAACCAAAGCCTTTTCAGTAAGTTTGCAGCAGAAGAATGCATCTGATGTCACTTCTAAATTTTCTTTGGGATGTGGTAGATAACTGTTTGTGACTAGCAGATTGAAATTTGGTCTCACGTTTCTTCCAGAAAACCCCCAAAATGATATAAAAGTTACTCTTTCCAAATCTTAGCCCATATCTCTAAAAGCTCAATGAATCATTTAGCACTAAACTACAATATTGCTCTTTCTAAAGCTTAGTCCATATCTCTAAAGGCCCAATACATCAATTAATGCTCAACTACAATATTGGGAAATTTAAATCCTTAATAGAAATAGTTCAATTTAGTTTTCATAGATCTATGCTGATTCAGAGTAACACTGTTTAATTGGTAGCAGAGAAATGGGATGGGAAGGAGAATTCACGCTGGGTGTGATTATCTAGTGTTGTTATTTTGATTATATTTTTTCAATTTAATCAATCACAGAGTACACATTTAGCCTGGATTAAGACCTGAGAAATTTTATATTTTAGCAGGATTGTAAATGATACATCAAGCCTTTAAAAAAATTTTTTTAAAGATTGTCCAGCAACTAAATAAATATTAAATTGGTTTGGCCATAGGATGATTAATATTGTCCCCATCCTTCCCGAGTCATTTGAATTTGTATAACCAGAATCAAATGAAATTATCCTTATTTGGTTATTTAATCTTTGTCATTGGAGATACATTTATAAAACTTACCAATCCAGAAGCAGACGATGCCTTTTCTTCCATGTTTTTAATGACCCAGGAAGAATGAGTCCAGCTTTCTACCACCTTATCATCGTCAGATATGAGGAAATTATCAAATAAAATATCATTTGTCATTGACCACAACTCTAAACCCAGCGCAGACTGAAAAATAAAAGACGAAATGGAATAAATGTGAAGAGATGGGGTATGTGGTTTAGATAGACATTTAGTAGTCAGGGCTGTGCTGGGAATATTGTAGACGATATTTGATTCAGAGAGAAAATTGGGTTTAGCGCCCCATCACCACAAACCACGTTATTTTGGGACTAACATGGTTCAATTCTATTTGAATAATTTGATTGGGGGTAGGAGCAAAAAATCTGGAGAAAACCCACAAGGTTAGACAGGCGACCCTATACCCCTCGTCACCTACAAGTGGGATATTGAAATAACGCCATTTGACCCAATGACAGATCTTGTTATCTTACATGTACACATTAAAACAATCAGCCACCCAACCTCTTGAATGAACATGCAGAAATCAATTTCTTTCAATAAGTTGTCATTAAGAGAAAATCAAGACAACTCAAAGTGTCTTACTATTGAAAACCAATCATACTAGCCGAAACAAGTCCCTATTCTTGCCTAACTTTGAATGCATAAAAATAAGCTTCCTGGATCATTAACTGCCATCACACTTTCGCAAAATTCAACAATTCCTTATATATTATAATTTAATGATCTGACATTTTAGTAAATACAGTTAGATGGATAACAATCACTCTAATATATACACTTGATGTTTGTCACTTAAACTTTTGCTATATCACGTTCAATGGCTAAATGCTATTCAAAGATTATAAATTAACCCATATTACAGTGTGGCTATGATTACACGGTACTGTGTATTTGATATATACTTACAATTGGTGTCATTTTATAAGGATTTAAATCTTCAAAATAACTAGGATTAGGGATCATTCTTGCTTTCCATATTCCCTAAAATAAAACAGTTTAAATATTATAATTCAAATTTCCTTTAACTGAATTCAATATAAGAGTAGACCGTAGCACTGTTGTTCAAGAAAAAATTTCCTCTTCATAATCCCAAACTCCTTATGAGAGACAACGGGAAATGGGGTTTGACGTCACTTGAAATAAACTAGGTCATTTCGGGACTAACATATGGTTTAATTTTATTTCAATAATCTGCTTGCATGTAGGGGTCTTTCGCAGTGGGAGGAAAGTGAATGACCCAGAGAAATCCCACGAGGCTGGACAGGCGACACTACTCCTGGACATGTACAACCAGGAATTCAAAACCACGCCAGTTGACTCAATGACAGGCTTTATGACAGGCTAACCATTCGGCCATCCAACCGCCCAATCCTTATGAACTTTCCTAACCAATTCAGGGTTTGAACACAGGACCTCCAGGTTAGCGAGTCAACATCTTACTCACTTGGCCACTGTGGCTCCCCTGGCTGAATACATGTAGTTAGTTACCTTATAATTAGGATTATCTATCATTGGTGCAAACCATTTCCCTTTATAATTTGGATTCTTAATAGATGGTTTCTTCCATGGGCCGCATCCAGGACCATCGGAACATTTCTCGTTATCTGTAGCCATGAAAGAAACAAAACTAGAATGCTTAAATAAAATTCTTTTTGGAAATGAAATGTGGTTTAACTTCCTACTGTTTTGCTCAGAGTGGGCTGATGATGACGGTTCTTTTTAGAAATGTGTCTTAATTTACAGGTTTGTTCATCAAAAGATACCTGCTTCTATTCTACACAACTGATTTTTTTTTAAATATATGGCCGTATACCAGGACCTGGCCCCAAGTTCATAAAGCATTCTCAGACGCAAGTTAAGAATTTACCTTCCGTCACTGTTTATGAGAAATATCTTTGATCCAGAAACACAAAACCTTGCAAAAAATTTATCAATGTATTTGATGTATTAAAACAACAAAGGTTTTATAAAGGGCTATATTTTAGTTAAACCACAGCCAAATATAAATTTCCAGATACAAGGTTGTAGTACCAATACTACCAATATTTCAAATATATGCAGCTTACCTATCAATGGTGCCTCCCATTCACCATCCATTTCATCATCCCTATAATATACAGGAATATCATTAAAGACATTTCTATATTAATATGCGTGGAAATGTGTACACGGAAAATATACATTACCTTATCCATATAGAAGCTTTTCGTGCTCATAGTTGATATTTATTCAAGGACCTATTTATATAGAAAATTCCCCAGAGAGATAGAAAGAAAATAGGTTCAAAATTCACTCGATACAAACCATGTATGGGTCTTTTAGCAGTGGGAGGAAACCAGAGGACCCAGAGAAAACTCATGAGGTTGGATATACACATACAACTGGGGAATCAAAACCATGTCAGTTGACTTATGATACAGTACAGCCTGTACATGCTAATGATTCGGCCATCCAACCTCCCAGATATTTCCAGACAGGACTCAGTTTCAATATAAAGGGTTCCATTTTTGCTTTATCCAGTCTACCAACCCTTTGTAAAAACTAGGAATGAAAGTCAACTAATATGTGATTCAGAGTTTTAACTCTTTATGATCGCTTGAAAGCATAAATTTTTTCATTATTAAAATATTTGAAGATTGACCCAGTATTTATTGCAAATGCACTTCTAAACAGAATAATAAATTTGATAAAGTTCCGTTAAATAAAGTGTTGTGAGTTTGTTTAGAAAAAAGAGAACTAACCAATCATCAGGTTTAGCTGCAGCAGGATCAGGAATTAATTTTGGTTCATCCTCTAACCAACCATCAGGCATAACAGCATCTTCATCAATAATCATCTCAGGTTCACTTTCATCCCTAAAGGTTTAGAATCATTACATTTGATCATTACATGTACATCATAATCATTAGATGTACATCACTTTCATCCCTAAAACATCAAAATCAGTACACGTACATTGTGATCATTACATGTACATCACAACAACATGTACATCACAACAACATGTACATCACAATCATAACATGTACATGATTACATGCACATCACAATCTGTCCTTTCAATATTTTTTTTTATCATTCTCAGAAAATGGAGGAAAATTTTTAATTCTATCCTAACTCAGATAAAATGCATATTCAGCCATCACTCTGCATATCTAGTTCTTGAACCTCAAACATCTACAAGCCTGGACATAAGAGAGAGAGAGAGAGAGAGAGAAATGGGGTTTAACGTCCACATGACACAAACTAGGTCATTTCGGGACTAACATAGTTTAATTTTATTTCAATAATTCGCATGCGCATAGGGGTCTTTAGTAGTGGGAGGAAACCAGACTCAATGACAGCCTTTATGATACAGCGCACGCACGCTAACCATTCAGCAATTCACACACCCCTGGCCTTAATGGACCTGTATTGCGTAATAATTTTTGCCTGACAAAGTCTGTGGCAGGTGCCTTATATTCAGACTTGAAGATCTATAGAAGAAAACTTAATGAGTAGTAACAAAATCTTACCAATCATCTGGTTTACTGGCTTCAGGATCAGCAATTCTACAAAAAAAAAAACATTAGTTCATAAATAAATATATATATCTTCAACAGAAATCTAAAACTCAAACAGTTTTAATTCAGAAGAAACTTAAAATAGTAACCAAAAGGTTCATTGCATTTAAAATGCCCAGATTGTTTTTCAACTTACTTTTCCCTTTCATCCCAATCTTCTGGTTTTTTATCATCAGGATCTTCTATTTCTTTAGGTGGATTTACAGGTGGGCTAAAATAAATTAAATAAAATTAAACTCAATCCATTCTTCTTCCATGATATATTCTATTGAATATGGGTAAAGTATATGATTATAAGATCTGATAAATGTGTATAGTATGCAATTAAGAAATGACCATCCTTTCTTCTTCCATGGTATTACAATAAGTGAAGGCTCGGCTTAATGATTGAAACCTGGAATATTCTATTCAAGAGTCCAGATCCTTGACCACTTCACTACACTCACCCCCACCATTTTAGACAACAAAAGATGAAAATACTTGATAATTACCTGAAATCTTCCAACAAGCTACCAGAATTAACAACATTACCATCCACTTTGATTTGAAATGTATTATCTGGTTTCACAACTAGAAAATAAAACCACATGATTAGAATGTAGCCTCTCGACATCACAATTAAAATTTACCCTCTGATGAGGATGCCTGATATGAAAACAAAATTATAATCTAACTTCCAAGAAGAATGTCGGATATGAAATTTATAATTTACCCTCACAGTGGAAGCCTGATATGCCATCACGACGTTAATTCACCCTGTCAGTAGAATGTCTGATATAAAATCAAATCATAATTTATCCTCTTGGTGGAATGTCACGTATGAAAACAAGATTATTATTGATTCTACCAGTGGAATTTCATGAAATGACATCACGATTATTAACAATAAAACTATTTTCTCTCTTACGATACGAAATCCTCGCCCCTCCCACCCGATCCCAGAGCGATGCATAACTGAAATGAAATGGTGTTTAGCGTTCTACTGTTCTTCGCCAAACTGGGTTTATGGTGGTGTATAAAAGAGATGGGTTAAATAGTATTATGACGTAACAACTCACTCAATGTATATAAATGTGTTTTTTTATCAGTAAAGAAACTATCAAGACTAGCGGCAGGTTTCTTCGCATGTTTCTCCTGAAAATAAACAAATGATAAATTACCCTATATTCAAATACCACTAAAAATATCATTTAGTTTACTGTAGCATATTCAGTGTCCCAAAACAAACAGAACTCATACTTGTGTTACCAAGATGACCATACTTTAACAATTGCCATACAGTGTTATGCTTGCATATATATTGTCTAATAGCTTGGATGCAGCTATGGCAGGTGTGTCGCCAGGCAGGGTAGGATTTCTCTTCACGACACTTATAACAACTGTTTGGCGTATATTTTGTACACATGAATAGTCCATTTGCACTATTTTGCCGATGCCATTATTTTTTAGGACTTTGTCTAATAGTTTGGATTGTTCGTACTTATTTTTTAAAATTTCAGTACAAGCTGGTTTGTTTCTAGGCAATTGCCTCCCTATGACATTAAAAATACTATATTACACTTTTCAATACCATGATCATGAAGACAAAAATCCTACTCGTATTCAATTGTCCCAGATTTTTAAAACAATTCAACAATTAATATGAGTAATTCCATTTTCTTACCTCAATTTCTCCTGTTTTAGGGTTTTTATGACGGAAGATAAAATGTAGTTTATGATCATTGCCACATTTATCTGGACCAAACATAATAGTATATGGCGTTTTATCTTGAAATTTATTCTGAAATATAAAGTGTATAACTCAATAATCAGTTTGATTTTAGAATCCTCCAATTTTAACACACACATTTCAAAAGAATCTGAATTTGCGATCATTTTTTAAAGTTTAAAGAGTGCACAAATAACTATTAAATCGTCCTATGGTATGGAGAGCTATCCACATATTCTTGACTGTTTAAGTCTGTCTAGACATGTACCAGTATTAACTAGAACACTATTCAAAGGTAATTAGTATTTACATGTACCAAGTACTAAAGGGTTAAGTTGACAATTTTGTTTTTCATGTGCTGTACACAGACAGAATTGAAATCTTACCAGAGGTAGTTTACTATCTTGAGACAGAAGTTTAACATAAGCACCTCCACATTCCATTCCATTCTGGAACCGAACTTCATATCTAAAACAGACAACAATTACGATAATTAACAACAATCTATTTTTAGTCAGCTAACGACGACGGGTATAAATGTATGTTATGCAGTGTGCTACGAGGGAAGTTTTACTCAGACAGCTTCACTTCTACCAAATATTTGTCAAGGTTCTTTTACGTGCACACCATTGTATACACATATCACCTGCCGTTTTCTGTACAATCTAGATGACGATACAATGTTATTTGGCAGGCCTTCTGTACAGCGCCACCAACATTTGCAAATCACACTGGATAATCCAGTGGAACTTTCTCGGCTAACTTCAAAATAGAATCAGGCGCCTTCTGGTTACTAAATTAATGTCTTACCTACTGACACAAAATCTAATAAGATAAACATGTATAAGAGAATGAGGTTTTAACAGAGTGAGAGAAATAGGGTTTAACATCCACTCAACACACACTAGGTCATTTTGGGACTAGCATATGGTTCAATTATATTTCAATAATTGCTTTCGTGCAGAAAACCCATAATAGAAAACATGCCACTTGATTCAATGACAGACCTTCTGGTCTAGCGTGCATGTGTTCAACTATCCGCTCACCCAATTCCCCAAGAATTTGATACAACAGTAAGTACTTACTGCATGATAAATGGTTTTCCTGAGAAATCAAATGGTTTGTTTAAAGGAGATGAGACAGCATGATGTTTAGCTTTACTCTGTAATCAAACAAAATCAACACAATTAGAAATTACAACAATTAGAATCGCTATCAAAATTATACAACAGGGAATACCAGAAATTTATTTAGCAGAGGGGATTTTGTGTCACAAAAAAGAAAATTCATTTTAATAATTTGGAATTCAGTTTCTTCCATACCATGAAATGGAACATTTTTTCAAGAAATGGGATTTCAAAGTTTTTTTCCGGTACATGTAATAATATCTATTTTGATACTTTTTGGCACTATTTGCAGTGGAATTTGTAATACCGAGAGAACTTGTTTCTGATTTTTACATCAAATTACAGTAAGTCCTTGTGAAAGAATTCTCTCCTAGTGATCAGATGAGGTAACCAGAATTTTAACGTTATTCTTATATTGGACACAAGAAAGTAAATGAAATGGGGGTTAACCTCTTAACCAGGAATCTTAATCAGCTGTTTTTTGTCGGCTTTAGCCGATTGATCTTTAATCTAGCCGGTTTGTAAAACAATGAACCGGCCACTATGGTATCATTAATCAATCAACTTTCAGCCGATAACAAAGAGTTGATTATTACTCGTCGATTAAGAAACCCATCCAGTCAATACAATATGAATACCTTCGATCGACTTCAATTCGTATCGGCTCATTTCCTAAATAAACAACTTAATTAGTTGAGTCAATCAAGTAAAAGAATGTATATATAATCCAATGTCGGTTCATTTATTTAATATATCTAACACAATGTTGAAGTACTTGAACACCTCGCAGAATGACAATAGAAAACGTAAACGAGTTTTAGGCGACGATAGTGATGGCGGCATTGACCTTGAACTTCAAGCATGCACGTCGTCATTGGAAGTTCTAAAAGTCGGAGAAACTCCCACGGCCAATATAGGTCAACCAAAGTTGAAGTCTGGGAGATATTTTAATTCCGAATGGTTAACTTCTTTCAAATGGCCTTCGTTTGACAAAATTTCATAAAAAATGTTTATTATTAATTTAGGCTTCTTTTTGAAGTCACGTAATAACCTACTGATCTCGTATATTAATAATTATTATTATTATGCTAGCGTTGAGTAAATCTGGTTATAACCTACTGACCCGTATATAATTATTATGTCAAATAATAGCCTATCATGACAATTAACTTCTTTCAAATGGCCTTCGTTTGACAAAATTTCATAAAAAATGTTTATTATTAATTTAGGCTTCTTTTTGAAGTCACGTAATAACCTACTGATCTCGTATATTAATAATTATTATTATTATGCTAGCGTTGAGTAAATCTGGTTATAACCTACTGACCCGTATATAATTATTATGTCAAATAATAGCCTATCATGACAATTAGACACATGACTTTTCGCACGTATGGCATCACTCGGCAAACCTCGGCATATTTCCGAGTTCCGACTATACACAGAACTAATTTGTGCTAATTTGTTATTATTGATATTACATTTTTTTATTTTTATATATTGACAAGTGATCACAATAATACAATTGTAAAAAAACATATTTATATTTACTGGTAGTTTTTCTTTTTACTAAATTATAACTTCCGTTTGGTTGGATGAAAGCGAAAGTAGGAATATGCATTATGCAAGTTGCTGAAATTTGACTATAGCAAGAAACTAAATTCAATGTCCGCAATAAAATAGTGAGATCTATAATATGTCTAGATTAAATATTTACTTTTAGTATTAAACCCAGATCTCCTACTAGTGGATTGTCACTTGGTTCTTCTATAGACCATTTACCTGTGAATATAAAAATAAAAGATGGTTTGAAGACACAAACATTATACATAGTTAACATACGCCCTAAATTTGGAGTGACACCAAAATCCAAATCATCCAAGGTCTTTTTATCCTGAACATATCAGACAAACATTATAGCAGCTGGAGGGTCCAGTCTTCCATGCTTTGCCAGTATATGAGTAATACGTCCTACTGTTCTGTTCCGACTGGGCTAGTATCAAATTCCAACTGCCAAGGGATCTTTTAAGTGCACGTCAAGATGTACAAGGGGCTATCATTTTTCATCCCACCTGAACAACTGAATGTTGTCCTTTGCTATAAATTATGAAGAAGTCATGTTATTAGGATTTTTGCTTTGGGATATTAACATACAATTTTTCAATTTCATAAAACTTTGAATGTCCACAAACCAGTGTGAATGTATGTTTGGATGGACATGGATGAAGACCTAATACTTTGTCATAATACTTTAGGCGTATAATCAGTATCTAAATGGTGGTGTAGAATATTTGAACAGCAATATTAGCGTTTGATGTGAGCATTAATTGTTTATAACTTTACCTACACACCACTAACTACTGAAATTCATTGACTAATTGGTACTTTAACATATACATGGTTAGGCCATACTAAAAAAAATATTCTGGTTTGAGACAGTCCTTCAAAAAAAAAAAATCATTTGGGGTTTTATTATCTCAAGGATTGTGTCTCAAAACAAATCACAAATTTTAAATTTCAAGGTTCTATATTCTTGCAGGATAATACATGTAGTTATCTTCCAAGAACATTAAGATGGTTGCCATTTCATAACAATTTATAATTGTCCAGTGCCTTTTAATGATGATTGTGAATAAGATTTATCACGGCTGTGTAGTTATTGTGTACTTGATAATTGTGTCTACTAGACAAAATGGCGAACATTTATTAGACTTACTTTCCTTAAACACATGAAATATGAACGAGCAAAAATTAATGGGGATAAAATAAAATCAAGTCATGTAGCAGTATATGAGAATCAGAATAATTTTTATCTTCACCTTATTCATCTATTCACTGATGTAAACCAAATTGTATAAAATTAGTAAAATAAGTGAGTTCTTATCTTTCATCAATGAGTATGAATATATAATATATGTAAATATGACCTACATTAAACAATGTTGATGCTGGGTATCAACAATGTTATACATGTATATACCCCAGTATCTATATCCACTTATATGGGCCCTATTTTGTTAGTTTAGTATAAATTTATCCATATTCTATACATTGTACTGTTTAGTTATTCACTGGTTTAAAGGAGTAAAATTTCTATTCATTGAGAAGAAATTCGATCAGTGGACCAGGACAATGCATTGTACCTCTTTCAGTGGGGTCAAAATATATATAAACGAAGTATATCATGTTCTCTAGAAGTGTCTTTTTTTAGAGATTCTGGAACACATTAAGCAGAACACAATTGTTATGGGAAATCAATCACTGGTTGAATTCTATAAGCACGTTTCGACAAGTATCCTATTATCCTTTATCAAGCATAATAATGAAACTAGCCACTGACTTCCAATAAAACTTGTGCAGTGTTTATATCTTATGCAGCGCTCACGCTGTCGATCGCCAATTGCGATTAAAATATAATTTTGGCCAAAGAATATTCAATTTGGCGAAATTTTTGGCGATATTTTTTTCCTGTATGGCGATTCTTTTTTTTACCTGGAAATAAAAAAATTATTGGCACAAAGCTTTGATTTCCGCGCGTACATACTAAACAGTGTACCGTCGCGCTTCGTTGAGTCAATCAACAATCAATTAGGTATCAATAATAGCCCTATCTTTTGTCTCTTGATCAATCTGGGATTAGTGTTGATAAGTATTTACAGTCAGAGTAGTAATAAACCAATTAAGAGACAAAAGATTTAATTGTGTGTTTTCAAATACGAATCGGTTGCTTTGTTGATGGTTTCGATATATTCAAAATGGCGGACACTACAATACTCACTCGATTTGTTCGGGATTATTGGATTATGACTGCTGTTTGATCTATTTCATACCGAAATTGACGATATCGTGAATAAATGAAACCAGGTATGTTGTTACAGTTTATAAATGCGTATATAAACTTGGGACTGTCGAAAGCCATGTATTATCAAATCATATGCCATGGGTCGGAAGCGAAAAATTTAACAGCCTTCTTCAACGTCTGACAGAAGAATGTCAGATTTTTTTAAATATTCCACCACCAAAATGCCCGAAGACTACAGATGATACTGACATGATGATATTACAGCCCTAGATATTGAACTGATACCCCAAATGACCACCGCAGAGAAAAATTTCGAAATAAGTGCATTTGGAAAAAGTAGATCTTTCAGGGATGAATGGAAATTTTCAAATTCTTGGTTAAGGTATGATGCAGCTAACAAAACAATGTTTTATTCAACATGTGAATCAGTCTTCAAAAAATGGGAGTCTGCAAAGCAGAGAAGAATTTTGTAAATTTTAAGATATATATTGTATGTATTTATGTAAATAAAATTGCCGAAAAAAAATTTTAATAGTTATTTTATTTTGGCGGAAAAAATATCTGGCTGATAAATTAAAATGAAAAATTGGCGGAAAAAAAATGGAACCCAGAGTGAGCACTGATCTTATGTGATAATATTCATGGTTTTAGAGACACTATACACGGTATAGGTATACAGTAGGTATACAGTACATGATCGAGCTATTATCCAAGGAGATTAATTTCTTACCATCATATTTAGCTATGGTTTCATCTGTATTATCTTTTTTAGCATCAGATAAAACCCATCTAGAAAATAAAAACAAAACATACATTAGTAAATAAATGTATATTACGTATTGTGTGTTGGTCAATATGTAGCAGAGTAAAATAACTGTGATGTATTTCTGGTGACAATACTATAAGAGAGAGACAGGTGGGGTTTAACGGCCACATGACACAAACTGTTCTGCTCCGACTGGGCTAATGGCAGGCATATGCCATACAGTTTGCTATGAGGGAAATATTACCTGGACAGAGGCACTACTGTCTACTTTTACAGTAATTCCAGCTTCTTAGGAATCTTTTATATGCACTCCAATATGTACACTGAACATTGGAGAAGCAATTATTATTATTATGACAAGAAGCCTTGGCCAAAAATAAATGACTTTTTATGATGTGTTGAATGGATGGAATATCTCTCTCCTAACAGCCATGGGTAAATATATCATGAACACTTAATCTGATTAAATTACAGATCTATATTTCGTTTCATTTTCTATACTTCCGATGGTCTCTATCTACTACATGAATATCTGACCAGTTGTAGTGAGAGGTCACTTCGGGAATATGAGTGGATTTTGACCCTATGACTACTAATGAGCATTGATGTTTGGAGGATACCCACAGTTCAGTGCATCGCACACCAAGATCTCGCTCGTATCATCCAGAAAGCAAATCATATAACAACTCAAGTTCTAGATCCTAGTGTAGTATTGGGCTAAATTGAGAAGCACAACTTACGATTCAACTTTAAAATAATCCCCACAAAAATAAAACATATGAAGATGTAATTAAAACATGACATTAAAAAGTACTAGTGGAAGCCGAAAATAATGGACTTTTATACAAAGGATCTTCTGAACTGAAAAGTGTAAAAGAAAAAATAGGCTTGTTTGTATTTACTTTTTTGAAAAATCTTCCTTTGTGTGGAATGGTTCTGCAAAGTATGTGTTTTCTTTTAGAGTTGGTCTTTTGTACACTGGCTGTAAGATAAATAAAGAAATCAAATGATGTTCTACTGTACTAATGACCACTGACAGGTGCCATGCAGCGTGCTACATGTTTAAGAAAATTTTTGTCTGGACCAAGAAGTTTCTGCCTACTCTTCAGCGACTTACAGTTGTCAATGGATCTGACGTGTATACAGAATGCTAGTTTGCCAAAACGTGGCGGATCATTGTGGATTTAATTGACAATCTAGGCCAAGTCTTAATTATCCATTTTATCATTAAATTTTTAAATCTTGCAGGTATCTTAATCTATGGTCTAGAGAGTTGGTAATATATTAGCCATGTGAATAAATGTCTAATTAATAATTTACATAACATTTGATGCCAAAATTAAAGACCTGCATTAGTCAGATTTAGCTCTTAGATAATGCATGTATGACAAGCTTCCTGAAGACCTCAAGAGATGACTAAGGGGAGATAAATGGATTTACCTTTTCTCTTGGTGGTACATCATCTTCTCCATCATCTTCAACTTCAACTTCGACATCATCATTATCATCTTCTTCACATTTTACTGCTAATAAAAGTGACGCCAACAACCCCAATAATAATAAACTTCTTCTAACCTTCATTCTACAATAAACATGAAAATAATTCTATTTATAATATATACATACATTGCTTACTCCACTCAAAGAGACAGAGAGAGGGAGAGAGAGTTCAACCTACATGTGACACAAACTAGATCATTTTGGGACTCACACACTGTATGGTTCAATTTTATTGCAATAATTTGCTTGTCTGTAAGGGTCTTCAGGTGTGGGAGGAAACCTGAGAAAACCCACCAAAGGTTGGGACAAGTGACCATATTCCTTGTCAAAAGTGGGAGTGATAAATTGAACTCGTCCTCCTTTGTTGGCACAAAACTATATAAGCTTATACATGCATCAGCTAGTGTGTCATACTAGATACAATAGCAAAGCTAGTGCAGGACACTGGGGGGGGGGTATTTGGGGGCATTGGAAAAAGGTTGTTTTTTTGCCAGGACAGGAGACAAGATTCAAGATACCCAAAACAATTTTTCCACTTAAAAAAACACTGCTTAAAAGGTCGACTGAGCGATTTTAACTGAATCAATTATTAGCAGAATTTAAGTGGATTTGGATCACCACAGGCACAGGAGCTATCACATACATATTGTCAGCCCCATCAAACTGATGAAAGCAAAGTCATGGCCTATATGTAAGTTACCAAGAGGTCTGAACACCGATTTGGATGGAATGGAATGAACAGTCAACATAAAACTCTTTTCAAGTAAAGTTGGTATGGGTATCATAGCGACTCCCATTCAAGACCTTAATGCTAATTAAACTATAAACTAAAAAGGAGTCCGTCATTATCCCCATCACTGGAAAATTTGCTGGTCAAAAAATCAACAAATATATCCTTCATTTAAGTTCAAATGTGGTAGACTTCACTTGCTACTAATACATCAGACATGATTTTAGCTGTCGCAAAAAAAAGCTGAAAAATCGAATCGGGGGGGGGGGGGCGTGTCCGGTAGCAACGCCAGTTTTGTTTTTTTTTTGGGGGGGGGGTGTCAAAGGTAATTTTAAAGTAAAGGGGGGGGGGGGGGGGTTGTCTCATACTGAATTTCAATATTCTTATATTTATTTTTCTTCAAATTTACTACAAATTTTTTATTTCTTATTTTTCTTGCATTTAATTCATTTACAGAATACTTACTAAACAAAAAAAAAAAAAAAAAAATAATAAATAATGTTTGAACTACGCATCCGATCTTTTCATTGTCCCTGTATAATTTTCTAGACTAGAAAATATGTTGCTTAAATCATAGAACTAAATGTATTTAGTTCTATGCTTAAATCGAATAAACTTCTACCTCCCTCCGACCGTAATTAATAATAATAATTCACGACTCTTCGGGAATTGACTTTACGAATAGAATGTCTCACAAGCTCGCCTTCCAACCATTTCTATCCATTATAAAGTCGTTTGTCGAATAGTTTGGTGTCGACGTCTCGATCTACGACCTTAGCCATAGCGCGAAAGAACTGACGATGATTACGTACCGTACCATCATAGGCACGATAGAGAAACTCTGTACACAATGAGAGGCGATCTCGTTCAATCTCGCGCGAATCTACGATACGGTATTATTAATGTTTACATCGGTAAGCATTTTTTTCCGTCCACCGGAGCCAGGTCTTATGACGTCATATGAGGATTGTGGGTTAGGATAAGGGTTAGGATAAGGGCTGTGGCCTGCAGATTTCGTCACAGTCTCGAGATGTAGACAGGGCTAGCCCTAACCCTAACCCTGGGCCAAACCTAACCCTTATCCTAACCCACAATCCACATATGACGTCATAAGACCAGGCTCTGGTGGACGGTAAAAAACGTTTACCGTTTACATCGCTGACATCCGGTCGGCAGATTTTAAAGTTATGGATAGGTATTTTGGAGTTCAGCAGTTAGAAATTTGTCAGGAAAAAATTAATGATTGTTTGTTTTATGATATTAGGCTTTTCAAACAAGGTGCTTGAATTAATTAAAGCGGAACAATATCATAACAAAAGCGTTGTCAAAAATCGGAACCGACCGCAAAAAAATCAGAACCAGGCGGGACAAAAAGCGGAAATCCGCTTTAAAGCGGGAAAAAATCATGTCTGATACATGTAGGGTTAGGGAATAAAGAATCTAATAATATAGAATAGATAGCCAACTGGAGTATTGGTAATAAAAAAAACCCAGTATGTCTACTCTTTATTACCTTATTTTCAAAGGGTTGAAAATTAGGTCAAGAGTAGAGGATGGTCTTTCATTTTGCACGTCACTGAAGGAAATACGAAAGTAAGTTATCAATAACATTTGAAGAAAATAGAGATATATTTAGAAAATTCTGTTAAATAAATGTAACCAATTCTAGCCTACGAGGCTACTAGAATTGTTATTGTGTTCTAATTTCTAGAACATTGATGTGCGTTCTATCATTTATTTCTCCATCCATGTCTTCTTAGCCTAAATTAAATGATAATGATGATGTAGAATTAATGTAAGCCTGCATACCACCATTAACAATAGTAATATACCGGTAATGATTATTCACATAGATCATTAGATCTATATTCTATATTGTCACTTCACTATATATTGATCTATTTCTATTTTATAATTCATTATATTATCATTATTCTTGTACCATCATGGACTTGTGCCATACTTGAAGTCAAAATTAAAAAGAAAACATTTAAATTTGGTCTAGATCTACTTCATTTCGATCACCATTTTTTATAAACCAGTATTGTGATTATGAACCATGTAGTACATACATCATCATGTATGATTATCTTGTATGAGCTGACTCAACGAGCCGACAGCACAGGAATAAAAACCTGTTTTACCATTGGAATGCGAACTGTAATGGCTACTACACGTGAATTACAATTACCTTCCGTTCTTGCACTTGTCTCTTCACTATTCAGACGATAAATGGATTATTGAATAATCTAGAAGGAATCGATTCTTGCCGAAAACTACTCGACCACAACGCTTTCCTAACAACGTGGTGAATTTTCATTCGACGGAATTACCGGCGTGATAGTCTTGGTCTTACCAGCTACGTTGGTATATAACAAAACCAAGGACTGGATAAACTCGTCTCGGAATAACCTAACTGTAAAATGTAACGGTAATTTCTATTGGTTGTGATACAGGAAGTCGTCTCATGGTTTTCTACAAATTTTCATAGAAAGCGGAGAGTGGAAACGAAATGAAAACGCAAATATGTATTTAATAAAAATTATCATAATGAGATTGAATCTTTTGAAATGTTCAGTAAAAACTGCATCTTCATACTACCAAAAATATTTATCTTTCAATTGGGTTAATATTTCTATCTTATGATTGTGTTGGTCAACATTCCACCATTGATCGTATTTTCGACGATTTATAAATAAATATGCGGTTAACCAGACGCTCAAAAATTCTAAACGGGTGAGCATCACTGATCTATATATTATATCTATACAGGTAGATGAGCACCCTTTCCAATCTCATTCGTCAACCATATTTACATGTATAATTTAGGAGCCATTTCATGCTACTTGTTTGAATAGTTTCATATGCGCAAATAACAATAATTAGTCCTAATCTAATCGTCGAGATATGAATATTATCTCTGAAATTGAACAATACCACACCCCAAATATTCTGGGACACCCAATTGTATTAAGAGACTGGAAGTTTGAGGCTCAAAATAAAGCTTGAGTCTGAAACGCAAGAATCACGTTGTTGAACAAATAAACACTGTACAAGTATCTTGCAGTTAGAAAGCCACAAAAAAATATCTAATCCAAAATGTCTCTGGCAGACGAACTACTAGCTGATTTGGAAGAAGGGGGAGTCGATTATAATGATGATGAAGAATTACTGCCCGATATGGAAGACATCCAAGATGTTTCTGCCATGGATGTTGAAAAATCTAATTATGATGTCCACAATGTTGCCAAACTTCAAACTAGTAAAGAGTTGAAAGAAATTGTTGTTAATATTGAAAAATATTCCAAAATGGAGAGAAGGGATTCCGTAAGTGGCCCAGTGGAGTCTGATCCTGAATACAAACTTATTGTTGACGCCAACAACATGACAGTGGAAATAGACAATGAAATAAACGTTATTCACAAATTTGTTCGAGACACCTATTCAAAACGATTCCCAGAATTAGAGTCGTTGGTACCTACAGCACTGGAATATATATCAACAGTAAAAGAACTGGGAAATAACATCATGGACAAATCTAAAAACAATGAAAATTTACAAGAAATTTTAACACCAGCTACTATAATGGTGGTTAGTGTGACGGCATCAACAACGCAAGGCTCGAAACTAACGGAACCAGATTTAAATATTGTCATAGAAGCTTGTGATATGGCCCTCAACTTGAATGAGTGCAAACATCGCATATTCGAGTATGTTGAATCACGAATGACATTTATTGCACCAAACGTATCTATCATAGTGGGAGCATCTATCGCTGCTAAATTAATGGGTGTGGCAGGGGGATTGACCAAGTTAGCCACCATGCCTGCTTGTAATATCATGGTACTCGGCGCTCAGAAAAGAACGCTATCTGGCTTTTCATCCACAGCGATTTTACCTCATACAGGATTTTTGTATTATGCTGACATTGTACAGAAAACACCTCCTGATCTGAGAAAAAAAGCGACTAGATTAGTGGCAGCAAAATGTACGTTGGCAGCAAGAGTGGACAGTTTTCACGAGAGCACGGACGGAACAGTCGGAGACACTTTACGAGCAGAAATAGAACAGAAGTTAGATAAACTCCAGGAACCACCTCCAGTGAAAACGATTAAGGCCTTGCCAGCTCCTATTGAACAGTCGAAAAAGAAAAGAGGAGGCAGGCGGGCTCGGAGGATGAAGGAAAGATTAGGATTAACAGAAATGAGAAAGGCTACAAACCGAATGAATTTCGCACAGATTGAAGATGATGCATATCAAGAAGACCTTGGTTTCTCTCTTGGTTCGCTTGGCAAATCTAATTCTGGTAAAATACGTGGACCTCCTGTAGACGCTAAAACCAAGGCTAGAATTTCAAAAACTTTACAGCAGAAACTCAATAAAGGAAATCAAACTACTTGGGGAGGCAGTACAACTGTTAAAAAACAAGTAGCGGGGACAGCATCCAGTGTGGCCTTCACTCCATTACAAGGCTTGGAGATTGTTAACCCACAAGCTGCAGAAAAAAGAGTTCAAGAAGCCAACCAAAAATATTTCTCAAATACTGCAAAATTTCTGAAAGTAGAAACACCCAAACCTGCTCCATTCTAAACATTTGTTTAGAATATTGTACATGAAATTGTACATGAAAATATCATTGCTGTATCCTTCAGAATGCTGGTACATTTCAGACAGGGCTGGGTTTGGTTGTTGGTGGTGCCCAATTCATGCATAGCCTATGCAAAAGTGACTATATACATTTAAAATTTACGGTGTAAATGCACGAAAATCGACCACAAACTTTCAAAATTTTCGGGGGGAGGGGGTTCTGCCCACACCCTTGCATGTATCAAATAAAGTCGCTGATCCCCTTTTACACTTTTCTGACAATATCTACTTTTCATGGCTTAATCCACAACCTATATATAAACTGCACTCAAAATTGATATATGTAACATTTAATTAAGAAGTAAAAATATTAATGGTAGATATTCTCTCAGTTGAATTCGGATGATCAAAATGAGACAGATCAAAAAATTTCAGCAACAATTACAAATGTCTAGTGGATGTGAAATATTCAATTTATCATGCGTCCTTTCAGGCCTACATATAGTGACAGAAATGCAACCATTTCCAGACTGATGCTCCTTAGTTATAGATATTCAGCTTTGACAATATTGTAGTTTGCAGTGGATTAAGAATCACTAAATGACGATCACACTTTAATGGTTAAGTTTAAGTATTTTTCGTGAAAGTGTCACAAGAAATATTTGAATCCAGTATTTGTAAATAGTGACAAATCTTATCTGAATGATATGAAGGACAATTATCTGATCGTATCATGCATTGAAGTTTTAAACTTTGTACTTGTTTAAAGAGATGTTTAAAAAAAATAAACAAATAAAATCATGTTTGCACAAAAATTTTTTTTTTAAAATTAAATATGAAGGGATGTGGATAGTGGAGGAGGCTTGTGCCAGTTGATCCTGTATCTGTTGTCTGTGAATTGACTGAAATTGGGTTTAATGTCCTACTATTTGGTGCAAGTTTTACAAAATCCAGAAATTCCAAGACTTATCTTACCATAGATAATAGAGGTGTCCAATCAGAGGCAGTGACACAAACACACTCAAATCAAACATGGCGACCTCCACATAAACCTTGACATTGAACAAACCTTGAACTTTGCAACTCAATTATCACAGCTACTGTTAGACATTTTAGCTGGAAAGCATGAAATTGCTTTTCGCAATGATATTTTCTGTCAAGAAATATGAGAGGTCCCCAGCTGGGTCAGTAGCCAATCAAAATTATTATGGAAATATTGAAGGGCTTGATGGGGCAGTTGGATGGCCGAATTGTTAGCATGTGCATGCTGTATCATACGGCCTGCCATTGAGTCAGCTGGCATGGTATTGAATCCCTGGTTGTACGTGACAAAGAACTAGGGTCGTCTGTCCAACCTCATGGGTTTTCTCTGGGTACTCCGGTTTCCTCCCACTGCTAAAGACCCCTACGTTCAAGCGATTTATTGAAATAAAATTAAACCACATGTTAGTCCCCAAATGACCTAGTTTGTGTTGAGTGGACCTTAAACCCTATTTCTTTCTCTCTCTCTTGAAGGGCTTGATAATGTGTGCAGAGTTAAATAAAGCAAAATAATGCGTTATATTGAGATGGCACCAACCAGGCTTCTAGACACAAGTGCAATTTTGCAATAACAGCTGTACTTTTGCCTACTCTCATTTTAATTTTCAACTGTGACATGATCTTACTCTGCCACGGTATAAATGGGACGCTTTTCCTACCAGATCCCTAGTCCAACACCACTGACAAGGTGAAAGAAAGCTGGAAACTCTTAAGGAATGTTCTCGGCCAACACTGCAATTGAAGCTGGGACCTTCTGGTTTGTGAGCCAGCTGATTATCAGAGTGACTATGTCTCTCCTTAAATATCTTGGGGAAGCACTGTGACTCAGTGATTAAACTTCGCTAGCCTGAGTTTCTATGTTCAATCCCATCATTGGCCGAGAAAGTTCATCAGAATTTTCCGGCGTGGTTCCTCCTTGTCAGTGGTGTAGGACAGAGTACCTGGCAACAGAAAACCAAATGGGACAGAAAACCAAGGTCCCATGTACACATTGGCATCCACATAAAGAACCATTGGCAGTTGGAATTCATTATAAGAGTAGGCACAGCGCCGCTAACCGGCAAAATTTCCCCCATAGCACACTGTATGGCATAAGCCCATCTTCATTAACGCAGTCAGAGAAGAACAGAAGGACGTTAAACCCAACTTCATTTCATTTCATTTCCTTAAATATCTTGTAAACATATTAACTTCTCTCTAGGTTATTTGAGATGAAAAGGGGAAGGATATATCCTGAAATGACAGTCAAACTTCAGCACAAGGAAGTGTTATGTACAATCACTTACGGAGATAATACGAAATAGTTTTATCTCCTTCCTGCACTGACTGGGATAATAAAGACAGGCAGTGTGCCACAAGCGACATTTTGCCTGGACAACGGCGATACGAACTACGCTAATTTTTATTTCCAAATGTCAAGGGTTCTATTACGTGCATGCCAATGTGTACACAGGACCTCAGTTTTTTTTCATTCCATCCTAATGGCTATACGCTGTCCTGCACCACTGACAAGGAGATACCATGGTGGAAAATCCTGATTAACTTTCTCAGTCAACACAGAGAGAATATTGGAATGAACTTTAAATGTTAATAATATGTATTCAATATAAAGATCGAAATGTGACCTGGGGATTTAATAATTCTTTCCAATCTCCTTGGACCTTGCCTCAAAATAGTCACAAGTAAGGGCAAGGGACTGTACCACACGTAATTTACACAAAAACAAATATATGGACAAGACACAATACGCAGAAATCACAAATAAACAATTCAAATTAAGTGAAGAATCCGGGGGCTAGACGTAAGCGTACAGTTGCGGGCCTGTAATGATACAGACTTAACTTAAATTTGAAAATAAGTTAAGTCACTCAATACCATCCACAGTCTTCGATACTGAAAACATGAATTATTTATCAATTTAAATCCACATTGATGTTGTGATCTAAATAGGAATAGATGGGCTTTGATATCCAATATTTAAGACAAAATAAACATTTTACCATTGGTACACGAATCGTGTACCAGGTGTTTCAGCACCCTTTGTATAAACAAGGGTCTCAAAGAACGGAGGTAGACATATTCAACAAGTCATGTGCAACGGTGATAATATATTCTTATCTGGAGAGCATACACAATAAATACTACTGGTGTAGACAGCTGGAATAACCAGACGCTAGAGATTGCCATTCGATTGAGACTTCTCGCTTATTATTTCTCCGGGGGGAGGGGGATGACCTAGTGGTCTAGTATGCCACGCTTCGACCTCTAGCTGGCCGGTCACCTCTGGCCTGCGGCTGTGGTTTCGAGCCCTGGTGTGAGCATATGTGGCATGGACATAGGGGCGCCTTCTCAACCTCGTGGGTTTCCTCCAGGCACTCCGGTTTCCTCCCACTGTTAAAGACCCCTACACGCAAGCGAATTATTGAAATAAAATTAAAACCATATGTTAGTCCCAAAATGACCTAGTTTGTGTTGAGTGGACATTAAAACCCCATTTCTCTCTCTCTCCGAACATAACTGATTTAAAATTGAGTAAAAACAGATTGAATGTAATGTAAATCAGTTTATATACATATTACATTATTATATATGCGTTGCGCGACATATTTGTGTCAATTTCTAGGTCTCAAATATTAGGGATTTTCAGCTCCTTTAATTAAGGCTATTGATATTTATAAGTATATTCTGTCATCATAGAACTGTAATATTATATTACGATCTATATGCTATACGATCTATGCTGGCATATACCTAACCCAATCCCACAGTTTATAATATAAGCACCAGGTCAGAAAGAAAAAAAAAAAAGGATTTTAAAGTGTTGTTTCATTTTCAAGTTAGGCTATATTACTCTATCATAATAAATATACGTCACTGAGTTACAGTAGGTCAATGTATTTCATAATTTCACTTTGCTGATGTCATATAAATAAATGTCAAATGGCGTGATAAATTACATATGTATTCATTGTATTGTAAGACTGAATTGCTGTGTATACATGCACTAAACACGTACATGTATCATCTGATAGCTTCCATAATTATCCAAATTTATTAATTGTCATGGCAACGTCAATGAGAAAGTTCAATGGATTGCTTCAGTGATATGTCATAATATGTATATCAGTATCACATGACATTGTTATTGATCAATAAACCAAACCCCAGTAACCCTTGATCCCTTTGTCTTGAATAACAAGTGGGATTTTCTCCTCTTTCAATCATTTTGTTAATTCAGTCTGGATAATCAAAAAGTAAAAATAGTGCGTGACGTCAAGCCCGCGTATAAAAACCTCTGCGCCTCTCAACTCGACAGAATCCGTTTTCTACAGTGCAGAAGAACATACAGAATATATTTTGTCGAATTTATTGGTAAGTTTCTGGAAAATTCTTTTTGTCAAATATTTCCGATTGAAAGAGTTATCGATTACGAAATTATATAGATCTGTTTAGTTATATTTTTTTTTCTTAAAAGGGAAGGAAAAAGATCAAGAATTCAAATTTAGCAGACGAAATGGCGTCATCTGGTCATAATTTTGACGCCATCTTGAAAATTTTGATGCGAATCAATTTTTTTTCAGGTTTCCTTTCCCTATTATGTTGTTTCTTAGCATAAAAATTGAATGTAGCTCACGTCCTCTTTATAACTTGGTGTATTTGGTGTTGATTGGGATATAGAAAGTCAGTATTTTACACTTCAAAAGAAATTCCTGGAACATCATTAGGCATGGGGGGAGGGGGAGACGTAATAAATTTAAATAAAGTGTTTTTGAAAGGAATAGGTGATTCATAGTACACTTTTGATAAAAGATTTCATAAGAATGAAATAGTAAGGTACGGTATAGATCAAAGCGTTGTCTCTAGGACTGGGGGGTGGATAAGCAAGGCATATTGACCAACAAATAACTAAATAGAATTTTCTTTCTTTTACAGATCGTCATCATGCAGATTTTTGTAAAAACCCTCACTGGTAAAACCATCACATTAGAGGTTGAACCTGCAGATACCATTGAGAATGTTAAAGCTAAGATCCAAGACAAGGAAGGTATCCCCCCAGATCAGCAACGTCTTATCTTTGCAGGAAAACAGCTTGAAGATGGAAGAACTCTTTCAGACTACAACATCCAGAAGGAATCCACACTTCATCTTGTCCTGAGATTGAGAGGAGGTATGCAGATCTTTGTAAAAACTCTCACCGGAAAGACCATTACCTTGGAGGTTGAACCAGCCGATACCATTGAGAACGTTAAAGCCAAGATCCAAGACAAGGAAGGTATCCCCCCAGATCAGCAACGTCTTATCTTTGCCGGAAAACAGCTTGAAGATGGAAGAACTCTTTCCGACTACAACATCCAGAAGGAATCCACTCTCCATCTTGTCCTGAGATTGAGAGGAGGTATGCAGATCTTCGTAAAAACCCTCACAGGAAAGACCATTACCTTGGAGGTAGAACCAGCCGATACCATTGAGAACGTTAAAGCTAAGATCCAAGACAAGGAAGGTATCCCCCCAGATCAGCAACGTCTTATCTTTGCCGGAAAACAGCTTGAAGATGGAAGGACTCTTTCCGACTACAACATCCAGAAGGAATCCACTCTCCATCTTGTCCTGAGATTGAGAGGAGGTATGCAGATCTTCGTAAAAACCCTCACAGGAAAGACCATTACCTTGGAGGTAGAACCAGCCGATACCATTGAGAACGTTAAAGCTAAGATCCAAGACAAGGAAGGTATCCCCCCAGATCAGCAACGTCTTATCTTTGCCGGAAAACAGCTTGAAGATGGAAGAACTCTTTCCGACTACAACATCCAGAAGGAATCCACTCTCCATCTTGTCCTGAGATTGAGAGGAGGTATGCAGATCTTCGTAAAAACCCTCACAGGAAAGACCATTACCTTGGAGGTAGAACCAGCCGATACCATTGAGAATGTTAAAGCTAAGATCCAAGACAAGGAAGGTATCCCCCCAGATCAGCAACGTCTTATCTTTGCCGGTAAACAGCTTGAAGATGGAAGAACTCTTTCCGACTACAACATCCAGAAGGAATCCACTCTCCATCTTGTCCTGAGATTGAGAGGAGGTATGCAGATCTTTGTAAAAACCCTCACAGGAAAGACCATTACCTTGGAGGTAGAACCAGCTGATACCATCGAGAATGTTAAAGCTAAGATCCAAGACAAGGAAGGTATCCCCCCAGATCAGCAACGTCTTATCTTTGCCGGAAAACAGCTTGAAGATGGAAGAACTCTTTCCGACTACAACATCCAAAAGGAGTCTACTCTCCATCTTGTCTTGAGATTGAGAGGTGGAAACTAAACATAATTTCGACAAAATGTAACTGTTCCAATGAGTATTTTATTCAAAATTTCTAAATTCGCAATATTTTTTTCCATTATCACTATCAGTAAATAAAAGCATGTAATATTCAAAATTCTGCTTTTTACCAAGAAACATGAAACTATGTTAACAAATTAAAACCATGTAATATTCAAAATTCTGCTTTTTACCAAGAAACATGAAACTGTTAAATTAAAACCATGTAATATCCAAAATTCTGCTTTTTACCAAGAAACTTGAAACTGTTAAAAAATTATAACTCAATGATACATTATCAGAACCATTCCAATTAAAACATAAACAGATCAAAATTCTGCTTTTACCCCAAAACCTGAAACTATCTTAAGTTAATAAATTATATAATGTTATTGAGACCAAATAAAGAATTGTCAGATGAAATCTGTTGTTATATATTTTATTCTATTTCTGAGAGTAGACCTCGATTGAACTCAAGGTCAATTGGTTACAAACTGCTACACCTGGTGTCACGTGTCGTGCATTACGAATGATAGCCATGGCATATGCTCAGATTGGTGCAGGAATGTATTCTATTAAATTTCATTTCTGGTATTGTGGGAATACCAGATGCCACTTTTTATACGCCCACATGGAAATGTGGTCGTATATTGCCGTCCGTCGGTCGGTCGTCCACAATTTCTTGTGAACGCTCTAGAGGCTAAAGTTAATCTCCGATTGACTTGAAATTTATACATGTGTTTAAGGTCGTGAGACGAAGAAGCCTATTGATTTTCAGCGATATCCGATAATTACTACCAGAGTTATGACCCTTGATCACTTTGCTATAGTTAGTATCCGATTGACTTTAAATTTATACACAGTGTTTGAGGTCATGAGATGAAGAAGCCTATTGATTTTCGGTGATATCTGATAATTACTGCCAGAGTTATGACCCTTGATCACTTTGATAAATCTTGTGAATGCTTTAGAGGCTAAAGTTAATATCCGATTGACTTTAAATTTATACACGGTGTTTAAGGTCGTGAGACGAAGAAGCCTATTGAATTTCAGCGATATCCGATAATTACTACCAGAGTTATGACCCTTGATCACTTTGAAAAATCTTGTGAACGCTCTAGAGGCTAAAGTTAATTTCCGATTGACTTTAAATTTATACACAGTGTTGAAGGTCATGAGACGAAGAAGCCTATTGATTTTCGGTGATATCTGATAATTACTGCCAGAGTTATGAGTTGATCACTTTGAAAAATCTTGTGAACGCTTTAGAGGGTAAAGTTAATATCCGATTGACTTTAAATTTATACACAGTGTTTAAGGGCATGAGACGAAGAAGCCTATTGATTTTTGGTGATATCCGATAATTATTACCAGAGTTATGACCCTTGATCACTTTGAAAAATCTTGTGAACGCTCTAGAGGCTAAAGTTAATATCAGATTGAATTTAAATTTATACACGGTGTTTAAAGTCATGGTACAAAGAAGCCTTGCTGATAAAAGAAACAATATGCGACTGCCCGGAGGACTTAGCTGTTGTGGGCGTATGTTTCGTTGCCTGGCAACCTATCTTTACATAACTGATTGGTTTTGTTGACAATTATTTAAGAAGTAACCTTTGGGGAAACTGACAATTATTTTAACCAGTAACCTTTGCGAAACTGAAACGCGTTTTTAATCTGGGCAATGGGCACTATTATTGGGAGTAATGTATTGTGCAAAGTGAGTACAGTCTCTGTATTGTAACATCCGACTAAGTATAATAAAGAAGAATAGGCGGAGACAGATCTGTCTAGACAAGATTTCCCTCATAGCATACTGAATGGCAGGTGTCGGTCTTCATTATCACAGTTGGTGCAGAAATGTAAGACATTGGCCTCTTAAATGCAGGGGTTTGATTGCCGGAATAATTTAAGTGTTGCCTCATGTGATATGGTCTGTCATTGGGGATGCTCGATTCACAGTCCAGAACGTCCCGAATCGACAGAATTACAATCGAGTGACGCAGAATTCAGTCCTGTCACAGTTCTGCGAGTCCCGACAGCTGAGGTGGAGTGAGTAGAATCGTGACGTATTCCTAGGTAAAAAATATGTTTCAGCAGTCATGATTGGTTGGGATACTTTTTATACAGTCGACGCATGCGCTGTAATCCGAAATTCTCCTTTTCACTCGATTGACACCAGTTTTGGAATTCAATTCCGGAACTGTGAATCGAGTATCGCCAATGAGTCAAGTGGCGTGGTTTCTTGCTTGTACATGACAAGAAGGGTCATCTATACAAATTTCCGGTTTCCTCCAACTGCTAAAGACCTGTATGTGTAAGAGAATTATTAAAGGTGAACCATGTTAGCCCCAAAATGATCACGTTGGTGTATAGTGCTAATGGACATTAAACCCCATTTCTCTCACTAATGGATGTGTGGATAATGCAGATAGAAAAAAAAAAATCAAATTTTCCTAGATATTTATTTTCAATAATCAACAATATATTATATCTATATGAAACAAATGTACAATTAAATAAATTGCTCAATATCAGCCGGAAAGGGTACCGGTATATATTGTGGAAAAAAACATTCAATAAATAATTTTGTGCATGATGGAAATTATTATTAAATAATTTTAAAAATCAACATACACATCTCTAAAAAGAAACAGCTGTGGGCTCATGATATTAAATGTTTCTTACCAATATATAAATGTAAAATAAGTTTTGATTTTTACTGAAATCACAGAAATTGAAATATGTATAGTAAAACTTTTAAATCAACAAAGATTCAACATACACATAAACAAATAACCAAACAATGGGCATAGAACCTATTTAACAACATTTAGTAAGGCCAAACAAAAACTATTCTGGTTCTCAGACAATCATTTACAAAAAATCTGATGCTGGGGTGAGGTTTTTATTTTTGTCAAAGGAAAACCACCGGGCTAATTGACTTTTCAAAAACATCACATTTCAAGGCATGGTATTTATCTCTCCATTTTTACAGCAATGTATGATTATCCAGTATCATTTATCATTATCCAGTATCATTTATTATCATTATCCAGTATCATTTATCATTGCCAGTAACATTTATCAGGGTTGCATACTTGACAACTGAAGTAAACTTCTGATTTCATTCAAAAATTTCGGTAACCAGTGGGGGAAATATATACACGAGGTAACAAATGCCATTTTTTGAAATAAAAACAGGCTATGTTTTAAGTCAAACAGGAGTATTTGAGAACCAGAATGATTCATTGACCTCTAACAGAGATAGAGAAATATTTGACTCCATGTTGTCTGTCATCTTAGGGGTACCTTCAAATGTGATTGCTCAAATAAATACCTTCTTTGATTGGCATTTAGTAATTGAACATATTGCACAATTTTATGGATACACAATTACTGAGTTGGACACTAAGCGACGTTTCGACGAGGATGCTCTCGTCTTTATCAAGCAATAAAGACGAGAGCATCCTCGTTGAAACGTCGCTTATTATCAAACTCAGTAATTTTGTATCCATAAAATTGTACCTTGTGTCAAATAAATACGCTTAATTGAACATTTATATAAAAACATACATTTAAAGTTAGTCATGACACTTGATTGATTTGTTATATGCCCTGAAATAAGATAGACCTAATAATTCCACTTAATTTAACATTCACACAAAAAGTTAGCCATAGCACTCGACTTATTAGCTGTCTCAGATTATTTGTGTTGCTTTGTCTATGATTAATTATGCTGTTTTCTCGAATTGTGGATTAAAAAAGTTCTAATATATCTACATGTGTACCCTATATATAAATATACATGTCTATATTTAACAATGACGATCGCAGACTGTTGTATCTGTGTTTTCAACTGTAGTCAGGTGGGATTATTACAAATATCATTAAATAGGCTCCAAGAAATATGTCAGTGTTGAGTCTTCAGAGTGTAAAATAAACTGAATTTGGTCTGCCTTCTCTTTAAAACACATCACCACACATGCTGAGAGGTTTTCAATTTGTTATAATCAATGATGAAGTTAAAATTTGTCATGCCCCGAAGATGAATTGAAAATTTGCCATTCTCTGAAGATGATGTAAACAAGCCAGCGTCACTGGTTGGGTAAAGTATTTTGATGTGCCTCGCTTTTTTTGAATTTTGAAATTTGAATTCAAGCTCAGAGATTATCTACTGTTGATATTTTGGAATTCTTTTGATAATCAAATAATAAATAAACGAGTACAGGCATGGATTAAGTCGCTAGAAATTAGTTAGTGTCAGAAAAAAAGAGTATGAGCCCCAATCTTTTAAGGCATGGGCCAGTTTTCCCCCTTTTTTAGTGGAAACCTGGGACCGTATCAATCACAGATAACACAATATACTCCTGTCACACAGTCTTTGATTTATTGTTTATTTTCTGGTAGTTTAGGATAACCATTGGAATTGTTTGTCGTAGAATTGGATGCAGGATTTGGATATTGCAAAGGTCCATCTTGATTCTGTTGAGCCCTTCGGCTTTGTTCGTCTGCATAATCTTTTATTACCGCTTTTCCTGTCTCCTTTGCTGCACGTTTAGCCATGGCCTTGACACCGAGATTATCAACATTAAAAGCTGTCATACCAAGATTACCAATACTATATAAGGTATTATCAGTCACTGCTCCAGCTTCCCGTCCATATCTGAATATAAACAAACAAAAAGCATTAAATAAGCAATCATTAAAAATTAAAACAGACTAGCTGTATCTGACAATATGGGATGGATTACAAAGCATTCTCAGGCTTTAGTTTAGCTGTATCTCACAATATGGGACGGTTTACTTAAAAAGCATTCTAAGAATTTAGTTAAGAATTTATCCAACTTTCAATCAATATCTATAAATATCATATCTTTGTTCCAGAAACACAAAAATTTGCACAATCAACACAAAAACTTGAATGCTTATTTCTGGGACAATCGCTAAATATCACAATTCCAAGATGGCTGTGATGATGTCGTGGTAGGTATGTGTTGACCATGTATCAATAATATCAACAATAAGACAACCAATCTGATTATAATATAGTTCTGTTTGGAACTGTCTTTGAATGACCATTATTCGCTGACAGTTCCTATCAGGCCTTACAGCTGCAATATGAAAATACGGTAAAATACAGCTATTCCCCACCTCTGTTCTCGGGCTGTTTTAGAACCCTTACCGTCTATTTGTCACCACAATTCTTCATTTTCTACCAAAAGGAATCATTTCTCACAATATTTGACACAAATGTATAATAATTCAACTCAATTTTCAAGTAGAATTTAGCGATGAAATAAACATTCGGTTTGCGCATGTCTGGATCTCGTAATGGTTCTTCAGTTTAAACGTATTTGGTTTGTGTTTTTAATCGCAGAATTCCACTTGAAAATAATGTTGAATCTTTATAAATGTGTGTCACCAGTGACAAGAAATGATTCCTTTGGTGGATAAAGTAGAATCAGGGTGAAAAATAGTAGGTAAGAATTCCAAAATAGCCTTAGAACAGAGGTTGGGAAGAACGTTATTTTCATAAGAAGCTATATAAGGCCGAATAGGAACTGTCAGTGGACATTGTTCGCTCAAAGACAGTTCCTAAAGGAACTAATCATAATACAGATCTACATTTTGTCTATTCATTTTATACACTTAGTACACATCTTATTCATCCAGGTGGATAATACTGTGTAGCTGTGATTGAATTATCTATATTTAACTTAAACTGCTCGATGATAAGTCACTCTCATAATTCTGTGCAAAACTCATGCAAAGGGTAGCATTTTAAAGCTCTCTCAGGCAAATAAAATATTTCTACCATAATAAAGATGACATCATGATAAGATCCATGTTTTATTCAAATTAAAGTAAAAGCAATCAAGATGACCCATCAATATCCTGCACATTTGTATACCAGAACTCCAAACTGTGGTCTAAGGGGAGATAATATGGTCCGAGGGTCAAGATTCACAGTTACCTCCCTTTTATTCAAATTTGAGTGAAGAAGTAAAACTAACCTGTGCTGAACTACAACAACTGTTTCATTGGCTAAACTTTTAGCTAAAGCTTTAGCTGCACTCTCTAATCCCATATAGACTGTTCCAAAACCTGAAGCATTAATTTTTAGAAACATTTCAGCAACCACAGATGGGAAGTGGACTCTAGAAAGAGTATATCCAAAACATTGAATATACACTTTTACAAACATAATGTTAGCTATAGATAAGAAGTGATAATAAATTATTCTGGGACTAACATGCTACAATTTCATTTCAAGATTTGCCTGCGCGTAGCAATCTTTGGCAGTGGGAAGAAATCAGAGGGCTTGGAGAAGGCTCTTGAGGTTAGGCAGGCAACCCCACTCCTTGTGGGACTGAAACCTTGCCACTTGACTCAAATGTTAGGCCTTATGATCTAAATCTGTTAGACTATACAACTACTAAACAGCATATTGTTAAACAGCATATTTTACATTTCCATTTCAATAATTTGCTTGTATACAAAGGTTTCCAGAAGGAATAGGAAACTGTAGGAAACCTGTGAATCACTAATTTTTGTCAAGTAAAAGTCTAGTATAAAACCAAAAATTCCCCTAGTAGACCTTATCTACCCAAAAACCAAATCAGAATATTTATTTAAAAATATACATCAGTAAAATTCTTGTCTGGGAAAAACGTCTGAGATAGCACACTGCATGGCATGTGCCTGTTTTCAGTATCCCAGATGAAGCAGAGATTTCATCTCATGAAACCAATGGTGTTGATGAATTGTTACAAACTGAATCCAAATACACAACCCAATTGGTCAATTTTTTAAAATAAAAATATTACCTTTTATACCAGAAGCAGCCACTTCCACGACTCCACTCATCCTTGATTTGCCATCTGGACCTTCTTGACTCAAGGATTTCGGAAGAAACTTTGCACCTTGTTTCTTAACATGAGGAGCAAGATGGCGGCCTAGTTTTACAGTAGCATCACCAAGTTTGGTCACTAAAAAAAAAATAAAACTTTGTTTGGTCAAATGTTTTGAAAATGGTTCAGCCAGTTTAAGTTAAAGATGCATTATGTAAAAGCTAAATCTACTATTGCAAATCTTTCTTTTGGCCTCAAATGTTATATAAATCAATACTTTATGTTCGTGGCATCTCTAAAATGAATATCAGTACAAAAATTGGTTCAATTCGATTCAGTATTACAAAAAGATAAGATAAACTGATCATTTCACAATATTTGATATCTTCTCTTGGTGATATAAAAAAACAGCAGAGCCAAATAGAAGTATTGAGTAGAATCTCTTGAAGGGCCTCTTTCAAGGTCTATTGAAACATTTTCTTTACTATGAATTATTCTGTGCCTGAAAAAACTTCTCATGCCACATGCCAACAGTGTATCTAAGTTCAACTGATCGGATAGTACAATATTTACGATAGTCAAGTATTTGCAGTTAATAAACTCACCAAGAAAAGAACTGACAGTGACAGCTGCATGTGAGGCCTTTCGAGCATACGTAACCCCTGTCTGTACTCTAGGAGGTATTGGTCTAGGGTTACTGACAGGGTTTATTCGTTGTTGTAGACGGTGTGAACCAAACTTGATCAATTCTCCAGTTTTTTCAGCTCCCTTTCCTAATCCCCAAGTTATCCAGTCAGCAGCTAAATAAAAGAAAATTATTGGTTCATAAGGCCATACCTGTACAATCTTTCCAAAATAGTTTCTAAAATTAAAACATGTCTTGCACTCCTTTTTAAATAAACCGGGAGTATTTGGGTACCAGAATATTTTTTTGGTATGTTCTAAATACTAGATACATATAAATCAAGCCAACAGTGGGGTTGACATCCCCTGTCTCAATCTCATAAATGACAGTCCTTAACTACTTGCACATGAATCGTTTAAAAAAAACCCAATAATCTATTGAATTGTTTATCACTCTGCTAAACCTGAGCAAAAAAACAGTAGTTATTGAATTTAGTCAAGGTATGGACGTAATGAAAATATACACCAAGTTTTATCAGTCACACACAATTAGGATCAGAGATACAGTATCCAAAGCTTCTCTTCCTAGCCTAAGTGGAAAATTCTCATCAAACATCTAACTCAATATTCCAAAGAAACAAAGATATTGTATTCCAAAATGTGTGAAGGGCAGAGACAGAAAGAAATGGGTTTAATATCCATGTGTCACAAACTAGGTCATATCGTGAGTAATATTTGGTTCAATCTTATATCAATAATTCACTAGCGTGTAGGTTTCTTTAGCTGTGTGAGGAAACCAGAGGACCTGGAGAAAACCAACTAGCTTGGACAGGCGATTTCAGATCAAGGGGCAGATGGACAAGACAGATGAACAAACAAACTAATTTTTGTATAGATAGGCATATTTCTCAATGACGTCTGAATCAGTTTTAAAATTTGTGAAACAAAAAAAGAAGATTGTTATCATCTCCCTTTCGGAAACCTGACACATATAAATAAATATATTTTATGGAGGATATGAGTAATGCAAAAACAAAATTACCAACGGATATTCCTTTTGATATTTTAGTTGAAGTATCAACTTTCTGTCGAGCAGTGCCTTCTCGTTCTTCTACAGCAGGTGGTTGCGGTGGTGGTACATGAGGCACCACCTGTGGGGGGTACTGTTGTTCAATAGGAGCAGATGGTAGCGTAATATCAGCTGGTTGTATCGTATTAACTTGTTCCCTCATCACAGTTAACGATGATAAAAGTTGTTCAAATGTTTGTCGTTCATCATCGGAAACAGTTTCTGGTAACATCAATCCAACTGATGCCCCTGTTATAATAAATAATACACTTTAATTGAAAAGAAATGGGGTTAAACACCTGACTGTTCTGTTCGGACTGTGTGCTATGAGGGAAATTATGTCCAGACAGTGGAGCTACAACTGCCTAGGGAGTATAGGAACATGTTTTTTTTTTTTCTTTCTGGTTAGTCTGTTCCTGACAAAATAGGAGGTTTTCATTCTTCCAACAAACAAGTTGAAAGGTTTACCTGGAACGTTTGACAGGGTATCTGGTAATTAAGGTACCTCGATTACCTCGTTCCGCTTTTCTGTCCAAACGAAGTAAAAAAAAAAAAAAATCCTGATTGTCTGGAGTTCCAAAACAAGGTTTTTTAAATTGCCCTGTTTTTGGAACGAGGTATTTTGTTCAGAACTTGGCATGGTAAAGATGAGGCTTGGTAAAAATGCCTTGTTTACTAAACATGTTTTTTTCAAGATAGTTATTAAAGAGAATTTGCTATCAGCGAATTTGTAAATATTAAAATCTATGTTATTCAATACGAAAATAAAACAAGTCCAAACTATGGTATTATAATCAGAGAAATAGACAAGACAAGAATACACGCCATAGGTGAAGGTGTAAAACTATTGCAGACACACCGCTACCTTGATTAATTTATAAACCCAATCAGGTATAGGTGTTAAGTAAGTAGTGTGGTGTTGTGAAAGCTAATTGGGGTTATAACTTAATCAATTGCAAGGTAGCTGTGAAACAAAAATCTGGCAATTAAAAGCTTACCTGGAACTTGTGACAGTTTATCAGACCAGGTAATAAAGGTAAAAGCTTACCTGGAACTTGTGACAGTGTATCAGGGAATATATATCCACCATAACTAGTCTGTAACGCTGGAGATGTTCCTGGTATTAATGGATATACCCAGTCACCAATCTGCGGATAAGAATTCAAAGATCATATTCATATCACGGCATACAAATTTGAAAAATGAAATCTCAGATATATTTCAATGATTTGGAGCTCTGTATGTATATTTTAGTACCAAGCAACTCTCTGTGCAAAGCTTTTCAATGAAAGACAGACTCTCGGATATTAGATGGGAGTTCAACTAGAAATTCCACATCGGACGCAGAATTATACAGTTACACGTATATCTGTAAATGGAGTGAGTTTAGCAACCCTTGAATAAAATACTCCAGTATTCTGAAACTAACATAGGATATCATATATATTTTAATGCTTATTAAAGCAATGTGAGAAGATTTTTGCATTGGCAGCTGTGTTGCACCAACTCTTGGTCAGATTCCAGTCTACTAAGGGTACTTTTACATGCACAAAAATGTATAAGAGGGCCTTTGTTTGTGCTATCCAAATGATTCTTTCAGCCCACTCCTGGATTCTAAACCTGAACCCCTTTAGTGAATAAATTAGGCTAGAATATTTTATTATTTGATAACTTTCCCCTATATCATTTATAGTATACCTGTAAGAAAGCTGGTGGTGAGGGGGCGTTAGTAGCACCCACCGACTGTAATTCGTCATCTGAAAATCTACATAGTCTCATTCTGGCAGGATAAGATGGAGCACTGACGTAACCTTCCGGTGTAATAAAAAACATCTGCACTCCCTCTTCTATGGTAAACAACTGTTCCGCGTTAGCCATAACATCGGTGTTTCTTTGTTCATCGGACATAATACTATCACCCAATGAAGTCCATGCACTTCCGCTTGACATGGCTTCGTCATATGAAGGTGGGGCATCTACTTGCATTAAATAATCCTGACTTGCTTGTGGAGCAAGATCTCTTTCTAATTCTTGAATTCGATACTCAATCTGCATTTTCGATTTGGTGACTTTTTGTTGTAAAAGTTTCGCTTTATCTTTTTCATCTGGGGTGGCATTCGTTAAGTTTTCACTGTCCATTTCTAAAACTTTAGTCATCAATTCTAAGGCCTCTTTATAAGATGTTAGAGCTATTTCTGAATTCCCACGCTCCTCTGCTGACAAACCCTGACTAGAAAAATGAAAAGCTTTATCGTGCATTCTTTGAAGATATTTATAGCTGTTGACATCTGTGCTTACAACTGGTGGTGGAGGTCTAGGAGGTTGAACTTGTCGCCCATTTTCATGTGATCTGTTTTCTCTCTCCATGCATTCCATCTCTGTACCGTACCTTTGATGTAAAAAACTAAAATAAACAATATCGTGTTAAATATATTTATAATAACTGTATGCTTTAACTTAAGTAGTAAATAAGGTAGGCCTATATGCTTCCTGTAGAAAAGATAAAGCTAATGTGATTGGTTGACTGATTCTATAACTCAGTCCTTGAGAACTTGTTTCTCAGACTTACCGTACCGGTATTTAACATTTTTAATTTATAGTTTTATTGATACTTTGAGGTCAAATATGCTTATGAGAAGCATGATAACTTTTGTAGCTGATATCTTAATTTCGGTCCTTCCAAGCTTTCTTTTAGCAATATTTAATTTCATAAATATGGTTCCGTCAAACATACATGGTATGACTATGGAAAAAATGTCTAATATGGTAACTAATAATCAGTCTGAAATTGAAAATGGTACATGTAACTTAAAGGTTACAATACATTAATTTGCTAAGAACTGTTCATTCATGAACAAAACGTTACTTGGATTTTCATTTACAGATTTATAACTTGAACCTCCAAGTTATAAATCTGTAAGTTATAAATCTGTAAATAAATATCCAAGTAACTTGTTTGATTGTTATATAAAAGTTAAAAATAACCGTTCAGATATCTAAAATATGTAGTTTAACAGGGGAAAATGAAACCTAAAGAAAAACACAAAACATTGGTGTATCTATATAATATATTTACAATTGCAGCTCAGGGCTATTCTTGAAAAATTTTGTCCAAGACAGCAAGCGTTTTTCTTTTTAAAGACCCGCAATCAACAGAATATACGTGTAGGTATGTCAATTAATGGCCATGATTAGCCGCCGACACTGGTACAGAAAAAACAATCACCAAAAGAAGTGTGATGAGTATCAATAAATTAATCAGTTAAATGATCACTCAAAGTTGAATAAGTAAAGCTAACAAATAAACAAAAGTTTGGTAAACCAGACCTATTGACAGCAGTATTACACAATGGCCATATAGAGAGACATATCAATTATCATATAGCTAATGGAATTATGAACGGATTCACAACCATCACTAAACAAAACTGTGTAAATTCTGAATGGACGACACAAATTACCATAAAATAACATGAACCAGACAGAAAATGCGGTAGATCAGTCAATGCAGTTTCTTCAGTCGGAATCGGGATACTAATACCACAGAGTAAAAATAACCAGAGTGGAGACTTCTTCATTTGCATACGGAGGAGGTCGCGCATTGCATCTTGGGTCTCGTCTGTAATGTCACTAAACATGGCGGCTAAAGAAGATGTTTCGCAGTAGAACAAAATAAAATGTAAACTTGCGAGTGGTGGATATGGTACCCAGAGTAGGTCCTACACAGGGTGTTTTAATTTTAGGTACTATTAAGGGATTAAAATTCTTTAGATTTCACGAAGAAAAACATCTCAGTCTATGTCGCGTCGTCTGCTATGAGAACGATACGAGTCATCGTCGAGTGCTAGGCCTAGACAGAGTTTTACTATGTGGGCCTAGTGCTATAAACTGAGCCATAATAACATACCGGTAATAGGTTATAATAACAGCAATATATATATTATCAAAAATGTTATTTTGTAAGAGTACATATTTGGTGAAAGATGTTTTCATATTTGATTGGTTAATTGGCATTATATTGCATTTTCCGGGGGCCTATTCCAAGTTAAAGTAGGCAACTTGAACCAGTCTATAGGAGTATAGGCCTACTGTCAGTAGCCTACCGAGTACTGCCCGAGAAGTAGATCTATGCTACTAGTCTCATGATAAACTAAGAAATATCGGGATTAACATGGTTAATTTTTATTTCAATAATTCACTTACAGTAATACAGGTATGTATGAGTCTTTTTTAGCAGTGAGGGGAAACTAGAGGCCCCGGAGAAAACCCACGATGTTCGACAGACGACACTACCCCTTGTCACGTGCAAGCATGGAATCGAAACCGCGCCACCTGACTCAATGGCATGTCATAGGTCTAATAAAAGTATTAATAATATCAATATTCTGTTATTTTAATTATAGGCCTTTTTTTAATACTTTCGCGTACGCAGGACAAGAAGTAGTTGCGCTCCGATGTAACCAAACCCATTCCCTGCATTCTTTACCATCGCTTAATTGCTATCTATTTTCGTAATTTTAGAATTACATGTCTAGTTGTGTTTTTTTAAAGGATCAAATTTTAAATAGTAAGCTTTACCCATTAAGTCTGCACATGCTGCACATGTTCTTTTTACAATGCATAATATAAAAGGCCTATGCTACCATTTAAAGAAATTGAAATAGAATCGTGTGTGAGGGAACTAACTATATTTTCTGAAGAATTGGATTCTCGCATATGATATAATGAACGAGCCTAATTTTTTCTAAGATTCTGTATCGAAATATGCGATTCTATATAGGCCTACAATTACTTGTGGTAAACAAAGTGTTAAGTTTATGGTATCTGTAATACACCTTTCCAAATTTCCTAACAGAAATACTGTTTTGCAATAAACTTTAAATAAAACAGTAAGCCTAATACTGTTATGCTATTCAAAATCACATTTTCCCTTTTAATAGTTTTAATGTAGGCCTTAATCTGACCACCTATAAATTCCATATAATAGAACACTGTATAAATTAAATTTTCTATTTCTAAATAATTCCATTATAGTTTATAGTACACAGTATAAATTAAATTTTCTATTTCTAAATAACCAGTTGACAAAAATAAAAGTAACTCTGAACACAGATCAGACCTAATGTCATGGATATCTAGAGCACACTTCAGATTGATAATAATTTAATATATTCTTATGCAGTGGTGTAAAATGGACAATTTCGTGGTATTAGGGGGTCTATATAAAGGCGGTCAAAACATTACATGGCACCCAGAGAAATATGCAAAATATTAAATTTCAAGTTGTGTTTGGTTTTGTAAAAAGAAACTAATCAACTCAAATATGTTTATTGAAAAATGTAATACTATTGAAAATAAAATATTTAATTATTTTTTTTCATTTTTAAAAAATTAAAGCCAACATTAATTAAAAGAACAAAAATCATAAAAGAAGACAGGGAGTCAACATTGGAGCCAAAGGCATTTTATCTTGGAAAACAACCAACGGCTCAAATCTGTTTATTGGAAAATGTTCTGGGGTATTTAAAAAATTCAATTTTAATATTCTTAAATTATTATTTAATATTTTAATGAAAGCATACTTAAATAAGCAATACTCTCTAGAAGACAGGGATAGGCCTATTTTTCTTTGGGAGAAAAAATAAATCATGTTGAGTAAAATAGGCCTTATCCAAAAATTAAAAAGGGCGTGGTTCTTTGACATTTTCAAATGGGCCATTTTAAGGTTTATGGGAATGTATATTTCAAATCTAGGAATGGAAACAACAAGTATTTGGTGGATTAGTTTTAAAGATAATAAAAAAACATAACGCTAACGCTACAATATACGTCCACATTCCTACTTTGATTGATATGGTACTTTGTCAAGAAGGCTAGGCGTTTGGTTTGTTTAGCGTTGAGGGTCGTGCACCAACATTAATAGTTGCCGTCCTTAGAGTATAAGGAATAAATATACCAAGATAATCCATTCAGAATTGTGCCTTCCTAACACTAAAGGCAAAAAGTGGGCGTGGCTCTGCCCCTAGAGGTCGGGACATTCGTCAAAATCAATAGTGGACGCCCTCAGGCTATAAGGAATACATAAACCAAATGGGTGTTGCTGTCCCATGGGGGTCGGGCATGCACCCAAAACAAAAGGGGTCATCCTTAGGGTATAAGGAATAAGTATTTTAAGTTTCAAGATGACCGATTAAGAATTGTGGCCTGTAGGCGACACACAAAAAGAAAATGGGCGTGCACCCAAAACAAAAGGGGTCATCCTTAGGGTATAAGGAATAAGTATTTTAAGTTTCAAGATGACCGATTAAGAATTGTGGCCTGTAGGCGACACACAAAAAGAAAATGGGCGTGACTCTGCCCCTGGGGGTTGGGCATGCACCCCAAATGATAGAAATGTTCCTTAGGGTACAAAGCATAATCATTCAAAGTTTCAAGATGATACGTTAAGAAATGTGGCTTGTAGACGAAAAACAAATAAATACAAGGAATGGGCGTGGCTCTGCCATTGGGGGTCGGGCATGCACCAAAAAACAATACGGATCATCCTTAGGGTAAGTATACAAAGTTTTAAGAAAATACAGTTAGAATTGCGGCTTCTAGGCGACACAGAGACACACAAAAAGAAAATGGGCGTGGCTCTGCCCCTGGGGGGTTGGGCATGCACCCCAAATGATAGGGATCATCCTTAGAGTATAAAGAGTAAGTATACAAAGTTTTAAAGAAAATCCAATAAGAATTGCGGCCTGTAGGCGACACAAAGACACACGATAAGAAAATGGGTGTGGCTCTGCCCCAGGGGGTTGGGCATGCACCCCAAATGATAGGGATGTTCCTTAGGGTACAAAGAATGTGTATGCTAAGTTTCAAAATTATAAGTTAAGAAATGTGGCCTGTAGACGACAAACAAATACATACTAGAAATGGGCGTGGCTCTGTCCCTGGGGGTCGGGCATGCACTAAAAACAATAGAGATCTTCCTTAGGGTATAAGGAATACGTATACCAAGTTTGAAGAAAATCCAGTAAGAATTGCGCCCTGTAGGCGACACAAAGACACACGAAAAGAAAAAGGGCGTGGCTCTGCCCCTGGGGGTGGGGCATACACCCCAAATGATAGGGATGTTCCTTAGGGTACAAAGAATGTGTATGCTAAGTTTCAAAATTATAAGTTAAGAAATATGGCCTGTAAACGACAAACAAACAAATACTAGAAATGGGCGTGGCTCGGCCCCTGGGGGTCGGGCATGCCCCAAAAACAATAGGGATCTTCCTTGGGGTATAAGGAATAAGTATACCAAGTTTGAAGAAAATACATGAAGAATTGCGGCCTGTAGGCGAACCACAGACACACACACATACATACATACACACATACACACACACACACACACACACACACATACCCACACACACACACACACACACACACACACACAGACAGGGGCGACGGCATAATACGTTCACATTATGAATGTGGACGTATAAAAAAATAAAATCAACAATAGTTTACGGCCTTATAATAAACCAATTCGTAAACCGCCACAATTGCCGTCTTTCACTTCATTACTTCATTTCATATTCATATTTTAAAAATATTAATCATGTTTTATAAATTCCCGAAACACACACACACCTAACATGATTGTATGTGATAATTCTCGGTAATTTTTTTTACCGAAAATACTATAAAACTACGAAATTAAGGAAATTTAGTTCATCGATATAGGTATCGTAACGTTGAGCGTACTGTCAGTGTGTGTGTATTACAGACGAATCCCATCATGCATTGCGCGTCGGGTTGTTTCTATAGGGAGTAATGCGAGTCGCTACTCTGGTTATTTTTACTCTGTGCTAATACTATTGTGTGTCCCATGGTAAATAATAATGGATTTCTACGATTATGAACAAACTACTCTACTTAAGTTATTATAAACTTACCTATGTGTTTAAAATCACCTCCGGTTAAATAAAATCCATTAAACAACTAAATGTACCAATGAATAAAAAAATTCTCTCTTGTAAATTTGAACTTATCACAAACTTTGACACCAAGAAATAAAAAATGGAAGCTTATTACGTCACTTATCGGAATAGATCATTTCGTATGAGGGGGTCAAAGCAAGACTATTTTACGACAGTTCATATTTTGTGTTGATGCGTTCGATTACTGGCGTCGCGCTTACTCTAGCCACTGCGAATGCGTTCGGGTTACTTCTCGAAGTAACCCATTATTCAACATGGAAGGAAATAAATTATATGATCGAAGTTATATTTGCCGATAAAGTTTAGGCGACGGAAGAATTATTGTTGACACTTGTCTCAGTAGTGTTGTGTTTATTTTTGTGATTCTACATCTTGGTTTAACGATTTCAAGAATTAGAAAAATCCCCTTAGCGTCCTTTCAGTTGCCCAAAGGCACGTTCGATCGCAGAACTGAGATGTTCATTAAATATTAATTGTTGTTGATAACGGGTCAGTTTCCCCAAATCAATGTATGGAGTCATAAGCCATTGTGGCTATAGAATAGAGAGCAGACTGGGTCCCCAAGTAGGAATTCTTCCTACTGAATTTGGTATCTGATTAGAGGAAAGTCTTCAAAACCCTAGCGTCATGTGTACACCCAGACCAGCCGATGTGAACATAAGTAAATCGAACTCGATTATCACATAGCCTACCTGGAGTACGACTGAGTAACCTTTTTGCGGTTTATGTATGATATTCGATTGTCATTCATCTTGGGCGCAATAATTCGAATATGACAGCAATCCATACCTCCGATTATTCTAATCCGGGAAATTTACAATATTTAGCAAAACCGTAATAAATTTCTTCATGTTTGTGGGGTAATGGGCAATTGTATGTTCTGCATGGGCTTTATTTCGCTTCTCTGGATTTGATAATTCCAATGAGATCCAATGAAAAAGTCTAAAGTTTGTTGATGGATTATTGTCTGCTCGTTGTTATTCATCAGAACATCGAGCACAATTAATTGTTTGGTGGCGTTCATCTTCCATTTTGATATCCGAAGAAAGTGCTGCGCCGTTTGATTACCCATTCCCACTGCGCAGGTCGAAACGTACTCGAGGATCCTGGCCGAGTAAGCACGGAGCAAATAATCGAACGCGACATGTATGAATAAGCTTTTGCGCTGAGACCCAGTAATGAGTTTGGGCGATTACAAACATAAATACGCCCATAGTCCGATATTTTGTTTCCGCCTTGTATTAATTATTTGGTTAGAGAGTTCTAGGGGATTTTTTTCTTTTGAATTACATTTGTTTAACTGGCCTTGAATATCACCGTTGAATATTTTTAATATTTCCTGATGATGAACTTAAGCAGTCCTGCCAGTTAACCCCGGCAATCTGCTGTGGACGAGGTAGGCCTAAATTCCGATGTATTTTGCATTTGCCTCGGCAAAATTAATAGCCGAGGCCATTGAATCATTGAATAGGTATATAACGTTTTTTATAGATAAATACAAATAATTATTATCACCAAATCATACCGCACATCGGTTTTATTATCGGTAGATAGTTCGATATCTTTCTATTTCTCTTTAAATATTATTTCTGGTGTGTTATAATCGTGAAATTCACAAGGCAGTTTATCCATAAGATTTTGAAATCCACGGAGAATGGAATTTTCCGATGGCATTTCGTAGATCGCGATCCGGTCCCATCTAATCAACGCTTTGAATTATATTGCCGTAAAAGGTACCATGTCATATGAGTTATTGTATGCTACACAGATGGTTAAATTTAGTGCCGCGAGACTTGCACGAATTTTCCCCGCGGTCTGTATAATTAACACACAAAACCAAATAATAGGCCTACACACAATCTGTCGTGCGATTTTTTGTTTTAAATACATTTTTATAAAGACGATAAACGATGTTTAGACATCCCGAACTGTTCTTATCAAGAATGTTTCGATTTCAGTATCTGTCGAATGAACAAAAACAAGTAATTTAATCAGGAACATTAATGATATGAACAGTCGGAACGTGAATAAAATATGGAAATTATTGAGAAGCGGTGGTCTTTTTCATACGAAATATGATTGACTGAGCTGTAATGTGTTTTATAAAAATATATATTATATAATATACACGGGTGAAATTACGGGTTGAAAAGCAATATTATACATTTATTTACGAGTATTCGTATAATCGGTAAATAAAATTTAGGACTGGCAATCAAATGGTTTAAAATTAATGTCATTGTCTCCAGTTGCTATTTTCTTGCCCAAACTCAAACGATCGAAAAGGCAGTGTGCTGTTTTGATTACAACACACGTGGTTATCATCAATTACCCCCTTCAACATAATTACGATGGTTTAGTCCATAACGTCACGTGTGTAATGTTGTGATGGACACAGACGAAAATACAAGCAAAAACTTTGAATTTTCAAGAGAAAACCTCTTTTTTCCGTTGGGATGTTTAATTGTGCAATGAATTTTATTTAACCGGAGGTGATTTTAAACACATAGGTAAGTTTATAATAACTTTAGTAGAGTAGTTTGTTCATAATCGTAGAAATCCGTTTATTATTTACCATGGGACACACAATAGGCTACCGTACGTACTAAGAATAGGATTAGAATTAGGAAGAAGGATAGGGTTAAAAAATATCAAGAGATAATTACAATTCTTATTAAATTACGATTCTTATAATCACCCGATTGCTGATTCCTTTATGCACCGGTCAATAGGAATCTTGAACTACCCCCCCTCAAACATCGACGGCTATTCGACGCCATGTCGGCGTCGAATCTTGACGTCAAAATAGACAACTAAATGTGAAAGAGGTGTGAATCTTTGGCGAGAACAAAATTTGCCAAAGGTGAATCTTGAACAAAATAAAATATTGCTGAACACAAATAGACGTCGAATCTTCAACCAACACATTTTTCAGTAAATATTGTATTTTTGAAAATGTGTTTTTTTCTGAAAACGGACGAACCTCCGTCTGTTTTCGTTGGCTGTCATACAGAAATTCCACCTGTATAATTGTAGACGCGATTTTCTTTATGATGTTTTCGTGGTAATCTGGATAATCGTAACTACAAAATGGTGTATGATTTGGCGGTAAGCTAATTTATTTGTACATAAATTTGCTGATTCGTTTGATTGTGTGTCCGGTTGATATAGACTCCATTGGCCAGGTCTGAGCTTGCACGTATGTCTAGTATAATGAATGACAAGATAATCTGGTCTCAACTTACGTCTTACGGACCATGCTCAGTCAGTCAATAGAGACTTTTGGCAAGTGGAATTTTCCGCATCCGTATCACGTATCCGTATCGCCACGTGATACGTTGCGTCAATATAGTTTTAGAGTTTTGGCAGATTTTCGCGGCGTGTACATATGGATAGGTGGGCTAGCTTAGTTCTATCTACAGCATGATGTCAGTTATCTACCAAGATCTTCAGTACTAGTCCAGTGTCTACTATGACACAACATTTCAGCGTCTAAAAGTAGCAAAAAGTGTGGTAAAAAGACGACGATGTTATACGGACCTTTTCCGTATGAAAGCTATTCGACACGTGCTGCCGTATCCGTGTGCAATACCACGTATGAGAAATACACAAGCATTGTTGACGTCACACACAAAATCGATACGGATACGCGATACGGACCAGAAATTTACGCTTGCCAAAAGTCTCTAATGTAAGTTAGTTCAAGCCGTTGATGTACTGTTTTGTCGTTTTTATGAAATTTGCAAATAAAAGTTAAAATAAAAATATATTATTAAAATAAGTACTTTTACAGTAAGGTGTACAGTCACGTGACTTTAAATGTGTCTAAAATAAACCTGCATACCCTTGCACGCTTTCCTCATTTAATGATTTTTCTGTTTAAAATAAACACATGTAAATTTTACATCGTTAAAAGCAGAATTAGATAAGGAGATGTCCTAAATTGATAATACATGTATTTCGAGTTGAACACAAATTTACGGCTCTCCGTGACGTCATGTTCGCTTCGAAGAAAACGGCCCGGTTTTTTTTGGGGGGGGGGGGCGTGGCTTTTTTTATGTGTTTTTAAAAGTGCCATATTCATATGATCTTTTATAGATTTCAACACAATTTATTTTAATCTACAGATAAATAATTGAACTAAAAAATGTCTTTGCCCGAATGGCGAAAAAGATCGGTTCGTAAAAAATATTTTTAAAATGCTGGTTAAAAAGGACGATAAATTTTCAAAGGTAAAAAATACCATCAAGGGTGAATGCTTGGGGTAGGTAGTTCAAGATGACTATTGCGTGAATCTTGAACTAATTTTTATTTTTGGACCTGCGTTAGAAAGTGAATCTTCAGTGAATGTGTATTGGCTTCAAGTACATTGCGGGGTGAATCTTGACCCTAAAATATTGAGCTAAATGACAATCCGGGGTGAACACTTGAGGGGGGGTAGTTCAAGATTCCTATTGACCGGTGCATTAGACGATGGTCTGATACAGTTTACTTAGTGACACGTGAATTATGACGGAATAAGAACAAATATTAAAAAAAACATTACCAAAACTTGTGGGAATGACTCAAACCGGAAGTTTATGAATTGGTAACAACTACGCATGCACTGGGTCACATGATAGACAAAATGTCGGCTGCTAATAAAAACAAAAAAAATTAGCTGTCATTGAATATTTTTCGATAAAACATCGAACATGAATTGTTTGCATAGATGGCGAAAATGGATTCGACCTTTAGTGATACTTGTGTATATATGTATTATGGTAATAGCCCTCTCATTGCTAATAGTGGAGCTGTATAGAAAAGATACACCCGATCACGTAAAGGGATGGTTTGTGGGAGGCATCTTCGCTTTGATGTCGTTACCAATATCACTATGGGGAATACTACAACATTTAGTTTATTTCACTCAACCAGTTCTACAGAAAAATATCATCAGGTTTGTTGACTTTCGTTATAAAATAAAGTGCAAAGTGCGTTGTGGAGGATATTTATTCTTTATTAAAGGGACAATAACATTCTTGCTGGCTTAACTTAATGGTAGCTCCAGAAAATAAATAAATCCCCTATTCTAAGTTACTTACTAAGTACTAGATGTTTAAGTGTCCTACCTGTTGTGTAAATTATCCATTACAACATATTATACTTGTCCAGAGGGTTCGAAACTATTTTAAAATCCAAGTCACATTTGAAAAGGTTTACGTTAGACTTTTCAAATCAATTGGTGGAATTTTTCCAATTTTTTAAAATAGGTGTGTTGAGATGAAATCTATATCATCACTTAATTGCAATATTCTAAAATATTACGATTTGATGACCAGAATGAAGATTGGGACATATTATTCAGTTACAACAAGAGTGTTATTGGGGCTTTAACGGATGTTATATTGTAGGCTATCTATCGTCTTTGAGTCATAAATGAATGCTAACTTAATGAGTTAATCCTTAAGTTAATGTATATCATGAACATGAATAGCTAATAAATTAATAATAATAATCGTTAAGCTCTGAAGGTAGGTCTTATTACAGGCAAGTGTAATGAAATCTATGTTCAGAGCTGAACTATACATAATACATGATCATGATATGGAATGATTTAGTTTATTAAACTGGGCTATGATATTTTTCGCATATGCAGTCTTAAGTAAAGATGGATAAATAATTCAATTCAAGATTAAATAATTGTGTAGCTTAACAATTTAAATATGACTGGCTGTTATTGATCGAAAACTGATGTCCATTTCTTTAGGTAAGCTTTTACTTTTTGACAAAATGTTGTTGACAACTGCATATTTTATTTTATGTGGATCCAGAAACCTGGAAAACTTGTGACTAGTCTGTCTTAATAATTGTTTGGTTATAATAAGAATATTTTGTATATATTCAGTAATTTAAATTAGGTTAATAACAATTTATGACAAAAATTGCAAGATATATATACTGGTACGTCAAAAACTCTTTAAGATACCACCCGGTAATGACATATTTTATATACCCCTTTTCAAATCAGATGTGAAATATAGTGTCAGAGCTGCTAATTACCTTATCCAGGTAGCCTACTTTATTAATCCCCCCCACCCCACCGACAAATACACAAATTATTAACCATATGATATTGTCTAAAATTTGTTGTATCTACTGAAGTGAGGGATTAACTGCATATAATATGTTTTACTAATTGAGTTGTTCTTCTATTTATTGACAGAGTTTTATGGATGGTACCAGTTTATGCACTTAATGCAGTAAGTTGTGTTTTAGTTAATTCATTTTTAAAATAACTTAAATAAGAAATTATTACTGATGCAGTACTAAAATAAATTTAATTTTGTAGCTGCTCAGTTGTTAGACAACAATCAATTTTGAGAATATGAATATAGTGTAGTCCTTGTAAAGTATAAGCACAATAGCGGATCCTGTATCTAATGTACATGATGTGTAGGTGTGTGTGAAGAGCTTTATTTTAATGAAATAAAATGGGTTAAACGTCCTACTGTTCTGCTTCAACTGGGCTTATGAAGACTAGCTTTATCTGTATGTGCTCACTTTGTCAGTTAAACTGTTTTGGCCAGGCAACAATAGCGCTCCTTTTTTAGTTAAGTTGTTTCTGCTAGGCAACAATTTGCCTGATTTTTGTTTTCCTTACATTCATTTATCATCTCAACTGCAATTAAATTAATTGATATCTTTGAGGAAACATAAATTTATACTAGATTTTTTGAAAAAAAATATTTGATTTTACTTTAATGGTTGACTTTGCTGACAAATTTGAGAGAATGTAAAGTTTTAATCGATATTATATATAATCAGTTTGGAAAAATTTATTACGATTTTTTTTTTTTTTTAGTGGTTGGCTTTACTGTTTCCAAAAGCTGCAATATATCTGGATACTATAAGAGAATGTTATGAAGCATATGTAATCTATAACTTCATGAGTTTCTTGTTGAACTACCTACGACAAGATCATCCATATTTAGAATATGACCTTGAAAATAAACAACAAGTTAAACATTTTTTCCCATTCTGTTTATTGCCACCATGGCCGATGGGGAGGTAGGTTTATGAACACATTTTAAACTTATTCTTTGTAGTTGCATAAAAAATAAAGAGCTATATTCTGTCTGATCCAATCATTGTCTTAAGCTACAGAGCCACTGTTACAAAGATAATACAAATCTCAATCTGATTAAAATACCAATCTATATTTCTTTTCGCTTTTTTTTTACTTTTGATGGATGGCTTCTACTACATGTAGATCTCACCAGTTGTATTGGGAGGTCGCTTCCGAGGTCATACGAGGAGTGGTTTTTAACCCATGACATCAGAGATTGGATTAATCAATCAGTGTTGATGTTTCTAGTGGGTTACCCACAGTTCTGTGCAAATCGTTGGCTAATCCGGCCAGAACGCAGGTTATGAAAAAACCCTTCCAGATCCTAGTGTAGTAAAGACAAGTAAAACAAAATTTTAAACTATAAAAAACAAAACGTAATAAAATCTATGTTTTAAGATCGTACAAATCTTTATGCTGTCATATTGTACAATTTCCATTTTGTTTTAATAATAATGCTGCTCTTAAACCTGAGCTTCCTGATTAGCCAAATCTGAATTCTATTTGCATGGCAAGATGAACTTGTGAAAATGTATTCTATAATATGAAATGAATTTGTCATTTTAGACCATTTGTAGAGAGATGTAAACATGGTGTATTGCAATATACTATAGTTACACCCATGACAACAGTTATTGCACTGTAAGTAGTATCAATATACTATATCTATAGTTAGTCCCATGAAAACAGTTATAGCTCGGTAGGTACCAGCAATAAACTATAGTAAATATGACAGCTAGCTCTGTTAAGCCCCCTGAAAAACTAAAGCATGACCTAACGTGATTAAGAATAGGGAGCAGATCTTGTTGAAAAATCAATCTCTTTCTGACGACTGACTGGGGCAGTCCAGGTCGTGCTTGGGTCACGTTGATAGTCTGGGAATGATGTATCATACATATATTTAGTTGGCCATGTATCTGGCATATTATATTGTGCCATGTATCCTGTATATTATAGCAGACAATGTATCTTCAGTTGAAAAAGGGTTTCACAGCCCGAAACGTTATCAGTTAATAAATCTTCATTGCTACCAAATCTGTTGTGCTACTGTTGAGTGGGGATTCTTAAATTCATTTTTTATTCTACCGTTCTGCCCCGCTAGTATCTTTTCGTCAATCCAGTAGCAACGCAGATATATCAGCATGTCTAGCACTAGTCGCTGTATCAAGGGAGTGTTGCCGTCCCTCTTCTCGTATCCAATTTTCTAGAAATATTAAGCATACGCTGTTTTGGTGTTTGCCTTTACTTCCTAATCGTAATCAATAATAACCTATAACACTTACAGCTGCACAGCCATGTATACATCATTTGTAAATAATAATCATAAGTGATTTTAATTTATTCCAGATTTTGTGAATTTGGTGATAAATATGATGAAGGGGATTTTAACTTTACATCAGCTTGGTCATATCTAGTCATAATAAATAACGTCTCTCAAATTGTAAGTTTAAATTATTTCACCTTCTCAATGTTTTCTGTATGCATAGAGCATAGAATTTACATTTTTTTCCATAGAATTTTGTCAGGGTAGCAGCTTAATTGAATTAACATCCTGTAAGATGTATCATTTTTTTTATACCCTTGAATAAATGATACTGAATTAATTGGTTAGTTAGTTGAGTGGTCTGTTATTGAGTCAAAAGCTTATACATGAGATGAAATAATTAATGTTTTCTAGATATACCTCATGTTTTTTTTTTCTGGTCCTGCAGTTTCTTTCCACTACACCCTTATATATGGAAGCAAATTATTTAAATAAAGATTACCATGACAGTCCCAAAATAACTTAGTGTATCTTGTGTGGATGTTAAACCCCATGTATCAGGTATATTATAGTGGGCCATGTATCTTGTATATTATTATAATGGGCCATGTGTCTTGAATATTATAGCGGGTCGTGTATCCTGCGTATTATAGCAGGCTATGTATCCTGTATATTAGAGCTGGACATGCATCCTGTATATTTTAGAGGGCCATGTATATCTTGTATATTATGGTGGGCAATGTATGTATTTTTTATATATTAAATGCGTCATGTATCATGTATATATATATATATTATATCGGGCCATGGATCGTGTTCTTTGTATATTACAGTGGGCCATGTATTGTCTGGTTTTGTTCTATAAATTAACTAAAGAAGAACTTAAACCATTAAAACCTCTTCCTAAGTTTATGTGTGTAAAAGCTGTTGTTTTTCTCTCATTCTGGTAAGTAGAACAGGAGTTCATAAGATAACCAAACTGCATATTCTACTTCCTTATTGTCTCTGTGAGTTATTTCCAATTTTTTCAGTGGGGGGGGGGAGGGGAGTGGCTGAATGGTTAGCATGTGCACGCTGAATCATAGGTCAGTCCTTTAGTTAACAGGCATGGTTTTGATTCCTCGGTTGTACGTGACAAGGAGTAGGGTCGCTTGTCCAACCTTGTGGGGTTTTTTTCTGAGCCATTCAGTTTCTTCCCACTACTAAAGACCCCTACGCGCTAGCAAATGATTGTAATAAAATTAAACCATAACCTGGTTTGTGTCAAGTGGACGTTGAACCCAATTTCTCTGTCTCTCCATTTTTTTTCAAAGTATCAAATTTTCCACAACTGGATCAAGGCTAAGTACTCAAATGGGTTGTTTAACATAGAATTAAGAAAACAATATCCACATATCAACAGTAGATAATCACCCAGCTTAAATTGAACCAGATTAAAAATTGATATGTCAAAACATGTCAGTGACACTTATAGGTGGCTTTTATTTGACATTAAACTTCTGTGTCTTTGGTGGACGTCCAATGTTGGCATTTTCCTTCACCATATCTTTGAAAATACTGAATGGAATTGAACCATGTTTGGACTGGTATTTCGATATTTAACTTTCATGATAATATAGTTTGCCAGTGATTAACTATCCCACAAATGACAATTGCTGACTTCAATACCCATTACACAGTCCAAAAAGCAAATAAAACACTGAGCGTGAAAAAAAACCGCACAAATTATACCCAATGTAAATGTCGCATGGTTAATGGGTCTGTTGGATTATAATACTAGTAAAACCTTTTGAAATATTGGGTGTTTTTAAAATCAGAATAAACAAACAATACTGTAGTTTTAAGTTTGTGGATAATTTGATATGAATTTAAATTATATCATTTTTTTTGTTCTGTTTTCTTACTTTAAGGGGGGTTGGATGACCGAATGGTTAGTGCGTTCGCATTCTATCATAAGGTCTATCATTGAGTCCATTGGGTCACCTATCAAACCTCGTGGGTTTTCTCTGGGTCCCCTGGTTTCCTCCAACCGCTAAAAACCCTTACGTGCAAGCGAATTATTGAAATAAAATTGAACCCTGTGTTAGTCCCGAAATGACCTAGTTTGTGTTGAGTGGACGTTAAACCCCATTTCTTTCTTTCTCTATTTATGCAAAGATAAGTGTTGTATTATATATGAATTTATATAATTATGTTATTGTTATCTGTTTATAATAGGCAGAGTGTTGTAATAGCTGCTCTAGCTGAAATTGGAGCCATACCACAGCAGGGACCCTGGTTATTTTATCATTCCATTAAAGAAGTAGCTACAGGATTACAGGTAATATCACTTTTATAAATACCCTCACAGGCTTTTTCAGACAGATTTTAGATCAGGATAGCAACAATAAGTTCCATATACTACTGTAGTATATGGAACTTATTGTTGCTATCCTGATCTAAAATCTGTCTGAAAAAGCCTGTGAGGGTATTACTACATGTAGGGTTAACTGGATATAGATGAGATCAGCAAAAAGTTCCATGCAACAAGTTGAACTGGACTTGTTAAGGATAGCAACAATTTTAAGTCCCATGTACTAGGTTTAATTAGACTTAGATCAGGATAGCAACAATAAGTCCATGTCCCATGTTGAACTGGACTTAGATCTGAGTAACAACAATAAGTCCCATGTTCCAGGTTGCCCTGGACTTAGCTCGGGATAGCAACAATAAAACCCTGTTTACATTACAAATTTTAAGTGTGCCAGGTACCGTTCCTGGTACGGCACCGTTAATTTTTTTGTAGTGTAAAAAAGGTCAAACACAAGCGTGTCATACTGAGTACCGTGCTAATCTAGCCCACTGAAGTGAGGTGGTCTCAGAACAGTGTCAAGAATGGCTCGGTTTAAATTTTCGTAGTGTAAATGCTAACTGAATGAACCTTGACCTTTTTTCCTGCAAACTTTGACAGCTCTGTCATCAGTTCTGTCAAAATGGCTACACGTACCAAAATCAACCGCTATAATTGTTTTCATCCAGGTAACTTGCTTAGGGACTGAAATTAACTTTTCTGTGAAGAGTTCCATTTGGCGTGCTTGGTACGGTTCCAAGAAAGGTAATGTTAACGGGTCAATTTCTTTATCGCGGCCATGTGTAAACGGGGCTATAGACTCAGGCAGTATCATTCTTTTTGATATTTTTCAGGATTTTTGTATTTGTATTGAGATGTTTTTTGCTGCTATAGCCCATTATTATTCCTTCTCTCACAAACCATATATGGACATGGCAGCTGATAGATCTAGTTGCTGTTCATCTTTTCTCTCCATGTGGGATGTCTCAGATGTCCACAGTGATGTCATGGAACATGCACGATTTATTGGTAAGTACATGTACGAAGAGATTAAGCAAAACAATTTTGTTATATTCTTTCTTGGGGAAAGGAGTAAATACCTGGACTCTGTCTATAGCCTTTCAGAATTATTAAATACTAGCGGTTAACCCAGTGTAGCATGGGTATAGCCATGAAGTGGAAGTAGTACAACTCTAAAACCGGAAGTGAAAGTCCATTGCCTCAGGGCCTATTTTACTCCCTAGCCCGAACTACCCCTATACACACCAAATTTCAGCCTCAGGACAGCCGTAGTGTAGCCTCCAACCCTGAACAGACAAACAAACAACAGTCACAATTATTAGAATAGATTTTTAGGATGTTTGTCAATTATGCTCACTAACTAAGTTGTGCAGGATTCGATCCTTGTGTTGGCCGGGAAAGATCCTAGTGATTTTCCAGCCTGGTTTCCTCATTCTGAACAAAGGTTCGACCAAAAAATGTATGCATATTACTATAAACTTAGGCTGGATGCCTACAGTTAGTTCAGAACAGACACTATTAAGCTATTTGACCGACATTGTCTAATTTTTCATAACAAAACACAACACGAGGTATATATGGATATGATTAATAATGACGTTTCGTAACACATACAGGTCACGTTTTAAAGAATTGTCTAATTTGTGTAATAACACACATATGCTCGCCTTCATTAGCCCAGTTGGTTCAGAATAGAAGGACATCAAACACCATTTAATTTCATTTGAAAATTGATGCCACTCTAATATTAAACATTTTCTGTTAGGTACCGGTGTTCAGAGGAAACTAAGAAACAAATTCCGATCTCGTGGAGATGAACGAGAACCACTTTTAACGAATAACCAACAACCTGAACGATCAGCACAACAAATCATGGTTGAAGGTCGCCCACATACGCCACCAATCATAGTCCACGATGAGTTTATGGCATCCATGAAATCAGAAACCCAAACGGAATGGGATGGATCGTCGATAGACCAACAAGATAGCTTTGTGAATCAAGATCAACGTGGAACGGCAAGTTTGAATAATTACGCAGATTTTAGCACAAGTGTGGAAGTTACGCAAGTTAAAGAATTTGAGAGACAAACCCTTTCCGCAAAGAGTGAAACACCCAGTGAAGAAAAACTCATAGACTTTGAGACTGGTAATTCTGATATAAATAATGTAGAAACATTTACCAGTGTTCAAAAAGAAGAAACCTGTTCAAATAAAAGCAGTGTTAAAGAGGAGAAAGAAATGGTGGAGAGTTCTAAAGAGGAGAAAGATACTGTGGAAAGTGCAAACGAGGAGAAAGAAACAGTGGAAAGTGCAAAAGAGGAGATAGAGACTCTGGAAAGTGCAAAAGAGGAGATAGAAACTGTGGAAAGTGAATCACAAAACAAACAAAATCAATCAAAATAAAATATTAATAAAGAAGAAAACCGAACAAACAGTACAGGAATATAGCACAATATGTCAGGGTGTATACAGCTGTTAGCAACTGGAACCCATCTCAACAAAAAACATCCTAATCAGGGTTTATAAAGCTGTTATCAACACCCTAATCATGTTTGTCGAAAGTAGTATCAGGCGTTCCTGATAGTCAAAGCATACCCTGCTATGTACATACCACCAGTCACAAATTGAAGCTATGATTCTATAACTAATATGTACATGATTAAGGTGGTAAAACCCAATGGGACATTATGCTAAACTTGTCTGTAGCTGCGTGTGTTTCTGGATTTATTCACATGGCAAGCTTACATGTGTAATCAATTCTCTAGACCGCTTGGTGATTTAGATATTAAATGGATTAAACAATGGTCGCCATATCTGGGTTAAATGCTAATATGGCTGATACTTCTGTATTGTCATGGCAAAGATATTTGATAACCAATAATATAACTGTCAATCGGAGACAATTCATGGCTATTTTTGTTAAAACTTCAAACATCATTAACTTTGCTCAGAATGAAGTTATTTGACTGAAATTTCAATACATGTACATTTATTATTAATTATCTGTGTTATAGCAAGAATGGCCAACTCTTTAAGAAGAAATTTATCTATTATACATTTATATCCTGATGTTTTGTTTTGCTGGATGGTTGTGATTTTATAGATATTGAGGCATATTTTAACATGATTTGTAACATTGTTATGGTTATGATATAGCATGATGTAACAGATATTGAGGCCTATTTTAACATGATTTGTAAAATTGTTATCGTTATGATATAGCATGATGCAACAAATATCGAGGTTGATTTTAACATGATTTGTAACATTGTTATCATGATGATATAGCATGATTAAACAGATATTGAGGCCTATTTTAACATGATAAGTAACATTGTCATCGTTCGCGCATTGTGATATAGTGTGATGTATTAGTAGACATTGAGACATATAAGCATCATTAGTAACTTTGTTCAGGAAATACTACTCCTTGTCACGTTCAAGCAGTAAATCAAAACCACACTACTTTTGTCCGTGACAGGCCCTATCATCTAATGTGCATGTGATAAAGAAGCCACTTACTGATAACACTAGGACAGTATTTTATTTCTGTTGACGATAGATCTTTAAGATATTATGTGAGTATTTCACATGTGACACTTGTATAAGGTCTAGTATTTTATGATATTATTTGTTTTGTGATATATTTATAGGGTCTATGATTATTTTATATTTGATGTGTGATAGAGTCTAAAATTATTTTAAATAACATTCCATATTATTCCATTGTCAGGAACAGCAATGTTGCCTGTTAACTGCAATGTTGCTTGTCAACAGCAATGTGATTAATAGAGAAAGCAATCGGGTTTAATGTCCACTCAACACAAACTAGGTCATTTTAGGACTATCACATGGTTCTATTTTATTTCAATAATTTGCTTGTGCATAGGGGTCTTTAGCAGTGGTACATGTAACTAACTGGATGACCTGGAGAAAACCCACGAGGTTGGGCAGACGCCCCTACTCCCTGTCGTGCACAAGCGGTGAATCGAGACCATGCCAGTTCACTCAATGACAGACTTTATGTTACAGGGCGTACATGCTAACCCTTCGGCCATCCAACCACACCAACAGCAATGGTGCCAGACAAAAGCAATATTGCTTGTCAACTGTTGTGTTCACGCCTGCAATGTTCCTGGACAACAGTAGTGCAGTAGTAATTTAGGACTGATGTTTTTGAATTGCTTCACTGACAATCAAAACAATGTCCTTGTGACTAATATGGTAAGTCCTGCACATAAAGTCATTCCGTATAGGCTCACCCAAAGAGATAAACCATACCTTTTTCAATTTGGCTGAAATGTGCTTATTTTAGCTGAATGGGCTAGTATTCTGATATTTCTGAGATATACCACCCTTTTAGTTTGGGCAATATCGGGTAAAATCAGTATGTCACCAATATTCAAATGACACTAGCTCAGTTACCCATTGGTTAATAGTACTGAAATGGGTAATTTTTGAAAAAGTAATTTCACATCTGATAATATGTTTGACATTGCGGTGTTCAAAAAGTGATAACCACATGACCTTTAATTTGCCCTTGTTGCCCAGAGAATCTGAGACAGCACTACATGATTTCTACAGAATATAATATTTTGAAGTGTCTGTAGAATCAAGTTAAACATGCATACTCGGTGCCGATATTATAAGAACCGGACAGTTATAAAAGTTGAATACAGTATATTATTATCATTCTTTGTCTTCATTTGATAGTTTTTGTATTCACTTAATATTAAAGCTGAAAATAAATAAATTTGTTGTTTTTATACATCCACTTTACTTTCAAAGTCATTTGTATGTATCAGAAAATATAATTTTTTTCCATGGCTTTATCCACGCTAAAATATTCATAATTTTGAACCCGTTTTCTTGTTAAATTTGTTCATACTGCAATCCTTAGCTATCAGTATCCGACACGCTTTCCATGTATGCATTTCCGCCCGCAAAAAAAATTGGTCTACTGCAAATGTAATGGGACTGTTTCCATGAAAATGTTTCCATGCAACTTTTTGGCTGGATTTTTTGCTCGCATTAAGTGTGCGTCATGTTTACATTTTGGCATACAAACTGGAGTTCTCTTCCACTAAGTCAATCAATCACTTGTTTCTGCAAATAGCAGAATTTTTGGACATAATCTTAATATAAAAAGGGCGATGAGTGCACGTAAACAATTTCGGACTCCCCAAACGTTTCAGCAATTTTCTGTACACATGGAAATACAAATACGACAGACCTTATGATGATCAAAAGCACATGCTTGGACCACTCAACCACAAAATGCCCCAGGAAAAAAAAGCTATAAAGAAAATTATTTAAGGATTTTGGTTTATTTGTAGTGATTTAAGTTCTAGACAACTGTTCTCTAAATTCACTTCTAACTTTATCATTCCTCCTTCTATCAATTCAACTTCCTCCTTTATCATCATACAAGCCTGCTTCCAATGACTGGTATAATCAAGAGTACAAATTTTAAGATCATCTAGTACTACAAGTTCAAACCAGTAAACAAGAGCAGTAAGAGAACCCGATTCTAGAATATTTACATTCAGTATTGCCGATTGTTCAAGGAAGGAAGTCGGTTCGTTCGTGGATGAGTCAGGTTTTAAGGAGAAATCAAACATCAAAAATGATTCTGTTAATTTTTTATGCTGCAATGTGTGAAGATCAACATCAACGTGAGTTGAACTCTGAAAATACAAAAGATTAAAAAAATTGAGTTTTTTTTGGTGCTGAATTCTCAGAATACAGATATTTTATTGACTTCGATTTATATACATATTATACAGTAGGCTTGAGAAAAAGAGATGCTGCTCTAAAAATTATATGTATTTAAGTTATGACAATCTTAAATTTCTGTTAGTTTGTCTTAGAATGTCTATAGTTTTCTCTGATTAATCTTTAAACAAAATATCCTGGAGTATGAATGTAAGTTGTGTTTTGTAACATTGTAGGCTTACATTATGTTAATATACCAAAAGTTAGTACATGTACTCTACAGAAGCAGGACAATTGTCATTGGGAAAACTGCAGTTAATTGTCCTAAAGAGAGCAGGGACTTGTCCTTGTCCACAATTATTCAACCAACAGTTGTACGTAATATATCCATGCAAAATCTATCAACCAGTTAATTAATTTACCCACCTGAAAATCGTTGATAAATTCTGCTATATGATACCCCGATGTCTGCTCCGTGCCAATAACACGACTCACTCGTAACAAGTCACACGACTCAACACATATACCATAAATCTTTATCTTATTGGGTAAAATCACTCCATGATCTCTTAATGACGTTACTCTGAACACGAGAATAAAAAATATAACTGACAATTATTTATGAGACATTTGGACATGTGAAGATGAGTGAAAATCTGCCCTAGAAGGATATGGTTAGGACCTGGGAACATGTAAAACTCTGCCTTAGTAGGAGGTGGTTAGGATGTGGAAACATACATGTATGAAACTCTGCCATGTTAAAAGATGTTCAGGACTTGAGAACATGTGAAACTCTGCCCTAGTTTGTGATGTTCAGGACAAGTGATATCTGTGAAACTCTGTCCTTGAAGGTGATGTTCAGGACTTGGGATGTGCGTAACTCTTCCCTAGTAATAGATGGTTAGGATGTGTCAAACTACAGTAGGTGGGGGGGGAGTGAGTCATGTAATGCATGTACTTCCAACAACAATTTAATTCTCTCTGCCTCAAGGGGTAACCCAATGGTATTAGTCTGTATATTGTAATTTTCACAGCACTTCTCAAGTGACAATTGGTCTTGAAAAAATCAAAAAAAAAAAATCCATTCACCTGAGTAATGCCATTTCTTCCAGAATTTGCTGTTTTAAAACTCCACAAGATTCAACTAAGTCACTGGTAATAACATCATACCTGTCGTCGCTAGCAACGATACACTTTCTATCTATAACACTCACTTTAACACGATTTATCTCACTTAAATGTTTTATATCCTCCATTTTATCTTCATCACAAGCTACACACACTTCAGTATATCCCAATACAGCTGCCTGAACACCAAGGGGAGATAATCCTTGACTACAATCTAACAAGGATAAGTTTTTTCGATTTTTAGCCAATCGCAACCTTTCTATGGCATGAAAAAACACCCTGTTTGAAGTTATGTCATTTAAATTTGCGATTTCATGATGTTCTAATTGTAATGTGGTACAATTATTTTCTGAAGCGGTTCTTTTAAGTTTGGTGTTTAGTTTCTGACTGTTGTCGGCTAATATTTTTGGATTCTTCAGAGTTGATTTGATTTCACTACATATGATTTTTAAATGGTTCTCCTTTAATTGACAACTAATGTTGATTTCTTCACCTTTTTGTACATCTAAATGTTGACTATTAGAACCTGCTGAAAACGATACAAGATTTTTTCACCTTACACAAAAAAATAGTCGTACTGTTCTACTCCGACTGAACTTATAACGACGAGCAAATGACATATAGTGTGCTATGAGGGAATTTTGTTCCGACAGTGGTGCTATGGCCTACTCTTATATTGAATTCCAACTGCCAAGGAATTTTTTTACATGTGGCAATGTGTACACAGGCCTTCGGTTTTTTGTTTCATCCAAATGACTAGACAGCTGTCCTTGTCAGGTTCTCGGTCCTGCACCACTGACAAGGAGAAAACATGCCGGAACCAACAAGAATACAGTATAAGATTAATCCCACACCCACCAGTGATCAATTAATTAAATATTGTTTACCTTTAATATTAAAGTGTTGAGGAAGAACTGGATAGACAGCTTGTTCCCAACAATTTGTTGTATCGGGTCGTGTTGTTATGGTCAAGTCATCATCAAGGTGAAGGTCGAACCATAGAACAATAGCATCTAAACGACCGGTTTTAACTACAGGTAAACAAGCAGTAAAATCTAACCCATTATTTAATCTCTCTATTTCGCTTAAATCATTAAAATTGATTGACAAAAGTTGAAGCGGGGAAGATAACTCGATGTAACCACCACGAATATTTGATAAATCTTCTGTTGTGTAGGGGTCGCTTTCAGTCAAGGTCGTCTTACAAACTATGCTGACACCATCAAGATCTACATTCTGTAAGACTGGATACACTAATCTATAATATATACAAATGACATATTGATCTTTAAGATCTGCAAGGCTGGATAAACTAATCTATTATATACAAATAACATATTATATTGATCTATAAGATATGTCAGACTGGATAAACCAATCTATGATACAAATGACATATTATATTGTTTATATTTTGTAAGACTGGATAAACTATAATATACAAATGACATAACTCTAGTGAGACTTCAATATCAATGATGCACTACTTTATTGGTCACAAAGAAACCTATCAGTCAATAATAAAAATATATCAATTCTAATCAGTTCCAGATTTACCTACAGACTTGACAAGCTGAAACCTAGAGACTCTAGATCAATGAGTCCTCCAGCCAAGGTGTATAATACTTTTGACACTGTCATAGTCATTAGCCTTTCTTACATGAAGTGTAATCTTAAACAGCCGTCATCATACTTCTCTTTGCTCCAATGTATTTGAAACACACTTTCATCTTCTAGGGTTAGACATTGGGAGGGGACTCATAAGGGGAACATTCTACAGCATAGGGTCTCTCTTAATCTAAATCCATCCCTGAGAGGCTCAATTAGTGACTAACCAACAAACATTATGTTTCAAATGATGTTTTTATCCCATTTTAGTTTTAGCAAATCATTGATATCCACTAATAAAATAATTCTTAATGCGCTGGTAACAGGGTTTTTTTTTTCTTAAACACTGCACCAAGCACCTGCTTATTAATATTACAAATGTTTTACCTGTTTTTATTTCGAAGTGATTCAGCTTCTATGGCACAAATATAAACAGTTGCTCTACCTGGTATTATACAATCTTTTACACCATTTTCCTGTAAAAATAAAACTGTCATATACTAAACCAAAAAATTATCTTTACTTTTTCATATAAAATCTGTCTGTGGAATATTACTAGACAAAGCAAAGAAAGTCCACAAAGCTGGTCAAGAAACATTGTTCCATGGCATATATAATCAAGCTCAACATTTAAGGTCCAATTTACACAAAGATAGACTGGATACCATAAAACAGTGATACATGTAGACAACACAGTCATAGACATACCATAATCAACAGGGTGGTTGGGTGGCCGAATGGTTAACGCATGTGCATTGGATCAGAAGGTCTGTCATTGAGTCAAGTGGGGTGGTTTCGATTCCCTGCTTGTACGTGAAAAGAAGTAAGTTCGCCAGTCCAGCCACATCAGTTTTTTCTGCGTCCTCTGGTTTCTTGCCACTGCTAAAAACCCCTACGTGAAATAAAATTAAACCATATACTTGTCCCGAAATGACCTAGTTTGTGACCGGTGGATGTCAAACCCCATTTCTCTCTCTCTCTCTCTCTCTGTGTAATCAACAGCATCACAGATTTACCAACACCATCACAGATTTTTCATATTCAACACCATCACAATAGATTGACTTATAATGATTAACACAATCACAGACTTACCATTATCAATGTAATCATATATTTACCTTAAACAACACAATCACAGACTTACTACGATCAATGTAATCATATATTTACTTTAATAAACACAATCAAAGACAGATTTACCGTAATAAACAAAATTAAAACTGTATTCTATGCATTCAAAGACAGACTTACCTTAATCAGTGATTTATGTGCATGTTTTAATGTTGTTAAAATATGTTCACCAAACAAACCAGCATCAAACGTCTCAGTCACTACTACATCTACTCTATAATTAAATAAAATATGTTCTTATAATCAAGCCTATGATAAACAGGTTGCCCAGTGTCAGTACAGTGTGCTGAGTAAGAAACAATGTCTATTCATTGGCAGAAAGAGAGCTTATCCTTCACTCCACACAAACTAGGTCATTTCACTTTGTAATTAACATATGCTTAAATTTTATTTCAATAATTCGCTTGCACATAGCAATGGGAGGAAACCAGAGATGACTCATAGAAACCCATTTTCCAAAAATGTGCTATTTTGCTGAAATGCAAAAGGAATAGGGTTTAAACAAATTTTCTCAACACAATTCTTCTGTAAAATAATAGATGCTAGTACAGTGTATTTACCGTTCAGGCATATCCTCAGGTATGTGTAAATCTGTAGAATTTTTACACATCAACTTTATCGTTTTCTCAGGGTCATTTTTTGCTAAGACATCTTTGGCCACTTCATGCATAGTTTTTGATTTCTCGCAAGCATAAACTGATTTGGCACCACTTTCCACAGCATATAAACTAGAAAAATAAAATATTCAATTTGATTAAGCTGTGTCTTTATTCTCAGAGTAAGCATTTGAACATTTCATATCACTTTACTACTGGAACACTTTGTATATTACTTTACTATTGGAACACTTCATATCACTTTACTATTGAATTGAAACACTTCATATCACTTACTATTGGAGCATTCACCATCACATGACTTTACATACATGTACATGTAATAACAGAATTTTTTTGTAATCAAATTCTAAATAAATATTGTACCTGAGCAATCCAGTCCCAGCCCCAATATCCAGAATAGTTTGAACTCCGTTAGAAAAACACTTTAAAATAGCCTGTTTATAGGCAGTGTTTCTAGCGATATCGTTCAACATACGGAAATGCCATCTATCAACCAAATAACTACAAATATTCTCCAAGTTCTGTCTGGCAGCTACATAACCAGGTGCTAATCGAATAGCTTTTCTGATATACATAGCTCCTTCATCTATATAACCAAGTCTGAAAATATACAATATTACTAATTGTCTGATACAGAAAGCTCCTTGGTATTTGTGTTGTCATTTATGATTTCAAATAGAAGAAGGCTGAACTATTTTAATGAGTGCCACAGGGATCTGTTTTAGGTGTAATTCTGTTTACCTGGGAGGTAATACGGAGAGCTTAGTGTCAACTATATTTTAGAGTTAAATGATATGAAATCGAGTTGAATGTCCTACTTTTCTGCACCAACTTGCTAATGAAGATGGATACCCTTCATCGACTTCAAACTGTCAAGGGCCACTTTACATCCCATCTGAACTATTAGACACTGTTACTGCCATGTTTAGATTTTCTGACCTTGATGAAATATGCAGATGGCCTCAATATTTAGACTTAACCAGTGGGATGGGCAAAAATAATTTGACCGAAAATGCTACGACATAAAAGTAGCAAAGTCTGTAACTCAATATCATCCAGACAATTTGGCAGAAAGAACAGTGTATTATGGAATATACACATACATATCATATAAATTATCATGATACACAAGTTGAAATAATTTGCAAGCAATGATGAATTTGTGTGGATTTGGGTAAATCTAGTTCAGCAATAGACTATTGAATCCTTGTCAAAAAACTTTTGCATCCCAGTGAATTTTACAGGGCAACTGTTCAGTGCTAAACAGTGTCATGTCAGTCTCAGTGAACGCCTGTACAACGTAACAGAAACATTTCATTGAGAAAATAAGACCTGAAACTAGGGTAAATCGTTACCTGTATCATCAATTTATGGGCATTAATGTTTGATTGACTCCCATTTTTGTGTTATAGTTATAGGTTTTAATCTCAAATACCTGACCCTAACACTAATAGAAAGTAGGAAGTGCCATGCCCATGGGGACAGAGTAAGGACGGCTAACCGCTAGTTTTTCGGTGTAAAAAAGTGAGACTGTAGTGATGGAAATAGAAAAGGGAGTTGGATCAAACATGATCGCGCAATTGATATACCGTACGGTACCTAAATAGCTGTGCACCAATATTATTCAATGCAGTTTCACACTCAGGAAAAACATCACATGCTTGTTCATAACATTTAAATAAATCTTCAATTCTATTTTGAGTTTCTAATTCTTCAGTCCATTCTCTCATGACATAGGTAAAGTCTTTCTTTAATTTGTCTTTGAAAGAAGGGTCTAATTTGAATACCAAAAGATAATGAGCAAAGGCCCTGCCGTAGTTTCTATTACGAACACAAGTATTGGCACTTTTTAGAGAAGTTTCTACGATAAATTTAGCTTTATCATCTCCACTTGTATTCGAAAAGGCCGCATTCGATGCCATATTGAATTGTTTACTTCCGATTTAGAACAATGGTTTTATCACAAATAGTAACTTGGATTTTACATCGAATATACGGTTGCATCTTTTATCGGCCGAAAACCACCGCAGATATTTCAACTACGATTAATAATGGCATCGTACTAAAGAGTTTTTTGTGTGAGTTACAAGTTCCAATTGACCAGTATTAAAGGACCAGTATTTTGGGGAATAAAACTGTTTCTTGTTGTGTTAAATCATCTAACTTAGAGGACAGTATTGGTGTCAGTCATTAGCCTATCACATATGTGAGTCAACGCACTGCCGTGGCTCCCAGAAAGGGACGCTAACTCCCATACGACCTACCCATATATCGAGTTCACACTGTCAAGGGATCTTTTACGTGCACGCCAATGTGTACACGGGACCTCGTTTTTGTTTTCACCCCATTCGAAAGACTAGACAGCTTCCCTTGCCAGGTCCTCCACTTACCGGAGCGTACCCGCGATCTCTAGGCTAGTGAGCCAACGTCTTACTCACAATTCATTTCATTTCATTTTCTTACTTTTCTGCACCAATTTGACTATTGAAGATGGGCCTGCTCTATGCAGAGGGCTATCCCGAAAGGAGCGTGGTATTTCTTCATCGAAATTCAACTATGAAGAATTCTTTCATGTGCACGCCAATATGTACACAGGAGCTTGTGTTTTTGTCCCATCTACACAACTAAACCATGGTCTTTACTGGGCCTTTCGCCCTGCACTACCTGCAGGAAGAACCACGCTGTAAAATCCCGGAGGAACTTTCTTGACCAACACCAGGATCAGTGTACATAATCACACTGTGACTGAGAGAGGAATATAGCCGACAACCCGACATTTTAACCCGACAATACGACATTTTTACACAACATTCCGAATTTTATAATGTCGTGGTGTCGGTTGAAAATGTCGTGGTGTTGGGTGAAAATGTCGTATTGTCGGGTTGTCGTGATGTCAGGTTAAAAATGTAGCGATGTTGGGTTGCCGCCTCATGACCAATCAACCACCACACCGCACCGATGTCATCCCTATCAGGGATTGTAGGGCTAGATCTATTTCTTAAAGCGAACTCAAGATTTCGTCCAAGTCGCTGAGATATAAATAAGGTTAGTAGGACATGTGATTGTTGGCGAGATTGTAGGTTAGGGTAAGCGTTAGGGTTACGTCCAAGGACAACTTCTGGAAAAAAGAAATCACCATTCGACTTATAACATCCACTCAAAGGCGTTTTATAGCTGAGGCGCTGGAGGCGCCAGCCTCCTCGCTAAAAAACCCAAAGAAGTTGAACAAATAAAATGGGAGAAAAATGCTAAAGCCGATGAGAAAAATGAAATGTAACCTATATATAGTTAGGGAGGGCACTAAAGGCAGACAAAAGGGCCCCTCGTCTGACAAAAGGGTCCCTCTGGCCTCTGGCCAAGGGTAAGGGCCCAAGGGCTCCCGAGACCGAGTCAATCGTTTTGTTCACACTGTTACGGTCGAACCCACTAGGCTACTGAATGAGTATGCAGTCATTGCACTGGTATGAAAATCATCAATCAAGCCACCCCCACCGCCGGACACCCGCGAAAGAGGGCCCTAAAAATAGTATAGCCTCCGCCATGATAAACATCCACTAACTCTACATCCTTTTCCGACAAAATCAGTAAATGCACATGTTGAGAAATTTTACTTGTAAAGACGTCCATAACTGCCGTACCAACACAGACGTTCCTATTTCTCCACACCTAAAGACCTAAGGGCTAAGCAAAATATGGACACATGACTGGGTTAGCATTGTCAACAATCTTCACGAACAATAAAAATACACGCAGGTAATAAAAGCCTATTTCTGATCACCAAACCACCCGAAATACTTCTACCACCATCAAAATCCAGCCAAAGCCAGGTTACATGTGCGCTTCCGACACTATAACACAGTCCTCAACCCTTCGAAAGATTTATTCACTCGACTCCAAACCGGCCCCTTAGTCAGCTCATAAAATGTTCTCCTAAGAAATCACTATTTTTGGCGAAATATTTGTTGGGGCTAATTCGATTTTTTTTTTTTGGGGGGGGGGGGCATAGGCCGCACCCCATAGCCCCCCCCCCCCTCGTGGCTACAGACCCGCTACAAACTCCAAAGACTTTTGTAATAACACCAACTTAGGGTTGCCTCCTACGATGTCAACTAAATCGTCCATAAAATATATGCCCAAGGTAGATTGTGGTGGGTTTTTTTTTCCATGTGGTATTATGTAGCATATGCCTCCCCTCCTCATAACAAAGCAAAAATCAATTGTTTCGGATGCCCCCCTTCACCCCAGCCCCATCCCCAGGTCGGAGTGTCTCCTACCAACCTAGGCTATATGAAATAGATCTAACCGTGATTGTAGGGACCTGTCGAATATTCATTAGGCTACTGATCAGTGTAATATCGAATATCAACAGAAACCGGAAATAAAAAAACGTAGTGACGTCACTCAGTAAACGACCCTATGAATAGATCTGACAATATGGTTGGGTTATGAAGTGTTGGCGTTTTCCTATGTTTTATCATTATATATTGAAATAAGTGTGATAAAATTTTCAGATCGAGGATAGAGATATTTTTCGGGGTTTTCTCAGCTTACAGCATCAAAGTGAAATTTTATTATTTATGATGGCGGCGAACGACAAAAGATATACAAACAATATACCACATGTACTTGTAAAGGTTGTATCTATTTAATTTTAATTTAATCTTTGCTGGTTATATTGATAAATAATTATAAAAATTCATCGAGATCCCCTGGGATGCGAAGGAATAGCGTGGTTAAGGAATAACACATGCATTTGTTGGAAACGATGAGACGCGGAAGTATTTAAAGAATGAGTCACAAAATGTGTTTTAAATTTGTATTTACCCGAAACTCAGAATTCTATTAAAACTAAGAAATCTCGGATTATTTTTTCTCAAGAGCCTTACGAGTTTTATGTATTTGGTTCAGATATGATTAAACAGGGGATAAACGGAGGAATAGCTTGGTTATGGGGACAACGAAAGTTGAAAACAGGAAGGATTTAGGGCGCTAATGCACTTTCGTAAAACTATGACTCACAAAATATCTTTCGAGGCCACTTGGAATTCCCAAAGAACTACGAAATCTCGGAAATGTTTTTCTAATAGATGTTTTTGGCTCAGTTATTATGAGCGCTAGTGAATGAATTGCGATAAGAAAGTTGAAAACGAGGAAGGATTTAATTATGGCGAGGAAAGTCAAAAGTAAAATAATCTGAAGTAAATGGGAAAATTATCATTTAAAAATGTATTTATACGGTGAAAACCGAAAAATTTATGCACTTAATCTGCAAAAAACATCAAACTTTTCAAATTTTAATTGTCATAATTCTATTTTCATTGACAGTATTACTACTTTCTACAATCAAATTTTCACTTGCTGCTTTTTACTTTTCTTTCTACAATTATCTTGTGACTTTAGTTAGACTTTCTACTTCAGTTAGTGGCCACGTAATTTTCGCTAATTTCATAAACGCATACAACAAAGCAGTTGCTTTAGGAATTTTCTCTGCCCGGATGATGTACGCTGACAGTTCTTATCCCTTCCTATATAGCAAGAATATGAAAATATGAGTAAAATACCGTTCTTCCCACCTCTGTTTTCATGCTATTTTGGAACCCGCACCTCCCAATTTTACACCTCGATTCTTTATTTTTCGCAAAGGGAATCATATCTGACACAAATTTATAAATATTCAACACTATTTTCAAGTAGAATTTAGCGATTAAATAAACATGAGGTCTGCGCATGTTCGAGTCTGATCAGTTGAAACGCAGGTGGTGTGTATTTTTATTCGCAATAGTGTTGAATTATTATAAACAGGGGCGGATTGTGCGATCGGGCGACAAAAAATGAACAAAATAGTTGTTTCCAATTCGTCTAAAAAAACTTGTTTCTGCTGAACATTATATGGTTTGGGGGGGGGGGGTATTGGACCGGCCATGGAGCGATGATCGTGTTGTATGTGGCCGGTGGCTTTAACGGGCCGCCACTCCATCACTGGACACTGGAGTCTGGAATGGGCTGGTATAATAGACTTTCTGGGCCGGTGGGCTGGGTGTGGGCCGGAATTCGGAATCCTGCAATGGGGATTTCGAATTTCATTCGAAAATTTCATCGGATTCGGCGGACACTGTCGTCCGCAAATTTACTAATTATTAAGTCACCTGCATCCTGTACCAATGTGTCTTGTGGCCTCCCATCACAGGAAGAATCAACTAGCGCTCCCGGCAACAAAAATGGGACATTTTTCAATCAAAATGTTCCGACATATTCAATATTCCTAACTATTTAATCAAATGGTCAACATTTTCTCAACTAGTCCCATTTTTTAACCAGTTAAATTCTCTTGACTTGACGAATCAATGATAATACGTTAATAATATGACGATATGATAATTTAACAATTTGATAAATGTAAATTACTTGCAGGTCGGGGTTTTGGCCTAAATTAATCGATTTATGATGAGATATATTATTTGACAGAGATTATGATCAGATATGCCACCAAATCGCATAACAACAAAGTAGACTTAGATGATGGATAATGTTGTCAACACGCCGTATTCGCATTTCTCCCCTCGTTTCTTTCTGCAAGACACAAACGATTATATGATTTTGATAACGCCATGGTAGTTCTCATTACACCACACAGGAATGAATGAACTGGATTTGAACGTTCTACATTTCTGCAACAGTCGGACAAAATACGTGATCATACAGGAAGCTGAATTCGCAAATATAAATAAAGCCGGTGCATGTTGATTAATTAATTGGGGTTTTTTCTAATTAATGAAGAAACATTTTGCTAGCAAAAGTAAATTATTTTTGATATTATTCAACAAAAGATATTTGACTGGCTTAAAACTTCTAATAAGAAGTGGTACCAGGTGATCCGAGTTGTTTTGGCTTGTTAATTTATACACAGTCGTGTCAAACATTATTGTTATCAATGTATTGACTCAATTATCTAATGATTTTCAAACATCTATAGGCATCGATTCCATTAGTTATGACGATGTGAACACTCTACCGACAAAGAACTCTCCTAACAATATGGAGGTGGCTTGCTAACCCCTTTACACCAATTTAAGGCTACATCGTTACTGGGGATTCAGATTTGTAACTCGACAAATAAAACAATTTGGTTCTGCAGAATTTACTCCGGGGGGGGGGGGCGGTACGATGTCACTATGTTCCCGGACTTTAAAACTTTATCTAAAATGTGTGCATTATTTTTGCAAACACTTGTATATGGTATAAGTTAACTTTTCTTTCGCGCGAAGAAAATGCAGCGAATGTTCTGCGTATAAATCTGGTAAGCAGGCAGTCATCTTCAATAGAAGGCTTGATCTAGCTTTAACGTACATCTTATCAAAGCCCATACGACACACCTGTGCTTGCCTACTCCATGATCAAACACGATAGCAGATGGCTTCCATCTTGTTTACTGACGGTACTACTTATTTTAAGACAGACTCGGCTTTCCAATTTATAATATCTACGTCATTGGGGATTTCCAATGTATACTCACTGGTTGCTATGACCCGCTATGGCGTTGTCTAGAAACGCGCGTGCTCGCGTTAGTTTAAAATTTTTGCTATACGTTTAACATGGACTATTTGATGTAATTTGCCTGATTTGATTTGGCCCCATTTCCATAAATTTAGGTTGTTTTTTAGAAATTTTTAGCAAATGTTAATCTTAGGTGTTTTTTAATTCTAGCCGAAGTAAATTTTTTTACAATTTATAGCGAGTTAAGTTATCGTCTCTAAGAGGCGGGCGTAGTATTTTAAATGGCGGCCATTTGCCATCATGTGTATTCTTGAAGTAGGTACACATGATGTAATCGTATGATCAAAGCCTTCACGTAATGCCCTGCATATTTCGGCACTAATTTCGATTGTGAGCCTATCAGATTCCTCTAATTGGACGCTACTGTTCACGTGTCTGTAGATGACGTAGCTATATAAGTTCAGGAATTGTGAAGTAATCTAGCAACGTCCAGATATTGTAAAACTAGCAGTCGTTGCTTCAGGAACATGGCAGGCAGTGGAATATGTTGATGCTTATTGTATTTATTATAGAATATACCAAGAGATTGGAATGAATATGTCGTTGAAGATTTTATCGAGGTTTGTAGCGATGGTAAAGATATTAAAACTGTAGAATATTTTGGAGGAGTGAAAAGTATGGCATTAGTGGAATTCACAGAACCAATATCTAAAACTGGTATGAACGATTGATATATAGAGGGAGAAAGCGAGGGAGAATAGGTTTTAAGGTCTACTCTACAGAAACCTGGTTATTTCGGGGCTAACATATAGTTCATTTTTATTTCAAAATTCGCTTGCGCGGTGCGTTCTTTAACTTTGGTAGGAACCGGTGGAACCAGAGAAAACCACGAAATTAGACAGGCGACCATACTCCTTGTCACGTATATATACCAGGTGGAAATCGACACCACGCTACTTGAATCAATGACGGACCCTATGATCTAAATGTTATATCGACACTAGAGTATATTACCGCAATGGAAATGTAAAAATACACTATATAAGAGTGATATAAAGAGTTTGCCGTTCTTACTGTATCATGGTTCAAAAATTCATAGGAGTACGAAACGTGGGCTTAAGGATAAAACAAACATTTCCGGGCGATAATCAAATTATAAAGTTTTGAAAGAAATAACATTAACTGTCCCCCGACGATCACCGATTGACAGTTCATATATTCTCTATTGTCAAGTATCATTGCCACGACAATGAACGGACACAATGACACAGTAACGTCAACAGGACCGGTGAGGAGAGAGGTGGAGTTGGGGGGTTGTGACACTTGTCCATGGGGCCTACAGGGCCTAGAGGACCCATAGGTATGCCGAGTAACGTTTAAAACAATTGTTGGTATAAAAAAATTTCAAGAATATTCGAGTCCATTGGGAAAAAGAACACCTTCTCCCCTTTGCCTGTTTGCTTGACCCAGTGCCAGGAGTGCCTGTCGCGGACCTTGTACATGTTGCATGTTATCTTATAACGGACATTTGACGATCATTGTTTTATCTACTACACACCTAAGCCACCCGATGGCCCACAGGCTTGTCATGTTTATAAATGTCTACAAAAATAAATTAATACCGGTATAACATTTGAAGCTAGAAAAAGACCAGCAATAGGCCAAGGTATATTTAGCTATGAGTAATTAATTGCTGTCACACCTTTTAACATTTAACATTTACATGTACATGTTGAGCAGCCAATGGCAAATTCTGTCGTTTGTCCAATGCAGTTATACTTTCCCTTTTACTAAACTAGAGTATCGAATTTCCACCTTTTATATTGGCAGAATTTTATAATCTGGTTGAAAGTGGGAAGTCGAAGAAAGAACAGATAGAGTTATCGCACTTGATGAAATCCGATGGCTTGATCGTACAGCGCGTTCCCACTGATACTACTCTGAACAAGGTCTGCTCATACTTCACTAAGTCACATGGCAAGAATATTATTACAGAGAAAAAACGTTATGAAAAACTGGAATGCGTGACTCTTCATATCAACAATATCAATGGTAACATTTTGAATGTGTTGAATTTTTGATTAATTTAGGGGTTTTTTTTAGCCCTATCGTGTTGAACTATAGACTAAAGTGCAAAATCAGAATGGACATTTTAAAGTTGATCGCGTCGCATTTTATTATTTACATAAATGTTATAAAATATTAGAATTTTTATGGTGCTTATTTAATGGAGATAATCTCTCAAATTTGGGACCTATAGAAAAAGACACAAATGGGTTGCAGCGTATATAATATTGTAATATGAATGTATATAAACTGATTTACATTCAATCGTTTCCGTTTTTACTCTAATTTCAAAGCACTTATACACCAGAAGTCTCAATCGAATGACAATCCCTAGCGTCTAGTTATGCAAGTCTACACCTATAATATATGTTTTGCATGCTATCCAGATAAGAATATGGGGTCACCATTTGGAGTCCCGTGTTACAAGTGACACTGAAACGCATTATGGATTGGTACACGATCCGTGTACCACTGGTAAAATGTTTAGCTATTGTAAAGTGCGTATTGATGTAATTTGATTGTATATAAATTGTTCATTTTGTTTTTAACAATTGCACGACAGTCGTTTAAGTTTGCTTAATTAGTCCATTATACATTTTTAAAATTATTATTTTGTCGTTTGTGAATCAGCCATTACCAATTGCTTTTGTTTTTCTTTGTTCATTACAACCATGGAATACATGACATGTTAGTTAGTGGTTATGAAATGTTCACTGTGACTATACATACTGTATAGAATATTCCGATCCAGTATTTTGACGAGAAGACAATAACATCAAAATTGATTCAAATGGACCAATATTGAATTCCAATTCGTGTTTTTAATTTCGAAAATTATGGAAAATATTAATTAGGGTTTAAGTCCCTTTAAAGAAAGGATTGGGATGAGTAATGCTTTTTAAAAACAATTGTTATGCATTATGGTATATTATGTACTTTTAGTTTTGTATGATTTACGATCCTGTGTAAAAATACTTGGCGAACTAAACGAGTCAAAACATTTCCCAGTCATGTTTATAATTCTTCTGGAGTATGTCGTTGATTTTTTATGTTCAGCAATATTACAATCCTACGACTTGCATGATTTTGAAATTGATTAGAGTGGGTAGAGGAGCTTTAAACACTGCCGACTCACATTCTTTAATAGTTACCACTAGGTCTTTATTTTACTCTAATGATAATAATATGGCTTATGATTACACAATATTTACTCTATTGAATACACAATATTATTTACTCTATTGATTACACAATATTTACTCTATTGATTACACAATATTTACTCTAATTATTACACAATATTTACTCTAATGATTACATGTGCATGTGATTTATTTTCAGTTGTTGACGAGTTGATCAAGATTGAACTTCCAAGGGGCATGAAAGTAAAATTATTTTATGAAAGATTCCATGGTTATATAATAAGTCACAGTAACACGCTATTACCCCCGCCTAGGCAAACTTGTGATGATGACGATGATGATGACGATGATGACGATGATGATGGCGACGATGATGATGATATTAAAGACGACAGTAATAGAAATGATATAAGAAACAATACCACCCCAGTGCAAAAGGTTTTACCATTTCCAGTAGCAAAGTAAGTACATTTACATGTATAATGCCAAATTAATCGTATAGAGCTTTTTCCATCACAATTGTGTAGAGCCCATCCCATCACAAATTACGCAGAACCTGTCCCAACACTAATCGTGTAGAGCCTGTTCCATCACCACTTGTAACACTAATTGTATAGAGCCTGTCTCATCATTCATTCTATAGAGCCAGTCCCACCACTAATCGCATGTAGCTGTTCCGTCACCAGCGTAAAGAACCCGTTTCATCACCAATTTTATAGAGCCAGTAACATCACTAATCGCATACTTCATGTCCATCACCAATAGTAGCGCCAGTCCCACCAACAGTCATTTAGAGCTCGTCCCATCGTGTAGAGCCGATTCCATTATCCTATAGATCATGTTCCATCATGAGAGCTTGTTCCATCATTAACTGTATAGAGCTAGTCGTGAGTTAGATGCCAAGTTGATACAAACAAATAGCAGCAGGCTTACTTATACTCGTAATTTATGAAAATATCACATGATCTACATATCTATACAAAATCTGCTGCTGTGTATAAAACTAGCGAAATAATAAGATATTGTGTACAAACGATTTTATCTATAATATATAGCCGAGTTACAGCTCAAGTTCGCGGGTCCATTTGTTGTCTTCAAATGAATGAACATTCTGTATCCCGGATTTTAGATATTTGCTCAAAATTTAGTAGGCTTACACTGTTTTATATAGTGGAGTCTACAGACCAATTCAGTTCAAATTTGATTTTACAGAATTTATCCCATCTAGACGCAATTGGATTATATATTCGCAGAAATTAATGCATAGCGCATTCGCGGTCTCTTACAATCAGTTTCACAGAGAATTACGGAACTAATACTGTAGCAGCCTAGCGAATATTAACGGCTTATCAGTGTCCCACATTGACAAGGAGTAGTGTCACCTGTCCAACCTCGTGTTGGTTCTCTCCTCCCTCTCTCATCCCCCTTCTCACCTGCTCCCTCTTATAGTTCTATGCAATGTATAATTTGTTATGGCCGACATTGGACATGCATTTTTTGAGCAATGATTGTTGTTTAATTATAGAAAAGCACCGGAAGTGGTTACGAGCAATGAAGTAAAACTGGACAGGCATCAAATTATTTTAATGAAGAAATGCAGCTTTGGTGCGGATTGTCCTTCATGTGAAATAACCATCGACGAAAAGAAGCGAAAAATTATTTTTAAAGGTACCCAACCAGCTATTGATGCTATGAAAGAAACCATGTTTGAAAAAATTGCGAAAATTCATGAGGTGTCTCAACGCATAACAGAACCATTTTACAACCTATTGATATCGGCGAAAGGAGCTGCTCACCTTGAATCGATCTTTAAAAATTCCGATTCCGTGATGGGATACCTTAGTGATGACCGGATACTGGTTTGTGCTGGGTTCGGAAAATTCTTAACTAAACAATTTCACGAAACTTGCATGGGTATGCTAAAAACAAATAGAATCGAATACAAACATACTCACACAAAGTTTATTGAGAGTGATAAATGGAAAACCTTTCAAAAATCCATGCAGGTGGATTATGCAGTTTCCGTAAACATTGAGAACAAGATGTCCATCCTCATTCACGGTTTAAACGAAGACGTTTCCATGGTTACTCAGGAATTAAAAAGAACTTTAGACAAAAATGAATATCACGTAAAGACAGTAGTAGTTGATGGTGCTGCCAAGTCCAAATGCTTACGCCGTTTTTTCCAAGACAAGATAACTGATATGAAATGTAGAATGAGGTAATTTATTTATAGATTAGTGACGTTAGTCTATTCCAGATTCACCACAACAGATCAATTATATGTTGTTGTCAAATAAAAATAAAATTATTTCAATGACGACAGATGCCTTCTTCTCCTAAAGGGCCGTTTATTCTGAACGCGAAAGCAACTTTGTGACAAAGTGCTACATAATTCCATAACTGTTACCAAACTATAATATACTATACAACATTTTCACATTTAAAGAAGCATTGTGTACGATTTAAATATGTCTTGATCGTTCTTGCTAAAATAGTTCATTTGTCAACCAAAGTGCAATCTGGTTAAAATGCAGATCTATATTTCGTTTCGTTTTTTTATACTTTCGATAACCTACACCACATGAAAATCTGACAAGTTATAGTGGGAGTTCGCGTCAGGGGTCAAACGATCGACTTTTGACCTATGACGTCAGACATTGATTAATGCATCAGTGTTGGTGTTTCTCGTGGTTTTCCCACAGTTCCTTGCAACCAAAGTCAAGAAGTTGCATTAACAGCAACAGCTCACATAATCCAGAATTCGTCAATGATAACAACTCTTCCAGATTCCCGTGTTGTAAAGACAAGTAAGACGAAATTTTGAACTATAAAAACGAAACGAAATCAGATTGAAGTTAATAAGGCATACATAGTTAAATCATTGAGTTTCATCAGCGAATTTTCGCGTATGTCGCTGTTTTCAATACGAACGATGAATCGCGTGGAATTTTTGATGGATATTTATTTATGTATATATTATTGGTACTATAGAGAAAATAATGGTTACTTGCAAGATGAATTTAGTGGTGTAAATTATAAGATTGTATTATCGGGACCACCAAGTATAGTTGAACAACTGAAGAAGGAACTTAGACAATTAGAGAAAGATATATGGCATTCTAAATTGATATTTGAAAGAGACATGGAACTATTACCCAGAGGTAAATTCAAATATAAGATATTTTGATTAAAATCTTAAAAGTAGTGTATAGAAAGTTTTTAGTCCAAGTTCATCGGCACCAGTTTTTTTCAGAAACGAGACACCGTTGGGTTTAGATTGTTTAAAGGCAATTAAACAAGCAGATGATAATGATTATAGTCGAGACAAATCATCATTTTATGGCATCGCAGTATCCCTGGCATCTAGTCTAGCAGTGTTTTCTAAATTATCCTGAACATCATTTTTACCCAGGACTGAACCCTTAGGTACACCCGACTCTAAGTCTATACTAGACGACGTACAACCATTATGTTGAACACATTGCTTAACGGTCTTACAGGTAGTCATTTATCCATGTTATATACTCGCCACATGTGCTATAACTAGTTAATTTGGCGAGCAATCTTTGATAATTCACAAGGTCAAATGCTTTGGAGGCGTCAAAATATACATGCCACAAAGATGGTTGGTATCATGAAATTAATTGTATTAGTTATAGAACAATTTACCAATTGGACAAAGTAAATTGTAACATATGGACCACGAAGACATTAACAATTGTTTTTTTTTCAAAGTCGTGGTTTGGGCGGGGGTGGTGGCGGGACTTGTGGGCCTCGGTCTCTATTGGCACGGTTGGTGCAGGAAAGTATAGCCTTCAATCTCATTTCTTTTGATTTGATTTCCCATGCGCTAGTCCACCAAAAGGATTTGCATTTCCGACTAACTTATTCGCCACAACAAATTCTATTTTTCAGAATTAAAAACATTGGTGAATGGTCTAAAGAATGCGGATCAGGAACAAATAAAGTTAACATTTGAAGAAAGAAATAAATGCTGTTTAGAATTTCTGAACTTAAAACCGGAACAAAGAAATACTTTATCTAGGTAGGGCTTCAGTTAAAGTCAATGTGTCAATCAAATCACCTACTGTCAACGAGTGTTCATATAACATATATCTAAACCCTTCAATTTGTTGTTATGCGCCCATATTTTCAGGGGACCTACGGTGGCTAAGTGAGTAAGACGCTGACTCGCTAACGTGGAGGTCGTGGCTTCGCTCCCGGTGTGGGCCCTCCCGGTGTGGGCCGAGAAAGTTCATTGGGATTTTCCGGCATGGTTGCCCTTTGTCAGTGATGCAGGACAGACAGACTATAACGGGCAGCTGTCTAGTCGTTCGGATGGGACGAAAAACCAATGTCCCGTTTACACTTTGGCGTGACGTAAAAGATCTCATGGCTGTTAAAATTTGATAGAGTAGGCTGGAGCAAAAATTTCCTTCATAGAACACTATATGGCAAATACCCGTCTTCATTAGCCCAGTCAGAGCATAAATAACAGTAGGACCTTAAACCACATTTCTTTTCATTTCCCACATTTTCACGTGGGCGTATTATATCTTCGACCCTGTTTGACCGGACATCTCTTCCCAGATGTTTGTGGACATTATATAGGTCACACGTGTTATCTCCTTTTCCGAACACCTCGTGAACGCTATGGGCTACAGAGCACGGGTAGGGCCACGTTCTTATCAGTCGGAGAAAAACCAATATTTTGTTGTTTTCTTAGACCCTTTTCAACACCCACGACTGGGAGGGATGGTCGTGGTACAAGAACGAAGTCTGCTGCTGACGAGATAAAACAATTAGAGAGTGTAACCTTTCACCAGACCACCATTAATTTAAAAAAAGGGGATATCACTAAGGAAAAGGTAACCTCCTGTTCAATTTAATTAACATACACATCTATATTTCGTTTCGGTTTTTCATACATTCGATGACCTCTACTACCATAGAAATATATAAATATTTACATATTTCTATGTCTTCTACATAGGCAAGATAACTTAAACGAAGCATTTTGAACAATAAAAAAAACGAAACGAATTGGCATATCTGTATTTTAAACAGATTGTCTCATTTTTTACCGAATCGGTACAAACGTAGCTTATACTATGTTAATCAGAACAATTTTGAGATGGTACAACTTATTTAAATTTGTCTGTTTATGGATATGTTGAAGGATAAAAAAATTAGCTTACACTTCCTGGCAAAGTTCCTGGTGCCAACTTGATTCAACGGAGCTACCGGAAAATAACTAGAATTAACCATGACAGTTAAATGAATACTGCCCCAGTGTACTTTCAACATGAAGTTGATTAATTACAATTTATTTACAATATCAACTGTTTTTTTTTTTGCCGTAGGCTGATGTCTTAGTGAACGTTTTAACTTCATCGCTCAACTCAAAACACACAAAACTGTCTCAGTCATTTTATAATGCTTGTGGGGCGGAGTTTGTAAAGGTAATATCATTTTGTTATTTACCGCGATAACTAACTACCCCTCTCTCTCTCTCTCTCTCTCTCTCTCTCTCTCTCTCTCCTCTCTTTCTCTCTAAAACAACTTAATTAAAACTTTATTTTGACCGGGTATTAACTCCATAAAATTGAATAATGAATTGTTTATGGTTTTAGATTTTAGACACAGAGAAAGCTGCACTTGATTTAGATGATGATGGCAGTTTACACGCTGGTTCAGTTATAAAAACTAAAGCCTGTAAACCTCTTGGTTGTAAACAAATTTGTCACATGATTTTAGACAAATGGAAGGCACCAGATACCAAAAACGTAAATATAGTTTAAAATCCCCTTTAAGGCCAAAATATATATAATGATGTACTTGTAATGTGTCTGAAACCATCCCGGCAGTTAACTATGCTTTCCTGCAAAGCTATGCAAAGCGTGATTTGGTCACTGGATTGTGCGTGACAAAGAGTAGACTTGCCTGCCCACCCTCGCGATTCTCTTGTGCGTGATATGGAACACGTGTCTGCCTAACGTCGTTGGTTTGTATCCAAGTTTTCCGGCATCCCTACCCTGCTAACCTTCTCCTGTGGATGAAATGTACTGAAAAATATTATGCTAGTACCAATATTAAAAAGCTTACCATTTTTATATTTTAGGTTTTAGAAACTGGTATAAAGAACATTTTAGACTTCATGAATCGAAACAAACGAGAGGGTTTTATCTCAGTTCTCCGGTATCCTTGCGTTGCTAACCCGCCTCCTATGGATGAATTATAGCGAAAAATATTATGCTAGTCCCAATAATAAGAACCTTACCATTTCTATATTTTAGGTTTTAAAGAATGGTATAAAGAACGTTTTAGAATTCATGGATCGAAACAAACTTACATCTGTTGCATTTCCAGCTCTTGGCTGTGGTAGATTATTTCGTTATCCTGTAGATGAAATGGCGATAACAGTTCTGACTATCTTACAACAAGAGGTAGTGAAACACCCAACAATAAAGGTACACGATTAGAAAAAATTCATTTCCAAAGTGTGTTATTCTGGATCATAATATAATATTTGGATATGCCCCTATTGAAATTATGTTGTGCATTTTGCTTCAAACAGTCTGTTGGGTCAATGCACGTCGGATCTCTTATTTCTTTTTGGGCAAAATCGGATGAATATTGAGTTATAATTATGCCATTTTGCCAAATTTTAACACAGTTTGGAATCTTGTAAAATGACTAGATGAGGATCCCTACTTCTTTTCGTCAAACGCGGAGTAATATTGTTATGTCCCGATTTGCCAAATCCTGTCCTCACCGTATGTAATGCTTACTAGCGCGGTAGAGGTCTAGGTTTTCAATTTTTGTAGATTTTCAGGAAACTTGTATTATGATAAGACGTAAGTTTTTTGTCGTCAAAATCGAATTAATCGTTTTGTTCCGGATTTATCCCCTCTTTACCGAAAACCTTGCAAACACGACAGAGGCTATAGTTTGGGAGGGGGTCAGGGATATTTTGGTCATGAGTGGACCTTCCGCGATTTTACGTCCTTGACTTACTCCCTTTTTGCCAAAAGACTTGTAAACATGTTTGAAACAATAGTGTAGACTGATAACTTAAGAAAACAACAGCTGGAGTGACGCATTGGTATCATCAAGAGACGAACCCTATCGATATTCAGCGTTCCACAATTTTCCGTTCTGGAGTTACCCTCCCTTTTCTGAAAACCTTGTGAACTCGATAGAGGTAACAATTTTTATCCGATTTAAAAAAAAAAATGTTCGAAAATATCACCGTTACGCCACAAACAGGACTGTGTTCGAATTTCGTGAAAATCGGACCAAAACTGTGAGACAAAATTGCCGCCCCTCGTTTGTTAATAGTGTAAAAGTATGGTATATCAAGGTTGTGGATCCTCGGGAGGTCACAATTTTGATCTGATTTCGATGAAAGTATAAATTTATGTGTATATCACACATATCCCGGTTCCTGTCGATAATTACGCATATCGGAACTTAACTTCCTGGATTATAGCCCCTGAGTGTGCGAAAAATCACGTTTTTAGCCCCTGGTTCTTCTTGGGGTCACAATTTGTATTCAGTTTTTAGAACCGTTTATATGCAACTAGTCTTAAGTCTGTGGACGTAACTTGCATGGCATTTGGTGTGAGGCATTGGGGTCACAAGAGGTCAAAATATATAGATATTCATGACCATTCCACAACCACGGTTCACAACTCTTTTCCAAAAACCTAACATGAACTTGATAGAGGCTAGAGTCCTTAATGGATTTCTGCAAGACTGGTGTGAAGCATTCGCATACTCAGAGGACCAATCCTGTAAATATTCATTATTCTCCGACCATCAGTTTCATAAGTACCCCGCCCCACGCTGTTATAATGCCATAGCTGCTAATTGGGATTATTTCAACGATTTGCGTGGCTATGTTTTGAAATGTTTGTGTCTGTTGGATACAGTCAAATCTTGTCCAGTGTCAATAATTATTCACACACTTTAGTTATCTCTCTTTTTATACGCCCACATTTTCATGTGGACGTATTATGTCGTCGCCCCTGTCCGTCCGGACGTCCGTCCGTCCGTCCACAATTTGTTTGTGGACTCTCTACAGGTCACAATTCTAATCCGATTTTGACGAAACTTGAAATATAGGTTTATCCCCAAAAGATCTCGGCTGCTTTCGATATTGGCATGTATCGGATCAAAACTTCATGGATTATGGCCCCTGATTGTACGAAAAATCATGTTTTTAGCTTGTGGACCCTATAGAGGTCACAATTTTGAACCGATTTTGATGAAACTTGACATGCATGTTTGTAACCCAAAGATCTTGGTTCCTTTCGATATTTGCGGCTATCGGAATGTAATTTCCTGGATTATGGCCCCTGATTGTCCGAAAAATCACCCTTTTTAGCTTGTGGTCCCTCTGGAGGTCACAATTATTATTCGATTTAAAAAACCGTTTGATTATATCACCGTTACACCCTAAGGAAGGTTGGGTTCGAATTTCGGGAAAATCGGACGAAAATTGCCATACAAAATGGCCGCCGTTTGTACGCGAAGACAGTTAAAAAATGGTATATCAAGGTTGTGGAGCCTGTGGAGGTCACAATTTTGATTCGATTTTGATGAAACTTGAAATTCATGGTTATAACCCAAAGATCTTGCCTCCTTTCGATATTTGGGCATATCGGATCGTAACTTCCTGAATTATGGCCCCTGATTATACGAAAAATCGCCTTTTTTTTTAGCTTGGAGGTCACAATTATTATTCGATTTAAAAAATCGTTTGATTATATCACCGTTACACCCTAAGGAAGGCTGAGTTCGAATTTCGGGAAAATCGGACGAAAATTGCCATACAAAATGGCCGCCATTTGTACGCGAATACTGTTAAAAAATGGTATATCAAGGTTGTGGACCCTGTGGAGGTCACAATTTTGATTCGATTTTGATGAAACTTAAAATTCATGGTTATAACCCAAAGATCTTGCTTCCTTTCGATATTTGCGCATATCGGATCGTAACTTCCTGAATTATGGCCCCTGATAAGCAAAATCGCCTTTTTTTTTAGCTTGAAGGTCACAATTATTATCTGATTTAAAAAAACGTTTGATTATATTACCGTTACACCGTAAGGAAGGTTGAGTTAGAATTTCGGGAAAATCAGACCAAAATTGCCATACAAAATGGCCGCCGTTTGTACGCGAATACTGTTAAAAAATGGTATATCAAGGTTGTGGACCCTGTAAAGGTCACAATTTTAATTCGATTTTGATGAAACTTGAAATTCATTGTTATAGCCCAAAGATCTTGGTTCTTTTCGATATTTGCGCATATCGGATCGTAACTTTCTGAATTATGGCCCCTGGTTATACGCAAAATCCCCCTTTCTTTAGCTTGTGGTCCCTCTGGAGGTCACAATTATTATCTGATTTAAAAAAACGTTTGATTATATTACCGTTACACCGTAAGGAAGGTTGAGTTAGGATTTCGGGAAAATCAGACCAAAATTGCCATACAAAATGGCCGCCGTTTGTACGCGAATACTGTTAAAAAATGGTATATCAAGGTTGTGGACCCTGTAAAGGTCACAATTTTAATTCGATTTTGATGAAACTTGAAATTCATTGTTATAGCCCAAAGATCTTGGTTCTTTTCGATATTTGCGCATATCGGATCGTAACTTTCTGAATTATGGCCCCTGGTTATACGCAAAATCCCCCTTTCTTTAGCTTGTGGTCCCTCTGGAGGTCACAATTATTATCCAATTTAAAAAAACGTTTGATTATATCACCGTTACACTGTAAGGAAGGTTGAGTTTGAATTTCGGGAAAATCGGACCAAAATTGACAGATAAAATGGCCGCCGTTTGTACACGAATACTGTTTAAAAAATGGTATATCATGGTTGTGGACCCTGTATAGGTCACAATTTTAATTCGATTTTGATTAGGAAGGTTGAGTTCTAATTTCGTGAAAATCATACAAAAATTGCCGGACGAAATGGTCGCCGTTTGTACGCGAATAGTGTAAAAATATGGTATATCATACAGGTCACAATTCTTATCCGATTTTGATGAAAAGTCACATTTCTAGGTTGTGTACCGTCACACCATAATCATTGTTGGTTTCGAATTTCATTAATATCAGACTGGAACTGACCAACTAAATGGCTGCTCCCAATACAGTATGAAATACAGGACTTAAAGATGCAGGAAAAATCACTTTCGGTATTGCTTGTTCTCTGTCCATCTCTCGAAAATGTGGGCGTATCCTGCCTGGCAGTGCCAGCCTATCTTTTTGTTTTAAGAAAGTAACTTTTGTAATCTACGATAATGGTGTTCATGAAGATTTTTTGGAACAGCTGAAAACATTTTCACCTACGCTTCACCGGAATTTGAAACCGGATCGAAGAAATACTTCATCTAGGTAGGGCTTCTGTTGAAATTAATGTGTCAATCAAATCACCTACTGTCAACGAGTGTTCATATAACATATATCTAAACCCCTTCAATTTGTTGTTATGTGTACAAAGTTATCAGGGGAGCTACGGTGGCTAAGTGAGAAAGACACTGACTCGCCAGCTAGGAGGTCGCGGCGTTGCTCCCGGTGTGAGCCGAGAAAGTTCATTGGGATTTTCCGGCATGGTTTCCCCATTGTCAGTGGTGCAGAACGGAGGGCATGTCAAGAGCAGCTGTCTAGTCGAGTAGATGTGACGTAAAGCAGAGGCCCCGTCTACACTTTGGCGTGACGTAAAAGACCTGTTAGAATTTGATATAAGAGTAGACTGAAGCAAAAATTTCCCTCGTAGCACACTGTATTGCGTATGCCCGTCTTCATTAGCCCCGTCGGAGAATTATAACAGTAGGATGTTAAAACCCCATTTCATTTCCAACGTTTTCGCGTGGGCGTATTATGTCATCCACCCTCATCTGTTCACTGATCTTTAGTGACATTTTACATGTCATACGTGTTTTTTCCTCCCCCGAAAACCCTGTTAATACCATAGAGATTACAGAACATGAGAAGATGCCCCTTTCTCCGCCCATAATCTATTAAACTCCATATATCAGTCGGTGAAAGACAATATTTTGTTTGATTTTCTTAGACCCTTTTCAACACCCACGACTGGGAGGGATGGTCGTGGTACAAGATCGAAGTCTCCTGCTGACGAGATAAAAGAATTAGAGAGTGTAACCTTTCACCAGACCACCATTAATTTAAAAAAAGGGGATATCACTAAGGAAAAGGTAACCTCCTGTTCAATTTGATTAACATACACATCTATATTTCGTTTCGGTTTTTCATACATTCGATGACCTCTACTACCATAGAAATATATAAATATTTACATATTTCTATGTCTTCTACATAGGCAAGATAACTTAAACGAAGCATTTTGAACAATAAAAAAAACGAAACGAATTGGCGTCTGTATTTTAATCTGATTGTCTCTTATTTTACCGAATCGGTACAAAAGTAACTTATACTATGTTAATCAGAACAATTTTGAGATGGTACAACTTATTTAAAAAAATTTTTGTTCATGGATATGTCGAAGGATAAAGAAATTAGCTTACATTTCCTGGCAAAGTTCCTGGCGCCAACCTGATTCAACGGATCTACCGGAAAATAACAAGAATTAAGCATGACAGAAATGCATACTGCCCCAGTGTACTTTCAACATAAAATTGATTAATTACAATTTATTTACAAAATCAACTGTTTTTTTTTTTTTGCCGTAGGCTGATGTCCTAGTGAATGTTTTAACATCATCGCTCAACTCAAAACACACAAGACTTGCTCAGTCATTTTATAATGCTTGTGGGCCGGAGTTTGTAAAGGTAATATCATTTTATTATTTACGGCGATAAATTACTACCTCTCTCTCTCTCTCTCTCTCTCTCTCTCTCTCTCTCTCTCTCTCCTCTCTCTCTTAACTAAAACTTTATTTTGACCGGGTATCAACTCCAAAAAATTTAATAATGAATTGTTTATGGTTTTAGATTTTAGATACAGAGAAAGCTGCACTTGATTTAGATGATGATGGCAGTTTACACGCTGGTTCAGTTATAAAAACTAAAGCCTGTAAACCTCTTGGTTGTAAACAAATTTGTCACATGATTTTAGACAAATGGAAGGCACCAGATTCCAAAAACGTAAATATAGTTTAAAATCCCCTTTAAGGCCAAAATATATATAATGATGTACTTGTAATGTGCTCTGAAACCATCCTGGCAGTTAACTATGCTTTCTGCAAAGCTATGCAAAGCGTGATTTGGTCACTGGATTGTACGTGACAAAGAGTAGACTTGCCTGCCCACCCTCGCGATTCTCTTCTGGTTCTCATGTGCGTGATAAGGAACACGTGTCTGCCTAATCTCGTGGTTGAGTAGACGTGCCTGCCCACCCTCGCGATTCTCTTCTGGTTCTCATGTGGATGAAATATACTGAGAAATATTATGCTAGTCCCAATTATGTCCAGAGCTAAAGTCTTCAAAAATCATCTATTTGAAGGTCATTGAACATTTTTTGATTGGTGACACATTTGTCACCAGGGCCGAAATACGTGAAAATGCCACGCCCCTTTTTAAGCGCAGCACTACCGCCTGTCATTACTGTATCTCTAGAGCCGGTGGACCCAGGGTTGTGCGTTTCTTTTTTTGAAGAGGATATAATGAAATCCTGCCATTATATAGTAACATCAACTGGGAGGTTCATACCCTCTTGAAATCAGTATTAAGGGGGATAATCCCCCTTCTTTTTTTTGTTAGATTTCCGACTGTAAAGGGTTTTTTGATGCACTTGCAGAAGAATGAACATAAAATATGTAATATTTTCTGACTGTAGTAAAAGCCATAAGTGTAAAAATTCACATAATTGAACTGTAAAATAGGCAATTGAAAAAAAAAATGCAACAAGTAATATAATAATGAGTAAATTATATAATAATAAATCAGTTTTTGGCAAATATCTTAAGAGCTATTGATTTTTAAACATATAAATGTATTACAGACCCCCTATAATTTGGCCATTTTGAAGATTTTGAGTGGTCACACAACCTTCTGGGTCCACCGGTTCTAGAGATACAGTAAAGGCAGAGGGTAGTGTTGCGCTTAAAAAGGGGCGTGGCATTTTCACGTATTTCGGCCCCGGTGACAAACGTGTCACCAATCAAAAAATGTTCAATGACCTTCAAATAGATGATTTTTGAAGAGTTTAGCTCTGGACATATAAGTGCATACAAAACTACCATGAGCTACTCTAGTAAATATTAAAAACCTTACCATTTTTATATTTTAGGTTTTAGAAACTGATATAAAGAACATTTTAGACTTCAAGAATCGAAACAAACCAGAGGGTTATATCTCAATTCTCCGATATCCTTGCCCCGCTAACCCGCCTCCTGTGGATGAAATATACTGAAAAATATTATGCTAGTCCCAATATTAAAACCCTTACCATTTTTATATTTTAGGTTTTAAAACTGGTTTAACGAATATTTTAGACTTTATGGATCGAAACAAACTCGGGGGTTTTATCCCAGTTCTCCGGTATCCTTACCCAGCTAACCGGTTTCCTGTGGATGGAATATACTGAAAAATATTATGTCTGTCCCAATATTAAAACCCTTACGATTTTTATATTTTAGGTTTTAGAAACTGGTATAAAGAACATTTTAGAATTCATGGATCGAAATAAACTTACATCTGTTGCATTTCCCGCTCTTGGCAGTGGTAGATTATTTCGTTATCCTGTAGATGAAATGGCGATAACAGTTCTGACTATCTTACAACAAGAGGTAGTGAAACACCCAACAATAAAGGTACACGATTAGAAAGTATTCATTCCCAGAGTGTGTTATTCTGGATTCTAATATAATATTTGGATATGCCCCTATTGAAATTATGTTGTGCATGTTGCTTCAAATAATCTGTTCGGTCAACATCTAATTGTAACAGTCCCCAGTTGATGTACATTCGACCACGTCGACACCAGGGTAGTTCGGGCATAAGCTGACATGTCAGTACCTAGACAATTACTATGTGGATACCAGGACAGTTGCCCCACATGCTACCATGTCGGTACAAGTACAGTGAGAGCATAAACTGCAATGTTACCATGTCGGTACAAGAACAGTTGGGGCATAAACTGCTATGCCAGTACAGGGGCAGTTGCTACATAAGCTGACATGCCAGTACAGAGGTAGCTGCTACATAAGCTGCGATTCCAGTACCTTGACAATTGTGTCTCGTGCTTCACATGCTCCCATGCACAAAGCAAAACAGTTGGTGCCTAAGCATCGATAGATGTTGCTGCTACCCAAAGAGTTGCTTCATAAGCTGCTGAAGCTGCCATGCCAATACCCGGACAGTTACTACACATGCTGCTATGTCCGTCTGTTCACTGGATCTCTTATTCCTTTTTGGACAAAATCGGATGCATATTGAGTTACAGTTATGCCATTTTGCCGAAATTTAACACTGCTTGTCAGTGCAACTACAACTTTTTAAAACAGCCTGGAAACTTGTAATATGACAAGATGAGGATTCCTACTTCTTTTCGTCGAACACAAAGTAATATTGTTATGCCCCTTTTTTGACAAATCCTGTTCACACTGTTTGTAGGTGTAGGTTTTCATTTTTTTGTAGACTTTCAGGAAACTTGTATCATGATAAGACTTGAGTATTTTGTCGTCAAAATCGGATTAATCTTGTGAGAGCTCTGTCCATTTTTTGTTGAAACCTGGCCATACTTAACGTCCTGTGACTTCTTTGCGGAGTTATCCTCTATTTGGAAGTAGTCATGAGTGGACCTTTCGTGATTTTACATCCCGGATTTAGCACTTCTTTTTGACTGATATTTTAAAAAAACAACAACTGGAGTGACGCATTGAGATCATCAAAGGACGAAAATACTCCTTTTTCTGAAAATCTTGTGAGATCAACAAAATGGCCGCTCGTCGTACCCCAATAGTGTAAAAGTATGGTACATCAATGTTTTGAAACCTCGGGAGGTCACACTTTTGACCCGTTTTTGATGAAACTATAAATTAATGTGTATAACACACATATCCCGGTTCCTGTCGATAATCACGCATATCGGAACTTATCTCCTTGCATTATGGCCCCTGATTGTCCGAAAAATCACGTTTTAGGCTGTGGATCTTCTAGGGGTCACAATTTGTATTCAATTTTGAGAACCGTATATATGAAAATAGTCTTTAGTCCGTGGACGTAGCTTGCATGGCATTTGATGTGAAAGATTCAGGTCAATAGAGGTCAAAATATATTCATGATCATGGATAATTAGAGGTACAATCTTGTAAATATTCTTGTTGTAATGGAATTATTTCAACGATTTGCGTGGCTACCTTTTGAAATTTTTTATGTCTGTTGGATACAGCCAATTCTTTTCCAGTATCAATAATTATTCACAGACTTTAGTTATCTCGCTTTTTTGGTTTTAAGAAAATAATTTTTGTGATCTACGATAATGGTGTTCATCAAGAGTTTTTGGAACAGCTGAATACATTTTCACCTATGATACAAGGAGCTGTGGGCGGAATAGCAGAAACATATAGCTCGGATGATTTTGAGTCAGACTATGATACGGGTGACTCTACAGATTTGGATGATGATGCAGATGAATTTACAGACATTTTTACTACAGGTAAGAATAAAAGAAAACAGCGAGGATAGAATAAAAACAATTTGACCATACATAGAAATATAACTTCTACCCAAAGATGGAAATAAGGTCATTTTTGAAATTGTATATTTTCATCACCCAGAGAGTCATTACCTCCCTGTCGTGATTTCCCTAATTCGTGATGTCTGTATACTTCCCGTTCTTTCTGTTCCAAAACAATAAATATTCATCTGGCAGAAAATGTAAATTCAAACACCTTGCAATGGAAAATTGAAAAAGGGGGATTTTTTATAAATAAAGAATTATGTGAGAGTTACCCCCCTTGCCCCACCACCACTTTTTCTCCATTTTTAGAGATCGAGTTTTACCCTATCCATATTGAAAGGCAGGTAAACGAAACCTTGGTAGTTGAAATTGCACGAAGTGGAAAGGCTGCTGTATGATCAAAATATCACACCGTACCCATACCCCGAATTTCACACCTAACCATCGCAATGCATGCGAGTAGTCATGAATCGATTTTTAGTTCACAGATTGGTGTTTTAGAGGCGTGCTGTGCTGTGCTAATCAGTGGTATATTCAAAAATCAGATGGTGGTAAAAACAAACAAGCAATTAAAGCCATGTATACATGGTAAAACAAGTATGGGTATAATTACAAGCTAAGGCTGTGTATACGTTGTAATAACGAACTTGTATACATGGTAAAACAGCTATGACTATATTTACAAATACGTGTCCGTGAACAAGTCAATGACTATTTATGCAAACTAAGGCCAAGTACACAATGTAAAACTAAGTCCATGTACACAATGTAAAACAGCTATGGTTATTATTGCAGATACTGGTATTGAGATTTACGCTTCTAGTAAAGATATATGTAGACAAGCAAAGCAAACACTGAAGAAATTCCTGAATGAAAATTACTTATACAAGGCTTGTGTTAAAATTGATACCAACTGTAAAACGCCTCTCGATCGAGAAATAAAAGAAGACATGAAAAGGGAAGCAAATGAATTAAATGTTGACATGAAGATATGTAACACAGAACTCTCTGGAGATGGTAAATACAAAACTCCATTTCATGTGGGTTTATATTGTAGTTCGACCCGCCCGTCCACCTGTCTCCCCAGCTGACTGTCACCTAGCATTAACATAGGATAGGACGAAAACCATTGGTTTGCAAAGATTTAAGAACTGTTTCCTTTTATATTGAAGTCTGGGTAGATCAAGAAAGGTTTCAATTATAATCCGAATTTGTTGACTGTTTATTAAAGATAGTTATGACAGCTTTAAACTTTGGACTGCAATACAAGTTACTTAGGAACAATGGTATTTTGTCGGACATGGAGTGCGGGCATAACTCAAAACGTATGACCCATGCATCTTGTCTCACTATAGCCCTTTGATTATCTAGTATTTTCACCCGTCGTCTTTGCTTCCTCTTCACTTTGTGTAATTGCTTCTTATTTATCTATCTCATTTAGTTAAGACGTTTGTCTTCCCAGTAATAACAATGCATCAGTTCATTTTTTATATGCCCACATTTTCATGTGGATGTATTATTGTCGTTGCCTTTGTCCGACCGTGTGTCACATTTTTGCCTTTTCACATAAAGACTTTTGGAAAGAATGCTTGACACGAACAGAACAACGAGTGGTTTAATTACGACTTTAAAATGGTGTTTAATACAAATCATAATTACCAGTACAACAACCGACTTAAACTTTTCAGCCAAATTAAGGTCAAATAAAGGGTTCATGCAATGAACGTATTTGTCTGGGGGCCATTTCAAAAGGGCATTGATTCCGAATCGTTTTTACTGGAAATTGACTGTTCCACAGAAAGCTACCAGATAGCGCCAATAACAGGGATTCGTTGAAAAAGTGACTTAGATCGTTTTTCTCCTTGACTCTTCATTTGTGTGTTGATACTTCACAATCTTTATTCCATTTTGTCGAAACTCGGTTTCGTTTGATATTGGCATGTATTAGACCATAAATTCATGGGTCATGGCCCTTGATTTTACGAAAAATCACGGCTTTAGCGCGTAGACATTCTTTCTATGGGTTACAATTGTCTTCTGATTTTGATGCAACTTGAAATACATGTTTATAACCCAAAGATCTTGGATGTTCGCGCATATCAGATCGTAGCTTCCTGAATTATGGCCCTCGATTGTACGAAAAAATAGCGTTTTTAGCTTGTGGTCACTCTAGAAGTCACAATTATTATTCGAATATATCACCGTAACTGCCAGACAAAACTGTGTAAAAGTATGTAATACGATGGTTGTGGACCCTCTAGAGGTCACAGTTGTTTTTGCTGATTTCAAAGAAACTTAAAATATAATGTTTATGTCCCAAAGATCCCAGCCGTTTGCCACATTTGCGCACTTCAGACCTTAACTTTCGGGATTATAGCCCCTGTTTGTACGAAAAATCGCTCTTGTTTTTTTTTAGTGTGTTCTCGATCTATCTCTTGCAAAATATGGGCGTATCTTGCCTGGTAACCGCTAGTTACATTTTATATATCAAGCTGCTTACATTGATACAAGCATAGTAGATTACAATGGAGACATTCTCTCAAATCTAGCCAGACTCCCCAGCGAGTCTGCTCATAGAGATTCCTACATCTTTTCCATCAAGAATCAAGTTACTGTCTGACATATTCTCACAAATATGATACAGTGTACCTTTAGGTTTTGAACCTTCAGTTATCTAATTGGTCAAATATGACGCATTTAATTATGACGTGACGATTGGTTAATTAGCCGAATGACATCGAAAACCACTCTTAAATCTGCCTAGAATTGAATATCCACCAAATTATAACTCTTTTTATATGGCAACGTATCAGTCACATGAGACAGGTTTTCTTTAGGCCTGAAATGTTTTATCTAGATTTTAAATTAGTCATTAATTAACTAATCCAGACCTTAATGAACTCTCGATGCCAACGCTAGCCTTCGTTATTGGCTGGATTAGAATCCGATAATATGAGGCTTAACAATCATTGACAATTAAATCCAAAAATGGATAGCCAGGACTATGCTTTTTATCGTACTGACTTTAGTAATGATGATCGAGACTAGGCGGAAATTTCGATCGCTCAAATCTCGGTTCATAGTGGATCAATTTGACTTAAATTTTCAGCTAAATACCTGTACATTATCTAGTTTTAACTATAATAGTGAGAACTGCCAACTCTTTATCTGATCTCCCATAATGTATCTTTAAGGTAAGGTGATGGTGCCAGGGATTCATCTACAAGGTGAAATGAAAAGTGTCCTGAAAGTGACAGCAACATTACAGAAACTGTTATACAGTGGGAGCGATGCTCCTCAACGGGGAACGGTGAAATTTCTTCGCCACATGGCAATGAAAGTCGCATCACCCCCACCGTACTGGGATCTTTCTACTGACTGGATTAAACAATTGAAAGCAAAATTGTTTACACCTGGTTTAGTAAGAATAAAAGCAACTAGTGCCATCTACAAAGCCATTGAAGACCTAGTAAAGAAAACATGGAGACCAGATTTAGTGGGAGAAGGTTTAGACGCCAAGGGTCTTTCACATAAAGATATTAAAGTTAGCAAAATCGAACGGATAGAAAACTTCGATCTTTATCGTAAATACTATGATAGAAGACAAGAATTGTTTAAGGAGGCCTTAAAAAATAGATCACCGTACAAAGATATCGGGAGTTTACCGGGCAGCCGAGGTCCTATTTTGACAACAAAAAAAGCCCACGCCGCCCTTAAACATGATGATTTGTATCCAGAGGTGAATGAACATTATGTCTTTCACGGAACTGTGCCAGAGGTAGCTGAAGTTATTAAGGAAAATGGTTTTGACGTTCGTAACTCTAAATGTGGGATGTTGGGACAAGCTATATATGCAGCTGAAGAATCAACAAAAGCTGATCAATATGCTGGTATGTCCCACTAATTATTAAATAAAACCACAACTAATCTAATTAAATAACAGCTGCGTTTTATAACATTTATTTCTGCCTAACGCAGATCTTTCATTAGGCCGCAAAAATATAAATCATTAATTTGACATTTATTTATATGCCAGGCCCATAATCAACTCTCTAGTCTTGAGAACTTCACATGGTTTTGATTTCCAACAGATTCAAACACATTTAATTAAAAAATGGATATTCGAGACTTTCTTCTGTATGGTAACAACAGTATCGATGACAGTCGCGACTACATTATTCTTCAGTGGCAATAATTGCGTTCAGAATGAAGTAATTTGACTGAAATTTTCAACATTATCCCATGTTTAGCTATTATAGAAATATAGCAATCTCTTTATCATAATCTCACATACTGCATGTTAAAGTAAATACATTTTCTTGGTGAAACGTAACCCATCTATGACTCTAGATAGTCGAAAATAGGCCCAACGACATATATTAATGTAATATGAATGTGCATTTCTAAAGAGTTACTGTAATTTCTAATCAAATATGGCCTGTTTTGTCAATTCTACACGTTTTGAATTATTATTTTGTCATTTTTGAATCTGCCAATACTAATTTCTTCCGCATGGTTTTGTAGAATGTTTTTCTTTGTTGATGATTACAAATGACGCCTATATCACGAGGTTTGATGTTTACTTCCGGAAAAGTAAGGTTCTATAAACGATTAATAGAGACGGAGAATATAGGACAACTTGACACCCTAATTTGTTCACATAATATCGGGCAACAGGTATCATAGCCGTAATTACTACATTACAAATAAATTTAAAACTGATTTACCTTTTTTGGAAATGGATGCAGAGTAGGTGGAAACGCCGCTGTCAGATCGAAAATCTCCCTATACTACATTGCATGTCCATATTCATTAATCCGTTTAAGTTGGACATTAAACACGTTTTCTTTTCTTTTATATTTAAACTTACTTAAGCTGGTGGTTTTACGTCCGCTTCCACATAAGTGATATCGCAGACTAAAATATTTTGATTTCTTTTATAGATAAAAGAGCTGAACGAAATGACGGTGACAAGAAAATATTTCTCTGTAGATTATTATTTGGTGATGTCATGATCGGTACTATTCGACCAAAAGATTGCAAAAAACCTCCATGTAAAGATCCACAACATGCAGATACAGCATGTACACAATTTCATGGATTTTACGACTCTGTTATCTCAGATAGAGAAGGGAAGTTTCGGGAGTTTGCTGTTTATGATAGTAGAATGGTGTACCCCGAATATATCATAACGTATAAAAGACTGACTTAATATAAGTCGCGGATTTGACAGACCTAAGTTTACATACCTGTTAATTAATGACTACTATATATTTTATAAACACTTTCTATACACTAAACACGTGTTTAGAATAATGATTACTTATATGATTTATTGACAAAAATTGTCATTACTAAAAGGCCCAAGGTTACTAAGTCAATGGCGTCAGCTTACCAGTGATATTTGTGCCATAAATGCTTAAATTGCATTGAATGATACAACACTTTTGTCAACACACCACTCAAATGAAAATGTTAAATTCATCCTATATAATGTTTGCACACGCTTAAGTATTTACCCTTTGGTAATAATGTATATCTATAATTATCATGTTGGTCACAATGTATCTGTCCATCACTATAATTTCGTGCCATACGACCCACTACACATACCCGCTCGCAGGCCCGTAGCCAGCTACCTGGCTTCGGGGGGGGGGGGCAGTGAAGTTTTTAGGAGGGGCACACCCGTTACAGTCTATAGTAGGTATTTTAGAGTTATGGTTGGCAAATTTTCTTTCGGGGGGGGGGGGCAAAACATTTTTTCAGGGGGGCATTGCCCCCCCCTTGCCACCCCCTGGCTACGGGCCTGCCCGCTCGTCACTATAATGTACACGCTGGTCACTTCACGTACCCACCCTTCAGTGTAATGTACACACTGGTCACTAAATGCGCCTGTTTGTCACTGTAATATACACGCTGCACTAGTCACTACACGCACCTGCTCGTATCTGTAATATACATGCTACATGCGTCACTATACACATACCCGTCCTTCACTGTAATGTACAAGCTGCATAAGCCACTACACGTTTAGACGCAGTATTGATTTTTTAACGGCCATGTTCAATGTGTTAGTGGTACATACATTGCAATACACAAAGTAGTGCACATTTTGGTTTTTTTACATTACATGTTGTTCACAGTAGTTTGAGATATCTATGGTTTTACATAATGGCTCGAGTTATCTATGGTTTTACAATATTTTACATTACATGCTGTTCACAATGGCTCGAGTTATCTATAGTTGTACATTACATGTTGTCCACAATAGCTGGAGTTATCTATATATGGTTATGGTTGTACATTGCATGTTGTCCACCATGGCTCGAGTAATCTATGGTTGTAAATTACATGTTTCCACAATGGCTCGAGTTATGTATGGTTGTATATTACATGGTATCCACAATGGCCCGAGTTATCTATGGTTATGGTTGTACATTACATGTTTTCCACCATGGTTAAACATTACACGTTGTTCAAAATGGATCAGGTTATGTATGGTTTTACATTACATATTGTTCACAATGCATCGACATATCTAGGGTTTTACATTACATGTTGTTCACAAAAGTTCGAGATATTTTGTAATAATGTAATGAATCTATGGGTCGAGATATCTATGTTTTGTTTGCTTTATACGGTTTAAAAAACTGTTTGGTCTCCACCGAGTTGTGTTTATTAGGATTTATACCATAAAGTAACGTATGATATATATTAATATATAGACCGGCTGTGTAATGGAAACTGATGGAATATCGGCTACTGAAAGTCTTTGACTGAAAAATACAAACAGCCATATTAATTTCAAAGCTTGACGTGAAACATTCCACTTATAAATAAATGAAAGGGAGATTAACGTCCTAATTGAAACTTTTAAATAAAAGACACAAGTAATTAGAGCAGTTTTTATGGCGACAAACTGATGACGGCAAACTGATGACAGTCGAATCTACTCTCAGACAAAAATCTGTAGACCATTTGCAATGGAACTTTCGTTTTTTAGACAATCTGAAGGGAGATAGCCAGTGCATTTTCGTCTTTGAGATCTGCCTTCGCAGTTGGAATTCAACACAAGAGTAGGTCGTAGCACCAATGTCTGGGCACAATGTATGTATGGCGTGTACCCGTCTTCATTAGCCCAGTTGTCTCGGACCAGTACTTAGCACGTTAAAAATCACATTTCATTTTATTCTGAACCGCTTGACACCAACCTCTATTGTAGGGCTACCCCGCTCCCACGCCTTCTATTGTTCATCGTGAATGGCAATTTTTCACTTGAACATAGAATCACAAAGAAAGATATAAGGTACTATCGTCGAAATAATCTTAAACAGAGGTGAATGTAGAGCGGTACCTTATTAAAGTTCCAATAGCATATTTTTAAGTTATATTTTTAAAATTTATTAAAATAAAGCCCTAAAATAGATTGTACCTATAAACAGTCCTACTTTGTTAAAGAATAATCCTATTAATCCTATAATTCACTATTGCCAGTTGAGAAATTGGCAAAAATATCATTTTTAACTTCAAATTCAAACGTTTGAAGATGGCCGTCCATGGTGAGGAATGGGAAAACAAGGGAGGTAATTCAGCTACTATATCCTCAATCAGCTTGTGTCACCCATTTTAACACCTCTAAAATTTTGCCCATGATCGTATAATAGTGAGTTGACAACCTTTTGAGCAAAAGACATAGAAATAATTATGTTTTGACTTTCTTAGAAAATATGAAATTGGAACTTTAATGTCATATTCTAGCGTAATGGTCACGGAAAGAAAGCTCATGGGATTAACGTTCAGAGACCCATCCCAGAGGAACTAGACTTCCTACCTACCTTTGAAACTGGTTGTACACTGTATTCCATGAACCATGGGGGAGTATGGGTTAACCGATATCTAAAACCTAATGGAATGAATGTTTCTTTATGGAATACATCTGAGGTGTGTCCACTCTTTACTCCTATATTTGCTAAACAGTGTCCGATCGTTACATCCTCGGCACCACCTTTAGGCGGACAGAGCCCTGGATGTGTAATTCCTATTAACACTAATTTAATCAGAGATTCTTTACTGAGAACATAACCGGATCCACCACTCATGTATGAATGTTGAGACCACTTGGGCTTGAACTCATATCCAAAGAAAACCGGCAGTTTTGGGTCTTGATGTGCCAAGAAATAACGAAGATTTTCGACAATGATAAAAGTATCGTCATCAGCCTTCAGGAACCAGTCATAATCATCCACATAATGGTCGTAACAATATTTAAAGGCTGCGTAAACTTTCTCGGTTAGATGCTCCCGACCTTCTGTAATATTTAGACCAATCACATTTGCTGTTTTATTCACAGGATTCGACACAAAAACCAGAAATTTATCACAACGTTTTGCCCATGTCCTGTCGATTACGGTTTTATAAACCTTGAAATGTTTTTGCATCGATAAAATCCAACATAAAATTTTAACATTTTTCGTTTTTGTTAGCATTGGATCGTCAACGTCGGGAGTTGTATCTACCGCTGCAAAATAAATAAAAAAAAAACAATCAGTGTCTAAATTAAACATGAATATAGCTTTCATGGGAATTAACGTCCACTGGACACAGACTATGCCATATCGGGACAAGCATATCATCTTTAGCAGTGTCGAGAAAACCTACCCACAAGGTTGGGTATGGGATCATTCTCCTTGCTAATGAAAGATCTTATGACCCAACGCGCATATGTCAAGCCATTGTCCCCCGACCTTCAACATCTGTCATAGGAGCACCACACTGAACATGTCTATCTACAGGCGCGGATCCAGAAGGGGCGCACCCGGCGCACGCTCCCTCTATTTTTTGTGGTGGCGAACAATTTTTAGCTCCATATATTCTCGCGAGAAAGGAAAACAAAAATAGTTTAAGTTGAAAATCGTAATTAACAGTACTAGTATGAAATTAGTCCTTGTGGGCATTTTTTACACTCAAAATCACGGATCCGGGCTTTACACTCCCAAGTTGGTGCAGCACGTCCCCTCTTTCTGAAAATCCTGGATCCGCCCCTGATCTATAAACATCAATAAAATCCGACAATTGGCATACCTGTGGTATTTGATATTGAAGCTAAGTAAGAAGGTTTCTGATATCCAAAAACTCTGATCTGTCTGACTAAAGCATCGTTTTCCCAGTACGTTCGGACAGATTGAGCTAAAAATGTTACTGTATAATCACTACAACATACACCCTGTAACAGAACAGTTTCCATATTAGATCATTGTAAACAATTGCCATATAGATCAGGGAAGAACGGCGTGGTTTCTCCTTATCAGTGATGCAGAATGGAAGGCCCGGCAAGGACAGCTGTCTGGTCGTTCGAACGGATGAACAACCGAGGTCCTATTAAATAGCAGACTATGACGTATGTTCGTCCTCGTTAGCCAGTCGAAGCAGAACAGTAGGACGCCATTTCATATTAGATCATTTTAAACAATGTAATTAATTGCATTGGCAATGTAATGGCCCCAGCGCTGCATATTAGATCATTTTAAACAGTTGCCATACTAGATCATTTTAAACAGTGGCGGTACAAAGATGTTTCAGTCCCTAGAGAATTTGCAAAACATCCATGGCCAAATATACGATTAGGTATGGGCAAATCGCCTTTTTATGTACGCGTTTTCGCAGCCTTACTGGTGGGTTTTCGCCGGTTGCATAGAAACGGTCCCATTATATTTGGAACCTAATCAGCGGATTATTTGCATCTTAGTAGCATCAGAAAAGTGGAAACTGGCTCTTGGATATTGACTTGGATAGAATCCAATGGCAAGTTTAGAAACAGACAGAGAGAAGTATGAAACATGTATATTAATAAGTGGTACTTACATCGCGATAAGGATGAACAGATCTTGTATCTGTATGTCTTAAACTAAGCAACGACCTCATATCCTCAGAGTGAAACGTTTCTCTACCATAAGCATCCACTGTATCCACGAACTCTACTCCAGATTTATTCAACCAATCACCGACAACTTTACCCTCTGACCTAAACCCGTACTCGGCTACATTATTATTCATGTGACCGGATTCAACCAATAACCGAAGACCGCTTTGACTCAAAACGTAACTGGCATTTGCGTCAAAACTACTACCTTCGAGAAATTTGTGTCCTAAGTATCTAGGTTGAAGATAGTCCACGTAGGCCAAAACATCTATTAAATTATTCATAATGACGTAAGCTCGCTCTTTTATCCGGAAGAACCATTTGAATTTCCGTATATAATGTAAATAACAGTACTGGAAAACTTTCTTTATGACGTCATATTCTCTGGTGATCACTAATTTGGCTTGCACAATTACGCCATTAGGAACAGTACAATTTTCGTGAAATTTATAACTACAAATAAATTCAAGATGGCCACAATGGCTTCCCCACGTTTTTGGTATCAATTCAAGCAACCAACTATTTGTAGCCTTCGTGACGTAAACAAAACAATACACGTCGCTATTATTCACGGTCCAAATTTTGTAGTCTCCGGGAATTCCTGTAATATGAATAGTAAAAAAAGATGGTTTCAATAACCTGTGGAAGGGCGGGGGTGTATATTGTTACGCATTAAACTTTGAGATTTTGGTATCTTACAGGGCCAAGATTTGATCACAACATTGTAATGAATCGATTCTTTCGTTTAACCGTTTCGAATCGTGCTAAAGAGACTTACGTGCAAAGTAAAGATCTTTCATATTGTTCATCCCATGTATTCATTTTCATGTAGATCGGAAGCATTAGACTTATCTACAGTTTAATTTCGAGATATTATTTTAATAGATATGTACAAACACTCTGAAATATCCTACCGGCAGAGGTGGGGTGGTATGGAGACAGGGTAGAACGACACATAACTAGTGGTTGATGTTAGATAGGAAGGGCACGGGTGGTAGACAAACACGCCAATGTACAGAGAAATTGGGTTAGACGTCCACTCGACACAAACTAGATCATTTTGGAACTTACACAGGTTCAATTTTATTTCAATAATTTGCTTGCGCGCTTAGGGGTCTCTAGCAGTGGGAAGAAATTGGATGACCCGGTGACATCCCGCGAGGTTGGACAAGAGACCCTACTCCCTGAAAGGTGAGAGAGAGAGAGAGAAATGGGGTTTAACGTCCACTCAACACAAACTAGGTCATTTCGGGACTAACATATGGTTAATTTTATTTCAATAATTCGCTTGCGCGTAGGGGTCTTTAGTAGTGGGAGGAAACCGGAGTACCCGGAGGAAACCCACGAGGTTGAGAAGGCGCCCCTATCTCCATGCCACATACGCTCACACCAGGGCTCGAAACCACATCCGCAAGCCAGAGGTGACAGGCCAGCTAGAGGTCGAAGCGCGGCACTCTAGACCACTAGGCCATCCCAACCCCCCTCCCTGAAAGGTACAACAGGGGAATCGAAACTACCCCAGTTGACTCAATGACAGACCGGTGCTAAAGACTCGGCCACCCCCACCCCCAAACATGACAAGGATGGTAGATAGACAGGTGGCAGGTAGACAGGACGGGGATGGTAGACAGGACAAGGATGGTAGACAGACAGGACTAGGATGATAGACAGACAGGGGTGAGGGGGTAGATAGAGGGTGGTAGGTAGACAGGACAAGGTTGGTAGATAGACGAGACAGGGGTGGTCGGTAGACAAGTCTAGGGTGGTATGTAGACTGGGCAAGCCACTAGATTGAATAATTAGCATATATGATTGAATCGACTTCTAAGGTTATATTTCCTGATTTTACGGATTGTTGAAATCAACAACCCGATGGGAGGGTGGTAGATTAGCAGGGTTAGGTTTACAGATAGGCAAAGCCAGGATGACATATCAGATACATAGGGCAAGGGTGGAAGATAGTCAGGTCAAGGGTGATAGACAGATATGGAAGACGGAAAGGGCAACAATGGCATGAACTACAGTCAATACTAAGGCTTTAGACTAGTTATTTTCTTACTAAATAATTTAGACGGGTTGATGTTATTGTTGTAAAACGGCAGTGCGACCCCTTTACCATTATATACAGATAACAAACGACTATCTGTAAAATAAAAAGTTTATATAAAGATAAAATTAATAATGACTTTATGTTTCTAGTTTAATTGCCGCAATAATTCTAACCTACAGGAAGTAATAAATCAATAGTATTAACATATATACCCTGACGTGTGTTTACATTTCTTACATTGACTCAATACCTAATCCATAGTTTGATTGATATGGTCTATATTTACATATATAAACCACACACGGTGCCGCGCTTCGACCTCTAGCTGGTCGACCACCTCTGGCTTGCGGCTGTGGTTTCGATCCCTAGGGTGAGCGTATGTTGCATGGAAATAGGGGCTCCTTCTCAACCTCGTGGGTTTCCTCTGGGCACCCCGGTTTCCTCCCACAACAAACACCCCTGCGCGTGCGCTAAGATAATGAAAATGAAAAATAAGACTTGTCTGTGATATCACTTTCGATGAAAGCGGACGTTAAACGCCAACATGTTAGTTATCATTATTTGCTTGATATAACGATATCTGTTGTATCGAAACGTAACATGTTAATAAATTCAGAAGTAGTATATCCATATACATGTAAGTGTGTTTATTATTAAATTCAAGTCATATAATATTCATATCAACGTGTTTTGTATTTGTATGCCAGCATCATCTTGCATTTAAAAAAAAACAAACAAAAAAAAACACCGAACACAATTTCTTTTGTCGCTGTAAAAATACCTTTCTTTCATTTCAAACAAAATATACAAATTATTAATTTGCGCGACAGAACCATGTGAAAGGGAGTGTGTAAAGGATGTTATGCTGGTTAAAGATGCTTTATTCAAGAGCTGAAAGGACCATATTGCAGATCTTTCATTTGACCTCAAATGTTATATAAATAATTTATGTAACATTTATTTATATGCCAGGCCAATAATTAACTCTCTAGAACTTTGGATAGTTTTGATTTTCAACAGATTTATGATTTAATTTAAAAATAACAATCGACACTACACTGTTCTGTAAAACGACTCCTTTCAGAATGAAGTAATTGGACTGACATATTCAACATATTCCCTTTTCATTATCCATTTTAAAACTATTATTGTCGGCTCTTTATCTAAATCTTACATAATGTATCTTTAACTTCCCCTTATTGATCACCATGTCATGCTCTATTGATAATACAAGATACCTTTATACCATCATATGTTATGCATCAATAGATCTATTTGAATTTTAATAATTCAGAGACCACAAAGCGAAAGCGAATGCAAAAATAAATTGATACACAATTTAATCAAGTATATTATATACAGATTAAAATAGAGAAACAAGCAATTCGATACATCCGTTGTCTTCCAATAGTTTTTTTTATATATAAAATAGAAATGCATAGCCTTCGGGCACGGCAAATACCCCAGCTAATGTTCTGGGTTTATGTGATTCACCATGTAACAATCACTAGTATTTAGTTTCCTTTATTGTTCTCTATGGTAAGAGGTGGGTTGGGAATTGGTTAACCTCGTGGCTTTTCTTCTGGTCGAGTGGGCGTAAAATCCCAAAGCAGGTTTTCCATGTTGTAGGTATAGTTGGAGATTTTAGAAGATGTATTCAGGCGCGGATCCAGGGGGGGAGGGGGGTCCAGGGGGTCCGGACCCCCCCCCCCCCTGCTCAGACATGAAAATTTTTTTATGTGATTTTATTGGCGATTTAGACCTGTTATTTTGGAATTTACCTTCCGGAGATACGTCAGAATGATCCAAATTGAATCTAATTTACCAAATTATCGGTTGAGCGAAATTAGTTAAGCAATTATCAAACCTAGACCCCGCGCCTGCAAAAAATCCTGGATCCGCACCTGTGTATTGTCTGAGAACTAAAATTTCTACTGGTGGTGCAGGTCTATACAATATTGATTCAAGTATAAAATGTGGATTAATTATGTATTCATTTAATTTTATTTTCTTTGTGTGGTGACGGTCGTGGTGTTGTCAGTTGCGCTGGTGGTAGTGGTTGTAGTGTGAGGTGTCGATGTTATAATATTCGTTGATTTCTGTTTTGGTTGTGTACAATATTTTCCAATTCTTAAGTTGATTACATTAAAACATATATTTCTGTGAGTTAAATGTAAATGAAATGGAGTTTAACGCCCGACTGGGCTAATAAAGACGGACATACGCCATATTGTGTCCTATGACGAAAATTGTGCCCGGGACGGAACCAGGTGCTTCGGCCTACTATTAAATCGATATCACCTGCCAAGGATTTTTTTTACGTCTCATCCGAAGGAGTATACGTTGGCCAAGGACCTTTATGCTGCAACAGTGGCAAGGGGCAACCGCGTCGGTCACTTTCCGTGGATTTTCAGTATGATGTACAGGGAAAGGTCATCTACAAGTTTGTACCAAGTTGTGACCCTAGTTCTATTCGCCCCCCCCCCTCCCCCAAAAAAAAACAACAAAAAAAAATACAGCGGAATAGAAATGACGTTTAACGTGCAGTCGACATAAACTAGGTCAATTCGGGACTAACACTGAACACGTGGTTGATTTTTATTTCAATAATTCGCTTGATGCGTAGAGGTCTTTAGCTGTGGGAATAAACCGGAGAACTCGGCGAAAACCCACGAGGTTGGACAGGCATAACGTGAAGAATAACAATTCGATGTCTAACGCCTGTGGCCCAATTCCTGGTCCAAAAGGGATTAGCATGGTCGATCTATAGACCACGGAGTTTAACTATAGAGCATGGCTTCATCGCCGCTATCTAATTTGAAAGTCCTCCGATCTATCCGCATTTGTACAAGGAACATGTATACAAACAACAATGACAAGAAGAACATTAATGGCAACAAGAACAGCAAGTACGCGCTTGTATAACAGTTACTGGCCCAGAAACGTTTAGTTCTTAAAACTATTTCTAACCTGTAGCAGAATTATTTCTCCAGGATTGATACACTCGCCAATTGTTCTTCGCTATATCAAACAATGTTCTGTTGGAAGCGAATAATAACCACACTATAGTCCATGAACCTAACAAAATCATGAAACACCGGACTCTCATGTTGAAATAACGATCCTAAGAAAGTACACCACCGTGTATAATATATATATTTCTCTAATGTGTGTAATCTATTGACGTTTCTGCTCATTTTCATAATATGCTGTGACCAGCGGTGTTTAAATATCCGTTCCACGAACGACATATGTTATAATTAATCAATGAATTATGTTCTACTAGACTACGATAAAGAGAGGGTTTCATGTAATAAAAACCAGCAATATCAATATATGATCAACGAACGTGGCAAGCAGGTTTATATAGTAATTTGGCGAGTGGGGTGGACGGCCCCGAATGGTTAACACCGGTGCGCGGTGTGTCATAAGGTATGATGTTAAGTCTTATCCTCAGTTTTCTGGTGGGGGGGGGTAGCACGTGTGCGCAGTATCATAACGCGTTGCTTCGCATTTCCGGTTGTATGTGACAAGGAGTAGGGTCGCCTGTCCAGCTTCGTGGGTTTTCTCCAGGTCCTCCGGTTTCCTCCCAGTGCTATAGAACCCTGTGCGCAAGTAAGTTATTGGGGGAAAAAACATGTTAGTCCCGAAATGACCTAATTTGTGTCGATTGGACGTTGATAGTAAACGTAGGTCTAGTAGGTTAACCGCGTTTAAAATTATTAAATATTATTAGCCCCCCTTTCATATGTTTAGTATTCATATTATATTCTAATAACTCCCTCGGATTATTGAGCGTATTCCGATAGAAATCAATCAACGTTTATTATACATATTTACAGGTTCTTATATATACTGTACAATGACTGTATCCACCAAGTCGGACAACTAATTTGGTATCACGCATAGAAAAAAAACCCGTACTACTTCTGACACCATTTGTAAGGTTACCCACCCCCTGTCCGTATCGGCTCCTACTATAAATCAAATGTGGGGATGGGAGAGGAAGATCGCCAAATAGAAGGATTTGTGAGGATCTCCGAGGCGGCGTCTTGTAATGTTGTTTTCCTCCTTTAATTTCTAATTCCATTCATGCGCTCCCATCCCTCGTCTATCGTATCCAATCCAAATTTTCAAGATACGTGATTCATTGAACATTGAAGCTTGTCCCAATGATTAAAGGGGGGTAACTCCCCCTCCCTCCCCCACCCCCGTTAAATAATGTCAAAGGCTAATAATCCCAACAATGTGCATTTTCCTTTATTTTCGTGGTAATGTAACATGAATAACAATAACAAACAAGTAAATTTAGTGAATAATTCTATAAAATATTAAATATGGGTGTCCTGCGTGGTGGGAGATAACGTTCGCAAAAACCTAACGTCCTTTCCATACTATTCCCATTCGTAACATTAACATGTATGTCTATATCATGGGTGGGGGATCACGTAGCTAAGTGGATAAGATGCTGTCACAGCTTTCTCTTAACCAAAGAATCTTCTTCGGATATCTCCACAGAGATCAATTTACAAGAGAAACAAGTTGATCTTTCAAATAGCATTCTTTATCACGAAATGCTCGGCAATATACTGGCATTTCATCGTACCAAGGCTGTGGGCATTATTTCTTCAAACGCTTAAGCATTACCCCTGTCAAAAGTTAAAGTTCGGTGCTAAGACCACATAAAGTTAAGTTTTAAATGTTGCAACTATTAATTAAAACAGGTTTCGCTTTAGTTTTTTTTATATTTTACACTGATATTTTATTGCGTTAAATCATTCTACAGCTAAAACGGACAATTTGACCTTTTAACATCCGGGTCACTAAGAACTAAGTTTACATTTTTATTGAAAGAGTGATTACTTTCGATTATTTTCAGCATATTTTCATGATACAAGAATGGCTGCGTATTCACTTTCAGTGCAAATGCACTCATTTGACCATTGACCCCAAACATCTCGAATATGCCCCAACGGCGGACTGATTACCATTCGGCATCGTATTCTACGCAAAATTGGTTCTGGTTTTGTGCCCATTTGATGGACACCTCCCTTCACTGAACCTCCAGACTATATGGATAAAAAGTGATTGTAATTCAGTCGTGAGGCCAGGCGACGAAAATCTTCGCCAAGTTACGATGAGCTATCATAGACCAGAGTTGTAAACTCTTTATATTAATTAAGTCGGGTTTTCTTATTGGAGGAAGTGGTCCAGCACATTTTGATTTTTTTTTTAATAAGGAAGCAAAATGTGAGCCCTTAGATCCAGAGGCGGACTTCACCCTTAACAATCTCAGTTAGATCTTCGGCATCGGGATCTATGAAGTCATAAGTAAGGTAATCCTTAAATGACAGAAAACGGGATACAAGGTCAGCCCCGCTTCTTCGCCCCTCGAAGAAACCTGGCCACAGCCCGTAACCTGCTTCGGGCATTTCTAGTTAAGCTTCGCTAACTGTCATCGAGTCCTAATAAAACACTAATTTCACTTTCCACGAGTGCCGCGTTTCGACCTCTAGCTGGCCGGTCACCTCTGGCTTAAGACTGTGGTTTCGATCCCTGGTGTGAGCGTATGTGGCATGGAGATAGGGACGCCTTCTCAACCTCGTGGGTTTCCTCCGGGTACTTCGGTTTCCTCCGACTGCTAAAGACCCATACGCGCATACGAATTATTAAAATAAAATTAAACCATATGTTAGTCCCGAAATGACCTAGTTTGTGTCGAGTGGACTGTTACTGCCCTTAAATATTTAGTGGTCTCATTCCCTTTTTGCCTGTAAGGAGTGCCTGGTATGACCTAGGCTCAAATTTGTTGTCTCATTGGGAGTACTTATTGTTTACTGTATATATTATAGTTTATGCATGCTTATTCTTGCATAGCAAACCACATGCCCCAGAATTTATGTGTATATGCATTATGCAAAATTATTTAGGTTCTATCCATGTTCTTAACATGCACCCATCACCCTTTAAATAATAGTCAACGTATTAAGGATTACTCAGCACATGGTTTGTGTCAGGGTTCAATTTAGTCTAAGACCAATGAGTAGCAAATTTTTGTGACAGATTCACATTTTGGCTAATCAATTCAAAATTTGAATAGCATTTGCTCATATTTGAGGAGCAGTAAAACGTAGCCTAGAAATATTTGCAATTCAGATTTCTCGGGGAATAAGTGGATACTTTTTTCCGCCAAAGTCCGGCCTTCATTATACACTCCGCTTCGACTTACGTATGAAGTTAAAAAAAAATTACATCTCAAAAAAAAATTTCAGTTACCGTCTATCCCGAGCGTCTAAATCAAAACTGCATGTACTGTACAGTGCTTTAAATTACCGGTACACCACTCCAATCGAAATATTTGTAGGCAGGCTTTGCTTGTTTATTTCTATATTTAAAAACATCCTCCCCTCCGCCTTTAAAATATCAACCCGAGAATATGCCATCAGTATAACATTTTTGTCAGACATTCGTCAAAAATGGCACGTTTCACACGTCTCGCGAAATGTCTACTTTTCTACTTTTAGTTTTCAGTTAAGTTAACCAATCATACGATACTTTTAGTTTTCAGTTAAGTTAACCAATCATACAATACTGCGTCATTTTATTCTATTTTTAGTAACATATTTTATAAACATGTGTGTTTAAAAACGGAGTCAGCATTGTCTTCTAGTTATCGAATATATTGAAATAAAAACTGTTTCAAATTAATCACGATCACAACTTGCAATATTAAACAAGTGAAGTCAGTCCTGCATGTATAATTATACTCCACATTCATCCAAAATATAATGAATCGCACTTCACAAACTTGAAAACAATTTTTGGCTAATGAATAAAATAATTCTATCGCTTTTTACTGCGATATGTGAGTCGCTTTTTGCGATGCGATACCGCTTAAATTGAACCTTGGTTTGTGTGTGGGGAGCATGATGGCTGACATGTTGTATTTATTTCCTCTGTAAACTCATAGAGTTTTTACGTCTGAATCAAGTCTGAATTGCGCCTGAAATATGTCTGAAAAATGGTCTAAATCAAGTCTGAACTAAGTCTGAAAATGATCTGTGTAACTTAATCAACCTTTATCACTATAAAATGTCAATATAAACATTTAGTCAGTAAACTACTATAAAATCTATGATGATGCTCCTGTTTTTAAATGTCAAGCCTCAAGTGAAGTTAACAGAATCCCGAATGGTCTAAGCCCATTCAGCCATATGCCTGCCCTAGTGTCATGCGCCTAGTTAAGCTCAGTTCACGACGTGCGATGTCTGAGATGTCGTGCACGGCAGCTATATGGACGTTAAACGCCATTTCTCTCTCTCTCTCTCTCTCTCTCTCTTATATTACGGAAAGATTTTAATAACGGGTTTTAATGTAAATCGTTTGGTTTTTGACATTTATCCGTCTCATACCATTCTTTAATGTGTCCATAAGAATGGTTATTGTTTTCTTTAAGCCACGAATGCGCTTTTCCACAAAGACTAGTGCACCATCGTTTAACGTATGCCCTGTTATGAACGAAAACCGAAGACACTTCATATTTCCATTTCTTCTCTAAATATTCCATATAAGCTGTGTCGTTTTTATCGAGATATATCAAATACTCGGCTAGTTCCTTTACCGACTTAAAATCACTGGTTAGAATGTAACTTTTCTCGGGGGCTAATAGAGAATAATTTGCACCTCCTCTGGCAACGGTAATTAAGTCCCACCCTTCAGCTCGGAAAAATTTCTCTGTTGCGTAGTCCTTGCAAAAACTGTTTTCAAATGCTAGGTAGAATTTATATTTCTTGTCTATATTACAGTAGTGGTCATTGCTGGGACAAGACAATTTTTCACACCGACCAAAACTGTCCACTGGTATATATTTACGTAATAATTTGATATAATCTTCTCGCCGACCTGGAGTTTTACAATTGCTGCGAATTATAGCCGCCATTTTGGTTTTATTCTGCATAACCTCAGTTCTGTTTTTTCTCAAAGGATTTCGTCTTTTCACAAAATATCCATAACGAGCATCCACATCTGAATCCAACCGATAACTCATTGTCCTATTAAACAGTCCATACCAGGAAGGATCTCTCCATGTATGTGAAACTGTAATATGGGGCGATTCTACATTATAAAAAACCCATATCTGCTCTGGACGTATTCTTTTGGGTGGCTTTCCTAATGCATATCCATCAAACAGAAGGATATGGCTATTGTTGCCCTCTGTATATTGGCATGAATGATTACATGAAGAAAACCAGGCAACCATTGTTGCAGTACTTAAATAGGACGGTCTCCGGTGCCATCGAATTTTTATAACCTCTGTCGCTTTCATATCTGGCGTGGCTTTATTCGATATGGTGGTATAATTGGTGATTGTAAACATGGTTCCCACGAGGAATAATATGGGTAAACCCACAGCCACTGGAACTCTCAACAGCTTTCCAGTTTTTAATGTCTCCATGGTGATACTGCGACGATTCGTCCTGAAAAATAATATATACAGGGTTATAACTAAATGAATATATTTCACGCCACTGTTCATCATTCAAATGATTATATTGTCTTTGCAAACTACATTATTATGTTAGTTCGATAAATGGAGATCCCGTGTTCATTCCCAAAGAAAGTTCATCGAGATTTTTGGGCGTGGTTCCGCCATGTCAGTTGTGTAAGACGGAGAGTCTGGCAAGGGACGGAATTCGAAATAAGAGTAGGACAAGGCGCAATCGCCCGGGCAAAATTTCACTCATAGCGCATGCCCGTCTTCATTATCCTAGTTGAATACATAATGCAATTATGAGTATAATATCACCCTGTTATATATCTACTAAATTCTGCCTTGACGTTAATTTCCATCCCAAATATGGAATAAAATCTCTTTATTTCTCAAGACTAGAGGGGAAAACATTACCTTATATGGTCCGCCAACCATTGGTCAATTAACAGATGGCATTTGATGGATATTTTAGACAATGGTTATGATTTTACCAAAAACATTACTGGTTTTTTTTTATATAACTATATATTGACGTTCATTAAGTACGTGGGATTCGAATCTTTAGAAAGAGTGAAGCAAAAATTTTTCAAAGACACAACATGGTCTCATTCTACAGACCAAATTTTTTTACAGGAATAGCTCACGCGCCCTTTAAATCACACAATATTTTTACATTGTGTATATACATGCTTTTCACAATATTTTATAGAAGCACATACCTTCCACCGCTAAGACAAGTTGATACTATATGTATAGTAAAAACATGGAATAAAAAAAAAAGGTACTATGGATAATAAAAGAAAAATGGAGAACGAGGAAGCCTTACAGAGGTAAATATAATATAATTTCATGCATTAAATATTTCAATGATAAAACTTCAGTACTGCATTTCAAAGTACCAAGTTGAATTTAATCTAACGTTCGTCCGTTGACACCCGTCCAGTCCTATACACAATCCAGAAAGTAAGTCATTCATTTTCAGATAGATAATGATTGTGAAATATCATTCTACAGCATGTGACCTAGTTTGTTTGATAATATTATATCATTCTACACTGGTAGGGTCGCATATTTGACTCCTGGTTTTCACAAAAGGTGAAAGGTAACACCATGTTTAATTGTTAGTGACAGTTTGATAATCAACACAGCTACCGATCATTGTGTTTTCCACTATAACCGACAGGAACTGAACACACAGAGGCGGATCAATAGGGGGCACAAGGGGCGCCCACCCCCCTAATTTTCGACAGTGCCCTTTTTCTTACTACTGAAAGTTCCTTTCAACTAGCTTTTTTGCTCGATTTTGAGGCTCTTTTTCTACGATTTCCGAACGCTTAGACGAAAATATCAGCCAAATAGCTCTTGAATTGGCTAGAGGGGCAAGGAAATGACGGATAATTTTCTTGGGGCTCCCACTGTCGACAACCGGCAGCGTATTCGCGTACTAATTACCCACAAACCATATACATGTACTAAATATTCCACTAGGGGCAAAATACCACCTGGCCAACAATTACTTTACACAGCGTTATTATATGCTTGTCACTAGCCTAGAAATAATTCCTTTAAATTTACTGGATATAGATTGGACCTTTAATTCGACAAAACCCGACTTTAGAATCGCTACATTGTTTCGCTTCCTCCACATTTAAAATAAGGTACGTAGTCCAATCATTATTGCTGGCCGGTCACATCTGGCTTGCGGCTGTGGTTTTTAGCCCTGGTGTGAGCGTATGTGGCATGGAGATAGGGGCGCCTTCTCAACCTCGTGGGTTTCCTCCGGGCACTCCGGTTTCCTCCCACTGCTAAAGAGCCGTACGCGCAAGCGAGTTATTGAAATAAAATTATACCATATGTTAGTCCTGAATTGACCTAGTTTGTGTTGAGTGGACGTTAAACCACATTTCTCTCTCTCTCCCCCAATCATTATTAATGGCAAAATGGGTTGTTTCCAAATTATATTGACCTACCAGGTTCTGAGTGGCGTTGGACGGACTAGCCAAAAGTTTAGGATGGATCGGTGCAGGTAAATTATGCGTCCCGATAAAGATCGTATGTACCATCGGAGTCAATTAGTGGAATAGCTATATATATAATAACTAAAATTTGACCAGCATTTAACACCGTGGTGCAGGTTGATAACTGACAGTAATGCCTAAGATTCCTTGCGGGCTCAGTCGAGAGATGTACGTTAGAAGGCAACTGTACGATTTCATCAATAATGTTTGCAGCGACGCAGGAGAAATGGTATCGGACGTCAAACATCAGCTTGCGATATCATTAATTTAACCTCTTCCACGACCACATTTAAATACAAGTGAATAAAATGTTTTAGTTGTACAATATGTTCTTGCGCTTCATGAACTATGGCTTTTACTTTTTTATCTAGTGTCTCCAATGAATCGTGCAGTTTCGAGATAACATGACGTTTTGCTTTGTTCTCCATTCGTGAAACATAGAAAATCGATACACTCTTTTCAACAACATAACGTATGCGTTGTTGATTTTTTTTCTAATGTTCGTATATTTGTTCGAATGTTATGTAAACCACTTCCAGAGACGGTATCAATTGAAACGAAAGCATCGCTAACGCTGCAATATACATCCACATTCATTCTTTGATTGATATGGTACTTTTTAAAACGAAGAGAATGAACTACGAAATGGTTGTAATATCTAAGGAGGCAAAGAAGGCTAGGCGTTGGGTTTGTTTTGCGTTGGGGGTTGTGCATCAACATTAATAGTTGCCGCTCTTAGAGGATAAGGAATAAGTTTACCAATTGTGGCTTTCTGGCGCCAAAGGCAACACAGACACACATACACACACAGACAGGGGCGACGCCAATATACGTCGACATTATAATGTGGATGTATAAAAATTAAGGTCTTCCAGACAACGGTAACAAGTTAAGATTTCGCTTAGTGCCGGTACGCAACATTCGTAAATCTCCTACAACATCTAATGTCATAGTGTGCATCAGTTAAAGTCATAATTCCCTCTTTTAATCGAAGTAACGTTGCCCTAAAATGCTGAGTCTTTGTCGTATTATATTGATTTGAAATGTCTTGTCGTATTATATTGACTTAAAATGTACGTGGCCAACTATGATGGTTCATGGTTATCAAAGAGAATGTGTAAAGAAAAATCCCCCTCCCCCCAAAAAAAATAAAACCCGTAAAAAAAAAAATTAAGAATAAAAAAAAAAAAAAAATTAGTCGGCGACGATAATTGGCGACGAGGACAACTGTCGACCATTTTATTAATTTTTTTAAAAATAATTTGTAACTATTGATTTTATTGCTGGTGTTTTTATTTGTTCTTTTTAGTATAGTTTTTTAAATGTCATATGAGACAGCAGTTATAAACTATCATTTTAAAACATATATATATGTAATCATTATAAAAACTGTTAATCTTATTGGGAGTTTTAGTATAGTTTATTAATTGATGGGTGAATACAATACATATGGAAGAAACATCAAGAAGTAACTATTGAACAGATATTGGCTGGAGAACAACCTGTTCATCGCAAGAAGTACATAGACTGTGCAGGGCGGGTACTAAACATTGTCCGTAAGTCCAACAGTCGGCATATGTTGGACTATTCACCCGCTAAATGGTGTGTAATCGATAAAGGGTATTAATTATTTAAACAATAGATCGATAATGTAGGTTAATAGATGTGAGTGTTTTAGAGTATTGTAATTGTTTTAAAGAGATACATCAAGGTTTTTTAATAATTAAATGAAGTTTAAATTTTAGTTTAAATAAGAATAAGGGTTAGGATATAATAATGCAGACTAACATTAAAATAAAGTTTTTAATTAAGAATAATTAATTCTGATGGCAATGACATGTTTTGATTTGACACATGAATTAATGTCCACCCAACCAATCATTACAGAAGAGTTAAGAAAGTTCTTAGAAGTCAGAATACTTGCTAATAACGAGATACTTTGATCGAAGAAACGTTTTAAATATATGTTTCTAAATTCTGTGCTTTGATGACGCGATTATTACAGGACAATACAATACAAGGACTGTATATTTATTCTACATTAAATATTCTATGCGTGTGGTTGATTTTTTAAAATTTTGTTATATGTCATTTTGTAGATGATTTTCGTGCTGTATGAATAACTAATAGTAAGCGCAAATCCTAAAGCAGGGAAGGTAATGTAGTTATATGGGTGACAGGAATTTGTGCTAAAGAACACGCATGTAAAATAATATTATGGTCTTGATTTATTCTCCATTTTCAAAATATTAACTACGGTATAATCGATTCTGAAACGCAAATTAATTGTTTACGAAATATTGTGACAATAACAGGGTACGAGGTTTAAGGACAAAGAACGGAGATTTATGATTTCTTAAACAATAATGTTATCTTTCGTAGTGATTCAAACTTCATAACCAAAAATATAAAACGTATAACACTCTTGTTGTAACTGAATAATATGTCCCAATCGTCATTCTAGTCAAAAAATCGTATTATTTTACAATATTCCAATTAAATTATGATATAAATTTCATCTTAACACACCTATTTTAAAAAATTGGAAAAATTCAACCAATTGATTTGAAAAGTCTAACGTAAACCTTTTCAAATGTGACTTGGATTTTAAAATATTTTCGAACCCTCTGGACAAGTAAAATAGGTTGTAATAAATAATTTACATAACAGGTAAGACACTTAAACATCTAGTACTTAGAATAAGGGTATTATTTATTTTCTGGAGCTACCAAGCCAGTAAGAATGTTATTATCCCTTTAACTAAGCTACAGATTAATGAACAGGTTGGTCATTTACATTTTTCTTTTTTCTAAAACATACATCATATTTGTTCTTTAGACGACCATTTCACCATGTAGTGGTTTCCGGAGTCTAGCCACTCCGGGTAGATTTTTTACATGACTGGGGTTGGAAAGAAAGATATGTTAATTTTATATATACGGTAATTTAGACCATTGTATAACTGTATGACATAAAAACGTTAAGCAAGAACACCATCGCTGTTACTGTTATCGTTGCTTCGGTATCGTGAAAAAACACAATGTCGGATTCTTTTATAAGAGAGGTACAACAGTAGCCAGTCTAGAGACATCTTCAGTAGAAGGCTTGATCTCGGCATAGCTACGTACATCTTATCAAGCCCTTCACGTAATATCCTGCGCATTTCGCCACTAAGTTCGATTGGGTAACAAGCCCAACTTGGGAACCTATCAGATTCATAGGTCGTCGTGAATACCAAGACTCGCGTTTCTAACTAAAATATTTACATGTGACAATCGAGTAGCAAAGTTCAAAGATGGGTCAATATCAAGATTACTGGTTTTCCGTGAATTTCTCAATTTAACAAAAAACAACTTTCAACGGCTGTATACTTGTTAGTTTATAGTGTTGTGTGCCACGACCTCGGATTGGACAATGCGAATTAGTCACGTGTTTACACAACGGGCGAAAAGTTCGGGAATTGCTAAGAATTGAAGCAAAAGTTAGATGTTGTAAAACTCGCGCACTTTGCTTAAGGGACATGTTCTAGGGCAAACCAAACCCTCAATAGACGATCGGTCCAAAACAAAGATATGTGGACTCGGTAGTGTTACACATGGCAAGGACACCCGTCTAGTCGTTTGGATGGTACAAAAAACCGAAGTCCCGGGTATACATGGGTGCACACGTAAAAGATCCCCTGGAAGTTCGAATTCAATATAAGAGTGGCCCGAAGTCCCGTGTATACATTGTCGAATACGTAAAAGACCACCTGGCAGTTTGAATTCGATGTTAGCGTAGGCTGTAGCGCCGCTTCCTGAGCCAAATGTCCCCCATACAGGGGCGGATCCAGAGCCCCCCCCCCCCGCTCAGCTACATAAAAAAAATAATGCCTTGCATCAATGAAATTACATCACAAAGTGATCCTAAATCAGTATAAAACGATTTCTCTGTTTAAAAAGCTCTTTTTGTATGTATGCCTATGTAATTTAGAGACGATGATGGCAGATTTCCCAAACTGAAAGCTTGCAAACCCCCTCCTGCAAAAATTCCTGGATCCGCACCTGTCATAACACACTGTGTGGCGTAAGCCCGTTTTCATTAGCACACTCGGAGCAGGGCCCTGTTTCACGAAATTTTAACTAAAGATAAAATCCAAATTTTAGCAGATACTTCAATTTTGATTGGCTAAGAACTAAAATCAATCTAATAGTGTCCAATCCAATAAGTAAATTCAGATCTTATCTTAGTTAAATTTTTGTGAAATAGGCCCCAGAACAATAGGACGGTAAACTCTATTTCATTCATTTCGTTCTGACCGACTGTCGTAATGAAGATGGAGATACGTTATACAGTGTACTATACGTTCAACTTTGTCCATGTTGTCTGGAGAAAATGTATTGACGGGTTGACAATGTTGTGATGTCGGGTTGTTGCCTTATAAAGACGACGTGATGCCATTCAGCTACCATAACAAAGCCTATAAACATCTTTTGAGTGCGTGACAAACATGCATGAACGTTTTGTAGAATTCGAAATACCTATATATGTAATGTTTTGTTGGCTTATCTTGAATGTTTGTAAAAATTTACTTACCTTACACTATGGAGAAGCTAAGAATTTCCATTTAGATAACCTGGCAGTAAACATCGCTTGAACTTTATGTTTGACTACATCGTTTTAATTCTAGACGGAAATGGATCAATACATTTTCCAGGCAAATAGGGCGTAACGGTAGGCTAAAATCGATTGAATTTTGCAGTGCTAAGTAGAGTCTTATATAAGGCATACTCCGTGCAGCGTTTCGTTTGATCAGAGGTAATCCCACTACACACTGCTATTATGAGTGGATATTGTTGTTTTAAATTTTGATTGGTCAGTAGTCCGACTACCAACCATACACTAGCTGCCCTACAAAAGCTTTACATTTAAAACGAGTGCCAATATTGGACCAAATATGTTTACATAACGTTACGTCATGGCCCACGTTTTTACTATGCCTAATTTACCCGTGCATAGCAAAATACTGCAGTAATACTAATTGCGTGACAAACGAGGCTATCAAATCGAATGAAATGTAAACAATACTGTTTGGAAACGAACATACTTTCACCGTTTTTAATACCTTAAATCACTGTCATGTTGCTGTACTTAAGTGATAGCTTTCATTGAACGGAAAGAATAGACACACTCCCGCATAAGTTCAAGAAACAGACGCTATTCCAGCAATGGCAAGAGAGAGATTTCTCGGGGCAATTGCTTCAGGAATATGTATATAAGGATGATATTAAGAATTGCTATTAATAATTGTTACAACCATATGATATTTGTGACCAAACGACTTATTTAGGCTGTAAATTGTTGTCGAATTTTCAAGGTATATTTAACAACCAGAGCCTAATATAAGACTCTACATAGAACTGCAAAATTCAAACGATATAGCCTATCGTTACGCACTATTTGTCTGGCAAAATTTATTGATCCATTTGCGCGAGAGACGTTTACTGTCAGTTTATCTAAGTGGAAATTCTTAGCTTCTCGATAGTTCACGGAAAGTAAATTAAAATATAGAAAGGGTCTTTTTTGAATGAACCAAATACCCAATGCCCCGTACCAAATTTGAATATGATCTGTTAAAAAACAATACCCTCTTTCACGTTATCACTGTTCTCGGTTCAGGAGGCATATGAGAACAAAAGTCGCAAATGCGGATTATTAATTAGGTTCGTCCGATAAGCACCAAAATGTAACACATTCAAGATATTTTGTACCTTAACATATATGTTAAATGTCATCATCATTATTGAACAATCTGGTCTCTTGGATTTTGATTAATTATTTAATCTTAAGTAGCTAATTACTCAAAATCCTCCGTGCTGACAGTGATCCTAGGTCAAAATGAATTCTGTGGGCCCGATTCCATGCATAATAATCGCGAGAAAAGCTTATCTCGAATATTTTTTGGCCCCTGCTATTTTTACACGGCCGCCAAACTACTAAAAGAATGAAAAAAAACAAAAAAAAACACAAAAAGGCAGCGACATTTGCTGACTTGGATTTTTGATCTTGCACGAGCACTCGTGTGGCCGTTGGGCGAATCATATACTGGTGGATATATTAACGTTGGTGGTCGTATGAGAGACTGGTGGGCGTATAAGAGGTTTGACGGGCGAGTAAATATTTGTAGGGCGAGTCGAGAATGGCGGATGCTATTGTGAGTGTTCGACGTATCGGAGTCTCTCAGGCATATTAAAGGCTGTCCGTGAAGACCGCACGTAACTAAGGTACGAAAATTAAATGGTAGCTGGCTTTTTTTCCCGCACGTATACAGTGAATGGCCATTTTGCGCAGTAATCCCAGCCAGAATTTTTTTTTAAAAAAAGACACGACCGAAGCACAAAATAGTGCCAATATGCCGACGTAAAATCTAGAGTTCTAAATGTTATTTCTGTGAAAAATCATAGGAAGAATTAAGCGATAAGACGTTGTGGCTGTACAGATTATACAGTCTTAAAGGCTGCAAGAAGGCTATTACATGGATATCGTTTACAATGTAACATTGTGCCTTGTAATGTTGATAATGATCATAACGATAGTGTTTTGTTGACATTTTTTTTGTTGATGTGACCTCATGACCTGTCACGTTTAGATAACGTCATATGGATATCACGGCTATTCACTCTGTCGGAGTCACTTCTCTGCAGGTAGGGTGAGTCTGTCGTTCAGAATGGGTGTAGATTAGAGGATAGCGGGTGTTATTGTGAGTGTAGTTACTCTAAGTAACGTAAATGTTTCGGCTCTGCTCTCCATTACGTTACTACTCGCCCTTATAGACAACTGGTATGAAAATAAGGCTTTTCCCTCATCTCCGTTCTAAGACTATTTTGGAATCCTTACCGTCTCTTTTTCACCGTGATACTGCTTTAGTCGCCAAAAGGAATCATTTCTTGTCACATCCGACACAAATTTATAAAAATCCAACACGGTAAAATTCCATTCTAAAATTTGGAATAGTGGCTGAGCAGTAGATTGAAAATGGGGGCTGCATTCAAATGAAAGTTGTTTATCTATTTGTATCGCATAATTCTACATGAAAATAGTGTTGGATTTTTATAAATTTGTGTCGGATTTGACAAGAAATGATCCCTTTCACGGTGAAAAATAGACGGTAAGGATTCCAAAATAGTCTTAGAACGGAGATGAGGGAAAAGCCTTATTTTCATACTAGTTGTCTATAAGGGCGAGTAGTAATGTAGTGGAGGGTAGAGCCGAAACTTTTACGTTACTTAGAGTAACTATTGTGAGTGGTGAACGTATTAGAGTCTCTCGGGCATAGGCTGGTATGTGTATTAGAGCCTGGCAATCGTATTACACTAGCGAGCACATTACAGAATGGGTATATTCGAGGCTACCGGGTTTACAAAGGGCTGAAGGGCTATTAGAGAATGGTAGTGCGATTTGAGTCTGGTGACCGTAGTAGAGACTCGTGAGGGTATGGGCGTATTTGCGGCTGGTGAGTGTATTAGTGGTTAATGAGCGTATTAGTGGCTGGTGGGTGTATTAGAGCTTGGCGGGCGTACTACAGACTGACGGGCGTATTACAGGCTGTTAGGTGTATAAGAATGCCAGGCTGGCTGGCTGGCGTATTTGCGGGTGGCAGGTCCTGATGTTAAGTTCCAGTGATCCCAGGCCCGTGGCCAGTGGCAGTGAAGGTTTTAGGAGGGTCACACCCGTTACATTCTACAGTAGGTATTTTAGAGTTACGGTTGGCAAATTTTCTTTCGGGGGGGGGGGGAACATTTTTTCAGGGGGGCAATCCCTCCCCCACGTTGCTTCCCTCAGGCCTGTAGCCTATTAGAAGCTGGTGGGCGTATAGGGTGACCGGTGTATTATGGATTTTCCTCTTACACACCTAACAAAGTTTGTGTTAAACCTTTGTATGTAACTGATGCAAGTACAAGATATCTTTTCAAATAATGTTATTGCTATTTTCTTTCAATTTAATGGTCGACTCCCTCCGACTTCCTTCGACAGTAGGACGTTACAGCCCATTTAATTTCATTTCTTTAATTCGTCACTGCTGCAATATCATTATGTTATATTCTGACAAATGGTCGAATTTCTTCTGCACATCTGTTTTGAATTCAACGGCATAAATAATTTCAAAAAACCTATTTTAAGTTTTTAATAATATCATGTTTATTGACATATTCATTTTTGGAATATATTAGAGATTAGATCAGTTGTATTCTAATTAGACTTTAACCTTTAAAATATTAACGATCATTGCTGCTACAGAGTTTTAATACCAATTTTCTGAAATACAAACAGTAGTTATGCTGTGACTATCTAAATACACGAAGAGAAAGCGACATGTAATTTCACGCTAACACGACACTAACTCGGGGTTCATCAAAAATTCGATTGCCCGTAGGGGTCTTTAAGCGTGGGAGGAAACTGTTGAACCCGGAGAAAATTCGTGAGGTTGGACAGACCACTGTCATCTTGTCACGTACAAGCTGGGAATCGAAATCCCGCCACTCGACTCAATGACGTACTAATGATCTAGTGCGCATCTCTAAGGGTCAAGTGACTGTCTGGTTCTTATATAAACTGGATCTTAACTTATATTTTATCATTATTATCAACAACATGTTCAGTCAGACGTTGTGCGTCATTCTACACAAACACATCCATCTAGTTCATACTTCGAGAAAACACCTCTGTCCTAAATGGCTGCCATTTCAAACATTAGTATACTGTTTTGCAATGCGGTTCTACTCCATTTTATGTCTGTCATATATACACACAAAGACTTTTTCACTTCTATCAAATGGAAACAGAATAAATACTTTTGTTGGATTGTACTTCGATTTGCTAGAATACTTAGTGTGTTCGACTAAAATCTTGGATTTAGGACTTAAAATGCCGATCAATTGATCAATTGTAAACCGACAGCGTACTTTTAGTAAGGGTGTGCGTTCCTGTAACTGCGCCATAGGAGACGGACATACAATCTGCTACATGGTGAAATAATGCCTGGACAGCGGCACTACGGCCTACCCTCTTAAATCGAATTCCAATTGTCAAGGGGGATTTTACGTGCACTTAGCGAGCCAACGTCTTACTTGCTGAGCCACCGTTGCTCTCATTTGGCTTCGGATGTTATACAAATTATTCACATGACAAGCCCATGATCAACCCTCTAGAACATCGGACGGTCACGATATTCAATAGATTGAAACGTGCTCGCCATTTAATAATGGGAGATTATATAAGGAGTTAGTAGTTCTCACCACAATAGTTAAAAACTAGCTAATGTAAAGGCAATTTGCTATAAATTTCAGTCAAATTGATCCACTGTGAACTTAGAAGTAAAGGCAATGAAAGTTCCGCTTAGCTTCGGTCATCATTACTAAAGTCGGTAAGACAAAACTTGTAGTCTCGGTTATCCAGCTAATCGATAAATCACGAAGCAAAATATTCTAGCTAATCGAAGTACAATTCGTCATGCTAGCATCGACAGTTGAGTATGGTCTGGATTAGTTAATTAATGTCTAATTAATACTTTTTATAACATTTCAAGCCTAAAAAAAGACCTACAATAGGCAGATTTTGCTCTTGTATGTTTAAGAAAGGGAAATCGAGACTTTGTTTATTATCGTAACAGATGCACCTGGAAATCAAGACTACATGTATATTTTGAAACCTTCAGAAACTGGTAACCTCCCAAAGAAATAAGTAATTTGACTGAAATTTTCAATATACATGTATACATTTGCCATTATCTATTTTTAAACTATTTTAGCAAGAACGGTCAGCCCCTCTTCGTCAATCTCTGCAAGCCAATAACATTTTTCATTCAATTTTAAGTATACTTACGGTCATTTTAAAATATTGCGCTCAAACGTTGTGTGATGGCCCTAATGATGGCAAATACAATGTCCAGCATGGCAGGCTGCTCGATAACCATGGAAACATTGGCATTGATCATCAGCTGTGCAAAGTTCCGCTACATTGGCTCTCTCTGAAATATTGATATGTATGTGTTATTTCTCCCTTTCTCCGAGTTAAAGGGACAACGTATAATCCTTGGGTAGTACGAAAATCCGAAGTCCAGTGTGTGCATTGGCCTGCACGTAAAAGACAGTTGGAATTCGAAATAAGAGTAGGCCCCTTGGTGCAGAATAGTAGGACGTTAAACCGCATTAGTTTTCATTTCATTTCTCCTAGGCAAGCGGTACACAAGGAAAATGCTTGTGGGTTCTGATATGCAAATCTCGTAAAAACTTTCAAGTAACAGTGTTTCGAGAATAATTTATGGATTAGTATAGTGGTGTTAATAAACCCATTGTTTGATTTATCACTTGACTTCGTTTAATCTATGTCATTAGAATTAGGACGCTAACTACGTAATCTACGCCCTGAATATAGAATGCTAAACACTGCTTATTCAACGTCATTAGATTTAGAGCGTTAATCTACTTCCTAAAGGTAGTATGATTAATACGGGTACACGTCACGTCATGTGGTGTGCTATGAGGGAAACGTTTGCCTGGACATTCCAAATGCCAAACATGTACACACGGAACCCCGTTTTGCATCCCATCTTAATGACTAGACGATGTTTGTTGATGGACCACTTGCAGGAAGAAACTATGCTGTACAATTACGAGGAACGTTTTGGGCCAACACATGGATCGAAACCGGGGCATCTTGGGTAGTGAATTAACGCCCTACACACTGAGCCACCCATAGCCCCGCCCTATGTTACTAACCAACACTATTGTCGTGCACGAGACGGGATATGAAATCTGATGTGTCTTGGCATTTGAGAAATTCACACCACTTATAAAAAACATTAAGCACTGATCGCAAAATTTGTTGGTCGTTGAAATTTAAATATACTTACTGTTGGGAACACGGTGTGGATCTGGACGTGGGGTTTCGTGTGGGATACGGCGTCGATCTGGGGGTGGCGAGTGGTGTGGGTCATGGTGTGGGTCTGGAGGTGGGGAGTCATGGTGTGGGTCTGGAGGTGGCGAATGGTGTGGGTCATGGTGTGGGTCTGGAGGTGGGGAGTCATGGTGTGGGTCTGGAGGTGGAGAGTGGTCTGGAGGCGGGGAGTGGTGTGGGTCTGGATGCCCAGAGTTGTCTGGAAATTGATGTCCATGGTGACGACAATGACATATGCTGTCATGACATTCGCCATTGAATTCCGGAGGACAGTGACATACATCATCGGAAGAACATGCCTCACCAGCTCCTGCTCGTTCTGTAACACAAATACACAAACAATTGTAGAAAGACAACGTTTTTGTTGAGCTTCACAATTAAGCACATCTACAAACAAAAATTGTATTCAGCTAATTTACTAAATTATAAAGCTTGATATGGGAAGAATGGGATGGCATAGTGGTCGAGAATGTCAGCTTCGAGCTCTAGCTGACGGGTCACATCTGGCTTGCGGTATTGACGATTGTTATCTCCATCCATAGAACCACAGTTAGCCGTAGCGCGGCTGTCCGACCCCCCCCCCCCCATAGCACACTGTTTAAAATACATAAAACGAGAGACTTGTCCTCTGTCACATAAAAGATTGGGATGGAGTCCATTGGATAACCGAGTGTTCTAATGCGTTAACCCATAGGGCCTTGTACGTGACAGTTCGATTCCTCGCTTGTACGTGACAGTTCGATTCCTCGCTTGTACGTGACAGGGTGGTCTATCCAGCCTCGGCTTGCGGGTTCAGATATTCAAATCTCGTAAAAATTTTCAAGTGACAGTGTTTCGAGAATAATTTATGGATTAGTATAGTGGTGTTAATAAACCCATTGTTTGATTTATCACTTGACTTCGTTTAATCTATGTCATTATAATTAGGACGTTAACTACGTAATCTACGCCCTGAATATAGAATGCTAAACACTGCTTATTCAACGTCATTAGATTTAGAGCGTTAATCCACTTCCTAAAGGTGGTATGATTAATACGGGTACACGTCATGTGGTGTGCTATGAGGGAAACGTTTGCCTGGACATTCCAAATGCCAAACATGTACACGGAACCCCGTTTTGCATCCCATCTAAATGACTAGACGATGTTTGTTGCTGGACCATTTGCAGGAAGAAACTATGCTGTACAATTACGAGGAACGTTTTGGGCCAACACATGGATCGAAACCGGGGCATCTTGGGTAGTGAATTAACGCCCTACACACTGAGCCACCCATAGCCCCGCCCTATGTTACTAACCAACACTATTGTCGTGCACGAGACGGGATATGAAATCTGATATGTCTTGGCATTTGAGAAATTCACACCACTTATAAAAATCATTAAGCACTGATCGCAAAATTTGTTGGTCGTTGAAATTTAAATATACTTACTGTTGGGAACACGGTGTGGATCTGGACGTGGGGTTTCGTGTGGGATACGGCGTCGATCTGGGGGTGGCGAGTGGTGTGGGTCTGGAGGTGGGGAGTCATGGTGTGGGTCTGGAGGTGGCGAATGGTGTGGGTCATGGTGTGGGTCTGGAGGTGGGGAGTCATGGTGTGGGTCTGGAGGTGGAGAGTGGTCTGGAGGCGGGGAGTGGTGTGGGTCTGGATGCCCAGAGTTGTCTGGAAATTGATGTCCATGGTGACGACAATGACATATGCTGTCATGACATTCGCCATTGAATTCCGGAGGACAGTGACATACAGCATCGGAAGAACATGCCTCACCAGCTCCTGCTCGTTCTGTAACACAAATACACAAACAATTGTAGAAAGACAACGTTTTTGTTGAGCTTCACAATTAAGCACATCTACAAACAAAAATTGTATTCAGCTAATTTACTAAATTATAAAGCTTGATATGGGAAGAATGGGATGGCATAGTGGTCGAGAATGTCAGCTTCGAGCTCTAGCTGACGGGTCACATCTGGCTTGCGGTATTGACGATTGTTATCTCCATCCATAGAACCACAGTTAGCCGTAGCGCGGCTGTCCGACCCCCCCCCCCATAGCACACTGTTTAAAATACATAAAACGAGAGACTTGTCCTCTGTCACATAAAAGATTAGGATGGAGTCCATTGGATAACCAAGTGTTCTAATGCGTTAACCCATAGGGCCTTGTACGTGACAGTTCGATTCCTCGCTTGTACGTGACAGGGTGGTCTATCCAGCCTCGGCTTGCGGGTTCAGATATTCAAATCTCGTAAAAACTTTCAAGTGACAGTGTTTCGAGAATAATTTATGGATTAGTATTGTGGTGTTACTAAACCCAATGTTTGATTTATCACTGGACTTCGTTTAATCTATGTCATTAGAATTAGGACGTTAACTACGTAATCTACGCCCTGAATATAGAATGCTAAACACTGCTTATTGAACGTCATTAGATTTAGAGCGTTAATCTACTTCCTGAAGGTGGTATGATTAATACGGGTACACGTCATGTGGTGTGCTATGAGGGAAACGTTTGCCTGTACATTCCAAATGCCAAACATGTACACGGAACCCCGTTTTGCATCCCATCTAAATGACTCGACGATGTTTGCTGCTGGACCACTTGCAGGAAGAAACTATGCTGTACAATTACGAGGAACTTTTTGGGCCAACACCTGGATCGAAACCGGGACAACTTGGGTAGTGAATTAACGCCCTACACACTGAGCCACCCATAGCCCCGCCCTATACTACTAACCAACACTATTGTCGTGCAGGAGACGGGATATGGAATCTGATATGGCTTGTCATTTGAGACATTCACACCACTTATAAAAAACATTAAACACTGATCGCAAAATTTGTTGGTCGTTGAAATTTAAATATACTTACTGTTGGGAACACGGTGTGGATCTGGACGTGGGGTTTCGTGTGGGATACGGCGTCGATCTGGGGGTGGCGAGTGGTGTGGGTCATGGTGTGGGTCTGGAGGTGGGGAGTCATGGTGTGGGTCTGGAGGTGGGGAGTCATGGTGAGGGTCTGGGGGTGGCGAGTGGTGTGGGTCATGGTTTGGGTCTGGAGGTGGGGAGTCATGGTGTGGGTCTGGGGGTGGCGAATGGTGTGGGTCATGGTGTGGGTCTGGAGGTGGGGAGTCATGGTGTGGGTCTGGAGGTGGAGAGTGGTCTGGCGGCGGGGAGTGGTGTGGGTCTGGAAATTCATGTCCATGGTGATGACAAAGACATATGCTGTTATGACATTCGCCATTGAATTCCGGAGGACAGTGACATACAGCATCGGAAGAACATGCCTCACCAGCTCCTGCTCGTTCTGTAACACAAATACACAAACAATTGTAGAAAGACAACGTTTTTGTTGAGCTTCACAATTAAGCACATCTACAAACAAAAACTGTATTCAGCTAATTTACTAAATTATAAAGCTTGATATGGGAAGAATGGGATGGCATAGTGGTCGAGAATGTCAGCTTCGAGCTCTAGCTGAGCGGTATTGACGATTGTTATCTCCATCCGTAGAACCACAGTTAGCTGTAGCGCGGCTGTCCGACCCCCCCCCCCCCCCATAGCACACTGTATAAAATACATAAAACGAGAGACTTGCCCTCTGTCACATAAAATATTGGGATGGAGTCCATTGGGTGACCGAGTGTTCTAATGCGTTAACCCATAGGGCCTTGTACGTGACAGTCCGATTCCTAGCTTGTGTGTGACAGGGTGGCCTATCCAGCCTCGTGGGTTTTCTTCCCCCCCACCCCCACATCACATTGTCAATTCCCTGAAATCTAATTGAACCCTATGTCGAAAGGACGTTCAGGACAAATTTATGTGTATCTTTCTTATACACCTTCATTCACCATATCCACAGGGAACGAAAAGGCACTATGTCACCTTTCTTACTCAATCAACTACTTGTAAAAACATTCGGAACATATAATCACAGATACAAAATGTGTAGCCCTACCTTGTATACTAAGGCCGTGGGCGGCGCCTGTTGAAAAGCAAAAACGAAATTATGAAATAAAACAGGAATATGTTTGCTGTGGGAGCCGCCGTGGCTCAGTGAATATGACGTTAGTTCGCTGACGTTTCGGTGGGACGGAAAGGGTCCTTTGTACACATTGGCGTGCACGTAAAAAAACCCTTGGTAGTTGGAATTCAATATAAGAGTAGGACGTAGAAATACTGTCCGAGCAAAATTGTCCCTTATAGCATACTGTATCGCGTCTTTAATAGCCCAGTCGAGGCAAAAGGGTAGAACGTTAAACCCCATTTCAATTTTGCTTGCAATTTGAAATCACGGCATCAAAACATTTTGTGCAATTGGCGAAATATAGCTCAGTTGTAGTTGACGTGTCATAAAACTTTTTTTCATTGATTAATAAAGATACATTATGGGACATAAGATAAAGAGTTGGCAGTTCTCACTAGTTTAGTTTAAAACAATAATATACTGTAAATGTAATTTGCTGAAAATTTCAGTCAAATTGATCCACCAGAGGCCGAGGACGAAGCACGTGAAATTTCTCCATAGCCTCGGTCATCATTACTAAAATCATTAATATCAACAGAGTAGTCTCGATTATCCAATGTTGTGATTTAATTGCAATAGCAGTTCAGTGGCATATATGAATCTAACCCAGCTTACATCGAAGGCTAGCCTTGACATCAAGTGTTTATTATGGTCTGGCTAAGTTAATTAATGTCTAATTGATAATTTAGATAACATTTCAGGCCTAAAGAAAGACACGTAATAGGCAGATTTTGCTCTTACATAATGAAAGTTTAACATTTCATCATCAAAATTAAAACAATTCCTCTCAAAATATTCGCGAGGCCAAAACGGGTATAAGTTTCAAATCCTAATTAATAGACATATCAGTTAAATATTGGTTTGAGCATTTGATCATGCCTATGGGGGGGGGGGCATTATTATTTAGATTATTTACTGGTTATGCTTATTTTCATTGGGTATTCTTAAAGAGATAATCGCACATTATTTTGTAAAAGTGTTATGTTTAAACATGTTAAAATAAAACCTTAAAATACATGGCATCTATAAAAACAGTCCTAGCATGATTAAAGAATACCTAAATCCTATACATTACTTGTGTCAGTTGGGAAATTGGCAAATGTATCATTTTCTTTTAAAGGGACAATAACATTCTTGCTGGCTTGGTAGCTCCAGAAAATAAATAATACCCTTATTCTATGTACTAGATTTTAAAGTGTCCTACCTGTTGTGTTAATTATCCATTACAACCTATTTTACTTGTCCAGAGGGTTCGATAATATTTTAAAATCCAAGTCACATTTGAAAAGGTTTACGTTAGACTTTTCAAATCAATTGGTTGAATTTTTCCAATTTTTTAAAATAGGTGTGTTAAGATGAAATTTATATCATTATTTAATTGGAATATTCTAAAATAATACGAGTTGTTGATCAGAATGAAGATTGGGACATATTTTTCAGTTACTACAAGAGTGGTATTGGGGGCTTTAAACTCCAGCATTATCATATTTGCAGGTTTGAAAAGTCTCTAAACCACACGTCATTATTCTTATATGTTGAACCACGGACCTTGGCAATCGAGACAACCCCTCTTCCATTTCAAGTGAAAAGAAATGCTACAATTTCTAGATACCCTCAGCGTGTAGAGATTATTTCAAATTTGTATGTGAATGTTTTTAAGTGCTAGAATGATTACTGAAATTATATAGTGGTGATTTGACAACTTCTGAAGTTATAGATATAGAAATAATTATGGTTTGACGTTCTCAGAAAATAAGAAAATAAATAAATTGTCGTCACATTAGTGAAATATACTTACCCACGGCTATTAATACTAGCAACAACTTCATTTTGATAATGGTGTGAGATTCACGAACGTTGATTTTATACGTTTCTTGGATTTCGATAAGACAGAAAAAACACACCTGGAGTTATCTACTTTCAAAGTGTCGTTTTTAATTTCAAAGATAGGCTACTATAATGTCATGTTTTCATTTTTTTATTAGAATTAATTTGAGCTTCGATGGGAACTGCACAAAAACACAGACACCACAAATTGCGAAATAAAATGGGGTTTAACGTTCCGTATGAGAACAAAATTAACATCGGACAAAATCTATTAGACACGTCAGAGATAATATAACGCTTAACCAACTCCTTTATTTTAACAATATTGTTTTTTTATATTTGGTTAGAACTACAAATTCATCTTAATATTCTAACTTTTCAGCCAAAAAATAGGACCAAAATTCCTATTATTTTTGGCATGAACTCTCGTGAAAAAGAGAGAGTGAGAGAAATGGGGTTTAACGTCCACGTGACACAAATTAGGCCATTTCGGGACTAACATATGGTTTAATTTTATTTCAATAATTCGCTTGCGCGTACGGGTCTTTAGCAGTGGGAGGAAACCGGAGTACCCGGACAAAACCCATGAGGTTGGACAAGCGACCCTACTCGGGGACAAGCGACCACGTACAACCGGGGATTTGAAACCACGCCAGTTGACTAAATGACAGGTTAATTATCTATTGGACTATTGAATATAAATTATTCAACTATTTAACAGTAACACATATTGATCTACTATTCAACAATTGAACACCATTTTTTAGCCATTGGACACATACTGTTCAATTATTGGATAGACTTTGTTTAACTATTGGACACGCATTGTTCAACAACTTGATATAAATTGTTCAAATATTTGACAGTAATAGTTCAACTATCAAACTATTGGACATCATACATATGAAATCGTCACTTTAACTCTAGTCCAATGTACGGACTATCTTACCAATCAAAAAACGGATAAACAAACAAACCAAGGCCTATAAATTGTTGTTATTCGAATCTTATCAAGTAGCAAGCCCTCTTTTTTTTTCGCGAAAAGGGGACCAAAGATTATTTGTATTTGATATATATGTTAAAGTTAGAAATAATAATATGTTCTATTCGAGAGATGATTTCTAACGACCACTGACTTATTGATTTGGGGTAATATTGTTTGTTTTGTTTGGGGCAGGGTATGTGTAGATGAACAATTATTTTCCATACATAAAAGGCACAATGTTCATTTTTTTACAAAAAAAAAAGATTTATGTACTAACTCGGTTACTTCGCTACTATAGTTCCTATTTTAATATTTCGTTTGTGCGCAGAAGTCTTTAGTAATGGGAGAAAACCGGAGAACCAAGAGAAAAATCCACGAAGCTTGACAAACGACCCGACTCCTCGTCACGTAATTTAAGGTGCACACGCTGAACTATTCGGACACCGAACTATCCATGACCAATTTGACAAGTTGGCGTACAACGATTAATCCTAGCAGTAATAACAAACTATGTAACAATGTATTACGCTTTCTGTTGGCTTATAATTAATTACGTTGTCTTGACTAAGAAAAGATTAAGGGAGACAACTACTGTATCAGTAATGGCGGCAGACCACCATTAAATTTCACCATCTCGGTGGTCAACCTCATACTAATTTTAGTGCAAAGACACGACCATTTGTTCGTCTGTCTGTAGTGAAAAGCATTCAGCAAAACGAGAATTTGGGGGAAAGTTGGAGGTGGGCAAAGAGTCGAGAATTAACATTGAAGTCAATGAGGAAATTAATGGTGGTCTGCTTCCTAATGCACTAAGACTACTGTGTGAGTTCTGGTAAATAATAAACGGATTTCTTCGATTATGAACAAACTAGTTAACTTTGGTTATAATAAACTTACCTGTGTGTTTAAAATGAACTCCCGTTAAATAAAATCCTTTGCACCACTAAAAATCCCAACGAATAAAACCGGTTCTCTCTTGAAAAATTTGAATATTTACTTGTTATTTCGACAGAGTGGATAATAACATTGCTTTCGTCACATATTGGACGAATCCAACACACTGAAGCGAGGTTGTTTAAAGTTAACGCATATTTTGGCAACCACGTGCTATACTCAAAGCAAAGCGCCAACATTACGATCGTTTGAGTTTGGGCGACGAAAATATCAATTGAAGGCAATTACATCGGAGCTTTATATTGAAACCATTGATCGCGAGTCTATCAAATTTTATTCACAATGAAAGAATCACTGATTGCACGGATACTCGTAAAAACATATATAAAATATAAATTTTAATATCCTATCTTCTTTATATTATAAATAGTTTAACACGGATCACGAAGCACACCTCCGAAGTGTCTGAGGACTCTGAGTGTATTATTAATTTGATCTCATTCTTTCGATCAAATAATAACCGCTTCAGTGACATTTTTAAGCGTGTTGCGGCAGCGTTCAAGGTGCCTAATGGCATTGGGTGGCGGATACAATGCCGATAAGTCCGTAACACCCTGTAAGAAGCGGGACATTAATTGTAAATGGCCTGTATATATGTTAAATAATAATATCATCATACCATATTATAAAGATGGGTAATATTTAAGGCCCGTGAAAAGAATGTAGTTATTTTTGTTCCTCATGCGTGTTAAAAAGAAAATAATCCCATCCGAGCCGCTAATCAAATAATTAAGTCGGTAACAAGTTTTAAAAAATACAGGTTGTTATGTGTGCGAACGCTCAAACTCAATGCCGAGTCGAGACGTGCTTTTAATTGCCACATTTCCTATGCTGTCACCCCTGATACAAAGTGATATCTCCCGAGGTGTGACGTAACCAGCTGCCATATTGATATTTTTGTTAACCGAAAGTTTGTGGGATTTCAATTTTTCAAGAGAGAACGGTTTTTATACGTTGGGACATTTAGTGGTGCAATGGATTTTATTTAACGGGAGTTCATTTTAAACACACAGGTAAGTTTATAATAGCCAAAGTTAACTAGTTTGTTCATAATCGAAGAAATCCGTTTATTATTTACCAAAACTCACACAGTAGTAATAATTTCCCTTTATTTCTTGATGGAAGAATCTAGTGCGAGTTATAATAGACAATTTTCCCCTTATTTTTTTTCTCCCCTCATTTTTGGGTTGACTTTTTGGTCTAGAATTGGAGAAAAGGGATCAAATTTGCAATTTCATGGCAGTTTTGGGTAATATTGATGATATTACGGCGGAGGGATAGGGGGTATAAAGTGTCTTTCTGCTGAGCAATCGTTGTGTCCAGAAAGTTGACTTAGGATTTTATTGTGTTAAAGATGTACCATGAAATGAAATGAAATGGGGTTTAACGTCCTACTCTTTTGCACATGACCTGGGATACTGGAAAACAGGCATACGCGATACAGTGTGCTATGAGGGAAATTTTGCCCGGACAGCGGCGCTACGGCCTACTCTTATACCGAATTCCATCCGCCAATGTGTACACGTGTGCTATGAGGGAAATTTTGCCCGGGCAGCGGCGCTACGGCCTACTCTTATACCGAATTCCAACCGCCAATGTGTACACGGGACCTCAGTTTTTTGCACCATCCGAACGACTAGACAGTTGTCCTTGTCAGTCCCTCCATTCTGCATCACTGAAAATCGAGATAAACTTTCTCGGCCAATGCAGGGATCGAACTCCCGACCTCCAGCGTCTTACCCACTTAGCCACGTGATATATCATAAACTGCAATGTTCTAGAAAGTCGACTGTGCTTTAGATGTGGGGAGTTGGATGGCCGAATGGTTAGCGTGCGCGCTGCATCATGAGGTCTGTCATTTGGATCCCACCTGTCTAACCTCGTGGGTTTTTCTCCGGATCCTGCGATTTCCGTCCATTGCTAAAGACCCCATTTTTATCGTATGAACTTTAGTAATGATGATCGAGGCTAGGTCGAAAATTCAATCGCTAAAATCAAGGTTCTGAGGGAATAAATTTGACTGAAATTTTCTGCAAATTCCCTTTATATTATATAGTTTTTAACTATTATAGTGAGCACTGCCAGCTATTTATTTAATCTCCCATCATGTATCTTAAAAGACAATATTGGTTTCAGTCATAATCATCTATCATAACGTATCTATCGTAGCAATGATCTCTGTGATAAAATTAAATTTGTAATAATGACTGACACCAATATTGTCCTTTAAAGGGTTTTGTTTAGCATATACTTGCTATTGATGGATGGGCTTCGAAAGAAAGGCCGAAAAACGACGAATAAACATAAAACAAGTGATTTTCGAACACACAGGGACAATACTCTAGAAAATTAATTTCCAATATACCGAAATTGAGATCTCTAGGAGATATATTTAATATGTCTTGGATAAAAATTGTGACGCTATATGAACGAAAGTGTACACGAAAGGGCATTCCACATGAAATAACCTGAGCTAATGGAAGACGGGCATGCGCCATACAGTGTGCTATGAGGGAAATTTTTCCCGGGCAGCGGCGCTACGGCCTATTCTTATATCGAATTCCTACTGTCAAGGGATCTTTTACGTACACTCCCATGTGTACACGGGACCTCGGGTTTTCGTCCCATCCGAACAACTAGGCAACTGTCCTTGTCAGGCCCTCCTTCTGCATCACTGACAAGGGGTAATCACGCATTCCACATGAACATGAAATGTTATGCTGCTCCGATTGGGCTAATGAAGACGGCCATACACCATACAATGTGCTATGAAGAACAGCAGCGCCAAGGCCTTCTTTTATATCGAATTCCAATCGCTAATGGGATCTTTCACGTGCACGGTAATGTGTACACGGGACCTCGGTTTTTCGTGCCATCCGGACGAATTACCTACACGACTAACAAGGGTGAAACCACCATGGAAAATCTCGATAAACTTTCTCGGCCAACACTGGAATCGAACCCAGGCGAGCAAGCGTGATCTACGTGAAAAAAAAAACACTGATTAAATGCAGTAAAAGATTTCATGGAATTCGGACAAAAATAACCTAACAATTTAATCTAAAAACGCCGAATACTAACAAGTTTTCGGCGACAAGGGACATAACTCTAATAGTAAGTGCAAGGGGGGGGGGGGCTCCACCACACACAATTTTACGCAAAAACAAATCGTCGCCTGAAAACCATATTGTTCTATCTCCCATTACCTGTAGTGGAAGATAGAAGAATATGGTTTTCAGGCGACGAAATATATGGACAAGACATCGTACTCAGACCACAAACAAAACAATTCAAAAAGAGTGAATGGATCCGTGGGCTAGCCGTAAGCGTCCACTGTGCCGAGTCCCGGGCCTGTGGTGAGATAGACTTCACTCATATTTGAAAACAATAGGGAATACAACCCAAAGAAATAATTATGTAGCAAGCATCTTGTATTAATTCCGCTAAACAAGTAACCACTCCGGTAAATGTATCAGAGAAGTAGTTAAAAAAAAAATAAATAAATGCACTAAATCAATAAAGAAGAGCATAATTCTAAAAATTATTTATCCGATAATTCTGAAATCGAATGCTGGGGGTTGCTGGGCGTTAGGCCCGACGAACCAACATATCGATGCAACCCGTAGTCGACAGACGGTAAGGGTAAGTGCATAATTTATCAAACACCGTTTTTCAACTCCTGTCATGTATTAATAATATCATATTGAAAATGCGCACTGATTTAGGTCAGGTTGTTATCAGATCCATTTATTATTCTAAATAAAGAAAGATTTAATGTAAATCAGTTGGTTTGTGACATTTGTCTGTCTCATACCATTCTTTAATGTGTCCATAAGAATGGTTATTGTTTTCTTTAAGCCACGAATGCGCTTGTTCACAAAAGTTGCACCATCGTTTCACGTATGCACTTTCATGAACGAACATCGACGACACTTCATATTTCCATTTCTTCTCTAAATATTCCATATAAGCTGTGTCGTTTTTATCGAGATATATTAAATACTCGGCTAGTTCTTTTACCGACTTAAAATCACTGGTTAGAATGTAACTTTTCTCGGGGGCTAACAGAGAGTAATTTGCACCTCCCCTGGCAACGGTTACTAAGTCCCACCCTTCAGCTCTGAAATATTTCTCCGTTGCGTAGTCCTTGCAAAAACTGTTTTCAAATGCTAGGTAGAATTTGTATTTCTTGTCAATATTACAGTAAGTGCCCTTGGGACAGGACAATTTTTCACACCGACCGAAACTATCCACCGGTATATATTTACGCAATAATTTGAGGTAATCTTCTCGCCGACCTGGAGTTTTACAATTGCTGCGAATTATAGCCGCCATTTTGGTTTTATACTGCATAACCTCAGTTCTGTTTTTTCTCAAAGGATTTCGTCTTTTCACAAAATATCCATAACGAGCATCCACATCTGAATCCAACCGATAACTCATTGTCCTATTAAACAGTCCATACCAGGAAGGATCTCTCCATGTATGCGAAGCAGTAATATGGGGCGATTCTACATTATAAAAAACCCATATCTGCTCGGGACTTATTCTTTTGGGTGGCTTTCCTAATGTATATACATCAAACAGAAGGATCTGGCTATTGTTGCCCTCTGTATACTGGCATGAATAATTACATGAAGAAAACCAGGCAACCATTGTTGCAGTACTTATATAGGACGGTTTATTGTGCCACCGAACTGTTATAACCTCTCTCGCTGTCATACTTGAAACTCGTAATGTTTTATTTCGTAAACTAGGTGAACCCAACACTGGCGTGGCTTTATTCGATATGGTGGTATAATTGGTGATTATAAATATGGTTCCCACGAGGAATAATATGGGTAAACCCACAGCCACTGGAACTCTCAACAGCTTTCCAGTTTTTAATGTCTCCATGGTGATACTGTGACAAGTTTTCCTGAAAAATAACATACGCAGGGTTATGATTAAATGGAAATATTTCACAAGGCCACTGTTCCACAATCTTGGACCCTGGAAGGCAAAGGATCGTTCACCATAGCTCACAAGTCGAACAGGCCTTTTCATCAAGAGATTACCAGAGAATGACCGCCAAGTAGACTGGTAGTATATAATTCTAATAGGTTGCTCAAATAAGAATGTGCCTTGTGATTAAGACATTTATAAGTTAATAAAAGTATTTTAAAACTGATTCTAAAACGAAGAGGGAGCCAGTGTAAATGGTATAAAACCGGAGTAACATGGTCATTAAAACTGGTTCTGCTTAAAAGCCTGGCAGCACTATTCCGCACCTTTTATCTACCAATCTGCTGATAAGGCCACTTAAGAGAGAATTACAATTATCATGTCTGGAAATGACCATATAATGAATTCAAATCTGTGTAGCTTTATATTTATCTTTGTAGCTTTATCGATTATGTTGATAATTGAATTCAGTTTACTGTGGATTCATACGACATTTAAAACACATGTAATATACAAACATGGTTAATCGGATATTATTATTTCAAATTATATTATCAATTGTAAGTTCCTCTTACAAATGAAATTTCTATCATCATATCATGGATTCCCATTCCGATACTTACGGTAACTGAATATAACAACAGGCCTATGGCAAGCGCAAAACATAAATTTATAAAAAAAATGGCAATCGTTGGAAAAGATTTAACGTGTAAATACCGGGAATATATTGTGCAATACAGAATGCGAAAAGACTAAAGCCACAAAAAAAAAATCTTATCTGACCAAGTCTTCCCAAAACTAGGCTAATATATCATAAGGAAGATTTTGTAAGTTGTAGTTTATACCACATACCGGAAAGTTATTTAATAGACCTACCTGAAAAATATAATTGTTACTTGCTGTTTTTTCTATAGATCACTGATTTTTGGCAAATAAAGTATTTCAGTTGGCGGGAAAAATATGAAGATTGTTTTGTTATCGAGTTGTGCGGGAAAAATTGAAAGCCTAACCACCGGATGATTTTCACGAACACTGTAGACACATAATTTCCACCTATAATTTAATGTTTAAAGAACACAGTCATGATAACGACCACAATCAACTGTCTTCCATTGACAGACTTCACCTAATGTTCACTGAAACGTTCTGTTGCTTCTCTTTAAAAAAAACCCCTTCATATATAGGTATCAGCTGTTGTTTACTTGATCATCAAATAAATATATCTATAATATTCGAGCAATATATAAACAATATAATATGTTATGTGTGATTTGTTTAGGTGTCCTAAATGATCGAAAGCTAGAGAAAATGTATCAGAAAATGAAAGTCAATTGATAGAGGGGATAGTATGTTCCATAAATCTCTATTTATATTACGAATAAAAATGTTCTAAAAATGCGGCGGAGTTATGATTTTGATCAATTGACCAATGGAGTGGGGGATGGTTGTTGTGTTAAAGTTTTAGTCGTCTGTAAACAATGTTTTGGCATATTTTACGGTGTTAAACTAAAACATCACACCAATACAATGTTTATCGTGTTTACAGGCAGCGGAACCGGTCTTTCCCGAGAGGCGAAGAAGAGTGGCTTACCTTGTATGGACCCCCATCTCCACCCCCACGTAAGAAAATTTTGGAATATTTGACAGCTTGAAAATTTAACTGCCACAAACGCGTTTTCCTGCTATTCCAGCCTGTGAATACAGCAACTTCAATTTGGTCCAATATAGCCTACCTGGCTGCTCAGAATTCCAAGCAACCAATCAATCGTCGCGGGATATGGGAGCCTCACCCTCTCGGAGAAAATTTTGAAAATTTAACAACCGCAAAAGCGTTTTCTGCTATTCTAGCCGTGTAAGCAACTCCAAAAGTATCCAAGGGTTTTGTAACCGAAATCCCAATTTCAACCACCCAATCACACTGGTGCAGTTGCATACACAAGTAATAATCGATGTCAGAAAAATGTCGCACAAAGTAGAGTTGCCCCAGACAAACTGTTTTAATCAACATTCAACTCAGTACAAATTCGTGGTATACAATTAAAAGAAAAGTGAAATTAGTGTTTTATTAGGACTCGATGACAATTAGTGGAACAAAACTAGAAATGCCCGAAGCAGGTTTACGGACAGCGGCCAGTTTTCTTCGAGAGGCGAAGAAGTGGAGCTGACCTTGTATGGACTCGCCAAGAACATTTTGGAATATTTGATGGCCCCAAACGCGTTTTACTGCTATTTCAGTCCTAAAATTTGTGTGTTATTAGATTTGGACACTTTATTTTGCCATTTTTTTTTTATTTGAAAGACCTCTAAAATATCTAAAATAGATTTAATCAGTAAACTTTCAAAGAGCATATTTCAAACAAATTTAATCATATCTGTACGAACATATACTTACAGCTTAATATGTTAATAAATATTTCTGTGCATATAAGTATAATTGTATATTCATAAACCTTCCACCTCTTTTATATAATATAATATGTGCCTTTTACATACTTTATATCATTCCACTTAAACTGAAAGAGTGAGCACACTTAAGCTTGGGACAAACCTGTTTTCTAATGTACATCATGTAAACCGTGTAAAATTGTTTGATAGCATAAGTATAATCCTAAATCCAGATTAAAAAATGTTAATCAATCAATCAATCAAAGCATCTGGGACTGGCCACTGTAGTATTATTTAAAATTTATATCCATTGAAGCTCGATATTTGGCCCTTCCAACTTTGGATGTATGTAGTACCAGCTTGTTCCCCTAAATTGCTATCAACTTTCGATTTTCGGCTCCATTTACGTCGATAACCCGCTATTTTGATCCAAACATTGTCACTTAATAAACGATATAGTTTGTATTTCCTACGGATATTTAATTACTTTTAACAGCCTCGTCACTCTTAGTCTTACAAAAATCTGCTTATCTCTTAATTTTAAACTTTTAGCATTGTGCGGCGATATACACCCAAATCCGGGACCCGATAAATTTTCGATTCCACACTTAAGCATTAAACACAAACTTGATGAAATAACGGTAGAATTAAATGATTTCGATATACTTACTTTTTCTGAGACATGGCTAGATAATAACACACTTTTAGATATTTTGAGCGTACACGGTTATCATCGAGCCGTATTATTGAGGGGTTGCTCTCTATATTAAATCAAACCTATATTTTAAAGCACGATATAACCCTATCATTAAACAACTCGAGGTGATTTGGATTGAGGTGAATTTCAGAAACAAAAAGTTGTTAATAGGTTCATTTTATCGCCAACCTTTAGCTTTTATTGATCATTGGGATCTCGTAAAAGAAAGTTTTAATGCAACTCGTGATTTTGTTGACTATAATATTATTTTAGGAGATTTTAACATTCATTTTCTTACTATTAAAATAGCAGACTACATAATTTGATAAATACTTTTAACTTCTCTCAAGTTGTAAAAAAACCAACACGTGTTCAGCTAACCTCATTGATCGACCTTAATATCGTGTTTTCATGTTTTTTTTATTCATATGGCTGTTAAATTGTTGCATGGTTGATCAATGTGTGTCCTATAGTTGAATAATTTATTTTTAATAGTCCAATAGATGAATAGCCTGCCATTGAGTCAACTGGCGTGGCTTCAATGTCCAACCTCGTGTGTTTTGTCCGGGTATTCCGTTTTTTTCCCACTGCTAAAGACCCCTACGCGCAAGCGAATTATTGAAATAAAATTAAACAATATGTTAGTCCCGAAATGGCCTAGTTTGTGTCGAGTGGACGTTAAACCCCATTTCTCTGTGTTCGGATGTATGTAGCTTGAGTTTGGCTGCTCTTCCAGACAGAGTCAGTCCTTGGTGGGGATTGGCAGATTAAGGATTTTCAGAACGGAAAGGACGGATTTGCTTGTCCGTGTTTGGTCGTTTTCACCAGTGGCGACTCCAGTCGTCGGTGGCTAGAGGGACAAAGAGTAAGGTTAAGGGGGAACAGCCAAAGACTTCCCCTAGTTGTAGGGGGTCTTCCCACAGAAAATTTTGAAAAACAGGCTGCCGGAAATGCAGCCTGGCAGTATTTTGGGCACTGATCGTTGGTGTCAAACGAACGGACTTGCGAAACTCGACGTGTCTTGCGAGTTTAACTATTTATTACTGTTGTAATAACGGTCTCTGGTTTTCTGCAATGTGAACAAATCGACCGTCTGCTAACTTCAATTTTAGACTCTGCAACAAGCTGTAGTATTCAATATTAGTTGGATGGCAGTAATTTTTATGACATTTCACTTGGTGTTCATCACCGAGCTCGAAAACACAACCAACATTTCTCAGATGGCGGCAAGTGGACGGCTGTGTGTGTGAGTCTCTCTGACCAACATTCAATCATCTCAAGAATGGGAATTTAGTCAAGTGAAACGGGCTATTTCAATTATAAACTGTGCCTTTTCGGATATATTTGTATGTTTTTGGATTGGAAAGGATAACTATCAAAAACGGTAAATTGACATTTTATTCGCAAACACTATTATGGCATCACCTTTAATTGTTCGCTCAAGTAGTAAGGTGAATACAAGACAGGCAACCCTGAACTATGATTCACCAGGCCCCAAAGTTGGGGATATAGACCTGGGTAAAACCCTTTTAAATATCACACAATCCCTATCAACAATAACCAAACAGATGGATAGTTTCAAAACTGAGCTCTCGGAGATAAAATCGCAGTTACAGGATTTTTCCTCGTTATCTGCAGAGCTTGTGAGCGTGAAGAAAGAAAACAGTGAGTTACATAAACGCATAGAAAAACTGGAGGATGAATCAAAAAGGGAGAATTTAATATTGTTGGGTCTTGAAGAAAAGGAAACAGAACGGTGGGAAGAACTCGAAGAAAAAATTAGGAGCTATTTCGTTGATACATTGAATATGAGGGATGCGGCGGACGATAAACATATTCCTATAGAAAGAGTTCAGCGGCTTGGTCGAAAACAGGATAACAGAGCCAGGCCTGTTTTGATTAAATTTGGACGTTTTAAACATCGTCAACTTGTATTAGAGGCGTTCAGAATACTAAGGCGTGAAAGAACAAACCCTGAAACCCCACCCCAATTAATAATTAAAGAAGATTTTACAGAAAGAGTGAGAGAATGTAGGAAGAAATTGCGATCAGTGTTGATTAAAATTAAAAATAAAGCCGGTGAGGACAAAGTGGGTTTAAGACACGATAAACTGATTTTAAATGGTAGAGCATTCATGTATGACACAAACAGTGACCAGATAACAGCCTGTGACGGACAATCAGTCCCTGATATTATTAGTCAAGAACAATGAAAAAGTGGCCAAAGCTTGAGTACATGTAATCTTTCTTGTATTTGTTGGAATATTCACGGCTTAAAGAGTCATGTAAATAGTTCACTTACATCTTTTCTTTCTGATTACGATATAATTTGTTTAGTAGAAACGTGGTGCGTGGAATCTTAGTATTTATTCGTAAACAATATTTCGATTTATTTGAGAGAATAAATATAAACTGTCAATATGGTATATTTGTAAGGGTAAAAGATCACATTCTTAATAATAATACAATGTTATTTTGTTTTCTATATCTCTCCCCAGAAAGATCAGTTTACTCCTATATTTCAGATATTAATGCCATTACAAGCCTAGAATTAGTATTAATGGAATTTATACATAGGTATGGCTTTTTAACAAACTTCGTACTACTCGGAGACCTAAACGCAAGGGTTGGGTGTGAACAAGACTACATATTAAATGACAGTCCAAAATATTTACCATGTGAATATAATTACATAGAAGATAACTTTAATTCACAGCGGTTATCCAGAGATCACACCATTAATACGTACGGCAGAAGTCTTCTGAATATGTGCAAAGAATTTGAGATCCAAATGCTGAATGGAAGATCCAATCTTGACAAGCCTGGGAATTTTACCTACATGGGTCCAAGCGGAAATAGTGTGGTAGATTATATAATTGTATCCACGAACACATTTGATGCTTTCTGTGACTTCCAGGTTCTTAATAACGATGAATCTGACCATTTCCCTATAACCTGTAACATCAAGACTAACACGAAGCCCGCTGCTAGGGATGGTGATGTTTTCACACGGCACCGATTCAAGTGGAACGATAAAATTTCCTCAAACTTTGGGTCTTTATTCTACACCGATGACACACACAGAGAATTGGAAATAGTAGTAGAACAAATTCAAGGGTATAAAATTGATGAGGCGGTAAATGGTCTCGAGCGTATATTTCATAAGAATCTCAAGTGTGTGATAAAGAGGCGCGGAAATGCAATGGTCCGACAAGAACAGCCAGGATGGTGGGATGACACGTGTGAAAATATGAAAGCTGCGAAATATAAATATTTAGACGTATTCAGAGTGACAAATAGGAAAGAAAATTTGGAAGAATACAAAAGTGCCAAAAGAATATTCAAGAACATGTGTAATAAAAAGAGAGAAATATATAAAGAAGAAGATGATGTAAATTTAAATAAGTTAGAAATCATGGACAGCCCACAAATATGGAAAAAACTGAAACATTTTAAAAAGGGTGAGGAAAAGTCAACTCCAGTAGCTCTTTTTGAATGGTACAGCCACTTTAACAACTTACTGAATAACTGCAACTACGATAGAGATGAGCAATTTGACCAAGAAATAGACACCCATATAACTGAGGCTGAAGCCAGGGGAGAATCATCTGATGACTTGTTGGATGCAGAAATAACAACATATGAAATACCAGCAGCTGTAAATAAATTACCAAATAAAAAAGCCCCTGGAATCAGCGGAATTACAAATGAGATGATACGAAGGTCAATCAATGTCATAATTCCTGTCCTGGTCACCCTGTTTAATAATATTCTGGTTACTGGTATTTTTCCCCTAAAATGGTGCCAAGGAATTATATATCCTTTATCTAAAAATGGTACTAGATCAGATCCTAAGAATTATAGGGGAATATCATTACTAGACACAATTGGTAAACTTTCTACAAGTATTTTAAATGAACGCCTAGCAAAATGGTGCACCATAAATGAAAAGTTTGTGGAAAATCAAGCGGGTTACAGGCGCGGTTATCGAACCATAGATCAAATTTTCAACCTCCAGGCATTAATACAGAAATATCTTAGTAAATCTGATGAAAGACTGTATTGTATTTTCGTCGACTTTTCTACAGCCTTTGACTGAAAACAACATAAAATATTGTATTATGCCCTAATCAAAAATGGTATAAAAGGTAAACTACTAAACTTATTCAAAGTAATGTACTCACAATTATCTTCGTGCGTTCAATTAGACCAATTCAGTACTACGGGTATGTTTGAATGTACAGTAGGGACCCGCCAGGGGTGCATGTTGAGTCCCCTCTTATTTACCCTTTTCCTAAATGAGCTATTACCGCTGCAGGAATCAGAAAATTGTAAAGGAGTCTTTGTTAACCCAATTTGTGAAAATATTTGTTCACTTTTATACGCCGATGACATTTCAGGTATCTCGCAGATACGATATTTTTCTACAAAAACAAATTGATTGTATAGCTACATTCTGCTTTAAGTATGGCATGAAACTTAATCTCTCCAAAACTAAAGTAATTGTCTTCAGGAGAGGGGGCAACCTTAGAAAAAGTGAAATTTGGAAGTACAATGGGAAAATACTAGAAACTGTCTCACACTATAGTATCTGGGTTTAATGTTTACGCCTACTTCATCATGGTTTCCCGCAACCGAAACACTAGCCCAGCAAGCCATAAAAATCTCCAATTTATTGTTGGCATTTGTACATAAGTTCAAAGTTAATATTACCACAGCTTTTTATTTATTTGATAAAGTAGTGCTTCTTATTTTAAGCTATGGTTCTGAAATTTGGGGAAACAAACCCATGTCGCTAATAGAAACGGTTCACACTAAATATTGTAAATCTGTTATGAAAATTGAAACATCAACATGTAATAATTATGTATATGATGAAACCGGGCGTAGCCCATTATATATTATGTTTTTTTGTAAATGTTATTAAGTACTGGCTATCAATATTAACTATGCATAATGACAGATATCCGAAGTCTTGTTACTCAATGTTATATTCCTTAGATGAAGCGGGTCGTATCACATGGGCGTCACACGTCAGAAACCTTCTATTTCAGTATGGATTCGGATATGTTTGGCAACAACAAGGGGTCGGAAATATTAAAATGTTCATAAATATATTTAAACAAAGAGTACATGATAACTATGTACACATCTGGTCATCTAAAATTAGTTACACTACATATGGTGTATATAAAAATCAGTTCATATTTGAATCATATTTAAATGAAAACATAACAAACGAATATAAATCTTCACTGCTACGTTTTCGGTGTGGAAATTACAAGCTTGAAATAGAGACCGGTCGATGGCAAAATATACAAAGAATAAACAGGATTTGTAAATAGTGCTTCTCAATAGGCATTGAGGTAGTGGAAAATGCGGCCCATTTTATTGTTAACTGTCCTTTATACTCAGATCTACGAACAAAACTTTTACCAGAAATTTGCAACAACCGAAAAGATAATATTAGTCAATTTAAATATGTTATGTCAAATGAAAATATGTGTGAAAATCTTGGAAAATACGTATTGAGGAGTATGAGACTAAGAGAAAAATTTATAAAACAAACATAAAATAAAAAAAAAAGAAGAAAATTTGTGTATATTATTTATATTTAAATAACCTATATTGATGATTTTTGCTGTCTTTATTCCTGTTTATATTATATTATATTATATTATATTATATTATATTATATTATATTATATTATATTATATTATATTATATTATATATTATATTATATTATATTATATTATATTATACGTGTACTTTGGGCTTGAGGCCTTTGATACAGAATAAATTATTATTATTATATTTCTCAGCTTATTAACTATTATTATATTAAGGCCTCCAATACCCGTTGTTATTTTGGAGACGACGTTGGGTAGTTCAGTACCTCGGGTGTATCATCGTGAAATTAGTGAAAAATATAAGAATATTTAATTAAATAGATAAGAACAATATGTTACAATATTTTAGATATTAATTTGATATGCAGACATATCAAATTTAATGAAAATGATAAAACAATATTTTCAACAGAAAAATTAATTTGAAACTCGATGATGTAAAAATTAATTTAAATGATAACAAAAATATGTTCAGTATGAAAATTAATTTGATATGCAGAGAAATGAAAATTAAAGGGCCAATCTCGATTATTTTTTGGAGAATAATAATTTTGTGTTAAGATCACTTAAAATCCTCCACGGACACAGCAACTAACTCAATGTTTGTTATACGTTTTCAAACAACTTAATCCCGTCAGTCTTTATCTGGAAATGGAGATTGGCGTCCCAAGCTGTATTTGCGATGTCTGGATAAAACCAGACATTTTTTAAAAAAAATAATGTGTACTATCGTTATCAAGTATAGCACGTGAGTCATTCACTGTATAGACGTAAAGGTCAAAGCTGCTTACCCGGACACATGACCCTTTAAAGAACATCGATTCCCATTCCATGAGAGGTCGGTGATGAATACCACGCGGAGTGTGGCAAAATTACTACCATCCTAACTAATATTGCAAAAAGTTTTTGCATACTACAGCTTGTTACATGGTCTAAAGCAGACGGTCGATTAGCTCGCAGAAAACCAAAGACCGTTGTTACAAAAGTAATAAATGGTAAAATTAAACAGTAACCCCTGCGCAATTTGGATATTCCTCTCACATAATAACCTTACAACTCGTAACCACCCTGTAACCATGTCCTATATACTACGTTCACATTTACATATATACCAATAATAAACATTTATGAGTCTAGTCTTTTTTCCATTGCCTTCACTTAGATCAGAAGATCAGATTGTACAAAAACAAGCTCAAATGCGCATCCACTTCCAATAGGTATCTGTTGTAATCAGTAGCGCTATGATTTACGTTTTCTGAGATCGGGTGTTAATTTTCTGTCTAGTTCGACTACTTGAATGACATTTTGATTATGTCCTTCACAAGTTCGAACCAGGCTTAACACCTCTTTCGGCGGAGTCTTTTATGACATTTATGTTGTGTAATGACTGCTGATAAGCAGTTGTATCAAGCCATTCATCAACACTTGCGTTGAGAAAATCATGATCTAGCTGTAGGAGTATAAACACTAACCGAGAGTCATGATGCACTAAATCGGAAAGATTAGTGAATTCGGACGCGGGGAAATATTGGCTTTCCATGTCCAGTCCCAAGTCATAAAACAATACAATACGTTTGCTGTAGTAACAAGGGAATTATTAGCTTTAGACATATATGGGGCTGAGTAGCCGAATGGTTAACGCTTGCGCGTAGTATCATAAGGTTAGTCATTGAGTCAAGTGACGTAGTTTCGATTCCTCGCGTCTGCGTGACAAAGAGCCTGTCCAATCTCGTGGGTTTTCTCCGTGTTCTTCAGCTTCCTGCCACTGCTAAAGTCCTCTACGCACAAGCGAATTATTGAAATAAAATTGAACCACGTGTAAATTACTGAAATTAAATATTGAATCGTACGTTAGTTCCGAAATGACCTCAAATACACCATATTTTATCGTACATCTAGAACACATTAAAGGACAGTCGACTTTCTAAAACACTATATTTTAAGGTATATCTTGAACACAGTAAAATCCTATGTCAACTTTCAGGGCCGTTTTAGCGTTTTAGCATAATGTGTTTAATTTACTATTAAGGTCATAGACCTAAAGTAGAATTTAACAAACAGTTTAAAGGTCCATATTATGTCAATGATTTGATGGAGTTCGGATATGAGCATTTTCTGCTTATGGTATGCAGAGATAAGCAATTTGATTGATTGATGCTTAGGGAAGCGATAAATTTAGTTATAATTAAGGTAAGCAGAGCGATAAACAATTTGATTGGCCGAGACTTTGGAACACAATATCTAACCTTCTGAGCTTGAATATTCAAAATTGTTGTGGGCGTTCATTCGGCAAATCTATTCATTCCGAGATTTTGGCGAGGGACATCAGCCTCACTTTTGGCTTGTGGTGCAAACTATGATATTATTGTTTGTGGTTCAGCCATTTTTATTCACCCAAGCATATCGAAAGGAATCGAAATCTTTCGACAAAATCGGGTGAAATTGTAACCTGCAGAGCGTCCATAAACAAATTGCGGAATGACAGGGCTGGCGACATTATACGTCCACATGGTAATATTTAAGTTTTTCTGTATCTTCAACAGTAGAACTGCTAAATGATGATTCGATCCTGTAATTCTAAATGGGCTAAACCATAATATTTGAATTTCACTTAATATTAATCTTTTTATCCATATGTCCCTTATGTGGGGCACATTTTAAAATCAGTACACGTGGTGCAATCTTTGGCCATTATTGTCATTTGATTTGATAACCGAGGTCCGGCTACACATAGGTGTGCACGTAAAAGATCCCTTGATAGCTGGAATTCGATATAAAAGTAGACCATAGAGCCGTTGTCCGGGAAAAATTTCCCCCATAGCACACTGTATGGTGTATTCCTGTCTTTATTAGCGCAGTCGGAGCCGAATAGTAGGATGTTAAACACTATTTCATTTCTGATATACCTTCGGGTCTCTGTGTTAATTCTCTACAATGTTGACTATGACTTTAATAATCTAATCAGCTAATGAACGCACACGAATAACACATAAAACTGAAGATGGAAGTTTGACCCAAAATGTCTACCAGATATTTGGAAACCGGGATTTATTAATAAATGGTTAACGTTGACACACCTAACTGTGATGTGCTTAATCTTGAGATAGCCAAGGAAAAGATTCGGAAGGCAATGAGTGCACGAATTCTAACTATTTAATTATCTAACTGATTTCAAAATTATTGATGTGTCCGTGTTACTATGGGGTGATATGAATCTGTCCGAAGAAAAGAATACTTATATAGTATGTATACGTTCTCGTGCACTCTTTGTATGCATGCTTTGTTTTATTTTGAACATGTAAATGTGTTTAGTTCATATATTCCGCAAAATATAAGTATTTATATACATTGACCATAAAATGCAATATATTAAACAATCATTTCAATCAAATGAAAATAACTTCGTATCTATTATTTGGAATATTCACATCAATTAATATTGGCTAAGGAGAAGACGTTTATAAGTTGTTAGAACTTTTGTTTAATACCATTGCACTGTACAATGATACGAGCGTTTATCGATGCAATAAAATAAGTTTGAAACTAAACTAAACTAACGATGATCAGCGTTCCGCGACCTTTCGTTCCAGAGTTACATCCCCTTAGACACAAACCCCACGAATGCGATAGATGAAGCAAATTTTTGATGTACGAGCCGACGGAGATAATCAGATAATACTTCTACACTCACATATGGGGGTATAAAGTTGAGATACGTTTAATATGGTTTATTAACTATTTGATAATTACTACATTATACTGATCAAGAGGTCACGATTTAGTTTCTCTTTAATTATACCTTCGAGCGTATTGGAACCGATATCCTTGTGACCGTAAAAGTGCAAGTTTTAAAATCTAACTATTAATCAGGGCATACTCAAAAAGAGCGTAAATACAGCACAGGCAATCATAAAATTTTGATATCGTATAGCGATTTTCTGTCCAGGTCCGAGTAGTCTATCAACTGGTCCGACTGGGCTGGTAAGAGTGGTCTTTTGTCCGAGTTGTCATGCATTCGTAGCAACCTACAAGAACATCATTTCCGTACTATAGAAATACCGTATACAAACGTACCCGAACGTGACTACTATACGCGAACGTGACTACTATACCCGAACCAAACTACTGTAAGCGAACATCACTACCGTACATGAACTATCGTCTTGTCCATAGATCTACCCCTTCACTGGTGTAAACACTGTTTACTAGAGCTTGCACGTGAATTATACACACATTCTCGGATAAAGTAAAGAAGTCACAGTGATTGTGTCCCACGCAGTATTTGGCACATCTAATATTTCTGTTCGTTTCGAAGGTTAGAGTAGAATTTGAAATAATACTAGCATTTCTTGATAGTAGGTAAAATAAGCCATGGTCTACTCCTAAAAAAAAAAAAAAAAAAAAAAAAAATATATAATAGAAAAAAATAAAAAAAAAAATACGTAAAATATTTGGAATCAGTCAACGGGAAATCATTTTCAGTCTATAAACCAGATCAATTCATGCAACGCTCCACATTCAATCCCGCCAACAAACAGAAATATGTGAAATGTTCACGAAGTTTAAAGTTCCATTTTTACACCTCATAACAACGGGAATGTAACCTTAGTATAGACGAATACGGCATTTTGGGATGAACTCTGTGGTTGCGCACCCGCTAAGTTCCCACTGATTCTACACATTTACGACAAACTAATTCCCCTCCTTCTGCCCATTAAATTGCAATATCCCATCCCACCCATAACGACATTGTGAGCTTCACCTTTATGAATTACCACCAATATGTTTGATAGTAATTCTGATTCCATTATGTTTTGAAAGAAACAGTCATGTAATATTGGGAAATTTTCAAATGAATCGGCGCAATTTAAATTTATTTTGTTTAGTGTGGCAAACTTTAACCCATTATTCCCCAGTTTATTCACACGTGCGCTCTGTATCAAAAGGTCTGTCATTGAGTGAACTGGTGTGGTTTCGAGTAGGGTCGCCTGTCCAACCTAATGGGTTTCTCCAGGTCCGCCGGTTTCCTTCCACTGCTAAAGACCTATACGCAATAAAATTGAACCACGTGTTCGTCCCGAAATGACCTAATTTGTGTCAAGTGGACGTTACATCCTATTTTCTCTCTCTCCCTCTAGTTTATTCAGAGACGAGCGGTGAAAACATTTGTCAATTTAGAGTTGCCGACAACAGATAAGGTCGGAAATATATCGAATCGATAACAGTGACAGGTTCTTCAAGACAGTCAAATTCATCAGCAATATGGATCTTTTCAGCTCAGACAGATATTGCGCCTGCGTATTTCTGGTGTGACATATCGTACAAAAGGGGTTCGTCTTTACTTATATCTGTGACTGTCGTCTGTCTCTGTGTCTTTTCATGGTGGATGGCTCCACTATAGGACTATCCCGAGGGTGAACTTTTGTGTATAGGGGTAGCTCGGGCCGGGGAGTAACACATGCCTGGTGGCAATGAACTATCACTTCTAGTCCATGGTTATACCCGTGCTACCCCGGATCAACCGTTAGAAGATACATAAATGTAGACTTACTATAGTCAACAGTCAGCCTACCGCAGATGAAATACATTTCAATACCACATCGTCTGGAATTCCATCGAAGATTAGTCTTCTGGATGCACACACAGTGTTGGTATGTCCATCCATCGGGTTCACCAGATTCCCAAAAATTATAAGATATTCCTCTATAATCCAACCACGTGAAGTTGTTTTTGCCATTATATTTATCCAGACCGATCCATATATGCTGCGGTCTGGAACAAAAAAAGAAAAAGAACTTTTGCATACATAAAAAATGAAATAGGGTTTAACGTCCTACTGTGTATATATCAGATCAAATGGATTTGTTCATTGATGCTTATTTGGGCTTCTTAAAAAGAAAAGTGGTACAGATTGTCTGATAAAAAAATATACCAAGAATATGTGATTTATTTTCATCTCCCAGAACACAAGATCTGTAATAGAAATAGCCATTGGTATGATTATTGGTTGTTTTCGCATAATATGATATTAAGGGTATATTGAGGATTTTGGAAACCTCCAGTCCAATAACTTAACCACCTTCGGTATTACCGGATATACTATGGGAATAGAAACCATACTCACATGGATGTTAAATTAGATAAAAATTCATTCAGAAGATCAATTTCAGTTGCTGATTTTAAAACTAAAAGATCCAATCCGCTTGATTGACAGGCGCTCCTGGCATCGTGATACGTTTTCAGTTCTTCATGATAAACTAAATACAAGCCTGAAAGTAGCAATATATAATAGTTGAACATGATATGAAATAGGTTTTAACGTCCAACCTTTTCAGCACTGGTTGGGCTACGGGCATACACCATAAAGTGTGCTATAGCGGAATTTTCCCTGGTTAGCGACGCTACGTCCTATTCCTTGTTCTAATTATGTCAAGGGTTCTTTTACATGCACGCCAGCGAGTACACGGGTCATCTAGTTCAGCTCTGAACGTCGGTCTCATTACACTCACCCTGAACGTTCAGGGTCTACCTTATTCACTCAATGTCGATAATAATTGGAGCCCCAGTCAATTTTACTGTGCAACTTTTCACTGCTAAACGATAAGGTGTCAATCCATGTGGAAGCATGTACAATGTAAACGAACATCTTAGTAAGAAAATAAGACCTTGCTTACTTCGCTAGAGTCAGTATGAGCGACACAACACGCTGTTAAAAAAAATACGTTCCCTCCTATCAAGTTATATTTTCGCCGCCATGACACTCTAACTGTAGGTCAACGTTCACATTCAGGAATGTCGGTCATACAAGACGAAACGAAATGTACAGACTTTACATTGTACAGGCGTTCACACGGAGTGACACCCCGTCGTTTAGCAGTGAAAAGTTGCCCAGTAAAATTGACTGGGGTTCAAATTATTTTCGATATTGATTGAATGGGACAGTCCCTGAACGTTCAGGGTGAGTGTAATGAGACCGACGTTCAGAGCTGAACTAACGGTTCATCGTACAATCAGAACGACTAGCTACGGGCATTGACAAGTCTTCCATCACTGACAAGGGGAAATCACGCTAGACAAACTACAGCAACTTTCTTGGACAACACCGGGATCGAATCCCGGAACTCCTGATTTGCGAGTCAGTTCAGTTCCTTTCTCAATGAGCCTCCGCGGCTACTCGTCAAGATTAACCGTTGAACTAACATGAGTGGCTACGTTGAACTAACAAACGTTGTATGGCTCAGACTACAAACCGAGGTCAAATTCGTTGGCTGCTGTGCGTTGGGCAATTAGATGAACAGAAGGCTGCAGGTATAATGCTGCTCGGGCAAAATTGCCCCAATACCAGTCTTTATTAGTACGGTTGTTGCAAAAAAGGAAATCGTTAACCCCTTTGTCATGTAACATAGCCCATGCCCCGGTTTCACATAGCATTGTCAAATTTAATTTAAGTTAAAAATTTACTTAACTTTCAATCACTGTTTATGAGAAGCACAAAAATGGTACATGGTTTTGTATGATGTATATTAGAATAACCAAAGTTTAATATATTTTAGTTTACATACGGTGAACAACTTTGAGTAGATTCTTAACTTAAGCATGGGAATGTTTAAGAAATTCGGGCTTTGGTATTTCTGACCTTTGCACACAATATCGACTATGAGAGTTCCGATATTCCGAATTCACCAAACAAGCGCGGCAGTAAGAGTTCATATATTCAACTTCAGCACACATTCTCGGCCGTAGGAGCTCAGCCATTTCGCGCATGATCTCGACTGTGAGAGCTCTGATGTTTTCAGAATTCTCTACATAATCTCGTTGTTTGTACCAAACAAACGACCGGAAGCATTGTCTGCACACACATGAGAACGCTAGATCGGAGACGGTTCTGGATACATGACGCCATTTGTAGATTGTGCGTAAGGGTTAAGCTTGGTCCAGGATTAGGGTTAGGGTTATCCCTGTTTACACCTCGAGACTTTGACGGAATCTGTAGGTCCTAATCCTAATTCATAATCCAAATATTACGTCATATAAAATGCTAAAATGTGTAGAACTGTCCCCGATCTAGCGTTCTCTGCAAACCCACCTTAGTACTGCTGATGTAAAGGCGCTTACCTTCACCAGATGTCGTCAGTAATACCACAATCATTAAAAGCAGCATCTTGTTTCCAAAATTACTTTGAAAGATATTGGTTGGTGTAACGCTTGTCCCAGTATATCTATAAACGTAAGCTCACTTGATCAGCTATACCCAAAAGCTGCAAACTCATTCAATAAATTGCATTAACTGTTTAAAGTAAGTTCAAGTTCGTCTTTTTAACAGTTCAATATATTGATATTGGTTTCTCGTTAAAAGGTACCCGAGTCCTTATACTTAAGAATAAACTTAAAGTACTTGTGTCCGTCATATTTTGAATTTATATCAAGAAAGTATTTTCACGCTTTATGCTTTTATCTCTGGCCCACGAAGACTATAATCTATAAACCAATAAAACAGACTAATTGTTTTCATCAAGTTTCGATTTCTGTTATCACATCCTGTCAATTATCAAAAAAGGTAAAAAAGAACTGTTTTTTGTACTTTTGTATTCCAACGTTATGAATCGGTCGATCAGCTGTTGATTTCTAGTTGGGTCCAGAAATGAATTAACTGTTAAAACTCAATATGAGCTACGGTTTCGGCATGGCAATTGGGGAATTTAAATCAACATTGGTGTTGTTATCTTATCGTGAAAGGATGGGCTTTCGATGACGAATCGCGTGTCAGAATTTTTCGAGTGCCATTTGTAATGAAGCCAATCGACGAACGACACTAAACATACCGACAGAATAATACTACCGGTGCAGACTGGAATAAATAGACACCAAAAAACTGCTATTCAATTTGGACTCGTCGTCTATTTGGGCGAACATAACTGAGTAAAAATTGCAGTAAATGCAGACACGATTGAGTGTAACTTAATTTATATACATTCTTATTACATTTTTATGTGCGTTGCCACCCATCTGTGCCAAGGAAAACAGATTTAGCCCTTTTTAGCAACACAAGTATGTGATTTGGGAAACAAGAGGGAGTGACCCTCTCTTAATAATATTACAAGCTTAAACGATTAGAAATTTTAACTTGATTTGCATATCTAAAAATTGGTGGAATGATTCATCATTATTCTTAATTTTTACATAAACTTATTACCACATAAATTAATATTATGTACGAGCTCAATCTGCCTATTGTAGGTTTTTTGTCTGGCTCCAAATGTTATATAAAGTATTATTCAAAACAGTGGCGGATCCAGGACTTTTTGAGGGGGGGTGACAACTCCATGTTTTGTCTCACCGACCGCGGTTTACGGAGCTAATTTCTGCCGCTAGTAACATAGATGCTTATTGAGTGTCTGATAAGATGCGCACTGTGTGCTATATTAATATATACGACCATGCGTGCATGTCCCGGTGGGAGGATAGAGGAACCGGGATTCCTAAACACCGGTGGGGAGGGGGGTGACTAGTCACCCTAGTCACCCCCCCCCCCGGATCCGCCCCTGCAAAAGTAGATTAGAACACCGGGGGCATTTAAGAGCTTAACCATAAAAAAGATAATCGAGGACCTTTCTCGGTTGCGAATTAGCACTGCTTCGATAATAAACAATCAATGCTACAAATGGTCAAAACTACAAACACTCATAACTTCGAACAGAATAAATCAATTTGACTGAAAATTTCAATATATTCATTTTGCTTTATATATTTTTATGTGCGTTTTACATTATGCAGCTATATAGGTTCGCTTTCTTATTAAGTTTTGTATGCATACATCAACTGGAAGCTGTGGTTGCTCAACGGGTACGACGTCGGCTCACTGAACTGGAGATCCCGTCTTCGATCACGGTGTTAAAATCCAGCGTGGTTCATCTTTGTCAGTGGTGTAGGATTGGGGGCTGGTTTAAGGATAGAGTCGTTGGGATGGGCCGGAAAACCTTGGCGTGTAAAAGAACCCTTAACAGATAGAATTCGAAATAAGAGTAGGCCGTAAAGCCCTTCTTCTGCTTTAACCGAGCCGGTATTTTTTAAATTAAATATTCACACGTGAAAGAAAACAACACGATTATATCACGTTATTAACAACACGTCTACAGATATGTTCATTATAGATTATATGTCAACTCGGCGGTAAAAACACTGAATGCTCACCGGGTGTCCTGAGCGTGTTTTAAACAGGTATATGCCACCTTAATGTATATATATTTGCCACGTGTATAGTCCAAGGTTTTTGAGGATATCAGTTCATGAAATGAAATAGGATTTAAAGTTAAATCCTTCACGTTTGAATCTCCATCAGTATATTAATGCTCGACTGACTCGTAATTTGGGTATTTTTAGATTTGCAATAAAATGGGGTTTTCCGTTCATAACTCAAGTGGTGTCGTTTTCAACAACATATGCCCATATATGGATATTCCTTTCTAACAATTTGTTTTAATATTTGTGTCGTTTGTTTTTTCTGTTCAGGGTTTGCGGTTACACTACGGCTGTAACGAGACTGACATATGGTGTATAGGGTAGTTCGGACTGGGGAGTTGCATAAGCCTGGTGTCGTTGGCCTATCAGTCACTTCCGATTACGGAGTTACGGACACAACCCGTGCAACGCCGGGTCAACCGCTATTGGTTATATAAATACGAGGTCGAACGACAGTGAACTAAAACAGTTAAGAACGAGTTGTGACATGTAGGGTGATCTTTTTACGATCATGTCTTCCGAAATGCTGTACATGAGACCTGTGCAAAACTTATACCCCGTCAGTGAAGCAAGTTAGGACGTTAAACCCCATTTCATTATATTCTAGCGTTGGAATTATCAATAATGGCATCTTTCTAAAATTATGATTTATTCTGAGATATGTAAAATCAGTTTATAGAGAAACTTTCGTTTGATCACTTAGGTCTTTATAAACAACAGTTCATATTGTCTTCAGTTTTACATTCTCTCGTGAAATGGAACAAATATTTACTTTAATTTAGCAGACAGAAAACAGTTACACTGTGTTTTGCCATTTCTCCATTTAACGATAAGACTTAAATCTATGCCATTTATATAAGTGTGTGTTATTGTTATTTTCTTGTTTTCTTGTTTATGATAAAAGATAAAATTAGATCTCCAGATTTATGTATGAATTGAAATGAGATGAGATGGGGTTTAAACTACTTCTGATCTGCCCCGACTGGGCTAATGAAGACGGGTAGTGCATTTGATTACGACACATATCCTATTTCGTTTTATTTTTTATTATGGTTCAAAAATTTGTTCTTGTCATCACGACACTAGGGTTTGTTTTAAATGAAATGGCATATGGTTTAACGTCCTATTTTTCTGCTAATAAACTGGGCTAATGAAATCGGGCATACGTCATACAGTGTGCTATGGCGGGAATTTGGTCCAGACAGGCGAGTTCTTGACGTGCGGTGCGCAGAAATGTGAGTATCCCACTATAAACATCAACTGTGATGCCAATGGTGCTGGACAACCGAGACAATTTAGGCTATTTCTAGTCAAAACTCAAAACATTCAGCATGAAGAAATTAACCTGAAAATTCAATATATTCATTTTTCATTATCTATTTATAAATATTGTTATAGGACAATTTGATTATATTTGGCATCGTTTTTTTATACTTTACATGAAAATCTGACAAATTATAGTGGGGGTTCACATCAGAGGTCAAATGGGAGACGTTTGACCCAGATATTGATTCATCAATCGGTGTTGACGTTTTAGTGGTTTACCCAAGCATCAAAAGGCCAAGAACTCGCCGTAACATACCGTTTCATTGGTTAGTCCTTCACGCCATCCAGAACTTGTCAATGATAACAGTAGTGTTGTAAAGACAAGTAAAACGAAATTTTGAACCATAGAAACGAAACGAAATAGGATCTGTATATAGGCAAAACAACCACTTCTGATCCAAACCTTAAATAATGTATCTAAAGGAAAATATACTTTATGGAGTACGGCATATGGATTAATCGCCACATTGGTTAGTCCTTCACGTCATCCAGAACTTGTCAATGATAACAGTAGTGTTGTAAAGACAAGTAAAACGAAATTTTGAACCATAGAAACGAAACGAAATAGGGTCTGTATATAGGCAAAACAACCACTTCTGATCCAAACCTTAAATAATGTATCTAAAGGAAAATATACTTTATGGAGTACGGCATATGGATTAATCGCCACATAGACGAAAATGCCTAAAACGCTTTGGCTTAAATATCACATCAATATTGCGTATAGCAAAGACACGTTCTATTGTTTACTTCCGGTTACTACATAGGCCTATTTTACACTCAGTTCCATATTACACATTACAACAATTGATATTTCCCGATATATAACATTACATTAAAATATGAAATCAATTTGGGCCATTAACAATATTTTTTCATGCTGTTGGTTTAAATTGAAGTTTTCAGGATTATTATCTCATACGGAGTACAGTGTGTTGAAATCAAACTAAAATTAAGAATAATAGATCATCGCAACAAAAGGGCTTTAGGCATTTTAGAGACTGCGAATTTTCTATATGGAATTGGTGCCACTGTGGCTAAGTGAGTAAGACACTGACGTGCTTGCCTGAATTTCGCGAGTTCGCTCCCGGTGTTAGCGGAGAAAGTTCATCGGAAATTGCCGGCGTGGTTTCTCCTAGTCAGTGGTGCCGAACTCAATGTCCGTCTTCAATCGCGGCACCGTTGTCCTATCGAATATAAATCCCCATACCACCCACACCTTACCCGGCTACAGTCTTATGACGTTTGGGATATATTTGTTGGTTGATTAAAGTGTGCTCTATTAATAATAATATGTAATTATATATTGAAAACCTTGGAATTTGACCAGTCATTAAATAAGAGAATGATCGATATTGAAATAAAACTTCTTATTATCTATTTTTTTTGGAATTAATGGAATTTAAAAGACTGATGTTATACTCATTTTTCACCACATTTCGACCACTCAGAATCAGATGCACGTACTTAAGTACTATATAAAGCACGCGATGTCCGTAGGCCTAGTATATACTGGTGTATATCTGCTTAGTCATTGTTTGTAAACTGAAGTATTTAATAGCTCATTAACGACGAGTTAATCAGCGCAAATCACTTCAAATGTTCCGTTAAAAACATTAACGAAATCTTTTCCCACCATCTTACCGGAAACACTATCTTACTCTTAACCAAGTTTTCTTCCTTTCTCTTTCTATCCATTTTATATTCAATATCGCTGTTTTAGTAGAGACCTTGTATGTCTTCAGGGACATCTTATTCATAGATCCACTGTGACTCCTGGAGAATTAAGAGAACATCATAAAGAGCACGCGAAGATTATATTTGAATACTGGTAAATGTGATGGCTCGTAGAAGACTAACTACTTCAAAATTTGTCAAAATAAAGTTTTCTTTCCTTCAGCCACAATGAAGGCAAGACAATGGAGTAGTAGACCCATTAGGCTTCTCTAAGTTCATAATAAAGTAATTTGACTGAAGTTTTTAATATTTTCTTTTTTATCATCTATTTTTGATTTATTATAGCAAGCACGACCACCTCTTTATTAAACCCTTAAAGGACAATATTTGTATCAAGTCATTATCGCGTATGTAATAGATCTGGTTAAACTCAAATATAGATGAGTAATAAAGGTTTCATGAATCGGAAGTGACGAACACTGTCGAACACCAAAGGAAAACACGAGTCATCCCACTATATAACTGACTGAAGTGACGAGTGATAAAAGACACATAGGCGAATTGCTGCACACTAATAATTCATTCGAAGACCAAAATTTGTCACTCCAGTAGTAGGATTACTCGTGTTTTCCTTTGGCGTTCGTCACTCCCGATTCATGAACCCTTTATTACTCATCTATCTTAGCCATGATCTCTGTGTTAAAATTATTTTGGAATTTGTTGAACCAGTTCTATCACATATGTGATAATGACTGACACAAATATTGTCCTTTAACTAATGTATCTTTAAATAAGGATTAGTGTGTATTTATTATAAACAAAGTTAGGGCCGCTGCAATCAACGAATATGAATATTAAAATGCATTATGTAAGATTTAGATAAACTACTGTTAAAAAATTCAGTCAGATTACTTTATAAATGTTTGCCATTTATCATTGTAACGATAATCTTCAATGTCTAGATTATCCATTTTAATGCTTAATCCAATTTCTCGACCACACGATTGTCCAGAGACTTCATTGTGGGTTTAGGAGAATACATTTATAAATAGTAATTAATATAACAATTAAAGCCTGAAAAAATACCTGCAATAGGTAGATTAAGTTCTTGCATAATGACAAAATAACTGAATTATTGTTATAATGTTACTGTAACCAAGATACTATCATGCTACCCGACGTGCTAAGGATTTCTGTAAACATAAAGGGAAATAACTCCATCTTAAAAACAACTCTTACTGCAGATTTTATTCTTCGTCTTGTTTGCAACGTTACTTGAATTATATCGCCAAGTATGTTCTAGCTGGGGTTCCACTGTCGCTACGGCTCAACCATCGCAGCGTTATGGTGACATAAACAATAAAAATACAAATAAATGGAAAACTCTCAGTGGTTTATACAGCGATGAGAGGATACTTGTCGAAATGTCGTGCTATATGTGTATAAACGACCGATTGTTCTCCATATAATATATACTATTCAAAAAAGTAGGGATATTTGATTTTTAAGTGTTATTAAAGTCACCTAATGAAACTGACGAAGAAACAAATGACAAAATGAAACGAAGTTCACATTCATCGATTTATTCCAAATGATCGTTAGACTAAGTAAGGCACAGACTGACCATTATAAGGGTAAAATGATACCCGGGGTCAAACAGCAAAGTTACCACAGCATCACAACAAAGTCAGTAACGGGTAAATCCTCCTCTGTTTGCCAAACAAGCATTGATCCGACGTGGGATACTCCTAATGAGACGTCTAAGGTCATTTTGGTCCAGATTGTCCCATTCCTGTTGCAACGCAGCAGTAAGTTCTTGGACATTGGCAGGACGTTGTTGACGTTGACGTAACCTCTGTCCAAGCATGTCCCAGACATGCTCGAAGGGGGGGGGGGTCGGGACTCAGTGCTGGCCAAGGTAATGTGGTGATGTTCTGTTGTTGGAGGTAACCTGTAACGATCCTGGCCCTGTGACATCTTGCGTTGTCATCCTGGAAGATGAAACGGTGGCCATGACGTCGTTCGAACGGCACAACATGGAGTGCCAAGATGTTGTCCCGGTAGTACTGGCCCGTAACACGCTCTGCATCAACATGTAAAGCCGTTCTTCCAGCAACAGTGATGCCTCCGCACACCATAACAGACCCACCCCCAAATCGATCATGTCTGATGACGTTAACGTCTTGGAAGCGCTCGTTTCGACGACGCCACAACCTCCTACGTCTGTCCAAAAAATCAACAGTGAACCTTGACTCATCTGACAACATCACATTGCTCCAGCGTTGACGATCCCTACACCAACGACGTCTTGCCTGAATGTGATGATCTATAAAACAAGGGATCACGCGAGGACGTCACGCGCTGATCTGATTTGCTGTGATGAACCGATTTCTCAAGGCCAAGGTACGGATAAATCGATCCTGGGCTTGAGTTGTCGCCCTTGGTCGACCTGAGCGTGGTCTGTCCTGTACAGATTGTGTATCACGGTATCTGGACCATAGCCTGCTTATGACAGATTGAGAAACATTCATCGTCCGCGCCACAACCGCCTGTGTTGTGCCGATCTGTAGCATGCCAATGGCACGTAACCTTTCATTTTGGGTAAGCCGACGCATATCAAAATTTGTTTTCTGGTCACTAAAACAATTAAACTGATGTTTCCACCCTGGAATTCAATACCACAATGACTGTAACATTCAAAGCCTGAGTCGTGCAAATCTTGGGTTGAACCCCCATGATGATCCCAAGCATCATCTGCGTTCCATGCGGTAGCTATTGGTGCGTTTGGGCGTCACATGTAACTGGAAATGTTTCTTCTGTTAGGTTCTATAGTGACTTTTTTTTTCGTAGTCATTTGCATATTTTAGTATTATGCCCCCAAAATCAAATATCCCCTACTTTTTTTTGAATAGTATATATTGTGTTGTGTAACCAAATGCTCTAGAATACACATTTTCCCTTTTTTTTTCTTTATCAAACTTGGACTGGATTCTATGCATATTTATAGTAACAATTATTAGCTGCATTGAACCCTTTACACACGTTATTGGTCATATAAACATTATAATTAGAATATTGATCACTGCATATACAATTGTATTGGTCATGTTTAATGCAGGACCGTATCTAGCGGGGGTGCAGGGGGTACATTGCACCCCCAGAAAAATAAGCCCCCCCATCCCCAAAAAATGATTTGATACTCTTTCAATTATAAAATAATATACTTGATTATAATCAAACAGTGATGGCCTTAGTGCACTGATCAGTCGGTCGGTTTTAAGGGCACCCACTCGCATATGGGTTCGTTTGCCATTATCTACTAAACTCTCTTATATCACTTACGTGGAGGCCATGGCGTTCCACCACTCTGTTGCACCCCCTTTTTAAAATCCTACATACGGCCCTGGTGTAATGACCGACTTGATAACTGTCACATATTATATTGATGATATAAAATAATCGGGATGTATTGTTGACCACTGCATATACATACAGATTTGATAATTGTCCGATGTTATTGACAATGTATATTATTATTTATGGGGTATCACAAGATAAAGGGATCATTACATGTCAGAAAATTGCGTGTATGCAAACACACGTAAAACTGCCAATCTAGCACGAAAGCACCATTATCGTCTAGCCTCGATTATCATTATTATCGTAACGACAATAAACAAAGTCTCGATTATGCATTTTACGGTTATTTTATCAATCACAAGATGTGTCGAAATCTACTAAATATCAGAGTCATCTAATGGCATCGACAGTTGATTATGGTCTTAGTAAATTGATTTATGTCAGATTAATATTTTATACAACATTTTATGCCTTCAGAAGGACCTACAATAGGCAGTTTTAGCTCCTGATTCAATTCATGCGTAATATAAACTGAGGTATGCTCTCGTGAATCGGGATACCTTTTCGCAAGTTTTGAAACTACTATTCTATGTCCAAATTTTGGTGTTCTGATTGTGTTACTTCTTGTTAGTCTATATTCTTGATAGTTTGTAGTGTAATGTTATATTCACCATCAAATTTTACAGAACAAGTACCAATAACTATGTATTGAGTGTCTTAAGTGCTAAAACTTATACTGAGCACATCAATAACAACACATTTGTACCGTTATGGATGGTAAATCTGTAATCAACGGTACAAAGTCAAAGGGGTCATAACCAAAAGTAGGCAGCTAAATTAGTATACGTGACACGTTTCCAACGAACATAAACCCGCCAGTCTTGATCTCGAAATTAAGGCCGTTGTACCAAGCTGTATTATAGGGCGTCTGGATGAAACCACACATTTATTTTATAAAAAAAACAACATGTGGGTGAAATTTATCTTTCGTTATCAAGTACAGCACACTGTGTGTAGACCATTTTCAGAGAGTGTAAACCCGTCAGTATCTGGAAATTGAGACCGTTGTACTTACGTGTACAAATGCCCCCCCCCCCCCCAAAAAAAAAAAAAAAAAAAAACCCAAAAAAAAACCCAACAAAAAACTTGCCATAGATGATTTACACAGACATTTATTTCTGGGATTTTTTGCTGATTTGAATGGATTGACTATAATACTTATAATTGTCTGATCATCATGCAACAAGATAGGTAGATCGTCTAAGATCTTCTAAGAACATTTTGTTCATCTGACCAAATAATAATTACAGTCTGCCCTTCGACGTACTCGGACCCATCCTTAGGAACACCGCCACCCCTCCCCTTAAGCAAGTGCTATGCCTCCTTAACAGAAATCGGTTTTAAATCAATCCGATTCTCTATCATTGTTCAGGGGATCGGTGGATAAGACGTTGAACAGGTCCGATGTTGGCATAGAAAGTTGATCGGGTTTTTCCGATATGGTTCTCCCTGACTATTGGTGCATTTCGGAGGACAATGTATAGACCTTCGTATGGTAGGAAAAACCGAGATCCCGTGCACAGTTGGAATTCGATATACGCGTAGGTCGTAGCGCCGTTGACTGGGCAAAATTGACCTCATAACACACAATATCGCGTATGCCCGTCTTCATTAATCCAGTGGGAGCAGAGCAGTGGAACCTTAAACACCATTTCTTTTAGTTTTGAAAGCAATCTTACGCTTTTTTGTCATTGTGTTCAGTATATTCAGTATGTAACATCGTATCTTTAATTGACAATACATTAGAAAATATAAATTGGTAAAAAAGGGATAAACCGCTAAGAAAATTATTTTAAATTAAGATGTTAAAAAAACCCCCAAATCCCCAATTTCAGGTTAACGATACATTTTTTAATCGTTTTAACTGCTTCTCTGTTTGCTTGATATTTAAAAGCAAATGTATTCAGTTTGTAACATAGTATCTTTAATTGACAATTCATTAGCGAATATAAATTGGTAAAAAAAAAGGGGAAAACCGACCAGAAAATTATATTAAATTAAGATGTTAAAAAAAACCCAACAAAACATTTTCAAGTTAATAACGATAAATTTTTGCTCTGTTTGCTTTATATTTAAAAACAAACGTATTTAGAACTTTCTGAGTACCCGACATTAACAAAAGAATTTCAATTGATATCTTGTTAAACTGCTTTGTTGTGGCTTCATACAGTGTGTAACTTGATTAATCGAGATTTCAAATTGTTTTTTTTGTTATTAAGTTAAACGCAGTACCAGGAATACTAAGCTAGAAGTCATAGATTACCTATCGAGACTCTATCGTATACCAATATACCAAGACAGGAAAGGAAATGTCATCTTTGCAGACTAAATAATATAGGAGACGAATTCCATTATCTGTTAGAGTGCCCATTTTTGCGGATTACAGGTCTCAATATGTAAAGAAATATTTCCAATTTCCATCCACACGTAAAATGAATGAGTTAGTGCATGTTAAGGGTAACGAACTATTAAAATTATGTAAATGGATTGAAAATATATAGTCATTTTTCTCGGTCCCACAAATTTAAATACTGTTAAGAAATAGTCTGATGTTTAATAAAGTGTGTATGTATATATTATTATAAGATACTACTAATTGATGTTAAATCTAAATTGTTTGAAGTGAAATGAATGTATGAATATAATGAAAATGTAAAATGAAATTTTATGAATTCTTGTAACCTGATGGTTTTTGTGAAAACATCATTATTATTATTATTATTATATTATTAAGCTTGACAGCAACATTCCCTGTAACCAGTGTTATAGCGAGCGAAGCCCCAACATGCAACTGTATAAAGTTACTTTCGTGTACAAAGAGAGTGATTTGATAATATATTCAGACTAAAAACTTATTCAAACCATTTATCAAATTTCAAATCCTTCTGTAAATATTGTATTTGTGAGGAAAAATAGTCCAAGCTATAAAAGATCTAATAAAAGAAGCCATGTTTGTATTACGTGACCTGCAAAGGGTACAAAGCCGGAGAGGAAGTCATTACATTTAAAAGATGATGCTATCTTTTTAATCGTTGTCCATTTATCATAAATATCGAAGTCTAATAATTGCATTCTCGAATAACCACTCCCAACGTCTTTTTCCGTGGTTTCTTAGAAACTGTTGTATTTGTGAATTCTTTGACGTCACTTGAGCAAATTCTTGTTTTTGTCCTGTACATGCACCATGGGTGTTTTTCAAGGAAACCAGTATTTTTCTCGACCGATTGGGTGTCTATACTTTCACTATATACCCAATCTGATTAAAACCAGATCCTATTTTTATAGTTCAATATTTCGTTTTGGAAGAGTTGTTATATAATAGGCCTGCTTATTTATGTGATTAATTATCCAATGAAACAGACTGTAACGGTGACGTCTTGGCGTTCTTTTTGCGGAACTGTGGGTAAACCTCTACAAACGCTGATTGATTAATCAATGCCTGACGTCATAGGGTCAAAAGTCGCTTGTTTGACCCCTTTACGTGAACTCCCACTATATATACTTGTCACCGCTTCATGTAGTGTAGGCCTTCGAAAGTATACAATATAACTATAAGATAATTGCAGTATTTTTATTGGAAATAACCATACGATAAATAATTTTAGTGGGCAAGTACCTTTAATGGCATACACAATTGCAAATACTGTCCTTAAAAATATACAAAAACGTTTTTGTTCAACAACTAATTAACATAGGTCATTATAGTTTAATTCATAGCCGTTTCTATTGATTTCATATCCTCATAAAAAATATCTTAGACGCAATTTTTTTCCCATTTTCACGACGAAGGTTTTATCATTAATGTGAAATACTCGACCAAAAAACAGTCTCCACATAGCTATAGTACATTCCACACGACCTTGTTGTTTTGTGCTCGTCCAAAAACAGATAATTCAATATTTAATTCAAATTACTTTATTCTGAGCAGATTTAGAATCTTTGGAGTTTAGACAAGATGTAGCGTAGACTGTTTATTATCGTAGCAACGGTACTAAGTCTCGATTAAATATTTTATCGTTAAATTGTGAAATTAATCTTACCACTTTTCTAATCCATTTAAATTTCGACCATCCAAAGGTCTAAATTGTTTTTATTGGCTTGGCGTGTGAAAACGTCGATATAATAGTTGAAGCCCCCCCCCCCCGCGATCTTCAATAGGCATATTATGATAGCTCTTACATAATGCATTTTTATCGAATCGTTTTCATGATGATGGCACCAACTGTTGGAGTTACTATCGTGCCAGGGTCAGACATATTGAAATTCCAGTCAAACACGTGACATTTGTTTTGTGTATAAGATATATATTGACACTCGTCTATGTTATTTAAACAATGGATGGTACACGTGGTCCGTGTTGCAACTGTGAATACAGACGTTGGCGGTGGTGACGTTATTTCTTGATCTACCATTGGTACCGTTTCTAGAGTGGCTTCATGACCTGAAATTAATCATTTTTCAATGAAACCATGCTTCATTGCGCTGGATGTGGTGAGTATAACTTTTTTTTTAGATTGTGCGGTCACTAGAGCGGGATTGTTGCCAAATTTTGGCGAATTTGTTTTCATTAAATTTTATGATTCAAAATTAAGTGGGAGCTCGATTGTTTTGTATAAAACTTACACGTCTTCTCACAGAGAGAATATTTTTTTCGCCAACACAAGTCATTTTGCCATTTATAACCATTCGCTGGATTCATGAAAACGCAGTCATATTTACTTGTAGTTGATGGAAAACCATTACCACTATCCCAGTTGGTCCACACCATTGGTTTGTTATTTACCCACAACCAGTTTTCATATTGACGAAGTCCCACATAAACATCACCTATAACAACACCCCTGATAAATAGAAAATATACATCACCTATAGCAACACCCCTGATAAATAGAAAATTAACATCACTTATAGCAACACTCCTGGTTTTTAGAAAATAAATATCACCTATAGCAACATCCCCGGAAAATAAACATCGTCTATAGCAACATCCCTGGTAAATAGAAAATAAACATCTTCTATAGCAACACCCTTAATTTTATTTCAATCAACTGTGGGAGAAAACGAACAAGGGTTCGATAGGCGACCCTACTCCTTGTCACAAAATTACAGGACTTACCATCCAACACATACGCGTTACCCACCTCTAAATTATAAATCTATATCCAAAGATGTTAATCGGTTTATTCAAAGACCATATTATCATATTCTGACAATAGATCAATCCTAAAGAAACAAAAGGAGCTGTAGCATTTCGATTATGATAACCCAATGGCGAGAACAACTTGTCTTAATTTCCACCATGAATATTTATGACAATAAAATAATATCGGAATATTGAGTTACAAAAGAATATTTTAAAACTGTCTTCAGAACTTGTTTGGTGGTTGATTAGAGATTATGAAATCAATTTTTATAATAACTGGAAGCCTAGAAATGTTTCAACTCCACAGAATGTAGACTTGCCCAATAATAAAACATGGCGGAAACGGAGATCAATAAACATTAAGCAGGCTTATCGAAAAAAAACAAGATCAATGAATATTAGCATATTATAAACAATGCAGTGTGCTAAAAGCAGGGGATCACAGTAGCTTAGCTTTTTGTCAACGATATCACCCGTGGTGGAAGTAGATGTTAAACGAACGGAAGTGGCTGAGAGAGTAAGACGCGGATGAGTTAGTCTGGAATCCCCCGGTGTTGACCTAGGGAATTCCTTGTGATTGTCCAGCGTGGTTTCACTTTGTCAGTTGTCTTGACAAGGACAGCTGTGTAGTCGTTCGAATGGGACACATTGGCGTCCACGTAAAAGAACCTTTGAATATTTTGAAAATATAAATATCCGACAATAGTATGCTCTGTTTTGTGTTATGACTTTAGCCTAAAATTTGGCGTTACCTCATATTTTCTACAAATAACTAAACAAACGCACCCATTAAACTGCGATTGGAGAAATAATTTCGCACTCTCTGCTTTATATGGCGTATTTAGTAAAGCCAAATTAGTAAAATTATCCGCAAAGCACACCTGTTGACCATCAGTCCATTTCAGATTTGGAACCAATTTATAGCTTACTTCACAAGCATCACATATAATTACTGAAAATAGAAAGAACATGAATGATGTATGTATTTACGGCGATAGACCTGGAAAACAGGATATATAAAAACCGGACGTATTTCTATGTTGTTGAAAATGTGACTGGTGGCTCAGTGAGTAGGACGTTGGTTCGGTAACCTATGGGTCGCGTTTCTTATGTCTGTGTTAATTGGCCGAGAAAGTACATCGGGACTCTACAGCTTGGTTACCCTAGTCAGTGTTGTAGAGGACACAGGGAGAGCAGACAGACCGAAGTCCGGAGTGGCGTGCACGTAAAAAAAACCGCTTGGAATCCGATTCAAGAGTAGTTCTTTGTGTCGCTGTCCGGTCAAAATTTCCCTCGTAGCACATTGCATGGCGTATGTCAATCTCCATTAGACCAGTCGTTGCAGAATAGAAGGACGTTAAACCACATTTCATTTCAAAATGTGACGACATCCTCCGCGGAGGTATGATCAAGGTCTTATACATACCAGATTCCCAACACTACAGACTAGAATATCAATTTCAAGCCCGTTTCCCGTTGTGCGATTTGGAGTTCATAAGACGATAATAGGCATACACAGTCTAAACCTTTTAGATACACGCAAAGGAATCCTCGATGATTCTGGTTTTTAGCATTTTAGGCATGATGATAACAAATAATGTTATCATTTGCAAATCTAAACATGGCCCTAACCAATCTGCCCACAGTCATCCATCTACTTCGTACTTGGAGAATAAATCACGCCCATAGTGATCGCTATATAAAAAAAAATGGTAGACCCTATTTTGTTTTGTAAAGCGCTTCTACTCCGTATTACATCTGTTATACATACATAGACTAAATAAACCTATTCAATTTCAGAATAAAATTCTCGAAGTATACTTTAACATACATTATGCAACTAACAGCTAAATGGGATCCTAACATGACCACCACCAGCAGTCTGTGCCAAACTCTAAAATCGCTGTCAACAAATTCCATATAAACTATTGTGTAAAATTCTAAAATGTAAATTGAAAGATAACCATTCGAAATTTAAGAATATACAATTTTGAAATTCAATAGTCTTATTTTCCCTTACAATCCTTATATTATTGTTTATCATTGCCTTTATAGGTCATGAGTGGATATCTAGAATTCGATAGGGTTCTGTCTGGGGCCACGGAGAGTGATCTCTGTGAAATTTTGTCCGAACGGCGTCGTTTTGCCTACTTTTCATCGACTTTCAACTTTCAAAGGTTATTTTGCGTGCAGTCAAACCAGACACTGATGGACCTCGGATATCCGTCTCACCAGAACGCCAAATACGCCTTTCTGTTCCAGATACTGACTGTCCTGTATCGCGAACAACGAGAAACCATATTGGGTAATTAACGGGATGGAATGGACAATTGTTCAGTTATACCCCCGTCAGACCGGGATGGCGTCCTTACAACGCTTCTACTGCGACCGAAATTGTCCCAGAGCGAGTCAAGATCGCTATAAGCGTGGTAAAAGCGTGATGGAAACGCTAAATATCGTGCTGTGGTCTCCATGGTCGCCAATGATCGCCGAGCCACAACGTTTGTATTGAACATGCTCATATGATCGGGAAAGCTGCGAGAATGTGATGGGGTAGCAAAGGTCCTTACTGCGCTGCTACGGCGACAAAAAAATGGTTTCAGAGCTTGCCAAGATCACCATAAGCGTCGTGGAAACGCGACATATCGTGCTGTGGTCTCCATGGTCGTCAGTGATCGCTGAATCACGGCGTTTGCTTTGAGTTTGTTCAAAGCAAACGCCAAGGTTCCGCCATATAACCTGGAAAGCTGAGAGAACGTAGTGGGTCGCGAAGGTCGCGAGATAAGCGTGGTAACATCTCTATGAACGTAGTACACGCGTAGTACACGCGTGACAAAGACGCTGCGAAAATTGTAACATTTGAACGGTGTCTTCATGGCGTCTTCACCACAACGCGCACGTATCGGTCGCGACCCCACCAAGCGTTCTGGGTCGTTATGGCGTTGTCATGGCGATGTTACGATTATTCCACCACTGTTGCGCGATTGCATCACGACCTCATGGAGCTACCTATAAGCATATGGCGATGGTATGAGGTTTCCACTACGTGTATCGAGTTCTTAATACGACCATGGCGCGGTTACCAAGCTTGCATTACTCGACTATGGCGACCATGCTTTTCATGTACGACTTGCTTTGAAAACGGGCGATTCAAAGGTCATCTTGAAATTTCGAAAAAAAATCTAACGAGCTTAGATAATCGCCGTGATCACGTGATGGAAACGCACGTGTAGCCCAGATGAGACGCGTGGTTGGGCGACGCGAGTCCGCGATGACCGCCGTTGCCAAGTTTATAGATCTCAATAGAAACGCCATAAGCGCCGAGAGGTCGTGACGAGCCCGCCGCGAGAATGTTGTATAAACGTACCGGTCGTAGTAAGAACGTGAGCCAAGCTTATAGATCTCAATAAAAACGCCATAAGCGCCGAGAGATCGTGACGAGCCCGCCGCGAGAATGTTGTATAAACGCACCGATCGCAGTAAGAACGTGACTTTTGTAAGCTTGTAAGTTTGGGACATTTTTCCGCGTTGTGTTCACGCTTGCCGACGACCTTGTGTATTTCCAGGCCGCCGTTCGGTCTCCTCAGAGCACACTGAATGACGTTTTTTTTCCGTTTTCATTAAACCCGTTTCAGAAGGAAACAGTTCATTTAATTGTCTTACCTATCTTGAAAATAATCCAGACAATCCAAATCCATAGAGTGGTGAATCTGTAGCACTGCATCTGGAGACTAATAATACTAAACAAATTAGATATAGCAGAGAGATGTAGGTGATGGAGAACGAGTAAAGATCTATCTGAACTTGATGACAGCGATGTTTGTGTTAACCCTACTAATTTGTTTATTTATCTATAAATAAGTCGATATAATCGGAGTCAGCAGATCGATATACCTGTCAAGATCAAATACAATTAGCTGAGACATTGTCACACGATTTTAATTTATTTAAAACGACTAGAACTATTTGATGTGATCAAAGAGAACGTGCGCGTGTGTGTGTGAGAGCGTTTAACTGTGCACACTCGATATCTTTTACAGTCTCCAATACGATACCCTATTATAGTATCCACAAATTTGGGTGTAATTTACCTTGAACCTCTGAGCATTGGTCTGCGGTGGAAGAAGAACGCTGTTTAAATATCGTTTTAATAATAATAATCACCATAATTTACCTGGGAAGTTAACCTGCTAACCGCGTCTGTATTTAAGGAAGCGTAATTGGATGCTTCCTAATCTATGGAAGCCTATAACTACCATTCATAATTTACGACAAAATGTAAGGCGACAGCACGGTATACAAGCCAGAATGCAAGTCGAAAATAGGAAATTAAGAAAAAACGAGGTCGCTAATAGCGCCCCTCGTTATTTCCTAATTTCCTATTTTCGACTTGCATTTTGGCTTGTATACCGTCTTGGCGACTTTCGACTTAGTCATATTTTTGTTTTTATTGATGTCAGTAAGAAGGCGACAGCACGGTATACAAGCCAAAACGCAAGTCGAAAATAGGAAATTAAGAAATAAAGAGGTCGCTAATAGCGACTTGCATTTAGCTTGTATACCGTCTTGGCGACTTGGCGACTCGCTATTAGCGACCTTGTTATTTCTTAATTTCTTATTTTCGACTTTCGCCTCGGAAGTTGTACTAGTCTCTACTTTCCAGATCACACTTGAATACGTACAATCAGGACTCACACTGGCTTTCTTCTGTCTTAGCCAAAATGGATAAAACATTTTATTCCAAAGAATTATTCATATATTTTTCTCATATGGAGTAAGGTCGCCTTTCCAATCTCGTGGGCCCCCCCACTTCTAAAGACCCCTACGCGCAAGCGAATTATTGAAATAAAATTAAGCCATATGTTAGTCCCAAAATGACCTAGTTTCTGTCGATTGGACGTTAAACCCCATTTATTTCTCCCTCTCCGTTTTGAAATTAATGGCTTATTAATATCGTATATAAGTGTAGAAACTCTACTTACATGGTAACAGTTGATTATTTATCTCTGTCTTAGGGCACGAAATGTTGAATATAAACATCACTAATAGCTGTATTGACGTTAATATAGTGTTAACACGTAATTGAATACAGAAACAATGGCATCCCTCTACTTATTGTCTGGTGGGTATTCAAGATTCGAGTTTTTTTCTAAGTGAAAGGTTGTGAATATTGACATTAGAAATATAAGACAAGAGTCTATTTTCATCGCGAAATAGTTTTATTGATGGAAAAGGTTTTAAAATCATTAATCCATTACGTCCAATTGTTTATTAGTGTTCCATCAATTAATCAAATGTTATCGATAAAATATATAATGTTTAAAAAGTAACGGGTATAAACCATCCTTTGAAACCGGGTGGATGGTTTCACACCATTTTATTTATAGTCTTATAGAGAGAGAGAGAGAGAGAGAGAGGGAGAGAGAGGGGGGGGGGGGGGTAACATGTGATCGACAAAAACTAGGTCATTTTGGGACTAACTCGTGCGTAGAAGTCTTTACCAATGATAGGACTATTAGGAAACGGAAGGACCCGGAGAAAACCTACCAGATCGGAAAGGCGATCCTACGTCTTGTCACGCACAACCGGAAAATGGAAACCACAGCAGTTGATTGAATGACAGACCTTATGATACAAAGCACACGTGCTAATTGTTCGGCCATCCAATCTAACACCCTTATAGTATAAAGAGTATTCTCTTAATGTACTACAGTACTACAAATTGGGGGTGGGGGCTAAACAATCTAATTAAAATATAAATCTATATTTCGTTTCGTTTTTTTATACTTTCGATAGCCTACACTCATGTAGATCTAACAAGTTATAGTGGGAGCTCACGTTTTATGACGTCAGATATCAAGCACGGGACATTAATTGACCCGATAACGTCAGTCATTCGAATAACCAATTAGCGACCGCCATGCTTTTTAAAATCTACTTTTGTTTTGTTTTGATTTCTATCCGCTGGTAATATTTGCCCACAGTTCCACGCATGGAAAGGTCAAACGGTCGATTCGACACACCATTTGATTGGCTGACCCCTCATTTCAGGCAGAACACGACTTAAATAACAAGTCTTCCAGATCCAAGAGTAGTAAAGACAAGTAAAAACGAAATTTTGAACTATAAATAACGAAACGAAATTGGATCTGTGTTTTAATCAGATTGGGGGCTAAACAACAAATTATGAAAGCTTACCTGACAATAACAATATCATGGGACATGCATATTTATAGAATGGAATTTTATGGCTGCACTATATATTTTAGACACAATAATTTACATAATCACTAGTTTTATCTGTATATAGTGGCCTAAAATACATGAACATTTATTAGAACAAGGATTTTATGATAGTAAAATAATTTTAACATTAAATATTACAAGATGTCAATACAGATAATGCAATTTGATGTTGTACATGTAGTGTCTACGTGCATTCTGGTGCATGAACTCTGTAATAATATTCCACTGATTTGTGGCTCTTTAATAACATAATTACTATTTTATTCTTATTATCAGTTATATGCGTTTAAATAAAATGGGTGATTTGGTTGGTTCTTTCTATCTTGGTTTTCTTTAAATAGAAATACAATGGGGTTTAACCTCTACTGTTCTCCTCCGACTTGGCTAAAATCGCCGTCAGACCGGGTGTCGTTATTACCGGCAAACGTTAACACAACGCGAGAAAATGTCCCCCAAAAATACTAATGTGAAAAAAGTCGCCTTGTCGCAGCTTTCTAGGTAAGATCGCAGAGCCTTGGCATTGTTTTGATCATGCTCAAAACAAATGCCGTGACTCGGTGATCATTGGCGACCATGGAGATCACATCACGATATCAGGCGTTTCCATCATACTTTTACCACGCGAATGACAATCTTGTCGAGCTCTGAGATCATTTTCCGTCGCCGTAGCAGCGCAATAAGGGCGCCACTCCGGTCTGGTGCGGGTATTATGAAGACGGACACGTAAAAGGTCACCATCAGCATCTTCGAACGATCATGAAGTAAAACTAGAGACACTAATTAATGATCTTTAAGTATTATTGGTTTAATTATAATAGCAATATTCATCTATGTTCCTAAAATAGTTTGTTTAGTATTTCTTTAGCCAAAAGCATCAACACTTGTAACAAATGATTTAAAGTTATGCTAGGTTCCAACTATGACGATTCGATTGAAATCATGACTTTAATCGTTGAGTAATCGTGGTGACCCTATCAGATTTTATCATATTGAGGTTAGTCGCAGCAATGACATTAACCGTATCGAAACGTATCTGAACGTATCTGCGGGAGGCCGATCGTGGATTCAAAAGGGACCTCGATTTTTCGGTATGCGTCCAGCAACTTCAGTAGCCACAGTACAATAGGAAGTTAAACTCAATTTAATTTCTTTTCATTTCTTACTAATGCTACACGATGTCTACACAATAACTGAAGTTTTTCACAAATAAAAGGAAAATTACATCAAATGTTACGCGCGCTTAGAAACCTAAGGTCGCTTCTGTGTATTAAAGAGGAAAACTCTCATAGATTTTGGTGTGTTAATATTTAACCCTAAAAACTAGAATTAGGGAGCAGCCGAGCATAGCGTCAATGGTCCAGTTGACGTGTTTATAATTGTAGCCCGTAAATTCACGTCACTGCAAAATAACCCCTTTTGTTCAGTATCCGGAATAATTTGAGACATAAATATTTGTAAACAAGCGCTTGATACGACTTATCACGAGTATAGCCATGAACCGAAAGTAGGCCATCGCCACCAAACCTTTCTACTTCCCGGCGCGAGCTAACCTTATATATCAAAATAGACAATGGAGAATGAATATACTGAAAATTTCATTCAAATTTCTTTATCTTTAGCGAAGTTATTGCTTTTCGAAGATGTAGCGTAGATCGCTCATTAGCGTAGCAACGGTACTTAACAACCGAGACTTAGCTTCAGGTGCAATTGTCCATCTTATCGTTATTTTTTTAATTTAGCATATTATGTTTAAATCCATTTAAATCCCAGTCATCCGATGTTCTAGAGAGTAGTGTAAGTGGAAAATGAAGAACAAGACATATTATGTTTAAATTCATTTAAATCTCAGTCATCCGATGTTCTAGAGAGTAGTGTAAGTGGAAAATGAAGAACAAGACAATTAAGAAAAGGCATTCTCGTCTTTCCTTGAATTGGTGTAAGAGGAGAACACAGATGTGAACTGACAGAAAGGCGAATCTGCCCCCAACCACCCCCAAATAAATAATAAACCCAACATAACAAAAACGAATTATAATGTAATTTATCCGCGTTTTACGTCCACTTCAAGTTTGGGTAATGTTGCAGACAACGGTCGAGCATAATGCCATGTATTGTTCATGCTGTATGTTCTTTGGCGGGCCTCTCAGGCTCATTTAGATTTAGTACTCACCGGCTCACTACTCAGTGAACAGGCGGGCCGAGGAACTTCCCCAAGATTTACAACCGTAATTACCCATTGTCAGTGGTACATAACGGAGAGCCTGACAAAGAACGGTATTTGGTGATTCGGGTGGGTCGAAAAACCGAGGTCCCGTATGAGTGTGAACCTAATAGAACCCTTGCCAGCTGGAATTCGAGATAAGAGTAGGGCATAGTGCCGCTTCTCGGGCCTAATTTAATGTTTTGGACTTGGCCTGAATTGATGAAAACTGGTTGAATTTGTTTTTATACCAGGTTCTGGTAAATATTTTAATGATTTCGAGGCGGAAGGTTAAGAGGTTAGTTACGGTTGTCTAATTTGCTACTGGATGTGGTAAAAACTATTCAACAAAAGAAAGAAATTCGGTAAAAAGAGAGAGGCCTTGACAGCACATGCAATCAGAAAATATTTAGTGGTCTACTTCCTTTCTTAAAATCCAAATTTAAGAGAGGGAGTTGTTTCCCTTTGAACACAATCCGAATAACTGTCGACCGCCCTCTCAATCAACAGCCAAATGACCCTCTATTCAGTTATCTGGCACCTGAAAGTATTAACATTGTCTTGGCTAGAATAATTACCAGGTTTATCACGAGCAAAGAAATCTAAAAATACTCACTAGAGGGAATGATTGGGGGTGGGGGAAGAGGGGCGTTTGGGCGAGCGGTTGTCCAACCTTTCAATAGTATCATTTTTACGTAGAATACAATTTGAAGTGGTAAAGAACAAAGGTGTTTTAGCCAGTGGGTGATGGTTTCCAGCCCCAACTTGAGTATAATACAGGAATTATTAAAATAAATCATTTTAGTCCCCGGTTTATTTGACGTCTTTAGCAAATGTTAAACAATACCCCCCCCCCCCCCCGTTTTATTCAGACTGCATTGGCCAAGCCATTATTAACTAAGTTCCCGAACTGCTAATCCCATATCTCATTACCGTCTCCCGTTAAGGACAGGATAAAGTGATATCATCTTGTTACAAACTAGTCCCAACACCAAAAAGGGGTAAGCATATTATTTTCCAACAAAGAATAGTGGTACACTTGATTTTTGAATACAGAAGTGCAATACCAAATGTATTACCCACAATATCATTATTTCACTGCCAGTACCCCTTCAAATAATAAAATCGTGTGTTATCATAAAAACAAAAATTCCAATTTCATCAATTCCTGATGATCTGGTATATGTAATACAAAAGCCGGGCGTTAGATTTTCGATTTGCCAACAGCTTTTCATGCAGTGTCAGCCTTCCTTGTACCATGTACAAACGAGGGTGTGGGCATTTCCTTGCATCTGTAGCCATTCCAAGAGCTATGGGTGGGGGGGGGCTCTGAAACTGACAACGTTTACTGGAACATGATATCGATATGTAAGGCTTTCATTTTCCCCCTCATAAACACAATTATATCCTAAGCGGCACGTCATGTGAAGCTGTAAAACGACACAGTGTTTACTTTTTGACTTCTTCTTTTGCCAAACGACCCAATGCCAGAAATCTGATATGTACGTCAAGGTCAAACTTGATAGGGTCCCTACAAAATAAGTTTGAAAAAATTCACGAAGAAACGTAACCAGTAGTGTGAGTGCTAGTCTCATGATTTCTCTGCTTTTGATGCTGTATCTCGTGCCAAAATTTCTGTCCGAAGTCAAAGTTAAAAAGAATTTATCTTTGAGTGAGACCTTGAAGCAAATTTCGTTACGTTCGGTGTCGTTTCTTGGTGAAAATTATGGGATCTTCACTAAAATCGACAGGGATCTTAACTTTAATACGGACACATAAGAAAATCGAGTGTAGAGTGCAGACCATCCTCTGTGTCTCCAGTGGCATCGTTCCGTTGTACTCTACGGGATTTTCACGGATTCAAATTATCTGCCCTTGATTGTATAGGTTTATTCTACGGACCAATTACAAACGTTTTACATACTCGGGGTCATTGTTTACGCTCCCCACACTGATTTGGCTATCTTAGTTGCAATAAATAGCGTGTTATGTCCCATCAGACGGAGTTGATTTGTTATTATAAATAAGTTTTATTTCGTTGCAGTAAATCAGAAGGCATAATTCTGAATTTTAACTATGCAGTCCATCTCGATCTAAAACACACCTTTTTTAGCATGTGACATAATGAAATCACAACGACGATTATTTACTTAGAGATAGATACCATGCCAGATCATCTGACCCAAACCAGAAACGGATTTACTGTCTAGGCCATAACCCACTAAAATTGGCTATGTACCATATTAACGAAATACTTAATTGATATATTTTTCAAGGATAGAACCAAGTTTGAAGACTTTGGCATAGACAGCATACCAGTTTCTAGTTGGGTATAGTAGGGATGGAGGAGTATTTGCTAAAAGCAGTAAATATAACAAGAGAGAGAGAGAGAGAGAGAGAGAGAGAGAGAGAGAAATGGGGTTTAACGTCCACTCAACACAAACTAGGTCACTTCGGGACTAACATATGTTTTTTCAAAATTTATTTCAATAATTCGCTTGTGCGTAGGGGTCTTTAGCAGTGCCCGGAGGAAACCCACGAGGTTGAGAAGGCGCCCCTATCTCCATGCCACATACGCTCACACCAGGGCTCGAAACCACAGCCGCAAGCCAGAGGTGACCGGCCAGCTAGAGGTCGAAGCGCGGCACTCTAGACCACTAGGCCACCCCCTCCCCGGTTTATGTCCAACCGGGCTACTGAAGATACGATACACTAGTGGTTAACCCGGTGTAACACGGATATAGCAATGAAACCGGAAGTGCAACCCCTATACAACCAAATTTTAGCCTCGGTGCAGCCCTAGTGTAACCACCAACCCCAAACAAACAGATAACCAAACGACAGTCACAAATATTAGTATAGAGTAATATATAAATAATATTTTTACACTGACAATTATTCTAACTATGCAATCTCATAGATATCAGCAATCTGTTTCACAAAGGTATTGCAAAAAGTCTTCTTATAACTGTATAAGATGCCTGCTTCCTACATGTGACGTCATACCACGAGGCATCTTTCGTCATTGGCTCAATGGTGCAGGCAGAATGGTATCTGATACTCATTTTATATACCCATTTCCACTAAATAGGAAATAATTTTGACTTACATACAATTCAAACAACTTTATTTATATTTCGAATAATTAAAAAAAATGTTCTAGGATTTAATTTGCAGAAAGAAAGAAGTTAATATTACGAGCTCATTAACCAGCATTACGGATCAGTGTGAGATATCCTGTCAACTAGCAATTCATTAAATGACGAGGCAGTCTATATTTTTGGGTTGCGAATGACAAAACACGTCCTACAGAATGCCCGTCAACAGCGTAATGTGATGTAACAAAACATTTTCAGTGGTAATTTACGACATTCTCAAACCAATAGGAACCACGGACATCAGATGAATACTTTTTGTCTGTTATTTCAGTACAATACGCGCATGTCACCTAGAATTAATTATACTTCGTTTTATTTATTGCTCATTAGTACGACAAGAACTGCACACATTCTCCGTCGTTCCAGTTGTTGCAGAACAGACTGACAGTTCATTTTATTGCTGTGCATGTCCACAAATCTAGCTCGTTCTTTGATGTTGCACTGGTTGAATGCACTGATAACACTAATTCGAAACGTCGAAATGTCGATGAAATAAACTCTTCAAGTAAATTCCATTCCACATAATTTTCAGGTGTTATTCTCATCCAGTTACTAAATGCCACTTAAACAAATTAATTCAAATAGTTGTTGAAGAATACACCCTTTCGTCATTGACCTGAATCTGAAATGAAATTGAATGGGGGTTTAACGTCCTACTGTTCTTCGCCGACTGGGATAATAAAGACGAACATACGCCCGGACAACTTGTCTACAACCTACTCGTATATAGAATTCCAACGGCCAAGGGGTCTTAAATGTGCACGGGATCTCACTGACAAGTAGAAGCCAAAACGGAAAAATCCAATGAACTTTCTCGGCCAATGAAGGGATCGAACACTTGACTTCGAGGCTAGTGAGCCAACGTCTTACTCACTGATCACCGCAATCAACAAAAATCTAAAAAAAAAACCCAAGAAACAACAGATTTGATAAGTGAATTAGGGGTGGTTTGGGCAAAAGCCCTCATTTAGATCTGGTACTGCAGAAAATTCCACCTTGAAATCAGTTGTTGCTCCCTCTGTTCACAAACACTAAACCGGATTAAGACTAAACCCGTACAGTATCGTACGATAACTAGCACTTCTAAAATTCTACCCGGGTTCCGTGTAGGCGTACACATAGAAGAAGCTCTGGCAGTCTGAATGCGAGCAAAACTTCCCCCATAGCACACTGTATGGCGTATGCCCGTTTTGATTATTACTGTAGGACGTATCGGAGTAGGACGTTAATACCAATTTCATTTCATTTTATTTACACAATTCTACAGTGCTACCAGTAGTGTTTTACTTGACGAGAATTGTTAAAGTACCTTTAGTACGATAATAGAATAATGAAGATAGACAGAAAAAGTCTTTATTTACACCTAGTTACACACCCGGACAACCTAAACGGTTTAGTATTTGGCATAATTAAATTGTTCTCAATTCATTTGGCTTATAATTGTTCGGATCAATATTAGTTCACCACCTCTGGGGCCAATCTCATAATTGGTTCAATAGTAAATCCTCACAGTTTAGGAAAGCGTGGGGAATATAGAATAAGAAGAATATGAAAGTATACGTGTTTAGTTTAGTAACGCCTATATCGACCCTTTAAGAGCGGGTTTAAAAACTAAGTAGAAAAAGCAATAATTAGGTTAATAGATGGCCAGAATGAGAAAAAGTCTCAGATTACAGGAGAAAAGCGCGAATGAGATTACTTTTTTTAATTTCAGGTCTAGTGATTATCTGACATCCGGCAAGTAAAAAAATGGCCTCAGTATTATCTGGTGATTCTATTGGTAGATGTACTAATTCGTTTCCGTGCAAGGCTCTATTTGGTTAGTCAACGCCATCACATAATGTCTATTTTAGAACAGATCTTATTAATCAGCCGACTGTCGTGAATTTTATGGTTAACTATAAAAAACACACCACTGTATTATTTCAAAAGTGGGGATTTGGGCAACTACGACAATTAATCATTAGGGTTCCATATAAACTGACGAAAATCTGTTTTATTTCTAAATGACTTTTAAAATTTTGCCCCAGAAGATTCTGTTTCTTATCAGCAATAAAACAGATGGAAATTTATATTCAAGGTTGTTCATGATCAAGCCATGATATGCTTTGTTTAATAGGACAATACTTATTCGTGATTTTTAAAGATGTTTCATTTATTAAAACACATACAAATATTTGCTTTATGGATACATTGAATAGTATAAACAATCTAAAAGAATATATACGCCTTCAAAATATAATTTGCATGCCCAACGTGACAATTACTTCATGGATGCAGTTAGCTGGTTATATACTGAAATTGTCAAAAGACGTCCCAAAAAAAGTTGTATGAAATCAAAAGAGGAATGAGAGAGAGGGAGAGAAATAGTGAGAGAGGGGGGAGAGACAGAGTTGAGTATTCACTCGACACAAACTACATCATTTAGGGACTAACACATGTTTCGTTTTTATTTTAATAATTCGCTTGCGCAAGGGGTCTTTAGCAGTGGGAGAAATCCGGACAGGCAACCCTACTCCTTGCCACGTACATCCGGGGAATTGAAACCACACTAGTTGACTCAATGACAGACTTTATGACACAGATCAAACGAGGAGCAGATGGGCGTGTCATATTCCCATTGCTAGTAACATATTCAAGATTTAAAAACGAAATAAAAAAAAAGAGAATTTGAATTAAACGTCCGCTCGACACAAACTAATTCATTTCAGGACAGACATATGTTTAATTTTATTTCAATAATTCGCTAGGGGTATTTAAGCTGGGCATCGACCAATTCATTGTCAAGTACAAGCAGGAAAATCTAACCAAGTCACTCGACTCAATGGTAGACTTTATGATTTCAAGCGTACGAGTTAAACCATTCCAACTTTATTAAAAGTTTAATTAAATAAAATTGTATCTGACCGAATGTCAGTGAAATGGGGTTTAGCGTTCTAACTTTCGGTTCAAACCTGGATATTGACCACTCGTATACGCCATGCAGGCTGCTATGGCGATGACGATACTACCGCCTAAAGATCCTACTGCCATTGGATCTTCAACATGTTATCAATGATAGATACGTCCCATCGGAACGACTGGATGCTCTTCTGTGCCAAACTCAACGACCTGACCACTCGGAATACCTCGTGGACAATTGGAATTGTTTGTTTAGATTTGGTGCGAATAACTATTTCAGTAGTCCTTTATTATCTGACAGAAGACCTTTGATGATGATAGAACCCACCTTCACATGGATGGAATAGTCACTCATCTATAAATACAGGTTTTTAAGTTTAAAATATTGATGTTCAGTTATTTCATCAGATTCGCCCAATCAAGTGGAATGGATAATAACCACCCGACATCCTTCTACTTTTATCAAATCCAATAAAGAGCATGTTTACAGATATTGAAAATACCGTGATCAAAAAACCGCATGCAATTAACTTTTTATGCACCAAACGAAAGAGTATAAAAGGCTTGAAAGAGATTTCTATTTAACTCAATGTTATTTACGCTTGACCTCTTGTTTTGGATTTTTTTTTGTCCTGCCAATCTGGTTCTGCGACCTCATATCCGACTTTAAAAAGATGTCGGGGAAGTCTTTTATTATTCATCGATTGTGACTTGTAGACGAAGCATGCCTCTCTACTGGGATAAACTAATTAGGACTGTGATTCGCGAGAGTCAGGCAACCTGACAAGAGCAATTACCGCCACATATGTTCTTACGTAACAGATATAGAAACTTTTTGACCGACCAGGGACAATCGAAACGGCTCTTTTGATAATGGAATGTTTAATTCGCATAGAATATTGCTCAGTCACTTCTGATGTTCAAGGGGACAGACAGTGTTTTAAAAACTAATTTACAAAGCAATTATGGCGGACATCTTAAAGTAGTCCCAGACGTTCTAGTAAGAACAAACGAACAAAATTGAAAAATTAAAAAAGTAAGTGTTTTTGTTTTATCAGCAGGAATATGAGTCACACAGACAGTCAGATGATGGTTCTTGATGTCCCCGGATTCCCTTTGTCAATTTGAGTTATCTTTGGTATATTATCAATATATTAAAAGCAGGCGCGGATCGAGGGGGTGGGTCATAGTTGATTTTCATTTTCGTTTGCTTTGTTACTGTTGTAGTTCACATATCTGCTCTTTAATAGATGATATAAACATGTTTTTCGCATTGTAACCGCCCAAGCAATCCAAGGTTGCAACGTATTACCCTTTGGTCCAATGCATGCCCCCGCCCCTTCCCCTCGACAAAATCTTGGATCCGGGCCTAAAGAGATATTTTTTTTATATATGGTACAGCAAATGGGTATATAATACGAAAGGCGACTGTTTTGAACTATCTGAAACAACTAATAATATTATCTGTTTAATTGTATTGTCCAAATAACCGTAACTAATGTCGAGATGTAGAACTGTGTTAGACGAAATGAAATTGCGCGAGGTTCAATATCCAAAGTTTCCTATGAGGACATATGTAGTGTTCTTTGGGGCCAATTGTTCCCGCACAGCGATGATTGCTGAGGGTCATTTATCCCGGAATGTACCGCTTGTTCCTATTTTTCATTAAAAGTCAATAGGTGTTTTTATATTTATGAATCGACGCTGTTCCGGAAACCACGCTCAAAAACCCAAGGAGAGACTTCTCAACCAACACGAGGGTCGAGTCGGGGACCCACTAGTCAGTCACCGAGCATCCTATTCAGTGATATATCTGAAATGGGGTTTAACGTCTACTCGACACAAACTAGGTCATTTTTGGACTAACATATGGTTTCAATTTTATTTCAATAATGCGCTTGCGCGTAGTGGTCTTTAGCAGTAGCAGGAAACCGGAGTGTCCGGAGGAAACCCACGAGATTGAGAAGACGCCCCTATCTCCATGCCACATACGTTCACACCGGGGATCGAAACCGCAGCCGCAAGCCAGAGGTGACAGGCCCGCTAGAGATCGAAGCGCGGCACTCTAGTCCACTAGGCCATCCCAACCCCCACATCTAAATTAAACATTGTATAAAGATCTACAAGGGCCGTTATCATGGGTTTCTTCTGACGAGATTTCACACGACCTTAAAACATTCATCCAGTACACCTTTATTCGGCAAGCAAAATTACAGGAATCAAGGGACACCGTCTTCGCAACGAATACAAAGCATCAGTTTCATAAGCAGTAAATCAAGTAGAACACTTCTTCCGAAGACTAAAGGCGAAAGAAAATAGGTTTGATTTTAATTATACACTTGTACCCAGTAGAGTAATTGAGAAGGCTTCATAGCGGAGTAAAGCATACAAAAACATGCAGGTAATTGACTTTAATTAATACAATATATGGTAAGAAAATAAATTGAATGAAATGAGGTATAACGTCCTACTTTTCTGCGTCGCTTGTGCTAATGGTGTCATTTATATGCCATGCAGTTTTCTATGGGAGAATCGTGGCCCAGTGAGCGGCGCTACGACTTACTCTTTTTTCGATTTCCAACTGTTAAAAGAGTTCTTTGACGTGCACGCCAATGTGCACACAGGTCTTTGTTTTTTGTCTCACCAGAACGACTAAACACTTTCCTTGTCAGACCCTCAATCCTGCATGCACCACTGGCATGAGCGAAACCGTCGCACCCGAGGAGCTACATCGGTCAACACTGAGATCGAACTCAAACTGGGACCCTACTGCTTAGCGATCCAGCGTCATACTGACTGAGCCACCGCGATCATGTCTAATAAACCTGTAGAATACATTTGTCTGTTGATTGTTTTCTACTAGGGAATAACAATCAGCCCCTCAAATAATTAAAATAATACAATAATCCAATCAGCTTCCATGTGTTACATCATGGTATTTTTTTCTTCTATTCGTTAGAATTATCATCAGCATTTCAAATAATTTGAACAACCCTCTTCAATAGCTAAATCTAATTCATTACATCGCTATACAATCATTCTGTCAATTTAAATATGATGCGAAAGGTCTGTAGATTTCACAATCCAATATTTAATTTCATTTATCAAAGAAAATGAAATTCAATTCAGAATGTATCCAGTCTACCAATTCCACTAACGATATAAAATCAGGTCTCAAGATTGTCATAATCAACTTGCTCCGTTAGAAATTTACCCAGACGAGAAGATTAACGGGGTCAAAAAGATTCGTGGATTTGTTGGAATGAGTGAAAGTGATGTAGATACATGCTATAAGTAGGTCAAGGGGATTTACGTAGATTTCACGTTGATGGTTCTGCTCTAAATGATATTAATATCAAATTGGTATATAAGTTATTACATTTGGGCGTCGGATTCTTTAAGGAACAAATGGTATAATATGGAATAGAAGGGCACCAAAGCAGATGTCGATTCTGTAGAACCTGCATTGAAACATGCATGAATATACGTGCACATAAGTTGAAAAAGATACGAATAGGTTCAGGATTTAAGGTATAGCATTATAATCAGTTATTATTTGACATAATAGCACTTCCGTGGATATGAAACGCAGTTATTAAATGTCCTGCTCATTTTATAAATTTGCAAGATAAACAACCTTTCTCAATGAAATCGGTGACACTGTATGCATAAAGTGTACATTTAATTAAGTTTTCTGCGTGGTTTACTGGGAGATATCGTTTCGTTTAAATCAACCTCGATAAGCCCAGAGAAGAGAAATACCTAAATACCATGTAAAGAGAATTAGGATATAATAACATTCATCAGTAGGTTTAGACAGGTCACGTTCCTATCTTAATCCTAGATGCTAATGAAATAGACATATAACCCACAAAAAGCACGAGTAGTTCATGATTAGGGTTTAACCCAAATGGTCTAAAACAAATCTTGATAATGTCGGGGACTAGAAAGCTATAAATCACTAGGAAGCATACACCAAACCCACAACAGATAATATGTTTCACCTACAACTTGCTTGAATGGGAGCCAACGTGGATAAGAGCGTAAGGAGCTGGCCCGCTGCCTGGAGGTCGCGTGTTCGATCCCTGCTTGAGTCAAGAAAGTCCATCGGGATTTTCCCCGTGGTTTTCCCTTGTCAGTGATGCAGGACGGGGGACCTGACAAAGACAGCTGTGTATTCGTGCAAGGGTCCCTGTATACATTGACGTGCACGTAAAAGATCCCCTGGTAGTTGGAATTCGATCATAGAGATTCCAAAGTGCCTCTGCTGGGCCAAATTTCCCTCATTGCACACTGTATGGCGCGTGCCCGTCTTAATTAGCCCATCCGGAGCAGAACAGTAGGACGTTAAATAATATCCTTTCATTTCATTTGAATGACACTAAATAAAAAGTATACCAATTATTGTAAAACCTATTTAGTCATACCTACAAATGACACATTTCGTATAACATTGAAGTCATCAAAGGTAACGTGTTCTTTGCACATGCGCCTACTATGACTCTAATGTTAGCACTCGGCAAACCTCGGCAGATTCCGTAACCCCCGGAACCTACATCTAACCTCGGCTGTATGACGAATTCCGGCATATTGGAACTACTTTAAAGGTCCCGGATGAAACATGACTGCGCCGATAACGAACACAAATTGGCGACCTATTTGACTAGCGACCTATTCCACCGTTCCAGCTGTAAGATAATGACGAAATTACACTTCTATTCTGAGCTAAAGAATGGATAAAAAATAATATATTCTACTTTCATTTGATATAGACAAAACGTTGGATTTTATTGGTTGATAAATAGATGAGTTAAGGCGACTGTTTTCTTTATTCTAAATAGGTTTCCAGCTCACAGATTGCAGCTCGATCGGCCGAATAGGTCGCTAGCCGAATATGTTCCCAATTTGTGTAATAGCGTCAAGTATTCCTGTTAAAGTAAATCGGTAGCCGCATCGCAAATGTATGGACGTAGGTACATATCACTTACTGTCATACAGCCAGACTAGATGTAGTTTACGGAATCTGTCGAGATCTGCCGAGTGTAATGTTAGAACTGAATCACCCAATGGGCACATGTTCTCTACAAATCCGTCCACTTAGATTCGAATGTTAGACGTGAATCCACCAATAGAAACACATTCTGACTACACATGCGCCCACTACGAACCGAGTGAACAAAGTGAACCAACTGAAAGGAAACACGTTCACTACACCGCTGCTTCAGAATGCACATTTAGGGAGATCAATAGCCAACACCCCGGTCATTTAAATATAAATACAACGAATCTACGTGTAGATAGATATATAGATATACCTGTAAGTACTTGTTGATACCTATCTGACATACAAAATGGATGTACAAGAGTGTGACGGACAATAACCAGAACATGCCTCCTCTCCACTGTTTGTAGCCAGGGGTTCTCATGCAAGCTTATTCCGGACATGTTTTCTCATATACAAATATTTATACTTAAAAAGAATCCATTTCCTGGAAATGTCACGAAGCTTAAAGGAATAATATCGATCAATTAACCTAATTGTACTAGTGTCCATTAAACAGAACAAATTAGAAGAATTCATTTTGAATCTCATTCCCAGTGCAACTTATATTTTTCTCAAATTGTTAGGACGTCTGTAGATAGCCCCAGGATATATTCTAACCAATTTTGACACACAGCAATGAAGTAAATTATATTTGTGATTACATATCCTGAAGGAGTTGGGCCTGTAATGAACTTGATTGCCATGTTCGCGTTAAGACGGTAAATATGATGAAGGGTCGAAGTTGGTTCTCGAAGAGCTGAAATTTGACTCCGAACTTCCATAATGATACGTCAGTCGTTGGTCTGTGTTCTATATATTGGTGTGGATGTATACTCAGTAAAGCAAATGATCATCATCAATCCAGGGGTTAATATGGATAAAAATAAAAGATAAATTAACGTGATTTATTGGATATAACATGATATCTGATCTGTTTTATACTGTATATACACTATAAAATAGTGGCGTTGCCTGGCGCGGATCCAGACGGGGGCGCACCCGGCGCACGCTCCTCTATTTTTTGAGGTGGCGAACAATTTTTAACTCCATATATTCTCGCGAGAAAGGAGAATAAAAATAGTTTAGGTTGGAAATCGTAATTTACGGTACTAGTATGAAATTAGTCCTTGTGGGCATGTTTGTCCACTTAAAAACCACCGGTCAGGCTTCGCACTCCCAAGTTTGTGCAGCACGTCCCCTCTTTCTGAAAATCCTGGATCCGCCCCTGGTTGCATCTGACATGTAAAGTGTCCCTATGCGTTCGGTAGTAATGAAATGAAATGGGGTTTAACGTCCTACTGTTTTGCTCCTAAACTGGGCTAATGAAGACGGGTTTACCTGGGCAGTGGCGCTACGGCCTACTCTTATATCGAATTCCAACTGCTACGGGATCTTTTACGTGCATGCCAATTTGTACACGAGACCTCCGTTTTTGTCCCATCCGAAGGACTAGGCAGCTGTCCTTGTCAGGCCCTCAAGCCTGCATCACTAACAAGGGGAAACCCGACCTCAAGTCTAGCGCGCCAGCATCTTACACACTTAGCCACGTGATACCCAATATATACTCTTTAAAGTGGTGGTGTTGCATCTGACAGACAAAGTGTCTATGCGTTCGGAGACGTATTGAAAGACTGAGGTGTAGTAGTGTATACCTCGGCGTGTTGTAAAATGTCAAGGACAGTTGGAATTCCAATTCGTAATAGATTAAATGCCCTGGTTCATCCCACTCATGGCATTAAACGCGAAACCATAGAAAACAAATTCCCTTAATTTTATCTGAAAATGACCGACCGTAGCCCTTTGAGAATATTTGTCTTCTTTAAGTCATCTGACACAAGTCCAATATTTCACATGATATTATTATATAATTACAATAGTCCCTTCATATTGGATTTTATCTTTTTATCTTTTAACCTCCGACACTTGATTTCATATTTCATTTCGCGCATGACCAACTTGTAATTGGATTCTTATTTCACTGTAATCATATTCAATAGATTAATTTTTACAGGACAGGTAGTGAATACATACAGCTGAGATAACAAGAGTAATATAAAAACATCAATAGCTTGTTTAATTAAAGCGGCATTAGGTAGATTTAGATAAAGAGCTGGCAGTTCTCGCTATAATAGTTTAAAAAATGGATAATAAAAAGAGAATATGCTGAAAATTTCAGTCAAATTAATTCACACTGAGCCTAGATATATGGGATTTAATTGTACCCTAGCCTCGATTGTCATTAGTCATTACTATCGTTGTTACGAAGTCGCGATTACCCAGCATTACGAAACCGCATCGACCACAAAACGTATATGTATCTACTTATATCGGAGACATCTCATGACATCGAGAGTAAATTATCTAAATAATGATTAAAATAGCATACAAGCCCAAAAGAAAGACCTGTAATAGGCAGATTTAGTTCTTGCTTAATGAGTAGAAGCCATATTGGGATCACGTGGCTAGTGGGTCAGGCGCTGAATTGTTAGCCTGGAGGTCGGGTGTTCGATCTCTGCATTGGCCGAGAAAGTTCATTTCGATTTTCCGGCGTGGTTTCCCCTTGTCAGTGATGCAGAACGGAGAGCCTGACTGGCGTGCACGTAAAATATCCATTGGCAGTTGAAATTCGATATAAGAGTAGGCCGTAGCGCCGCTGCCTGGGATAATTTCCCTCATAGCACACTGTATGGCGTATGCCCGTCTTCCAGGTTAGGTGCAGAAGAGTAGGACGTTAAACCCCATTTCATTTCAGAAGCCATATCGTTAAACTTAATAATGCACATGGCATAATATTAGGTGCATTAAACTTGATACTCAGGATTCATTGAACTTTGTTTTTCACCGGATTGAGTACCATAAACAAATAATTAAATTAATCTAACCTTATCGCCAATTATAGATTTACTCAATTTGTATCATAAGGTCTGTCATTGAGTCAACTGGCATGGCTTCGACTTAGTGATTCCACGATCACACGCTAACTATTCCGCAAAGTCGAGTGGAGAAGTAAGTCGAGAACAGAAGGTTGTACAACGCTAATGCTCGTTCTCTCATGAACACAATGTTTCACGTCAATATTGGACAAGATCTCTTTCAAATGGTACCCTCGATCGTATTCAAAGAGGGCATAATACTGGGACAAAAGGTCACAGGATGCGGATTATGGGTACGGTTTGTTGCCCTCTCATGACTATGGAAGCGTATAGGGGTCAATAGCGCGATAGATACCGCAATATTAAGTTGATAAAAAGTCAACATATCGGGATTTTTCTGACGATTTTATCTCTGAAAAGGCAATTTTTGCGGAGTTAATTGAATAACTCGCTAATTTGCATGTCGTCATTTTCTTTTAGATGCACATGTCGACATAGCGCATGGCAATATTTTGCGAATATGTCGACATATACTGTGGCGAAATGGAATATGTCGCCAAAGCTTCCGAATAGCAATATCTTACCGAAAACGTGTACATTTAAGACGAAATGGGGACATAAAACATAGCGCGAGGACTTAATTACCTCGGCAAAAATGGACTTTTCATAGATAAAATCATCAGAATAATCACAATATGTTGACATAATACCAACTTAATATTGCGGTATCTATCGCGCTATTGACCCCTATACGCTTCCATACATGACACCAAAGGAGGAAATATGCCTAAACAAAAATCTGTTAAACTAAATCCAAGTTATTTTTTTCCTTCGCATGTGTTTGTATCTAAATCTGGTCCACAACTTTGTTGTATGTACAAGCTTTGCCACTTTTTTCACGAAATTCGAACTCATCGGCGATTGTTGTGTAAAACACATACCTATGAACGGAAATTAAAATTGAACAATGTTTGACCTTTAGAATGTTCAAAAGCCAGATACGCGACTTCTCGTCTAAACGATGTCGATTATCCAGGAAATAACAATCCTGTACGTTCCCAAATCAAACCCATCCGAGATCTTTAGGATATAAATAAATGTTTTCTTCCATGATTTTGGTATTGATGTCATTACTTTATAGTAGTCCCAAAATGTACCTTTAAGTTTTGTAAATTTATTTATATTCTTGATATTTATAAAACTTTTGCTCAGGGAATAACAAAAAAAACCCCCTGAAATTATAGTTGTACCATAATAGTCGCTCACTGATTGTAAATTTTCTTCATTTTGGAATTGTAACGTCGGCATGCAAAATTTGCGCGCAAAAACAACCATATCAAGTTTTGTATCGATTGTACATTTTTTTTAAAAAAAAAAGAAAAAGAAAAGATTACCAATAGTATGAAGCCAGGTTTCACAAAACATTCTCAAACTTAAGTTAAAGTGCCAATCCCGATAACTTTTTGGTGAATAAAACTGCTAAATTTTGTGTTAAAATCCTTTAAAATCCATAACCTAAGGCCCACCTACCAACCCGATATTTGTGATACGCTTGTAAATAACTTAAAGCTGACAGTTTTCATCTGGAGATGGAGAACGTTTTATTATACAGTATCTGGATAAAACCAGACTTTTTTCTATAAGAATAATATGTAGGTGAAATTTACCTTTTGTTATCAAGTACAGGGCATGGGTCATTCACTGTATAGACCTCTCAAGAAACATTAATCGATTATCAGGTCACCCAATGAAAAAATTGACCCGAAATCTTAAAAGGGTTACGTGTCCGGATAAGCAGTGTTGACGTTCGCGTCCAAACGACTCAATATTTTGAGCTGAAATTTTGAGACAAGGTAAATACACCATGTCACTATATTTTGGTCCATAAATTTCATAAATACTCGGACTTTAATTTTTGAGACTCTGTTCTTATCGGGATTGCCCCAAAATATAACCCTTTATAAAACATTGCTGTTTTAATGTAAATACACCAATAAGAAAATATGTGCAACTCTTTGTGTTCCTTGAACAAAGATATGTCTGTCAACAGTGATTGAAAGTTGAGTAAATTCTGGTTCAAAGATAAAAATGAAATAACCGCACGCAATGATAATTTTAAAAGTAAAGATAATCGGTATTTTTGTGTTAACATTTTGTGAAAGACATCTTAATGATGGTAAATATATTCTTGTTATCGGCTGTTATATCGACATTATACAAACCCTTTTTTATAATGACCCCATCCTCTTGATGTACTGGTTAACAAGTACAGAAAAACGATGCAATGAAAACCTACCAGTCTGTAATTACTTCCTGTTTTCTTTTGATATTTGCTATGGTTTTCAATTACTTTATGTTATCTGAACTTAACAAGTGAAAATGTTTTTTTAAGATGCTATTACACTCCAGGCATCTCTAAACATATCACACAATTTTTCGTCTTCTTAACTTGAAGAAATAAAATAATATTGGTTAATAGAGTTCGTTAAGTTTGGTATCTTCAAAGGGGTAAATCTTAGTTTTTATTGGCGCGGAATCGGGAGGGAGGGGGTGTCAGTGAATAAGGCCTGGAATCCCCAAATAAGGGAGAACTGGGGTTTAACATCCACTTGACACAAACCCGGTCAATTCGGGATTAACATATGGTTAAACTTTATTTCTATAATTCGCTTGAGGTAGCGGTCTATAGCTGTGGATGGAAACCGGAGGACCTGTAGAATATCCACGAGGTTGGAAATGAGATGAGGTTTTACGTCCTTCTGGTCTATTCTGAACCCATGGGGTTGGACAGGCGACCCTAATCCTTGTCACGTACAAGCAGGATATTGAAACCAGACCACCTGACTGAATGACAGATCTTATAATCCTATGCGCACGCGTCCCCCTCCCTCCTTTTTGCCGTGGACGGAATTTGGAGAACCCGAAGTAAATAGACGAAGTTGGACAGGCGATCCTACCCCTTGTCACGTGCAAGCTGACATACTTTATGATCTTATGCGCACGCGTTAAACCATATTGTCACCCAATCCCTTCACTAACTAAGAGGTCTCAGGTTGAATCTCTGGATTTACCAGATTAGTTTCATCATGCCAGTGATATAGGACGCAGTACCTCGTGTGGAACGAAAATATGAGGTCCCATTGATGTGCACGTAAAACACCCCTTTCGTAGTTGGAATTCAATGACGAGTACGCGGAAACGCCGATGCCCGGGTACACGGACCCTCATAGCACACTGATTAAGATGTATCCGTGTCCTTCTTCATTACCCAAGTCGGTGCAGAAAAGAAAAATAAGAGGTTGAATTGGGCTTTAACGTGCATTCGACACAACTACGTCATTTCGGGACTAACATATGGTTCAATTTCATTTCAATCTCTTTATTTGCTTGGTGTGAGCACCCGAAAAAAAAAAACCTCACGAGATTGGGCGAGCAGGGGCAGAAAAGCCTGTTTAGTCGATTGGAAATGATCGCAAGAACAGGTTATATGACTTCCATGACTCATTTAGATGGCGCTTGTTAAGTTTGCCATGTGGTATTGGTAAATGGGCATTTAGCAATAATCTGCAATTGCTCGAAAATAATGTGGAGAGGTGGAAAGTTGTCACCACCCACACATATTTCTTATCAATCTGATTTGTTCGTTTCGTTTTTTAAAGTTCAAAATTTTATTTAACTCCTCTTCACAACATTAGCATCTGGAAGAGTTGTTATATAACAGGCGTTCTAGTTGATGTGAGGAATTAGCCAATGAAACGCTCTGTTACGGTGAGTTCTTGGAACTATGGGTAAACCCCCTGGAAATGTCTGATTAAGCAACCTCTGACGTAATAGCTGGTCGTCTCTACATGTAGTGTAGTCCACCGGATTGATTTATTTTCCTAGGTGATGGCTGGAAGAAGCTCATCAACAACCTCACGGGGGGGGGGGGGGGTCGGGTAGCTATATGGTCACACACGTGTACTTTAGATAATAACGTATATCATTGAGTGAAATTGTGTTGTATCCATTCCTAGCTTGTACATGACAAGGAACAGGACCGCCTGGCCAACCAAGTCCGTGTTGAGTGAAGGTCAAACCCATTTCTATCGCGCACTCTTTCTGATAGTTTTCTTGGAACTTATTACTTTTTATTTACTGAAATATAGATGGGATTTCTCCTTTAAGAAAATATCGATATCTTCTTGCCATCGGACTATAAATTGATACAAATATGTTTATTGAACAAATTACAGATGTTATAATATTACTGTTTACTGAGAAAAACGATGGGATTTAGTGTACATAGACTGGTCTTTTGATGTATTAGTTATTATTAATGGGAAAGGGGACTGCGACAAAGAATTGTAACAACAATTTCGCTGTCCAGGCTGTCCAGACTGTCCAATCTGATTAATATACAGATTTATATTTCGTTTCGTTTTTTTTGTACTTTATACTACATAAAGATGTAAACAGTTGCACTGGGAGGTCTCATCACAGGTCAAACGAGCGGTTGATCATTATGGCGTCAGACATTTTATTAACTAATCAGCATTCAAGTGGATTACCCAAAGTTCCTGCACCCCACGGCAAAGCTCGCCGTACAAACCGTTTATTTGGGTAATCCCTCACATCATTTAGAACACGTCAATGATAATAATTTTTCCATATTCTAGTCACAACCACCAAGACACATTAATATTCAATTTGGGTGTCATCCAGTGACATCTATCCAGCAGTTCGTACGATCAAGTCGAAAAGGGTTAGGAACGGACTGACGAACAACTTTCTTGAGGTGTGCCTTTAGTTGACCCACGGGGCTAAAATGTAAACAAGATATAATTAAGCTTTTGTTTATTTCAAATATACATTTAATGCCGTGCAAACAGTGAAACGAGGAAAACGTGTGACATTTAATGCCGTAACAAACGAATAAACCATATTACTATAAAGGTAAACAAACGGATAGAACATAGTGTTATACATGTACACAAAGCAAGTTAAGTTCAATACATTCAGATTAATCAAGTTTAAATGTTGGTGTATGTAGGTGTCACTGTAATCACCAAAACACCCGTTCTCTATATTGCTTGGTTTAATTTGGTGTATATCGGTGTGCACGTAAATGAACCCTTAACAGTTAGCATTCGAAAAAAGAGTAGCCCTTATAAATTATAGTACCGTTGTCCGGGCCTACTTTCCCCTATTGCACACTGTATGGCGTATGCCCGTCGTCATTATGCCAGTAGGAGCACTTGGGGTTTTTTAAAAAGCGAAAGTAGAACAGTTAACAATCGTCTTTTCTTTTCAATATAGCTTTAATAATTTTCAACAACGAGGATTATTTTGTATAGTGTCCTATGATCTATATTGATAGTTGGTGTTTCCAGCAGGGTGGGGATAATTTTTCACTGCTCTTTCAGAGTGTATTTGGGTAGATCGGAGTTTAAACCCCAAAGACTGAAAGAATCTTAAACACCGATTTGTTCTGAACTAGTGCTCGATACTTGGGTACAGGCAGATGAGACTAAGCTACCCATCATCGAAACCGTACAAACATGGACGCAGTGTAATACCATACGTATATCCAGTAAATTGGCGTAACGTATTTTGAAGTGTTACTGATATGGTTGGGCACTTTATTAATTAATTGTGTCGATGCACCAACACCACAAAACGTGACACATTTAATGAGTTTTTCCAATATTCCTGCTGTAGTTGGTGAAAATTACAAAATGCAATACGAGACAAAGTGAGTCTAAACTTCCTTGAAACAGAGAGAAAGCGGGGATCCCCCTCTCAAAGTAAGTGAATCGTCATTACTATGCATTCCCGCATTTAAACCAATGCGCGTATCTTAACTATTGGTTTAACAGCAACAAGATAACACCAACACCAATAATATGGAGGTCGTCAACTCTGTGGAATATGAAGATACAGTGTCCAGTAACACACATTGAAAAGAATAAAAGTCGACGGAAAAATAATTCGCGCCATTAGGTCAATGTCACTGACAGAATTGCCAATTCCTGGCTTTACACTATTCCCACGATGCAACCGGAACTCAGAATTACCAGTCAAGCACCGCCACAGCATTTGATAACACCCAATCTTCTTGTAACCTTGGTGTTCTAGATCCACAACATGGGCATTGTTCAAAATTAATGTTTCACGCTCTCGTTCATGTTCCTGTTCAGAGATGATGATTTTCCTTGGCGGTGGAAACCCAGTCAACTGCAAGAATTAGAAAGAGTGAGGTTATATTACATTTTGATTAACACTAGATGAATTGAATGATGGGAAATTATTAGCCATAGTTATGTGAGTCGCGGCGGCCATTAAGTTAGGCGCTTACTCGCCAATTATGAGATTAGTTTTCCCATGTTAATAGTGAATTACACCATCTAGTCGTTCGGATAGTGTGAAAAGCATTGTCTTGGTTATAAAAGAAAATCATTGCAGTTGGAAGTCGGTGTACGCGTTGACTGTAGTGTATGCCCCCACCCCCATCCGCGTCTTGTCCAAGTGACGCTCTCCCACTGTTGGTTCTTTCAAAATAAGATAAACCTACCTCGTCCTCCTCCTCGTCGCCACCTTCTATTGGCATGACTTTAGTAAAATAGTTGACAGCAGCATATTGGATGAGAGCCGCCATATCATACACAAGGCACACATTAAGAAACACGTCTATAGCTGTGGCGTATGGTACCCTTGGCAGACCTTCTCTTACTGTCATTCCTATCTGGGCTGTACTCAATATGGTGGTCACACCTAGAAAAATATATATATAAAAATAATATATTAAAAAAGTTACTCTTAAAATCACAAGATAATTATATATAAGAAAGCATAACAGGCAATTTAGGCGTTCATCGTATATTATCTTCACAAAACATTTTCGCTCCGTGGAGCTCCTCCGTGTGTATACATATATATTTAAAAAGCGCATATTTCCCTTAGGTGAACAATCATTCACACTTCGTCAAAAGCATACAGATAGTTTTTGATATCCTCTTTCAAATAAGAGCGGGACACTATACTGACCTCATCTGAATAAAAATATTGAATTTCGGTTAATTCAACTATATGCCAACTTCAACTACGCAACTTTTACCCATGGAGCAGTTTTTGTCTTATTACTCCTACTTTAGGAGAATTAAAATCGAAAATGAAATTTTGTGGGACCAAGCGAAATTCAATCACATTTTCGGGTTTATTTTTGTAACCCAAAGCTTGCAATAACCCTTGGACTGGGTGGTACTTGACAATCAAGATTACGAACTGTTAATCGACAGTTGCAGAACCCAATTTAGTCTATTTCGAACATGTTTAACTTCGCTCACAGTAACGAGCTATTTGACTGAAATTTCAATGTATTCATATTCATTTTCTATTAATGAACTAATATAGCACGAAGGGTCATCTCTTAATCTAAATCTTACATAATGCATCTTTAATACAGCTGAACTTCGACGACATTCAAGAAAACTGGATAACACTAATTCATTAATTCTGGTTAAAGGATTTGGTTTTCTTTTCAATAGTGTCACCAACGAAAGTAAAATATTTATGTCTAAATTTAAAAAAGAGAGATTTGTTTTTGACCATTGGACTATCACAGATCATCCATTTATATATTTGGTAAAGTAGAAAACGTTCGACGCATTCAAGCAATAATAATAGTGCTTTTGAAAAAAAAGGATATTCTCTTAAGCCAGATTAACATATAGCTCAAGATAGTTTAATCTGGAGAAGTAATGTGAATACATAAACATATAGTTATTGTGAAATAAGTAACCATTACTTAAAGGGGAATTATCTAACAAAAACCTACAATAGGCAGATTAAGATAATGCCTGCTTAAAGTTCCAATAGCATATTTTTAAGTTATATTTTAAAAATGTAATAACATAAAGCCCTAAAATAGATTGTACCTATACACAGCCCTACATTGTTAAAGAATAATCCTATTAATTCAATAATTCACTATTGCCAGTTAAGAAATTGGCAAAAATATCATTTTCAACTTCAAATTTAAACGTTTGAAGATGGCCGTACATGGAGAGGAATGGGAAACAAGGGAGGTAATTGAGTTACTATTTCCTCAATCAGCCTGTGGCAGCCATTTTAACGCCTGTGAAATTTTGCCCATGATCGTATAATAGTGTGTTGACAATCTTTTGATCAAAAGACATAGAAATAATTATGTTTTGACTTTCTTAGAAAATATGAAATTGGAACTTTAATAGACCTTCAAGTCCATAGATGTTTATTTACTGACATGAAATCTCCATTTTTCTAAAGGAAACTTTCAAAAAATGATTTTTTAACGACAACTATATTGCATTTGCTATTTTAAAAGTACCAAAGGAGTATTAATGTTCAAAAGATTTTATTTAGAGAGTGGCAACACGTTCATGTAAGCTAGTATAATGTGACGTCATTAATCAGCTTTTGGTCGTACTAAATGTTAAATAAATAATATTAATATTAATTTAGAAATTTTAACTGGATTCAAGCTCCAAGACTTGTAATATTTATTAATAATGCCCCACCGCCACTCAAGAAACACAACAGTTCGCTTGTAGATGTCCACTATATAGCATGTTTTAACACCGTGTTAAGGCGTCGCTCAATGTGTAATAATACACTGTCTCAGTCCAGAGGATCCAACTGACCAGGTTGGTCTCCCCTTTCAGCGGGTGCAGGACGGCGTCTAGTCGTTCGGATGGAACATGCATGTCAACGAATTCGAAATCAGAGTATGCCGTAACGTCTCTCATAGCACACTGAATGGCTCACGCTTCTTCATTAGCCCAGTCGGCGCAGAAGAGTTGGACATTAAACCCCATTTCATTTTATTTGTGCAAACCAATAACAATATTTTCCTTTAAGATTACTGTATATCGGGTTGTTGATCTACATTAATATATTTACAAAAATATCCCATCTTTGTGAGATTTTCTTTAAATGTCAACTTTAGAAAAACGATTAATATTGCAAATTGATCCATTATGTTAATGGCTTTCTTGCAATATAGTTGCGCAATTGTCCGAGATTTAATCCTGATAATGGTAATCTTTTAATCACTTAGTTACTCCGTTATCGTCATATTTTTTGAACTCTTTGTAAATAAAATAAAATGGGTATAACGTTATACTTTTTTCGTACTAACCGGCGGATTAAGACCGGCGTTACGTCATGCTTTGGTGACATTTCAAAACCCCTTTATTAAGGATGTGTTTACGTGCATTTGTCGTCCTATCCGAACGATTACACACAGTTCCTTGTCATGTCCACTGTCCTTTACCCTAGAGATACGCCAGACAGCAAGTGTTAGCTCGTTATCCGTTATTCGTTATTGGTTAATAGCGATAAACGAGCTACTCATTCTTCGATATTGGTGAATAACGAAAAACAAGTTGCTTGGTTTTCGATATCCTTAAAAACTTTAATTTTTTTTATCGAGTTAATGTCAATCAATAATCCTTTAAATTAATAATGAGTGACATAAAACGTGAGGTATTCCATGTCATTCCCCAGTTCACGTCTAAATGTAATGAATCTGTAAAAATTGTTGTTATTCAATTGTCGAGTGTGTAGAGACATAACAATAAAATGGTAAATATATCTGACCGCGGAAGGCCAATATTTATAAGATCAATGTTTGAAGATTAAGGCTTAATCAAGTGGTGATTGGATTGGGTTTCTGTGTAACTCAGCAACACCACATAGAATAACAGGGAGCCGCAGTGGCTCAATGAGTAATGGGGTTTAACGTTCTACAGTTCTGCTCCGATTGGGCTAATGAAGACGGACATACGCCATACAGCGTGCTATGAGGGAAATTTTGCCGCACCACGGTCTACTCGTATATAGAATTCCAACTGCCTATGGATCTTTTAGGTGCACGTCAATGTGTACACGAGACCTAGATTTTTCGTCTCATCTGAACAACTATACTTTGTCCCTTGTCAGGCCCTCTGCCATGTACCAGTGACAAGGGGGAACCACCCCGGAAAATACCGATGAAATTCTCGGCCAATACAGGGATAGAACACATGACCCCATAAAACAACAAGAACAGCAATCGTGTTGCATGAAACTGTGCTATTAAACATGAAGAAAAACAAACTATCGTTCTTTTTTTTTTCTCCCCTATTCTTCTTGTTTGATAATTTACTCTTCCGTTTTCTTATTGATCCCTCTGAAAATTAGGCTAACACTTCTACGCGAAATTAGATCCATTTACACAAAAGAACATCCTTAAGTGAGCATCACGACTATTTTGAAACATGTCGAATGCAAGATGTATTATCTTGCTAGCAATAGTTTTATAATCAATCTAACACTAAGAATCCATTAACAGGAGGCCATTTGTTACATGTACAAGATTTTTATTGTGTAAATATCTGTATTAAGCCGTGTCTGAAATAGAGCTCTCGGTGTTAAGACCAAGTTTATCACGTGTTATATGCGATCATTTTAAACAATTCTTATTATTTATTTAGTTCCGAGGATATGTTCTGTTTTCGATAATTTATTACCAACATCGTTCGTTCGATTTTTTCTGTGTGGGCCTGGTTCCATCTTTTCAATTAGCGCCTTCGGACTGACAATGGAAGTTTATTTTGTTGTAGGAGCCGCGGTGGCTCTGTGTGAAAGACGTTGGCTCGCTAACCTGGAGGCCCAGAGTTCGATCTTAGCGTTGACCGAGATTTTGCGGGGTGGTTCCGTTTCATCCGAACGATTAGAAATAGTTTCTTGTCAGGCCCTTCGTCCTCCACAAATGACATGGTGAAACCACATCAACATGAGACCTCCTTTTTAGAGGTGAGCTAGCGTGATACTCGCTGATCCACCGCGACTCCCACACAGGTGTATGGAAATGACCGCGACATCATTATTAAATTTTCAACTTATCTTGTGTAGAACAGGCATTATCGTATCCTGCAGGAGCAAACAAGAAACCTCCTTGGTATCAGACCCAGCTTCTTACACCCTGAACCAACGCGGCTCCTACGGGTGTGTGGAAATGACCACAACATCATTAATAAATTTTCAACTTAACAGCCATTACCGTATCCAAGGAATTCCCAATTTACATATTTACATATTACTTATCCAGTCCTTTCCCAGAAGACCTTGTATCATGCATTCAAAATGTTACGGGTATTCATTTCCGGAAGAAATCAACGCGACCATGACTTCCTTCCAGATTTTTAAATTGGTAATTTTATCCCGCCATCTTAAATAAACAAATAAAGGGTGGATTTCTTTCCCTGGAACAAGCAATAAACGGCCTTTGTTTGTCCTCGGCTAATCTAATTTATATGCCCATTTAGTCGAAGCACTAGAGTCTACTCTACGGAGACGACATTTAAATGATGAAGCCCCGTGGATGCATGTGATTTCGTATAGAGGAAAAATTCTATTAAGTCAAGAATTCCCTCAAGTGGGAACGTGCAGAAAAATATAATGTCTTTAATTTGAAACGAGGTTCTTATTTTACATAGACTATGAACAAACATAGACGGGAAAATATTTAAAGGGGGGTCGATAGAAGTTTCCCTAACTGTTCAATAGATCTTTTTAAAAAGTTTTACCATGGAAGTTATTTAGGTTAATGAGTTGCCCTTAGTTGTACGTGAAGCCTTATACATATAACTACTATGAAAGCGGATTATCCTTCCAATGCCTTCCATAATATCAGACAATGAAATGTATGGAAGTACCCGATGTGCCGAAGATATGTAAGAGAGAGAGATAGGGAGAGTGTTGTTTTAACGTCCACTCGAAAAAAGTACGTCATTTCCGCCTAACGTATGGATCTCTAATTGTGTGAGGAAACCGCGGGACCCGGAGAAAACCTTCGACAGGCGATCCAGCTCATTGTCACGTACAAGTGTAGGATTGAAACCATACCACTTGACTTAATGTCAGACTTACAATCTAACGCGCAGACATTAGACCATACGATCAATAAACCCTCTGTAAGACAGACAAGAAAGCAAAAGCGTCACCGGTGATGTCAGTCCAAAAGTCCTTAAAGTGTTATTGAAATGGGGATGTCTTAACTGAAATTATCAGTATATTCCCTTTACATTATCTAGATAGTAACTATTATAGTGAGAACTGTCACTCTTTATGTAATCTTCCACAATGCCACTTTGAGAAAATAATTATAAAAAATATCAATGTTTGATAATCTCCCGGATAGGGTTTAATCGGATTATTAAGACCCCCATCAAAAGATTATAGAGAGCACTAACTTCTTTTGTAAATGCTGAAACAAATTGAACTAGTTTTTCTATCCTTTAGAGACATTCAACTTTCAAAATACTACAAGAGATGAGATTAACAAATTCTCTAATGACGTACATAGACTCCGAGCACTAATAACACCTCCAAGGATATACCTAGAAAAGGAATAGTCCGATAACGAAACCATTATAGTTTCCTGTGTGATTTTGTCTTTGCCTAGCACAACCAAGGACAAGAGGTTCTCGAACATATATTCCGTTTAATTGCAGAGCAGTTTAAAGATACGAATAACCTCCCCTAGGTAACAATGTTGGCAGACGGGAGCGAAGTAGAGTCCGAGAAGTCGGCAGTGTTACTTACCTAATAAAACTCTGGCTGGAGCTGCGTCTCGGTTGATCCAGAATGAAATCCAGGATAAACTGACTATTAAATAACATGGTAAAAAAGTCTGGAGGATAAAGAATCCCAAGTTCCGGTGTAAGTGTATGTGGACCTCTAAAACAGATTGAGGACCTGAAAAATTAATATAAATATCTGCATTAAATTGAAGAGTTTCGTTCTATGGTGATTGCTGTTTCCTTTGGGGGTATGAGATGTATTTCTGTGTCAAGATATCCTTATACAACGCGTAATTCCGAAATATATGAGCATGCATCCAAAGTCATTCGTTGTGGGGAGCCACCGCTGGCCGAGAACGATTCTCTGGGTTTGCTACTCTGGTGTCCCCTTGTCAGTGCGTCAGGATGGAACGAACAACCATTGGTATACCGTTAAATATTCCCTGACAGCATGCTGGTCCCATTAGTCTTGTGCGTGCATTTCACGAAAACTTTTAGTTAATCTGAATCAGATGTTTCTTAAACTAAGGTAGTTCAACGAATTCCGAGGACCTGCAGTAGCTCAGTGAAAAGGCACGGGCTCACGAGCCCGGAAGTTTCGGGTTCGATGCCGATAATGGCCAAGCAAGTTTTTCGTGATTTTCCGGCGTGGTCTTTCCTTGTCAGTGGTGCAGGACATTTTTCTAGTTGTTCCAATGAGGCCCCGACTACACATTGGCGTGCAGGTGTGGTTTAACTTCCAATCGACACAAATTGCGTCACTTCCGTCCAACATATGCGCTTTAATTTTATTTCATAAACTCGGTAGCGGGTAGGGGTCTTTAGCAGTGGGGGGAACCGGGAGACCCCGAGAAAAACCCCTTGGTCTGACAGACAGTCCTACTCTTTGTCACGAACAAATGGTGGATCGATACCACGCCGCTTGACTCAATGACAGACCATATTCGGTTCTCACCCCTGTTATTTTGGATAAATTTCTTTTACTTACCATGAGTGGTCTGGTAGGTGGTATTGGCAGTGTCAACCCAACCAACTTCATATGTAGCCATCGTCAATCCTGTCGGCATGTCAACATTAGGGGCATGTGGATTCCAATAATATATTATCTCATCTGTGGTATAGGCATCTAAACAATATACAAACGCCTTGATTTTGTTATAATGTATCTTTGTATATATTTTATTATATGATTTTAGGTAAAATAGTAAATGACCAATGTCCGAATTGATATCTCACTAATCTTACAATTCTTTTAACTGTTTGAGTTTAAACTTAATGTAACGATATATATTACGTAATTAGAGTTAACCCGCGTTCTTGCTATGTCCATATCTTCTTCTGTAATTAAACATCTGTTTCCTATGTGCAATTTAACATCTTATCAAATATCATTATATAATTACTTTAATCCAAAGCTTGTATATATGTTCTATATTCTAATGTAACTTTAGTCTGGTGACCGGCTCGCCCTAGCGATACCTATCTCGTTATTGTGACCGTTAACCAGTTTTGTACACTCGTTTATTAAAAGTACAATTTTAACTATTTATCTGAGTTTTCGTCGTTAGTGTTGGAATAATCTACAACCCCCAGAAATCAACACTTCGGCAATTTTATATGAGAGTAAATGGTGGGAAGGCAGAGTGTTTGAATGGCGACTCCTGTTATGTTTAATGGTATTTAATTGCTTTTAAAGTAATGGTAATTAATTTCTTTTGGTGTTATGGGTAATGGTAATTAATTACTGTTAATATATTGGGTAATTGCAATTAATGACCGTTAATATATTGTGTAATGACAATGATAACATTGAAATCTCAATGGTAATGTAAATTAATTACACTGACACTATAATAGCTCCAACCCTGCTCACATGCAACATGACGGACTGATTTTTCATACGGCGAGATAGAATCTTGATTATATTTCATAAAATAACAACACTTACAACTTGCAATAATCAAAGGACAATCGGCTTTATCCATGGGAAATCTGGACAGTTTCAATGGACATCTGGCCCGGACAGTTAATCTACAATGATAGCATAAAGACAAGTAAGAACACTCACATGATTAATTATATCAGCAAAACAAGCATTATCTAATCCCTTTTAAATACATTGTAGGTATGTATTTATCTTACGACACCTAATGGCAATAAAAATAAAATAAAATAAAATAAAATAAAATAATAAAATAAAATAAAATAAAATAAAATAAAATAAAATAAAATAAAATAAAATAAAATAAAATAAAATAAAAATAATTAAAATAAAATAAAACAAAATAAAATAAATTAATTAAAATAAAATAAAATAAAATAAAATAAAAACAATGATATAAATAACGCAAAATACATAAACAAAAACACTATAAATGGTAAATACGCGACTAAAAGGAAGAAAGGAATTCTAAGCAAAATGAAAGAGGCAAATGTTATTATACTGTAGAAATGACAATTCTAGTTTGTGAAAGTCGCCGTTCCAATCACCATCTGTATAACAAGTCAGTTAAAGAGATTGTACAACACTTAACGAAACAAATTGCCCACAAAATATGATTCCGTGGTTTAATATGTCAGACGCGAGAAGAGCCATCATGTCATTACGACCTGTACATAACCAATAATACAAATAAATTCCACATTCCACTAACGTAAAGCAGTTAAGATTTTTGTGAACCAGGGTGTAATGCAGGAGACACGATGCACTTAAACGGTTCCAAGACCGTTAACCAAATTCTTCTTTTAGTCGATAGCCAGGAATAGAAAACTCCAGTCGGCCGTTAATATCCGACTAATCTTCACTGCACCAACCATGTCAGGAGAGAACATCTAATAGTTAACATCGCTAGAGACATTACACAACGCAATAACAACACGCTTCGTTTCGCTTAAAATCCTCATTTGAATTACCAACACTCCAATCACCCTTTCGCCAGTCACGCTCTAAAATAATGTTATCCGGCCCTCAGACGCCCCAATTTCGCTTCGCTGTATGAGTTCCGGATTCCGGATATTACATACAAGCAACCTTGTTTTTTTGGACAATGTTATAAGCGGCTAAATTTGCTTTTGGCCACGAATTGTATTACTGGTGCAAATACTGACTCGTTCCTATAAATAGTTTATAGTTTTGTCGAGAAAGCGATTAGCAAGTCAATAATTGAATTGGTCCGAAAAATCAGAACATTATGGACGAAGTAGTTTTAAAATAATAGTCTTATCACGAAATGTCCCAACAGACGGCATAATATCATTTAATATATTAATTGTACAATTTGTGTTTTTGTGTTCAATACCAAGGAGGTTGTTTTTCTAGCAATATGGGTAACAACCGAACCCCCACACCCGGTAAAGACGTATAAAAATAAGCGTTTTCCTAATTGATTACAAACGGCGTGAATATAGTACCCCTTTAACATTTTGTTATACGACTATACCGAGGTAACCCGTTGTCATTGCATGCACTATTTTTTGTGGACATATATTAATGTCTAGTTACGATTGAGATATACTAATTTGCTTGTTTTTAGCTACGATTAGATAGATGCCTTTAGTCCCAAGTAGCAAACTCAATTTCTTCATTAATGCATGTACCATCTTTAAAATAAGTTAATTTTATAATATTAGTACTTATTACACATACGCAGCAAATATTGACAATAAAGTAAATCTAGCGTTGTTTTTATCTGTTAATAACGTAATTCAAAATATGGATATTTCTGAAAATGAACCCCAAATTTTGACCATTTAGTTAACCAGTTATGAATATGAATAAGTAGGATTCATTGAAAAATGTCCCATTTTTTTTGCCGGGGCCGTTAGTTGATTCCTCCTGTGATGGAAGGCTACGAGACACATTGGTACAGAGTGATGAAAGTAAAATTCATAAAAGCTGCTTTTTGAATTTTGCATTCTGGCGCATCCCCACAAACTGGGTGCAGGTGACTTAATAATGAGTAAATTTGCGGGAGACAATGTCGGGTGAATCCAATAAAATTTTCGGATGAAATTCGGAATCCCCATTGCACACCCAGCCCAGAAAGTCTATTATACCAGGCCATTCCAGATTCCAGTGATGGCGTGGTGGCCCGTTAAAGCCACCAGCTACATACAACATGAGCATCATCTTTCCATGGCCTGTCCAATACCCCCCTCCCCCATATAATGTTCAGCAGAAAAAGTTTTTTTTAGACGAATTGGTCAAAATTATCTTTTTTCATTTTTTGTTCAACTAGCCCTTCCGGCGATCGCCCGACGGCCCTATTCCGCCCCTGGTGTCTGGTAAGATTATCTGCTTAATTGTAGTTGGATATTATTAATAACAATAATCAATCGTTGATTTGATGAAAAATATTGTCAATTTTGCTTACTTTTTGCGAGTGTGATTCGCGTTCGGCTTTGCTACGTGGAACTAAATAAGACCATCTCTTATCTCGAAACACGGAGGGTTGAGAGATGAGCTTTGTTATCTAACTAAAGTCCTGCTAAAACATTTAAATGAGCTAAACCAATTTGAAATTAAAGTTTTGAATTTAGTTGATCTTAGGTGCTGTTGGTGTGACACATTTATAATCCAGTGTCACCTTCCGATAAATGTAGGCTACTTCTTTCTATATTTGTAATAAACTCCTGTCGGACTACTAAGTTTTCTGTCCTTATTAAGCTGCAATATGAAAGTACAACTCTACCCCAGCTCTGTTCCAATATATTTTCTATGTGTCACCAAAACCATCCCTTGTTCGTCAAAATCATCCCTTTTGACGAACTAGGGAGATTTAAAGTGTAAAACAGAAGGTAAAGACCCCAAAATACCTTTAGAACGGAGGTGGGATAGAGTTGTACGAGTATTAACATTTTTGTTTTGTAAATTGCATTTTTTAGGATGGACAGAAATAGTCAGAGGAAGTCGTCCGTCCAAACACAGGAACTGAGGCACATCGGGACTCTAATGTTTGGATGACTGATTGCCGCCGCTATTGGCCGAGAAATTACCATGGGATTTTCTGCATTAAGAGTTGGGCATCGAATAGTACGACAGAACAAGGTTCGGAATACATATTACCGATGCAATAGCAATAATACTAGGAAATTGTCGATTAACTACAAAAAATCTGATTTGGCTTCCTACATACTGTGCCTTCAATATCAATTTTCCATTTCCTTTTTTCGATTTTTGGATCACACGCAGAAACAATATACAGCTTTAGATTAAAACATGCAATATTTCAAGTCATCATTATTATCAAAGTTCAATAACAATGACGAAATTCCCTCCATTTCCTGGTGGTAATACTACTTTTAATTCATCATATCGGCGACATGTCAAAGTGAAATGAAGCTTTAGAGTTATTCAGCATGAAATCAAATCATGGGTATATTATTTTTTTTTACTCTCCCGGTTTTTGCTTGTCAAATTTAAAATCAAAGATTTCTGATACAACGAGAGAGATATGAGTTTTATTTATGGACGAGATAAAAACTGTTGATGTAGATAAAATGAGCAATGTTTGATTATATTGATATCTATGCAGAACACGCGTTTTGTAAAGGGGGTAGCTCTGTGAGTCATGACGCTGACTCACTAACCAGGAGGTAGCGGCTTCGATTCAGGTGAAGGGATTTGTCAGTCTGGGTTGCCCTTATCAGTGGTGCAGGATGGGATGTCTGGAAGCAATTATTATCTCAGGTTTACTCCCATACACTCGTTTGGCATAGCGTTAAAGAAGCTTAATAGTTGGAATTCGACAAATAGTAGGCAAATGAACTCATGGCGCACCGTATGCCTGTTTTCTCCAGTCCGATTGTTGTCCAAACGTAGGGCATTAAATCCTATGCCATTTCATGGAAACTTCGAAGAAGAGTTTATATAGGTTTGAACAAGATGTAACAGATGTAGACTTTCACAGACACCACTAAATAGTCTTACCAGAAAACCTATTTAAAAAGCAAAACCATCTAAAGCTCACATTGCTTTCTGATTTCTTTTAATCTGTCAAGCACAGTGTCTAGGTGTTGGAATGGGACGAAAACTGAGGTCCCGTATGAAAGTACCCCTGGCCGATTTTCACTCATAGCACACTGCATTGCATATATCCGCATCGTCTGCATTAACCCGGTGCTGCGGAAAAGTTGGACGTTTAACCTATTGTATCATTGCACAAATCGTCTAAATTAGTATTTAAAAACATTTTACCCCTTACGTGTGTTAGGCAAGTAAAGTGATATTGAATATCCATCGAATAGCGTCTTTATAATGGTACATTTGGTCTTTGGCAAGCAGAACGTTCAAAGTCTTGTAGGACTATCCAGTTGAAACGCGACATTGACGGATCACTTGAGATATACATGCTATATAGATTCAGACTAAATTTCCCCTGCCGTCGTTCTTCAATAATTACATATAAATAAATGATAATGTTTAACAAACCTTCTAGACATGTACAGTCTCCCGTCATGACGAATTCTAACAAAAGCATTGGGAACTGTTATATTGTGCGCCTTGCTATTTTTACCATTTACAAAATACGTATCGGGCTTCCATATGGACTTCAAAACTTTGTTACTCAGAGTAAACTCCGTGAAATTGTCAATCTGAAACATGAGTCGATCGTCGTACCATCTTTGTCGAAGGTAAATTTGCATGGAGTATGCCTGAAATGGAGAATACGTTAATCTATTAATCAGTCTCAAGTTAATAAGATTACGGACTGTTTAATAAAGTCTCACCTATAACTTATGTTAAAGATGCACTATGTAAGAATTTGATAAAAAGAGTTGGTCGTTCTCATTATAATTGATAGTTCAATAATAGATAATGAAATTGAAAATTATTGAAAATTACAGTGAAATTACTTTAGTCTGTGAGGTCTTGAATATTTGACGTTTTGACAACATGTAGTGTAGATTGGTTCCTATCGTAGCATCGGTACTTAATAATCGAGACTAAGTCTCGCCTATCAATCGTAAACTTTTAAATGGTATTCTAATCTACGACACATCGGAGCGACACAATGGCCCGGAGAATTGATTATGAGCTTGTCATGCAAATACATGTCTAATTTACACTTTATATAACATCTGAAGACAGAAACACCCGCAGTTACAAGCAGATGCAGTTCTTACACAATGTACTTTAGATATGTTTATGGATAGTGACATAGCTCCGTTAGTAGAGCGTTGGGTTGAGAACCTATCTGCGATTGTATATCTTTATAGAACGTATCTGGTCGGGATCATGTATTTTCAGACAAAATCAAACATCACTTAATCCAAATTGATTATTCAACATTTAATTAAGACACAAAGCAAACTATCAACGATATATAATTCTTGGTCTTGGTAGAGACCCATAATATTTGTTTACCCAACACGTATACTGTAGGTGGTGCTTGGTTGCTTATTTCGTTTGTGGGGGTTTCTGAATGTTAACAAATTTTCTATACCTCACCTCACCTATTATTCCCCCTGTCAGACAGGAGTGTCGTCCTGACTGCGCCGAGGCTTTAGTATGTACGTAACTAACGTATAAAAAGTAAATGGTATAGCTGCAAGTATGGTGAGTCTGTCGTTCAGATTGCTCTTAGTAAAGACTGAACGGAAGTAAACCCATGTTGAACTGACATTTCTATTAGAAATTCATCATTCACAATATTGTAACTAGCAATGTGATTCTAAATCCGTCAGCCACTTTATACGAAATAAAACGAGCTTTAACGCCCACTGTTCTGCTCCGACTTTATACGACAAACTTTGGGCATTCTTGTTGCGACTGACAATTGTGAATACGTGCCGCGATGCTATTATACCTGTTCCAGTGCACTTGTCATACCCTTTCTATTCCATTATAGTCTTATCGACATATCATAAAATACCCCATTTGTTCACGAATACTGAGTTCGTGATAGATGTGATAAACTATAATATATTGTAAGAATTCAAATTACTTTACACATCAAAATATATAGATCTAAACCTGTAAGCATGTCAAAACCAGTTAATTCTCATAGCAATTTACAGATGTCAGATTCTCAAAAATCTCAAATGGTTTCCGTCGTTAACACGCTATACAGACGAATATATCATTACTTTACTTTATTATGGGGCCATAAAGGAGGACAAGTGCAAGGCAGATAAAAAATAATTGTTTTATTGTCACATCTTAATGGCTACTCATCCACACAATATCGTCATCTCAACAACAAAATGAATACATCCATTGTATTTTTTCAATATGGACGCATCCTGTTGCTGATTGGTCAAATCCCACGTGGTACGTATCATCATGAAGGGAGATTGGTTTTGTAATTGCATACTGTGATATAAAGTCGCTAGCAATTATACAAATAATCAGCGGATCTACACGACGAGCATCAACAACTAATTATAGAAGGGTATACAATGAAAGTGACGATAATATCAAGCGATATGCGGTAATAACCGGCAGTATATTATATAGAGTAACACTAATTGCCTTAGTATTCTATCGCGTGTTGTCACGTCAAATACGACAACCCTCTCTAAAAAGTTTCCTTCGTCATATTTTTTTTTATTACTTAATGTAGCGAGTCGATTCATTCTGGCGGTAATATGGTATAATAAATAATTATACTGCATGGAGTTGCAGAACATTCGATTGATTACTAAAGTTCGATTTGAAAATAACCGGATGATACATTACGCCTGTCGCAACACATTCAAGCGATTTATAACATTTTATGATTAAATCGCGTGAAAGGAAATTTTTTGTTCTCAAATAACAAAATAGTCTGTCAAAATCCATGATTATCTTATGATCAATCTTTGCAATAGGTATGAACTCCTGATACCAAATCGCGACAATAGGTCCGAGCATCTGATACCAGATCTCGACAATAGGTATGAGCATCTGATACTAGATCATGTGATCGATCGCAAAAATATGATTGGTCACTACGATAAGTACGAACCTTTCATATCAAATCATGCGATCTCGAGGTACGAACATCTGATATCAGGCCACGTGATTGATCTCTACGATAAGTACGAACCCCTGATATCAGATCACGTGATCTGTACAATATGTACGAATCTCGGATACCAGATCATGTGTACAAACCTCTAATACCAGGGCGTGTGATTTAGCTCTATTTCCGGTATAAACCCATGATATCAGATCACGTAATCCCTAAAATAGGTACAAATCTGATATCATATCATGTGATACCAATTATATTAACAGAGTTTCACGAGTAATGATCTGGTAATTTCGAATCAACGTATGCAATGGAGCGTATCATATTATATACGTTTGGGAGTCACGGTGATTCAGTGAGTTAGGCTCTTGTTCGCTGACCAGGCGATTGCACATGCGCCTCTAACGTGGAAAATATTTTAAGAATTATATCAAGGGATCCGTGTGACCCTTTTTAAGTCACGTGGGCAATTTTAAAACGTTATCATAGACTCGATTGTCGACCTAGCGAAAATTAGTGCGTATTGCCACTGGTTAACGGAATCTAGAGTAGTGAACTTTGATCCAAATTATTTCAATCCAACTCGTTTCTCACCGTGGTATTAATATATCTACTGAAAGAGAATCGGTTTCAGACGAGTTATTTGCCCCTAAGTTAGAAATTGGAATTGGACAAGTTTAGGGTTATTTGACAATCTCTCACGAACATTGCCATAACAGAGAGAAGACATGTACTTAGTCATAGCTTGATGTCATTTTTGAAATATTTTCCACGTTACAGTCGCCTGTGGGTGATTGCGATTTCGGTCCTGGTGTTTGTCGAGAAAAGTCCCTGAGACATTCCAGCGTGATTTTCCCTTGTAACTTTGATAAAACGGGAGTCTGACAACGAAAGCGTCTAGTTGTTCGGCTGAGACAACGAAATCAGGGTTCCGTGTTCACGTTGGCATGTACGGAAAATACCATTTTACAGAAATTGGAATTCCATTGAGAGTGGGTCGAAATTTGTAATGGTCCCCGCAAAGAATAGTTGGTTCGTTTTATATATTTATATTCTTCGAGCGGCATTTAGAAATTTGCATACGTAATAAACACAAAACAATAATATGGAACCCAATTACAATTCTTGGAGTTAAGGTTCATAATATCTGTAAATTGTCCTAATCCCTTTGTAAATCAAATTAATTAAAGCGACGTTTCGTTGAGGGTTATCTCATTGTATACATATAATTATTTTATACGTCAATATACACATTTAATAACACTATCGCTATTAACCAGCACTATGGTAAAAATGGAGGAATGAACAACCATTTGATTTGCCAGAATTGGTAACTGAATGTAAACATATCGATATGTTACAGTGTTTATAATGTATCTCAGATCTCCCACAGACATAGGATTAACCCAGAAAGTAGGACGGCTTATTTTCCATTAAGAGCTATGACTGGACAAACCCGACAAAACGACAACTATTTCCGGTGAAATCATTGAACCATCAACAGGGGTGAACACCGTTTGCTAAAATGTCTTATCTCATTTTATTTCATGTAAAGAAAAGGAATGGAGCGAACTGTGTCGTCTGGCATAGATTACTTTACGACTACGTGTGCAAGACTCTTAACGTGTATAACAAGGCTCTTAACGTTAATACCCAACCAATAACAATTCGTTTACTTGCACCACAACGTGACTTCCATTTTACGTTCCATACGAACCACTAGACAACTTTTTACTAGTCATCTCAGTAGATAACCATGAAAGTCGGAAATGAAGTGGGGTCTAACGTCCTACTGTTCTACTCCTATTTATCTAATAAAGACTGGCCGTATCCGGGAAAATGTCCCTCATAGCACAATATATGGTGTATGCCTGTAGTTGGTGCAGAATAGTAAGACGTTAAACCCCATTTCATTTCATTTCGTTAGGGAGCTTAAGAAATGCTCCGTATAAATAAACCATTGGGTGAATTCTTGATGAATATGTGAGTCTAACGATATTATAAATCACATTTATTGTCTAGCTGGGGATAATAATATTTTTTCAACGATCACGGTTTATTTAAAGGTTAAATCAGTTTTACGTTCAGCCCCTGTAGACCACAATACAAATAGGTGATAGAAGTTTGTTGCTTGGAAACCTTCTGGGAAGTACGTCGAATAACATATTATGTCTTATGTCCATGACAAATATAAATATTTCACTTACCATATCGCTTTCACTGATAGGACCCATACTTCTTATAGCAAAATCTGTTGAAATTCTCAAAGGGGCAGCTGAAGTAGAAATTGGCATACAAAAAAATAATATGACAAATTTATATAAGATCAGTCTTCACTTGTAGTTAATATTTTAATACCATGGCCACATGCAAGGGGAAAAAATCTAGTGGTCTTACGGATGCGTTTAAGATCACAAGATGTGTCATTAAGTCCAGTGGTTCGGCTTCAAACCCAATGCTTAGGTGGTAAGGAGTAGGATTTCCTGTCCAATCTCGTGGAATTTCACCGTGTCCTCTGTGTTCCTCTCGCTGTTCAAGACCCAACATGCACAGGTGAATTATTGAATTAAAACTGCACCATATTGTTAGACCAGAAATGAGGTAGTTGTATGGAGCTTACATTAATACCCTCCCCCTCTCTCTTTGTACACCATCACGCAAGATAAAAATAGGAAACCTGACAGCTTCTATAAGCTTAAGAAACACGATATTATTAGCATTTTTAGCAATACTGTATCATACGCATTGATTTCTAGATTTACGGAATTAGTAGTACGACATACGGTAATCGTTACGTTTATAGCCAGACAAGCCCTTGGCAAACTGACTATAAATTGAGCAAGGCAGTCTGTAAAGAAATATCTTCAGATGGGAAGAAATTGAGATACATCCGTATCCTCGTTGCAAAACACGTAAAAGAACCATGTACATGTACGTTGTGATTTGATGCGGGTTGCCACGGTGACTAAGTGAGTAAGGCGCTGGCTCGTTAGCCTAGAGGTCACGGGTTTGGTCGGGTGTTAGCCGAGAAATTTCGTCGTACTTTCCGGCGTGGTTTTTTCCCTTGTCAGTGGTGTGGGACCAAACTTTTCCCCATAGCACATTGTATGGCGTATTACCGTCTTCATTATCCCAGTTGGGTTTACCAGTAGCAATTTAAACCCTGTTTCATTTCTTTTGACGCAAAATTCGTCATATCTGCCCGTTTTCATCATCCCGATTGATGCATAAAAATAGGACATTAAAGCGTGAATTTCATACTGTCTAAAATAGTCAAAACATAAATATATTGAGCGCCATAGAAAACGCATCACTTAGTTTTTCGTATAACAAAATGATCATGTAAACATATCTTATTTATTTTGCTTCTTATTGGGAACACATAAATAACACATTTGTACACTTATGGATGTTTAATCTGTAATCAACGGTTCAAAGTCAGAGAGGTCAAAACCAAAAGTACGACACAAATGGTTAATTCCATGCGAAAACTAAGTGATGCGTTTTCTATGGCGCTCAGTATATGTCTATGTTTTTTGCTCAATAGGTAGTCAACTCATAATTATACGATCATAGCCATTATTCCCCACAATCAAAAATCATTGGCACCAGAAATAATAACACAATTACCACCATCGAATAGCTATCTTCAAACGTTTGAATTTGAAATTAAAAATGATATATTCACCAATTTCTCAACTGGCAATAATGATTATTCTTTAATAAGGTGGGACTATTTATAGATACCGTCTATTTTAAAGCTTTATTTTTAAAATATAACTTAAAACTAGAAATTATAGCTTTAAACCATATTATTTCACCCCATTTACTAACTGATATGCCAATTGGTCTAGAAGTAGCCTTGTCTATGGATATATTGATGACAACAATGAGAGTTGAATATATATATTTGATATGTTTCAGACATCATTACCTCCTCCTCCAGGTCGCACATGCTTGTTATAGTTAAGCAATAGCTGGTCCAATAATTTGCTGACTTGCTCTCGCTTAAGATTCTCCTTTCCATTGATAAACCTAAAATAAATACATAAAATCTATTATTTAAAGCCTCGTTCTGACCGAAAGACTATAATCATTTTCTATATCTCAATTTAACTAACGCTAAGGTTAATAGGGCCGTCAAGAGCTGATAGAAATTAAGTATCGTTAAGGCATTGGCTAACAGTCTTAGTGAAAACAAGACGGAGACACAAGCTCTGTAAAAAGAAAAGGTAACATTAACTTTCCATAACGTCCGTTAGGTTTGTTCGATATGACTAACTTTTAGACCAACACTCTGTATAGCCGAACGACCCTGGGAGTTTAAATGATCGCTTAGTGTACATGACCCTTTAGTGTGAGCGGACTTTTAATGGGTGCGCCATTTTGATATGAATGACCGTTTTGGCATGAATGAACATTTAGTATGGGGATCACGGTAGCTAAGTAGGTAAGATGCTGGCTCGCTAGCCGGGAGGTCGGGTGTTCGATCCCTGCATTGGCCGAGAAAGTCTATCCAGATTTCCCAGCGTGCTCACCCTTGCCAGTTATGCAGGACAGAGGGTCTGACAAGAAGCTGTCTAATCATTCAGGCAGAACGAAAAATCGAGGTCCTGTGTACAGATTGGCGTGGACCTAAAAGATCCCTTGACAATTAGAATTCAAAATAAGAGTAGGCCGTAGTGCCACTGCCCGGGAAAAATTATCCTCATAACACACTATATGGCGTATACACGTCTTCATTAGCCCAGTTTAGGAACTGAACCGTAGGACGTTAAACCCTATTTCATTGTATTCCCCTTTAGTATGTATGGCCTATTTGTATGTTTTAGTGTGTTGATATTTAGATGTATATAGCTTTTTAGTGTGAATGACCTTTTAGTGTGAATGACCTTTCAATATGTATGACCTTTTTAGTGTAAATGCGAATTAACCGAGACAGGGTCAGTAGGTAACTAGGTCAAAATGAGTCAATATTCGTTGTGGAAGTAACTAGCATCTGGTTGTTTATAGATAAAGTTTCGTATTTAGAAAGAGGTCACAGAATATATCCATTCATAATGTCCCTCCCAATCCCTACCCTCACTACTATAGAAAACTGGAAATGTGTTTCAAACAGAATTGAGATAAGCCACCGAAGATGATGACGGTTGTCTACAGTACTTGACGATAGGCTTATATGACCTTCGGAGGATAATAACGAACTTTGCCATTAGATGTTTCTAAAAAAAATGTAAACACACAATCAAACGGTTGACATTTATGGCTCTCTAAATACAAATAATGTGTTTTAATCCAATTAGTGACAATGTAAATCTCTGCAAAAATACTTAGATGGTTTTAATAGTCATTCTTCTGTCACAACGTGAAGATTTATTGATGGTTTAAAGTTTAAAGAAACCGGCCATTTACTGTCATTGGAGAAAACAAAAGTATTGAGGAGAGAATATACGAAAGGTGATTTAATTAGTATGCGGTCTTTGTAAAAATTGTTGTAATTACAATTGGTCCACTGTTTCCCAGCATATAATCTAACCCGTCAGAAAACTAATGTTTGTCATGTGACCATACAAAATTCACACCAGCAGTGATGATCTTGCAATCCGTTTAAAATCGGTGACTGCGGCGGCCCGGAAAGTTCATGAAACGCAGACACATCAAGCGCTTAAGGTATGTCTTTTCTCCCAACATTTTCTATCATGTTCAGCAGAAAATATGTATTAATACGGTTCTAAAGATCGTATCTATTGATTTGCTTTATAATTAGGGGTGCCTCAACAGTTCTCAATCCCTTGGGCCACAGATTTGGGGTGAATGATGAGGTCATCGCTGCTGTGTAGGAGTTTGTAGGGCCACGTGACAAACAGTGGATTTCTGACGGGTTAAATGTGCTGGAGAAACGTTACGGCAAGTGCATTGAAAATATGGAGTTAAAAAAGCTTATATTATTAGTAAAATCAAGATGCAGCAAATTAGAGGACAATAGTCAAATAAATCATGGCGACATCACGGAGTGTCTTTTTAAGAGGAGAGAGGCGGGAGAGTTGTCAGATGACCAGTTCAAGTTTTCTTATCATCTTGTATTTCTTTGTAAAGTGCTGTCTACCACCCTTATTCCCTTCTGTTTAGCTGGGGAGATGGCACTGCACTGTGTATTAAAAATCAACAGTGGTATTTTTTGTAAACAGAACTAAACGGTACCAATACGGAGAATTATCAACAAATTCTGCATTCGCGCCACTTTAAGGAGATCCATTTAAATTGTTCTTTGATAGCTGATTCGTGAAATACAACCTTAATTTGTTGGTCTTTAACGACAGGATTATTAAACTGTTTGTTTTTATCACTCCTAAGATTTGTTTTGCAGGCTTTAAATCAGAATAAGAAATCTTCATAAATCCAGGAATAGATTGGAGTTGAACTGTCTGGATTAGATCGCCGGGCCATTAGAATCAATAAAGCAGAATAATATATTGACTCTTTTCACGCTGAATATTTCACGCTCATTTGGCGTATTACCTAATAACCCATGACGTCAGTGCTAAATCATGCTATACAACACTGGCCCGCGACAAGTTTCGGATAATTGTCTGCAATAATTTCCCGCCATTTAACACAATTTTATCAAGCTGTGAACTCACACAACGAGCGATAAAAAACAAATCATGGAAGAGTTTATTGGATCTGGAGTCGAGAGGCTAGGATCGTGTGGTGAATGTAAATGAAGTGTCTTTAGATTAGCGGGTGATAGATGAAGGTTTTAATACCCGTTTAAAGATAGTAATATCACTGGCCTTACATTACTTCACACCTCGACCTGTCAACAAAGTCACCCTGTATTGACAGTAAGTTAACGGATATACATCAAAAGAGATCGTGCACGGAGTTCGTACTAACTCACAATTAGTGTCTTTTTACTAATTGCATGCAACACTTTGGCACATTTCTACAACATTTTGTACAAGAGTGCAATATTCTAAACGGACATTAATTGGAGCCACGGTTTCTCACTGGATAAGACACTGGCTTCGGCTGGAGGTCGCGGGTTCGCTCCTGGTGTTGGCCGAGAAAGTTCAAAAGAAACCCCTCACAGTTGGAATTCGATAGACCAATAGACCATCCGGGCAAAATTTCCCTCACAGTACACTGTACGGCGTATACGGGTCTTCACCTTATGTATCAAATATAAAGGGAACGAGATCCCGCTCGGTGTTCGTTTGCAGCTAACCTAAATCCCATTTCGTGGTTTCGCTAACATTTTGGTCCATTTCTACAACAATTTGCGCAATGTTACACTATTCTAACTAAACCTAGACTCTTGAGCAACTATACCTAGTACTAGATGGTAGTGATTCAGAAGTCGTTTTCCTTTAAGAAAAATGGAATTTTGGATGACCGGAAACAAGAAAGCACCATTAAACTGCTGATTTCTTTGGATTGCTAAGAATCAAAACAGAACACCTATTTTCCTATGTTGTCGTGTAGGCATAAATACATTTACCAAATACGATGGAATTAATGAACTGAAATGACTGGGTTAATGAAGACGGGTACTGTGTTATTTGGGAACTGTTGCCCGGACGCCGGCACCACGGTCCAACTGTGAAGGGAGTTCTTTTACCTGCACTGGACATCAGTTTATATCCATTTGTAATCTAATAAACGGGGTCACTGCTAAATTAAATTTTTTGAAAAATGTCTGTAAATGTATAAATTATTCAAAGACATGTGCTAAAATATATAACATGTTTCTCTAGGGTATCAATGTAAAATTGGTGATATCATAGATAGATGGAAAATTAAATTTCTTTACACATTTCTAACCTTGGGGATACCGAATATTATTCATTACACTTCCCCTATATTCAGATGCATGGTAATCGATCCATAGCTCCCTTGTCCTCAGGGGGGTGGGATGACCTAGTGGTCTAGAGTGCCGCGCTTCGACCCCTAGCTGGCCGGTCACCTCTGACTTGCGGCTGTGGTTTCGAGCCCTGGTGTGAGCGTATGTGGCATGGAGATAGGGGCGCCTTCTCAACCTCGTGGGTTTCCTCTTGACACCCCGGTTTCCTCCCACTGCTAAAGACCCCTACGCGCAAGCGAATTATTGAAATAAAATGAAACCATATGTTAGTCCCAAAATGACCTAGTTTGTGTCGAGTGAACGTTAAACCCCATTTCTCTCTCTCCATTGTCCCCAGTTTATATTTCACCACACAATTAACAGACTCAAACGAGATTTTTGATGAAGTAAATACATTTTTCGATATCTCTAAAAGTCTTTAAAGGGACAATAACATTCTTGCTGGCTTGGTAGCTCCAGAAAATAAATAATACCCTTATTCTAAGTACTAGATGTTTAAGTGCCCTACCTGTTGTGTAAATTATCCATTACAACCTATTTTACTTGTCCAGAGGGTTCGAAAATATTTTAAAATCCAAGTCACATTTGGAAAGGTTTACGTTAGACTTTTCAAATCAATTGGTTGAATTTTTCCAATTTTTCAAAATAGGTGTGTTAAGATGAAATTTATATCATCATTTAATTGGAATATTCTAAAATAATATGATTTGTTGACCAGAATGAAGATTGGGACATATTATTCAGTTACAACAAGAGTGTTATTGGGGCTTTAAGATTAGGAATTGTTAATCATTATAAGAAGAAGTATAAAATTGTACCCATGGTTACTTCGCGATTTTGATAATCCTTGCACACCTTTTATGTTAAAATTGATTTTTTTTTATATTTTAATAGATCATGTCTGTTTTAATTATGTGCTGTAAACATGTTCAAAAGAAATTTTAAGATATATATGTCATACGTGATATTACTGCTAAGAATCATTCAATTTATTTGACAGTTATAAAACACATTTTAAGACGTTTAGCAATTTATATCAGAAACTTTCCTCCCCCGCGATCGTCTTTTGGTGTTATTTTGACGATTAATAGGGTTTAGGTTCTCGTCTTAGGCAATACAGACAGGTTCGTTCACAAATGAACAACAATCGTGTAATGGTTGCTGCAGCAGTCTAACATATTTCAAAGATAAGACGAAAGCGAGAAACTTTTCTTGCAGAAACCACAAACGTGATAACAGAAAAGAAACAGAAAACTCTCTTTATATGGATTGTTGATGCATTGGATTAAACACGACTGACATTATCGGACTCATTAATTTATCTGTCCATAAATGGTTGGATCGTTTTCACTCATGATCAAACCAGCTACTGGTTTTTTCTTTCCAAGAAATCTCATTTTGTTGTTCGCTGTTTTTGTGAGATTTGATAAATCTAGTTAGGAACTATATACCGTCCAAAGATAACTAGTTCTTTGTAGTTTTTCCGCAGTGTTGCGTGATTAAAACGAGCAATAAAAGCTCTACACAATATGCTTCCTGTCATCGACATTGCATTGTACTGACGATATTGCTATTTCAATGTGTTTACTACTGGGATGTAAAGAAGAGAGAGATGGGGGGGGGGAGCGAGAGAGAGAGAGAGAGATAATCTACGTCATTTTAAGACAAACACATGGTTCAGTTTTATTCGCTTTTTGTAGGGGTCTTAAGCGTTGGGGGAAACCTGAGAAAACCCATGAGGTTGAACAGGCCACCCTATACCTTATCACGTACAAGCAGAAATCGAAACCATGCCATACGACTCAATGACAGAACTAATGACGCAACGCGCACGCGTCAACCATTCAGCTACCCAAACCCCCGGTATGTAAAGGAATAAAATGTGGTTGATTGTATTTCTCTCTAAGCCATCATGCCCTCTACACCCAAATCCACCCGACACGTCGAAAACATAGTTTGAGGTGATCTTTAGCATTAAAAGGATCTTCTGGGATATTAACAAATAATTTACTGTATCAAATGACTGCAAGCTAAAGCAATGTTGATGAAATTTTAAACATAATTGGTCTCCTTATTTAGTTCGTTTGTCGATTCGGTATACAAATGTTCTGGATTTCCAGAAGACGACTAGATACGTCGCGGTAATAAAAGCTAGGGAATTATTATTCAATAATATGAATTTTATTCATTCTTTATTCATTTGCGTTTTGATCTCATTTACTAAATGCCATTTAAACAACATATTGCTGTAACATACGCAAGACTAGACTGGCCCAGTCTCTTCTATTTATTTTACATTTCGATTCATATAAAAGTAGTAATTTTTAGTAAACCAATTTTCGTTTCCATTTGTAGAAAAAAAAAAATTTGAGTAAACCTGTAACCAGCACCAGAGACTGGACAATTTGCGAGCTTCACAATAAAATGGGCGTTGCTTATCCTGTTTTACGTTGTCTCCTTATTTGGAATGATTGACAGTTGTCAAGCAAGTCATGTGAAACCGTCTGCGGGCTGATGTCACCTTTTTGTTTCCAGTCGCCATTCGGCTTCGTCCCGATACGTATGAACTGGCTTCGTTAAGTTGTTATAATGATGTCGTGTGTAATTATTTATGTTCATTCACCTCATCCCATTCGTTGTATCCGTTCATTCGACAGATATTGTCCGTCAACAAAATTCTTAGATCGTTAAAGTATCACTAAATAACAATAACTGTTATCCACAACAACATCTCGCACCTACACCAGTTTGCCAGTGCAAATGCAGTAATCCCGTGCACGACGTCACACGACCTACATAATGCAGATTGACCTACTAGATGAGAATGAAGCTCTATTTGCCCAGTCTCTAGAGATTACGTTTTTTTTTCGGTTTTTTTTTGAGAGGACTGGCCAATTTTTGGTGTGTGGAGAAGACTGGCCACCAGTCTAACGCAAGACCTGAACGTAGGCAGTTGTATTTTTAAATTAAGACGTAAACTCGACAAGTCGTATCATTAAGGCGACCAGAACTCGACAGGTTATATCTTTAACTTTAAATCGGAACTCGATTGGTTTTCAGATTTTTAATTTAGACCGGAACTCAACAGGTTGTAACTTTAACTTTAGACCGGAACTCAACAGGTTGCATCTTTAACTTTAGACAGGAACTCAACAGGTTATATCTTTAACTTTACACCGGAACTCAGCAGGTTGTATGTTTAACTTTAGACCGTTTGTATCTTTAATGTCTTCTGGGACGTCTACACGGTAAACGTTATTCATTTAAAACACCTCTGTCTGGTGCCCGACTTACACATTGTAAACTATTTGCTTTTTGCCGGCCCAATTACACTTATCGCCCGTCTTGATGTTACACAATTACCCCTTTGATCTGGAAACGACTGTACAGCCTTCGCCTAACGCCATTCCAGTTAATAGTCGCAGAGGGAAACATTTATGGGAATTAAAAGAGACAAATGCTTGTATCGTCAGTGTAAAAAATTGAGATGTGTTACTACCGGAAACTAAAATGCCAGTTGATCTGTGAATATAAGTGAAGCGCATGATTAGCTGTAAGATGTTACAACTTGTAAGAGTTCTCGCTGTGTAATAATGGTATTAAATCTCATTTAAAAAAAAAGATCCTAGGATACCATGACATGAACTATATTATTTACTTTATTTAAACATGTCATGACCTTTATATTATTTACCTTATTTAAACTTGCTATGAATTATATATCATTGTACGTATTACTAAACCATGTCATGAACTATATATTATTTACCTTATTCAAATTTGTTATGACCTATATATTATTATATTATTTCCCTTCTCCAAACTTGTCATGAACTATATATCATTGAACGCATTACTACAAACTATAACATTTCATGAACTATATATTATTTACCGTAAACATGCCATGAACTATATATTTTTGAACGTATTACTACAAACTACAACATGTCGTGAACTATAATTTTTTTACAACTACGTATAGCATATCATGGATTATATGTATTTAGTTTATTAATACTGCGTACAGCTTGGCATGGACTATATATAATTCAACTTATTAAAACGGCGTATATTATGACATCAATTATGTATAATTGTTAAAACCACGTATAGTATAACATTAACTATTAATTGGAGGTATTAAAACCATATCTAGCATGACATTATTCGATTCATTAAAGCTAAAGTCTCCGGACTATTATAATAAACCATTTCGCGATATGAAAACTAAAAAATTTAGAATAGTATGATATGCCCGATTTGGTCTTGTTACGTCCAGTTACTGTGTCTAAAGGTCGTTATACATACATGTACATGTGGGACATCTTGAAGGATCGTTATGATTTCTGAAATGTAGAAGTGCCTGTGACTAAAAGCCGTTCATTCGTTTTAAAACCCTTCTAGACGTTCTGATGTGTCAAAAATAATACTAAAAAAAAACATCATTAAGATTTGATGGAATATGTTGGGGATTTCAGTCCCTACAGTCCAATCTTCTCTAACTTGTGTTTAGTGAAGTATGGAGTAACACAAGAAAGGAATTGACAGGAAAATATCAATGACGTCACTAATTTATCAACAAAGGAAGATGTAGATTCCCTATTGGATGGTCCTCCTGTGCCGATCATCATACAAATCAATAATCAGTTTGTTTTAACGAAGGACACCTCCACATTACCCAAGTCGATGCACAAGAGGGGGAAATGAAATAAAATGGGATTTTACGTCCTAATATTCTGCTCCAAACTAAACTAACTGCTATGTAGACGTTAATTAAACCCTATTTCATTTTGTGTTTTGTTTTTTAGATGCCCACATAACGCGGAAACTAAGGGATTAGCTTCAAGGATCTTAAACCAGTGTGCATTATGTAATGAACACCGTGTTCGACCCTGGTTTTCGGCGAGAAAGTTCATCCCGATTTTCCCTTGTCAGTGGTGCTGGATTGAGGGCTTGGCAAAGAACAACGTAAAATAACTAATGGCAGTTGGAATTTGATATATGATAGACAGTAGTGCCGCCGTCCGGTTTAAATACTCCCTCAAATCAAACAGTAAGTTGCTGTCCGGGCTAAATTCTCCCTCATAGCAAACCGTATGGCGTATGTCCGTCTTCATTAACCCAGTCAATGCATAACAGTAGGTCACTATATCCTTTTCGTACTGGATAAGGTTGCATAATATTGCTACTTGTGCATTTCTTGTTTTTTTGGTGTTTTCAATCGACGCCCCGAGGAGCTATTGACAACTACTCTATGATTACCTTAAAACCATATCACTTACACAAGCTGAGTGCTTCCGGGTGTAATAGTGATGACTGATCGTTGACAATCACGCGGATCGTGCGCTGAAAGCACCCCTAGAGCTACCATGAAATTACCTCTGTTTTATAGAAATGTTCTTGAATTCTGTAGTAGTGATACAGGCACGTGGATTATGATCTTGTCGCGTGAATATAATACATTTATCATGTCGATTGATATTCCCGCTGTCACCTCACATCAGATTGTAATTCAAATATGCCATAATAGTTATCTGCCCTTTACCCCTAGAAGAACCAGATAGATTGAACAACAGTGTCTATTCTATTGAAACATTTCAAAGAATATCTGGAGCGTAGTGACGCTGACTACCCTACTGTGAGCTTCGCTAACTATGAAAACATTTCCAAAACATATGTTGGATGTACTAGTACTGGTGGAATCGTTACCCCCGGTACATGACTTCGTCAAACAAGCATTCGTCTTTAGTTCATGGTTCGATCCCCGACATGTACATGCCACACAGTAGGCACTGGTCACCTGCATATAAGCTATTGGTGTTTCACCAAAATCTTGGGTAACTTACTGCGAAAGACTCGAAATAACATACGACGCGTTGTGTGGACATGGTTGCCAGCGAATAGACCCCTGGTATTGAACTAGTACCAAGGGGTAAAATACTAAACCGGTTTAATGTGAAAGATTTCACCAGATTACCAAAAAACAGCTTAATGTGAAGCACCTATCACGTAAGACATGGGGATTTCACCAAAATACCAAAACAGCTTAATGTGAAATACTTTTCATGAGGACATTTCACCAAAATACTAAAACGGCTTAATGTGAAATAACTCTCGTGGAAGATAACTACATTTCACCAAAATACTAAAATGGCTTAATGTGTAATACCTTTCATGCAAGATAACGACATTTCACCAAAATATCAAATCGGCTTTCTAATGTGAAATAACTCGCCTGTAAAATAACGACATTTCACCAGAATATCAAAACGGCTTTATAATGTGAAGCAATATCACGACATTTCGCCAAAATATACCAGATTTTCTACTAATCAATATTAATATAACGATAAAAACAAGATATTTAATTTTTGTTACAAGAAGATTAAGATTTATAAGATGGAGAATGAATTTGGCGCATTGATGACTAACATCTGTCAAACTTTACTCAAATTTGCAGGTTTTTTGACATTACGTTATAATAAATATTATAAATATTTCTATAGTTTTTGTTATTTTATTGAAAGGAATTGTGAGGTTTATTTGACAGACGACGAATGAGGGTGTCACAGTATCGAGTCGTAACCTGGTATTATGTTGTAACAGATGCTGATTTATATTCCAGTGTACATAAATACACAGTTATAAAAAGGACTGCCAAAAACTATCAAGTCCCTGATCATAGATAATTATAACATGAAAACCAGATAGAAATAACAAGTAAGTTAAAGCGGCATTATGTTATTGAACATTAAATAGAGGGCGAAAGATTTTACTATAACGGTGAAAAATAGATAATGTAAAGGGAATATGCTGAAAATGTCAGTCAAATTGTTTCTCTCTAAACCGAGATATTAGCGATGGAATTTTAGGGTCATTCTTACTAAAGTCGGTACGATAAAAAAAAAACTTAAGTCTCGATTATCCATTTTTTGATTTAATCATCAATAAGCGTTGGGCATGAGATCGGGTTCAAGTCCAGTGAAAATCCGACACATAATATGACATCAATAGTTGATTAAGGTCTTTTCATGTTAATAAACGTCTAATCAATAGTTTATGAAACATTTCAGGCCTAAAGAAAAACCTGCAATCGACAGATATAGCTCTTGCATTATGCATGTTTAATAGAAGAAATACGTTGACGTGATAAATGTTATATTCGCAGCAAAGTTGGCCAGAGTGGGGGAAGAAGCAAATTGGGAAGAACATTTCCAAATCCAATTCCGACCTCCTTGTCCAACCTAAAGATAAGTTCCTTCAAAAATGGCTTCCCCCGCCACACATTGTCAGTGTGGATGAATTCGAAGAAGAACTAAACACATTACTTTGTTCAATGCACGCTTGTTGACTTGAGACATTTGCGAAATCCAAGTATCTGACTATCTTCGGCGGGTTTGTCTTCAAAGTATCAGACATACCTTCCTTTTCAAACGTTTGAAAGGTTTACGAGGCCTAAAGATTTGATCCCGCTGACTAAACGTGTCGTATCTTGTACATTAGTAATCGTCATTGTATAGAGAATGACGTTACTGATGTTCGTTTATATATCTAAAGACATTGAAAACTGTTCTGATCCAAAACGATTTCCTTTGGTTTCTTACAAACACAAGTGACTTACAAAACATCGGTGTATAAAAGCCAGGAATAAGATGATTAACGATCAATCCGTATAAATATTTGTCCAGGATAAAATAAATATATGAATATATTTTTTCTAGGTCTGCATCTTTATGTTGCCATCAATAGATGCATTGATGAACATCCCAGATCAGCAAACTTAAGAATAATAGAAACGACTTGAATCTATAAGTCAATATTGACCAATAGCCGCTTTCTGTTTGTGTATTATTAATATTTTAGCATCTGTGCAAGATAATGAAAAGGATTCATATATCGAGCCGCCGTAGCGATAAATAAGTTAATGAATAAATTAGTTGAAATTAAGAAAGACATCGGTAACGTTTATATAAGTGTTGATTCTCGTCTGGCTTATATCAATATACGACATATTTTGTTGTTGAAACAAGAACCATTTTGGAACAAACACTAATAGAAACAAATTCGTTATTTCTCTTATCAATTTTCAAGGGGGCATGTAAGAGAAAAATCTTCCCAACCACACCACGCCACTAAAATTCATCTGAATAAATTGTTTCAATGATATCTAGTATTTCAAGTTGAAGTGAGCAGGGCACAATTCCTTGGAATATATTCACTGTTTATTACTGCAAGACGTTTTGTCTTAGCGTCTTTATTGTTTTCCATAAATTTGATTGAAGTCTACGCAGTGATATAGAAGAACAATTGAAAATACATAAACATTTCAATTCTGTTCTTTTACGGCGATGCCGTAGATCTCCATAAACAGACCCAAACAGCGCAATTGGTTTTAAATCCATAAACTGAATTAATAGGCGAGAGAGGTTTTTATAACATAAGCCCGCTTTGGGTAAAATTGAAGCCAGGTTTCAGAAGCATCCATGTTGACTCAAATAACTAATACGAAGCATAGATGCTCCAGGGAGTAAGCATACGTGTATCTTTGGCTACAACAGGGTTGAAAATTCAACTCAAAGGCATAAGTTAAATAAAGCATTAGCTCATCATTGACAACCAAAAATGCGACATTGAACAGGTATCTTACACGTCCAGCAACTCGTAACAACTCACGGATTAAGATGCGATCCGGGATTCGGATGGGAGCCACGATAACATGGTGATTAGGAGGTTGGCTCGCTAACTTGGAGCTCCCTTGTTATTTCCGGTATTGTTTACCCTTATCAGTGATGCAGGAGGGGGGGGGGGGCTTGCAAGGGACAACGTATAGTGGTACGGATAGGACTATGGCGTGCACGTAATAAAACCCCTTGACAGTTGGAATTCGATAATAGAGTAGGCAATATTTCCCTCATAACGCACTATATGTATAACGGTCGCCATTACTCCATTGGGTGTAGGACGTTAGACACCATTTCATTTCGGATAATTAACTATATATCTGACGAAACCGCAACTGTAAATACATGTCACAATGTTAATCCAAGTATAAAACTCGATATAAACAGTTATCAATCTTTGCAGTTTGATTAGACTTCAAGATCGAAAGTGGTATCTTTTAATCAATGGTTTATTCGTTATGGTTTATAAGGATATTGATGCAAGGCACTGCACAGAAATAAGCATTGTGTAGCTTGCTCCATTATGCAATCCAGTTTATCGTCTTTCTATTAATGATCAATAGGTCCTGATATCTTCAATAGCAGGTAACGTACAGATTATACCTAATTGGCTAGATGCATTATTATTTTTAACGAACAGCGAATAATTGAATTATTTTTGATTGGGTAAAAATTGGCACAAAGAAATTGCCAAGAGAAGAACAGTAAAGAAGAGCAACAATGACATCATTTGTAATAACAAGATTAGTTGTTAATTGGAGTGAACAAAGGTTGTATCAATACACTTAACCCGACGGATCTGTTTTGATGTGTGATTATTTTGAACTGTGGGATACCAATATATTTGTATTAGTACTTATAAACAAGACTCGCAAATTAAAATTATTCCACGGGTTTCATGTACATCAGATAAGACTTCAATTACATTGCCTGGAGGAAAAAAAATGAGGAGAGTTTCTAGTATAGATTTATTGTTTCAGAGAGTACAATATAATTAGTAGAAACATTGTCTCACGGTATCACCTCTTCTCTTTACCTCTTGTAACGATTTTCAAACCCGAATCAAGATACGCGAATCCGGAAGGCATGGGTTCAAAATTATGGTCTTTCACAAGCATTATTTCAATATGACGTACCTGTTCCTTTATATTTGTATGCTGGATTTGGACACACATTTTCTAAATTCTGGCAATGCAACACAACATACGTGTCTAAAACAGTTGGGTTGTGTGTTGAAGCACGGCTTTAGTGTCTTAAACAGCCGGACCCGGTCATCGTGTGTGTCGGCCACAATGGTCCATCAGTTTGTAACGCACTGGCTCACTTACCAACCAGAGGGTCCGAGAAAGTTGCTTATTATTTTCAAAATTATTTGTTATTGTGGCTAAAACACAAGATAAAGGCATACTTTTATACTATCTAGATAAAGTGTAAGGCAGATACACACGACAAAAAGTGTGCCCGGTCGTTGTACATACAACAGCGGTTCCGTGTACATTGGTAGTGCACGTAAAAGATAAAAAAAAACAGGTGGGTTTCAGAATGACCCTGTCTCTAAATGACAAAATTAACGTATTGAGCGGACATTAAACTCTATTCCTCGAATATCCGTACGGAAAAATTGCGAAAGAGCATACGAACTGAAAGAATCGTCCGAAAATCAATTTAAACTAGCCTACATGTACTACATGACACGCAAAACCAAACCCAGTACACTTGTTTCTGTGGATAAATCGTATTTGTAATTGGTAGAACAACACTGGGAAATCGGGTAATGATATTCCTCTACAAATTGTGCTTAATCGATAGTTCATGATGTCATACCTGTTTTGTTAAACTGTTCTCCTAGTGGTTGCTAATTGCTAGTTTACACTGGATGTTTTAACAAAATGTCAATCAACACAAATATCTTTTCAATAAATACTTCGAAATGGATTTGTCTGTTTTGTTAAACTTATACTCGAGTTATTTTCATATCGCAAACAAAATATAATATCTTTCAATAAATATTTAAAACCTAGATTGTTTGTAGTTTTAAAACTTATCCTAAATAGGTTGTTTTAGAAAAAAATAGTTTCAATAATTGGTTTATATTGATATGAAATCTGGTTTTATGAGAGATAGATAGAGAGAGTGGGTGAGAAAGTGACAGGGAGGGGAGGGAAAGAGTAAGTGTCGTGGGGGGGGGGGGGTAGTAACATCCACTCGACACAAACTGGGTCAATTTTATTTCAGTTTTACTCTTACTTTTTTATCAATGGGGGAATAGTGGGGGGGGGGCATAACAATATCCACCAGGCTAGACATGGGACACTACTCCTTGTCACGTCGGTCTACACAAGCGGGAAATCGAAACCCCTCCACTTTACTCAATGACAGACATTATTAACGGAAGAGCACTCGTGAAACCATTCGACCACCCAAAACCAGTTTTTAGATTTATACAAGTGTTTGGTTCAGAAATCTACCCATATACCATATAAAAACAACTATATGAAGTTGATACATAGCCCTGGAGGCGGTGTCCTAAAATTCGTGTTCGTGATATTACTCTCGATCGAAGCAGGCAATACAAGTACGGAAATCAATACAATATGTTTTGTACGTTACAGTGCATGTTAAAAATAAAAACACGTATCGCTCGAAGAACATTCCTCTGATTCTCATTGCCTCGTTGTTCAAATCATATCATAAGTTACTATAATTTTACAAGCGATTAGACAACAATTTCAATTTTGAATGCAGAAAAATAAATACAGTGTCCTAACGGCTTAGTTAAGCGTTTCTGCCCCATTTAACTCAAGAAGTAACTTCGTAGTTAATACTGACAGGATAACACTTAGTCAAATCGTATCATACGTTACTATATGACGTTACACGCGGTTAGATAACAATTTAAAAAATAAATACATAAAACTAAACACATTAGGCAAAAGGTTTTAGATAAGCGTTTCTGTCCCATTTAACACTTGGTCAAATCGTCGTATCATACGTTACTATAACTTCACACGCGAATAGACATCAATTTAAAAAAAAAACAACATTAAACTAAACACATTATGCTAACGACCCTAGTTATGCATTTCTGCCCCATTTAACTTCACTTCAGGAGTGACTTCATAGTAAATACCAGCTTGATAACACTTAAAAAAATAAATAAATAAATAAATATGCTAAATATTTTCGTCGAGCGTTTCTGTACCATTTAACTCGAAAATAACCACATCGTTAATAATTTTTAAAAATAAATAAATGATTTTAGTCATGTATCTTTGCGCCATTAACTCATTGAGTAATCATACCCCAGGGGCAATACAACCCCACGATACGGTTACCGAGTTTGTAGCAGTTAAAGCTAATATACGAATACACCACAGATATTCTAATCTTTAAAAAAAAGAAAAGAAAGAAAACGTGTATCATAAGATAAATCCAGATCAGTTCGCTTTGTGACCCTGGCACAAGACATAGGTGAGAGGTTTCAAGAATGGTAAAATAAAATTGACATGTTTTGACAAATTTACAATATTCCTTATAAATATTCTTAGGTAATTTCCCAAGTTTTGTTAGCATGAACAGGGGCATCCGAATTAATACCCCACAGCAAATACACTGGATTCAAACGTACGCTACCTTAAAGACACACTACGAAATTATAAATTTGTATTAATTAATGACCAATATGTGTTCAAATAATAATCCCAAAATATAAGATTAATAAGCCCTTGGCATCGATGTCAGCAGATACAAATGAAATATATTAAAACCGATTACAGAAAAACAACTAATAACATCAAATGTTACATGACCTCGATGTTACCGGATGCTTTTCAAATATATTCCAATGATTACGGACGCCTAAAGATGGCAGCTCATCATCAATAGAGACTACCGTATCTTCCAATCAGCACACCTAAGATCAACATTGTACCCGGAGCTATGTCTATTTTAATAGGTTTCGATGCTTCTGTTTGTATCATATTAATCAGGAACATTCCACGTCTAAAAGACAAATCAACTATTTACCATTAGTGAACAAAGCAATGGTACTCTTGGATTTATATTAAATCTGTGCAGATTAATTTAATGGTCATTGTATCCATTGACAAAATGAATTGGAGATTTTGTGGGATTAAGGCCATCATTAAAGCTTTATTCACAGTGACCAATGGTGAACAAGGTTACATGTGATCTTTAATGACAAAAGTCGCCAGAGACGAGAAAGACCATTTGATAGGATCAGCCATTCCTTCCAATAGAAATATGTCTAATTAACTTTTCGCCAACTGACTGTTATCGGCGAACAATAAACTGGCTTAAGCTCCGACCAAGTTCATGTCAGGACCAGAGGAACAAGGCCATATAATACTAGTTCAATTAATCCCTTCTATTACAGGTATCGATTAATAACGACATATTTATGATCCTCAAATATCAAACGATTTACTTGGGTCATTTGGAAGGTATTGCATGTTAGTATTGAACGACATTTATAGTCTGTAAAACTGAGTTAAGTACCGATAGAATGAACGTCGTTTCTCATTTTAAACTTCGTTACGGACCATTAAGGTGTTTTCCAAGTCAGTAATTAAATGATTTGAATCAATTAAAAGTAGTATCCACTATTTACTTATAGCAGTTCGATAAGAATTGTCCATCAAATGAACAACCTGGTTCGTACTTCAATACTACTAGCTAACCTTCTCTATATGCATCCATTGATGGACTGGTATCTGGGAGAGACAGGGAAAGAGAGTGTGTGTGTGGTAGGGATATAACGTTAACTCGACACAAAATAGGTTATTTCCGGAATAATATATGTATTAATTATTAATTGTGCTTCAGTAATAAGTTTGCCCGTAGGAGGGGGGGGGGGTCTTTAATTGTGGATTTACCCCCCCCCCCTCTCTCTCTCTCTGTGCCTCTCGTTCTATTTACTCGCCGCCTTTCTTTTAATGGATTACTTTGCAATTAAGAATTTTTTATGAAATTTATTCACATGAACAGCTGCGATGAGCACTCTCAAACTTCCCAAAACAATCTACTCTAAATATAGATAATAGCTTTAAGCCATATTTATTTATTAATAACCATAGTACAAATTTAGTTCACATTCCTAGGGTAATAACACAAGAAAATGTCACCTTTAATGTATCTGTGCGACATTTTCAAGATCCATTTTTTCAACCATTTTATTTCGCACAATAAAGAGACAATAAGTGTTGGTAGTATTTAGTTAGTAATGGGTGGTAATATTGGGTAGTATTTCGACGGCTTCATCGACGTTAAAATATACAGGCATAGGATAACCTAATGACCATATCATTTAGGGAGACTCATCAGATTGTAAATGACAATATCTTTGTATGACGTTTACAGTGCAGATCCACAATCCATTAAAAGAAATGGGATTTAACGTCATACTGTTCTGTTCAGATTGGGCTAATAAAGATGGACAGTGGCGCTATGTCCTCTCCTTATATCGAATTCCAACTGCTAAAGTTTCTTTTACGTGCATGCCAATGTGTAGAAGGGACCTCCACCACTTACAAGACGAACTTTCTCGGTCCACATCAGGATCAAACAAAAGACCTCCACAGTCTATCAAATGACGCTCAAACACGTTAAAATGACGACTTCGCATTTGTATGTCACTGTTAACGCATAACAATTACAGTATCGATTCCGATATTGTGGTGCCATTGTTTAAAAGGGCGTATTCAACGAGGTACTCTCCAAGTTATTTATCCACAAGTTTCAATTAATTGTCAATCGTTTGAAATAAGGTCAAAAACGCGATGTGCTGAAAATTGGATGATTGAAAAATTCTGTTATGAGTAAATTATAATTACAACTAAACAATTAGTCGATAAATAAATTATAGTCAATTTCGTTGTTTTCCGTTATTTTGAAAATTTTATGTTGTTTGAATTTGTTACCCGTTGATTCGTCGATTGTATTTTTATATTCAGGAAACTTTGTCTATTATCACTTTTAGTGGATGTCGACAAGAGCGCAGCAGCGTTACACTCGATTAAAGTATAGTTTAATTATAACGAGCAAGTGTTTCCAAATGACTGAGCGGGATTACAAGTATTGAATTCATAATGGCCACTAGCCTTATTATTTATCGTCGATCATAATAGTCTAGATTATAATTGTCAATTGCACAAGATTGATTTATTCAGCCGGAAGTCGATAAGCTGGTGTTTATTATCCCGAAAGTCACAGCTCGATATATTTGTACTCGGGGCTGTTCATGAATTGACTTGGCATGTTGGCTATCGCCGAGAAATGATTATCGGATTAATAATGGGATCAATTATAAAAGAACGATAATAAACTGCTTATAGAAGTTTTAATAAGTTTTGGTTGTTTACCATTACATATGTAATTGGGGTCGTGGTGGTTCAGTGAGTAAGACTTTGGCTCGTGTTTGATTTATGCGTTGGCTGTGAAAGTTCATTGGGAATTTCCTGTGCAAGACAGAGGGGTTGGTGAGGGATAGCGTTTAGTGGGTCACATGGGATGAAGAGCCGAGGTAAGGTGTACGCACTCGCCTTATCGTAAAATAACCCCCAGCAGTTTGAATTCGGTGTAAAGTGTAAAGGTAGGCCTTAGCACCGATTTTCAGGCAAAATGTCCATCATAGCACACTGCATGGCGTATATCCATTTTCGTTAGCCCAGTCGGGGTTCCATATCTCTAGATGACCAATTAGCACCATCAAACACAATTACTTTTGTGCACCAACGGAGCTGCTGAAGACCATGTAGTGTGTTGCCAGACCCTTGTAGCCAGGAAGTCAGCGTCATACCCACGGTCAGTAATGTACATGGGACCGAGATCCTCGCTGGTGACTCGGCACAATAACCAATCAAGAAACGTTAATGAACGTATTTTGTGTCAAATGAGTTTAACGCCCTACTGTTTAGCAGTGACCAGGCTAATGAAGACAGTCCGCAGTGTGACACGAGAGAAGTTTTGCCCAGACAGTCTTAATCCGAATTCCAACAACCCTATTCGTAATTATTGTTATATCTTTTACGCTTCCGCTGATTAGTGTTCGAAGGAAGGCGATATATCGTTACCAATTAGGGACTCCTTCGATATCTGGTAATGATGCTCGTGCCACGAAATCAAAACACTTTCTTCCTGTTTAGGTGTAACACAGTGCATGTCTCATTAGTTAAGGGATCCATGACCCTTTCTCCATGTTGGTTAATTTGGTGACATGCTGACGACAAACTTGGATGTAACATGTATTAATGGCGGTAATCAGCAAGACGTGTGATGTCAATCTCTCAAGACAATTACCAGAAAGGTAACGGGAGACAAACCAAGAAACAAAGCTGATATCTGGCAACTGGTAATATCGACAATTTGCTGAATACACAAATGGTATCGGGTGTTCCAAACAGGGTACGAATGTCATGCTAGGGCGGTAGACGTTTGAGCCACGAATGTCATGCTAGGGCGGTAGACGATTGAGCCACCGACGTGGCGACATGTGTTAAATCATAGTTGAATGCTGTTAATCAGGTCTGACTAGTTAGGTTAGCGTTATGGGTTGAAAAGCATACATTTCTCTTTCTTTTGTTGTTTTTGAACTTCTCCACAAACGTCGAAAGGGATAAGCTTTAGGTCATAACGGGACTAACATGGTTAAATTTAATTTCAAAATTCACTCGCGCTTAGGGGTCTTGAGCTGTGCGAGTAAACCGGAGGCCCAAGAGACCCCCGCCCCGAGGTTGAACAGACTAACCTACTTCTTGTCATGTACACGCCGGAAATCGCAACCAAGCCACTTGACTCAAAGACAGACCTTATAATCTAGTGCGCACGCGTTAACCCTTCGGCCACCAACATCCCCCTCACAGAAAGTGTCTACACGTCATCTCCGGCTGCTAATATCAAAGTGAGGATATTATTTTAGTACAAATTATACAGGTCATTTTGATTCAAATTAGACAGCATTGTCCATTAAAAACTTCTAAAGAACATGTTTGATAGGCCAAACATTATGGTCAGTGGTGTTGGCTGGGTTGGAGAGATCAAGGAGCGTGAACATTTTTTTTTCAATTAGTTAATTCTGGTCTCGTTCCGTGTTCTTTCCTAATAATACGCCACAGCCAATTTAATAATGTACTTTAATATAAGCACACTGGTTAAATTATGATTTGTAAAGCTTGGTGGAACAGACATTAAATGAACCCAGTCAGGGTGGAGGCATATCGCCGACTCGTATCCTGGTCGTACGATCTATCATCTCCTTCACGGGGGCGTAATTATATAACAATGTGAACTAACAGTAATGACATCACGTTTTTGTCTGCTATTAAACGGACGTAAAACGGAGCCAGAGACATTATCTTGGTCTACCACAGACGATCGCGGTACATTCGTGATTATTTTTCGACATTGCGTGATTCAATTCATGATGCTCGACTGTAAAAGTGCTTGTGGCATCTTATCCCAGCTTTACGAATACCAGGATTTCTGGAGACTGGAAAGGGTGAATTATTATTGGTTACCATACAGAATAAGAATGTGATATGGGAACAATCAACGACGTGTTTGGGGGGAGAGAGAGAAATAGAGAGAGGGGGAGAGTTTATCTTCCAGTCGACACAAATTAGGTAATTCTGGGACAAACATATGGTTTAATTCTTATTTCAAATAATGTCGCCATTGAATGAAACAGGAAGTGAGAAACGTTAACAAGAAATGAGCAATTCGATTGGTCACAGTGTCTGGTTTAACTAAGCAGATTTAAGTCTAGTACCTTAGTATCCAGGAGCATAACATGTTGACGACAAACTCGGATGAAACATTTATCCATGGCGGTAATCAGCAAGACGTGTGATGTCTATCTCTCAAGACAATTACCAGAAAGTAATGGGAGGCAAACCAAAAAACAAAGCTGATATCTGGCAACTGGTAATATCGACAATTTGCTGAATACACAAATGGTATCGGGTGTTCCAAACAGGGTACGAATGTCATGCTAGGGCGGTAGACGTTTGAGCCACCGAGGTGGCGATATGGGTTAAACCATGATTGAAAAACATACGTTTCTTTTGTTTGCTTAGGGGTCTTGAGCTGTGCGAGTAAACCGGAGGCCCAAGACAGACTAACCTACTTCTTGTCATGTACAAGCGGGAAATCGTAACCAAGCCACTTGACTCGATGACAGACCTTAACACCAGTCATCACAACAGGCGTGGCTCAGTTGTATTTAAAGGGAGTACAGCTCTATTCTTTGGAACCTTAAAATAGACGAAATGGGTCTAGAGCAGATATCAATGTAATGTGAATAATATATATAAAATGATTTATATATTTAATTTTTAAAGAAAATATTATTGTAATTTCTAATCAATTATGTTCGGTGAAATATGCGAACAGTCTTTTACGCTTGCTTATTCCATTGTTCACGGGTTTTTGTATTATTATTTCCTCGTTTTTGGTTTTTGAACCAGCCATTACTAATTATCTCCGCATTGTGTTGTAAGATTGTTTTCTTTGTTCATTAGAAATGGACACATAGATCATCGTGTATTGATTATAAAATGTCCACTGTATCGTGAATATTTTTCGTCTGGTCTTGAGACTGGGGGATTGAAGTGGCCTCATAAGTGAAATCACATCGGATGCTTCTTCATTTGAATCCGGCACTGATTTGCCAGTGTGATTTCTTTTGTTGGACAAGTTTAAAACATTGTGATCTACGTGAATCGTACAGTTATGTTTATTAGAGCAAGTGTTAAATTATTCATTCTATTGCTAATGTATGTACTTTTAGAGGTGATAAAAATCCATTATCAAACATTTTGAATCATAATAAATCAATAAGTTTTTTCTGCGATGATTCTTGTCTTGTGTAAGCCTATAACTCAAGATCTGGGTGAGGTGACATTTAAGTTTATGGCTGTAGTGTTGTGTGTTAGGTGATAATAGTTTCCTAAGAAGTACAAAGTACAAATGAATGTTCGGTTCAAGGTGATTCACTAATTATCCCACTGACCGGATTTCGTCAATCCTTTTAATAAAAGTGCGCTATTTGCATTTTTCGCTAAAAAATCAGACATTGAACGGCTTAATCCACGCTAATCATTTTTAACATTTAATTAAGAAAAAATAATCAAAATTAATTATTCAACATTTAATTAAGGAAACGTTTACCTGATTTAAAAAAAATATCATTTCTGTTCACGTACAACAATAAGGTCTTATTGCATATCAAGCAGCTTAAATCGATGAAATCTCAATTCAACATAACTTTATAGAGACATTGTACCAAACGGAATTAAACCAATTTTTTATACCAATATTCATATTAAAGATTCATCTTTCATAATATTTTAGTTTGCGAGGAATTACTTTTTCTAAAATGACCCATCGGGACTTGAATACCGGTGAAAAAGTAAAAACAAGCCAACAGTGAGGCTGGTGTCCCCCGCCGAAATCCCAAAATAGACGACACATATTAATTAATCGCACATTTATTTTTTTCAAACGTATCGAGCAATCAAACTGTACACGAAGTGTCATCCAAAAGTGTTTTATAAAGCAAAATGCTAAAACCGACGAGAAAAATGAAAATGTACCCTAGTTATGGGGACCCTAAAGACAGACAAAAGGGCCCCTGTGGCCAAGGGAAATAAGCATATACACCAAGTTTGAACATTTTAACTCAATAAGAAGGAGAGTTATTGTGTTCCAAATTCTCGACCAATCAAATGGCGTATCGCTCTGCTTACCCAGAGCAGAAAATGCTCATTATCGAACTTGGTCAAGGTATTACTGTAATGAATAAGCATATACGCCAAGTTTGAACATTTTAACTCAATTAGAAGGAGAGTTATTGTGTTCCAAAGTCTCCACCAATCAAATTGCGTATCGCTCTGCTTACCCTGAGCAGAAAATGCTCTTTATAGAACTTAGTCAAGGTATTACTGTAATGAAACTATACATCAAGTTTCATCTCTCTCACTTAATTAGAACTAAAGTTATCGTGTCCCAAAGCATCAACCAATTACATTGCTTACCTCTGCTTACCCTAAGCGAAAAATGCTCATCTTCGAACTCCATCAAGGCATTGACCTAATAAGCATATACACCAAGTTTGAACATTTTAACTCAATAAGAAGGAGAGTTATTGTGTTCCAAATTCTCGACCAATCAAATTGCGTATCGCTCTGCTTACCCTGAGCAGAAAATGCTCATTATCGAACTTATTCAAAGTATTACTGTAATGAAACTATACACCAAATTTCATCACTCTCACTTAATTAGAACTAAAGTTATCGTGTCCCAAAGCATCAAATTGCTTATCTCTGCTTACCCTAAGCGGAAAATGCTCATCTTCGAAATCCATCAAGGCATTGACCTAATAAGCATATACACCAACTTGGAACATTTTAACTCAATTAGAAGGAGAGTTATTGTGTTCCAAAGTCTCGACCAATGAAATTGCGTATCGCTCTGCTTACCCTGAGCAGAAAATGATCATTATCGAACTTAGACAAGTTATTACTGTAATGAAACTATACACCAAGTTTCATCACTCTCACTTAACTAGAACTAAAGTTATCGTGTCCCAAAGCATCAACCAATCAAATTGCTTATATCTGCTTACCCTAAGCGGAAAATGCTCATCTTCGAACTCCATCAAGGCATTGACCCAATAAACACATACGCCAAGTTTTAACATTGTTGCTCAATTAGGAAGAGAGTTATTGTGTCCCAAAAAGTGTGACGGACGAACCCATTTTAATAGTCCCCCAACTTTCTTTGAAAGGCGGGTGCCAAAAAGTCCTCACAATACAGACAATCTTTTTGCATGGGGTCTAGTTACAATCATCTATTTAAAACAAAATGGAGTAACGGGAATTAGATTTCAAAAAAATAAAACAATGAAAGGATTAATAATGTCAGCTCCCGCCGATATCCCAGTCGGAAAGTAACAGATTTGCAGCCAGTTAAACTTATAGTTGAGTACCCGGCACAGCTGATTGATGCTTGGTATCATCTATACGGATGGAAAAAACAAAAACATGGAAAAAATTCGCTGGCTTTATGTGGAATAGCGGAATACTCGAGAAGGGATGTTAGTTATATCGGGCCATTACGCAGGAGGGAATTTTTGGTTTTGTACACTCGCTAGGCCTGCTCGGGGGAAGGAATGTTAGTTTTAAGGCACTGTAAGCTTTGAAGAAATGTTAGTGTTGACGCACTATACGCGGCCTTTACCCTGAAAAGGATGTTTGTTTTAACGTAGATACTTGATTTAATTATGAATTACTACAACAGCTACTCGCCAATTAGCAGACCATTAATGGCGTGTATAGGATTGATTGTGTTAATAATTTATGATATAACCATTCACCACACATTTAATTAACTTACCATCATAAAAATTTCAGCAAAGTAGTAACTATTGATCAACTTTGCTACTTAACGCGTTTTTCACAGGTTCCGAAATCTGTATGAGAGAGTTAAATTAACTAAAAAACCGAAAACCCACGAGATTTTACTCGTTACCACTTATACGCCACGTCCAAGAAAGCGCCCCTTTAGCTAGTGGTGGAATATCTCGCATTATAGAAATATTCTGCTATTCTTCTTGGGTTTCTTTTCAACCCAAATCCCTCAAACTGAGATCGGTAGATAAAAAAGGAAACATGCTATTTGGAGAAAATGACCACACACAGGGGAAACCAAATGTAACGATGTCATCTAAGCCTCGGGAGATTTGGAATAGATTGCCTGGTATTATGGTTACAAAAGCGAGTTGTTTCACAGAAAGTTGCATTGAATTAACAATGAGCGAAATAAAACATTAAGGATTACCTAATTGTATCGGAAACATGCTTCCTGCATTTTCGATGACATGGGTATTGGGTTAAAATCAGTGGAAATCTGTCGTTAACATTGATTGACGATAAAAATGGATTAAAGAAAAAGTTAATGACAATTTTGGATCATTTAAATCGAATTATCAGTTAGTGATTGATTTCTATAATTTTTAATTCTGTTCAGTCGATTGAGGTTAATTCTTAACAGCTTTGTACGGTGCCAAAAGTAAAATCGCTATTATTGTTTTCCTGGAATCACGATAACTGTGGTTGACGTTAAGCAGTTTAATAACAGGGTCCATGAATAGCTATTAACAATTTTACACGGCCATAGAATCGCTATTACCGTGGTTGATTTAAGTAATTTTAATTACAGGGTCCAGGAATCGCTATTAACAATTATTACACGGTCCTAGAATCGCTATTAACAGCCTTAAAATCGCTATTGACAGTTTTACACTGTCCTAGAATCGCTATTAACAGTTTTACATGGTCATAGAATCGCTTTAAACAGTTTTACACACGGTCATAGAAACGCTATTATATGAGTTTATATTAAGCAGTTTTACACGATCCTAGAATGCTTTTAATAGTTTTACACTGTCCCAAGACTATTACGCAGTTTTACACGGCCCTAGAATCGTTACTAAAAGTTTTACACGGTCCTAAAATCGCCATTACTGTGTTTAAATAGTGGTTAATTCTAAACAGTTTGCCCATCAGGTTAGATTATTCTTTTAAGGATTTTCTGCTAAATACATTTCCACACGTTGTGTAGCACATAATAAATAGCACTTGTGTGACTATTCTACTACTTTTCAAAACTAAGTTGGCATGCCATTACTTCGTTGTATATCATATAATAGTAATTTTTAAAATGTCTATTTAATAGATTTATCACAATGAATATCATTTATGTTCACTCGTCTCTCGAGGAATCAAGAACTACTGTACCAATATTTACTTATAATTTGATGCCACAACAACACGATAATAGTTTTTGTTCATCTAATCTTCTGTATTTATTTATAGAACTCTAAAACAATGGCTGCCGGTTAATCATTACCAATACTCAGTTATAGAACTCGAAAACAATGAGTGTCTTTACAAAGAATACAATTATATAAATTCAAAACAATGGTCATGCTTCAATCATTACCAACAAAACAATTATATAGAACTCTTAAATAATGCTTGTGTTTGAATTGGTATTATTTTTTATCTGTTGAGGATAATTTGGCGTCCATTAAAATAGTATAGATACTGCTAATACTAAGACCAGTTTCGTATCTATTAGTATATATTTCTCTCAGTAACTATTCATTTAACACTACACTTTCTTTCAAATGTAGGAAATGAATAAATACAAAATATAACACTTAGCGTAAACGAGAGAGAGAGAGGGGATATAACGTCGTTCAATTCTATTTCAATATAACACTTTTAAAGTGTGGGAGGAAACCAGGGCACCCGGAGAAAATTCATGAGTTAGACAGTCGACCTTACTCCTTAAACTATTCGTCCATCCAGCTCCCCAGCATCAATGGAGTTTACATTTAAAATCAAACGGGTGATGCCAAGAAATTCCATATGCTCCCCCACCCCTGTAGTGGAAACGCTATTATCCTGGAACCAATATCTTCATTAGCACACTACATGGCGTATGTGTGTCTTCAATAGCACACTATGTCTGTCTTCATTCGCACAGACGATGAAGAAAATTATTTAATTTCATAGATAGTTGTAAATTTGAACCGTTTTTTTTTTACATTTTAATGGTGGATTTCAGCTTAAGTCACCCTTTATCTATTAAGAGTTCTTTATAAATGTCGCATTTTGAGTGTCCACATCATTTTGACCGAATTCGTATTGAATAGATACTTCCACTCGGGGTAACAATGAACCCCATCTTTTAGAGTGTACCACCTTCAATTTAAGGTGAATACTTCCGTAATGAGGTGAACGTGAAGGACACTTCAACCTTCCAGATCAATCGTCCAAGATGGACTCCTGAAGAAGGCTACCATAGAGCTGAATTCGAGAAGTGTATAATTATAATGCCAAGCAAACCAGCTAGGATCATTTTTTTGTGTGGATAACTCCCTGTTAATAACGATGATGATATATACAGAAGGGATCATCTGGGGTTGATATCAAGGGTTAGGAAGAGAGAATAATGTCTGATGATAGAGAGGATGAGTGATCGGAGCGAAGGGCTGCCCGCTAAGAAGATTGGCCAATATTTCATGAATTCAGATCGATTGCTGTCAACTACAACTGTCGTGACCCACAATTCACCAGAGAACAACACTCAAGTATTGACGGCTTGGGGTATTTTATATACGCTTTCAAACATATCAATTTACAGGCAGCAAATGTTACGCTATTGATCCTCGCCACCACCATGATACTGATGTGTTTTTTTTTTCTCTATGTGTGTGTGTGTGGAAATGATTATGAAACTGAGTTTATTCTTTAAACAAGACTGACAGAATAATGAGTGTAGAACTATATTTTATTAATGCATCTGGAAAATGTTTTTCATTAAATACTGTTTGCTGTTCAAGGTTTATGCATCGTTTTTTTTTTGTCCTTCATTTATTTATTATATTGAATTTTGTTCTGATCCCTTCCAATATTTCACAGATAAAGGTCCACGAGTTTAACGCCCACGTAACACAATCTAGTTTATTTCGGGAGTAATATGGTCCAATTTATCAATAATTCGCATGTGCGTAAGGGTCTTTAGTAGTGGAAGAAGACCAGAGGACCATAAGAAAAAATCACGAGGTTGGACAGGCGACTTTACTTCTTGTCACGTACAAGCGGGATATCGAAACCACGCTACTTGACTCAATGACCGATCTCATTATGCAACGCGCTCCCACGAGAATACGCGAGCGACTTTACAAATTTTCGCATACAAAACACAATAAATTCATCAACTATTACAGTTTCGCTTTGTTCTGTTCGTGTTCCGGTAATCATCTCAGGATATTTAAAGCTATAATTAAACATGTGGTGCAGATGAGTAAACTGTTGTACGGAACACCGAGGTCCACGTAAATGGCACACGACAGTTGGAATGCAACGATTATACAATAACCACCGTCGAAGTATTGAAGAGACGCATTTCTTGTCAATTCCAAGCATGGTCAACTAACTTTGTCCGAAAATATTCAATAGAGATTGATCTATAAGGTACATCATATAAAACAAAGCGTAGGGAGTCGTAAAATTATTATAGACTAGCAGGTCATCCGGCTTCGCGCGGGTTGTGCCTACAACCAGAGGCGGTAGGCCAACGTCATCAAGTAAATGTTATTCTCCGGTCCGAGTTATCCCTAAACACCAATTTCAGCCTCAGGGCAGGAAGAAATGGGGTTTAACGTCCACTTGACACAAACTAGGTCATTTTGGGACTAACATATGGTTTCACTTTTATTTCAATAATTCGCTTGCGTGTAGTGGTGTTTAGCAGTGGGAGGAAACCGGAGGAAACCCACGAGGTTGAAAAGGCGCCCCTATCTCCATGCCACATACACACACACCAGGGATCGAGACCACAGCCGCAAGCCAGAGGTGCTGAACAGACAAACGACAGTCACGCATATTGATACAGATTAGAATTATTAAGATAACTCTTGGTCTTTTGTTCACTCCAAGCGCTGGGTGCTAAGCCATAGCTTCGATGTCCTATAGGTGATCACATCATCGTCTATGATAATTTCGGAATATCCAGAAGCACATAATTTAATCCTTCTACAGAATAAGAAGAGGAAGTTATGCTGACCTATTGGCATCAATATTGAGTTGGCTGTAAGTCTATAATTATTAGACTCTACAAGACAAGGAGTCGGCAAGGATTAGAATTAAGAGTTTTCAGATATCAAATAGCAGCTGGTTTATACGGTTTTTATTATACATGCCAAATCTAAATTAAAAGGATACGTGCATACGAAAAATAGTTGGAACTTTGGCAGAATAATAATAAAAAAAAACACCAACAAATTTTCTGCTTGCCTATAATGTGATAGCATGGCAAATTGTGAAACATATTTGGCGATCCGTTATACAATACTGGTTTTCAGAAGTTCAACGGACTGTCGTATAGATGCATTTTGATGTAAATTCTCAATTTTTCTGAAATTGGTCATAAATATTTAATTGTACGCAATTAATCGCATCAATTTTCTTATAAAGAGTTCAAAGTGACCCGTATGTGTGACTAAACAACACAGAAGTTGTTATATCAATATGTAGCCTACATTTACGTGTCAAGTTTTGTCAAGAATTTTATTCCCTCTGTAAAGACAATTCTCTCATATAAAACTATTCTATATTATGAGTGAAACATGTATGGTTTTATTCACCATTTTTTTTTTTCATTTATTTAAAGGAACTAGTTCAGGCTGATGATCGCCTCGTGGGGACGTAGAGAGGTTTCATTTGTACAACGCGAAATGTCAGATGAAATCTTAAAGGTGCTTCCGGTTAGAAAAAAAAATTAATGTCTGTGACATTGCTGATGTGTTAAAATTGATATTGTAAATCCGGTACAAAACTAAAATATCAGTCGTTAGGTGTTATAAATCTAATAACAGAAATGACATAAAATGGAGTTTAATGTCCAACCAGGATAATGGAACCGGTTTAAGGCTATAGGTGGTCGGGGAAGTGTGTCCTGACACCGACACTACGCTCTACTCTGTATTTCGACTTCCAATTGTATTGGATTCTTTTACATACAATTCGCCCCGGCATTGACATTATTGGCGATGGTCATGTCAACTGAGACCATAGATTATGAATCTTAAAACCATACATGTATGCATCTTCAATTAACGATACACCTGTATAGATGTGTTGTTATGTGTTATCAACGGACGATTAACTCTTGTACCGATAAACGATGTGTTGTATCAACTGACGATAATCTGTTGTTTAGGTGTTTCTTTACTGACAATACACTGTTGTAGAGATGTTGTTGTGTTTTATCAATCAAGAAAACACTATTGTAGAGATGTTGTTTATTTTATCAACTGATACAGTGTTGTGGTGATGCTGCTGTGTGTTTCATCAAGTGCCAATACAATGTTGTGGAGATGATGCTGTGTGTTTTATCAACTGACGATGCACTGTCGTAGATATGTTGTTTCGTCAGCTGACAATACACTAGACGTGTTGTTCTGTGTTTTATCAATAAAGGGTTATCAATGTGATATTAATTTGACGGTAATGATTAATGATGTGTTGAAGATGAGGAGGTGTGGTGTTTGTTTATAAATATTGATGGAACAAATCATCAACTGTTCATTAACCTCTACACAAATTGACCAATCGTAATTAGCGGCCAGGAATCAATAACCAATTAAAATTCTCATTCCCTTTTCACGCGTGTAAGGACATTGCTAACCGCGGGCTATTGGTAGAAGTACTGAGAGCGCGGACCTCGGAGTACCATCTTGAAATTGAACCAACCATAAGTGTTGAGTTACTCAGGATGGTTTTTATGTAAGGGTTTTGTTTGTATTAGATTACACTATATATAGATCTATAAATGTAGTGTATATATACATACTTCAACAGTAAGAAGCGGATATTGGACTTAATTTGTTTAGTTCTACAAGGACGGTCGAACGGGGCAAATTGGGTTTCCGTCTATTGCAGGAAATGCACTTTCACGTAAACTTCGTAATGACGTGTCAGCCAATTTGAATCTGGTATTTTCCCATATCACACCATATAACGCATGTAGGACGTTAAATCCAATATGATTTCGTGACGCCCAGTCGCGAGGTTCTGCCTACCGTCAATCTATCAATACATTTCATAAGCTACCAACCCGGAGAGAAGTAATATACATTTTCTCTGATACATTTTCATCCATTTGCAATAAAATATTGTTTAGACAACCCGGCACATATGCTGACAATTTATGAAAATAGCAAAGATCTGTACAAAGTCGATGGTTTCTATTTTTTTCTACACCCGCCTTCCAGGTGTACACACTTTTGTAAACGAGGTCTGGGTGTAGGAAGACATTTTCTTCAGACATGCCGCTATCATTACTAGGGAAAAGACGATTTGCCAGTTCCTTCTTCATTTTTAGTAACAGGTATCATCCTTATAAATCTGGCAAAAACATTATCAGGATCTGCCTCAACAGGGCGCCGATTGTCACGGGATAGAGGTTTGGCATCAATCTTGCGGAGACTTTCGTCATTCCTAACCAGTTGGCGATAGCATGCTCAATCCCTATACAGCTATACACAACACTGGCAATATGTCGAGTGGTCAGTCTAGACATCGTGAGTTTTTGGGCGTTTGGAAAAGTTGAACCATGAAAACATTATGATCGTCGATCGGCCATCACCAAGTCAGGCACCCGTGTGATGTTTTCTTAAACGGTTGTTGGTGATTTCTGATAATGAGGTTCATTGTCAAGACTCTGCCACGCTTAAATTCCACAGCCCACTTAATGTGGAAAAGGAAGCGGTACCATCCCTTAAAGTGGAGACCATGTCGGCATGCATCTGTGTTGGGGTTAGTCCTTTCAGTTGCAGGTACTTGATAATTGACCTGTAGTCAGTTTTGTCCATTTCTGGTGATTTCAGAGGGTATAGATTCACAAGATGGTATGGTGCAAAAAACAATAATAACACTACTATCGCAGTTCCTATGTCTATAATTCATTCAATGATTGTTCTTGTTATTTCAACCCAGTTGTGTCTATTCTTTTCGGGCTTAGAACTTTGCAGTCAACCCTCTTACATGAGTTATTAAACAGACAAATTCCGCAGACTTGCTTTTAAATGCTTGAAACTTATTTAAGAAAACGTTAATGGCCATGTTTCAGTGTGACAATCGTGATGGAGTGGCGTTCTAATGTACCGTACAAAAACGTCTGCATCTCTTTTCAAGTATTCGATGGAACTTTAAAATTAAAGCTTGCGGAAAATCTTGATTTCGAAATAAAAATTATTTGGTGAACTATTGTGTTGATATGGAAGTAAAGGGTAATAGTTTAGGTAATGCCATATGTTATATTGGACGACAGAAAGCCTTTCAAAAACTCACTAATGGCCACGGGGTATTGTCACTTATCGAATATCGAACTTCTAATGTTTTCAATGATAACACGGGATGTTTGGTCGCCTGCGGATTCAGACGTTTATTGTGTTTAGAGTTTTTTTTTTTGCTCGAATAAATTCAGCCTGATGGAATGTTACACGCTTTATAAAAGATTGGTTATATCAGCAATAACTAGCGGATAAAACAACATAATCAGATCAGATCAGTACAATAAAGTGTCAGAATAAAACCTATTTATTTTAGTTGAATATATATCTCCAATCTTTAAGAACTATTGACAGAAACTTGGTTGATCAAATACCCATATAGATATTTAACCTAAAAATCGACATGTGAGGAAATCTATTAACGGATAAAAAAAACAAAAGGGTTTGTTTATATTGGAGCATAGCGTCATTCAATACTAATGTTTACCTGTAATAGCCTACCTGGTATTAATACTATATTTATCTGTTAATTATAAACAGTTATTTCTGTTGTAATCTAATCAGGTGCGGGTTAACAATCGTCCGATTGCAAGACCAGTCGCAGTTTTGGATAACTACTTTTGGTATTCATAGTTCTAGTTTAGAAGGTTTTTTTCGTTTAATTTTTACACGGGGCGAGATTGCGTGAAACGCTATATATTAACTTTCATTCGTTTTTTTTTTACATTATTACACATTCTTCAAGCAATGGTATTTCTTGAGAGCACCGTGTCCAATGTCTGAGATTCTTTTAATACTCCTCTCCAAATGTCTAAAATTAAATTAAACCGCAGTTTCTTACACGTAATTCCTACATGAACCACAGTTTCACACACGTAGTTCCTACACGAATCGTAGTTTCCTACACGTTATCTTTCAGGAATGGGATTTGAAGGCATGGATTAATGGGTGACATAAGATTTCATTTATTCCAACTAACTAATGTATCTAATGGAAATGAGCCACAAATATTTTGAGAGTTTTATTTTCAAGAAAATCTTTGTTTCAATGTATCTGACTCAATGGGCTGCCTAAATTATTTTGAAAATTAGACATACGAATGAATAATAACATCTATAAAGGACAATCTGGTCTGGACGTTAGCCCACATAATCGCCATAAAAATATCAAGATTCCATGACCTGCCGATTTCTGTTATCGAATCGATTTAATGGACTCAATAATTCTTAAGGTCAGGCCCCACAAAATTAATTTGGCGTCGCTGAAAAAAAAAACATATTTTTTTGGTCATTTCCAGAAGCTGTTTAAACTGTGTTACTGTTGGGTCTGAGACTTCTGGAAACCTGTTTCATTGTTCTATACGAGTTCCAGACGAAACATATGTTCATGTAGTGGGTTATGCTAGACCGGCCATTATACAAGCTAATGAAAGCAAGTCGATGATCACTTATCTAATGTCTAGTTCCAGTTTAACATGCCTCCTAGTTTACTTACTATTAACAGAAATCAGATTAAATGTCCGACCTTATATAATAGATCTTCCCGACCATCCATCGCTTGCCCAGACTCTTTTACCTACAATATGTCAGTCGCCTAAACGCTAATAAATTCATTCCTTTAAGTGCTACGTGAATAGCCCCCGGTGATTAGTCGACCACACACTAAATATCAGAAAAAATTCACAGACTATTTATAGCCCCATATTCTTTTAGAATTGTCAATATTCTATGGAATTAATGTCAAAGTTCCCTTAAATTGTGTATCTCAACCTGTTATCTATAACTCTATCCTCAAATGGATAGAAAACGCTTTTCCTGCAGAAATGAAATGAAAAGGAGTTTAACATCCAAATGTTCTACATCAACCAGAATGGTGAAGCTGTACATACTATCGCATACGTCATGCAGTGTGCTATGGGAGCTGCTGTAATGTGGAAAAATCTAGTAAGTAAAATTTTGGCGAAAATTGAGTTAAACCCATATTTTGATTTACTAAGGCTTTTTCCTTCAGTTAAAATTATCTTCGGCTAATAAGCCAAAATGAAATTTGTTTCATATTTAGTAGCTTATCTCTGAAACAAAAATGGTTTTCTTTGTTTTCTCAAATTGGCTTTCGACAGATTAACTAGGTTTTTGCAGAAGACCATGGTTTGTCATACTATTCGATCGACTAGACAGATTCTCCTTCTTAGTTCAACAAGCCCCACCCCCTTACAAAAGAGAATCTGGCTCCCCAAACCCCGATCGGAATTAGAACTCCCGGTCAATAGTCAAAAGAAAAACTTTGGACAAACTACTGCAGCCTAGGTATCCACTGATATGGATATTTCTAAAATTGGTCAAACGTTTACAAATATAATGATAAAAATATCTATATTAAGAATGACCCTTTGACACATGTGAGATACTTGGCCTGTTATTCTATGACGTATAACCAAGGATATCTCAATTAAGAGTATAATTTGGTTGATGATAAGAGTTTGATGTCCAACATGATCTATAGTCATCACCTAATATAACCGTCATAATCTCAATAAAACTCTCACAACATCAGTCGAGGTGGGAATACATGTGTATCATCACTATATTACTTTAATACGGTTAGTTAATTTTATCGGTGTTTTTATGGCTACCATAGAATTGGGTCAATACTAAAGTTGGTTACCAATGTGTCATAAATATCGTGAATCTGTCGATTAATGTAAAGTATACTGCTAATAAGATCAGGTATATCTCATACATTGTAGCTGGGTTGATTTTTGGTCCAAATGTTGCTGCCATGAGTCGGGTGGTGGTGGGGGGGGGGTCTGACGCTATATAGTACGCAAAGAGACCGTCTTACTTTAGTGCATCAACTGGGCTAATGAAGGCGGGCATACGAAATAGGCTACGTGGGGCTTGACGACTAGATGCCTTTAACAATCCAGTGCACCAGACTGGAAATTCCCTTGGAAGCATCTCGGCAAACACAAGAACTAAACAATTGACCTACTAGTTAGTGATTTACCAAGGCTCTTATCAAAGATAATTGCATATTAACGGCTTTGACATCAAATATATGTAAGTAATAACAACTAGTCACTGAGTTTACAGAGGGCTTTGAATTCATTTGTGGATATCTGATTTCTTATTAGATATACAAATAAAAACAATAGTGGTTGTATCTGATTTTACTGATTTTAATTTAATTGTTAACAATAACTGTAGATTAGCTTTTTCTTGATACCATATTTTTTTTATGTAACGAGATGTCCAACATATCCCTTGACAGTTGGGATTCAAATACGAATAAGCCACAGAGTCACTGTCCAGGCAAAATACTCCTTGACGCAAACCTAATGGCGTATACCAATCTTCATTAACAGGGTTTTGGAACAGAAAATTAAGCTTGATCTAAAAACCATTTCACTTTACATTCTGACCCTAACCCTAGTCGTTCGACTGAAACACATACCCAGTGATGATGTTTTAAGTGCCATGCTGTATTAAGCAGATTACTCAGAGGTTAAATGGTTAGTACGGAGCTACAGGCATGGTTCACTGAAACCCGAGATTAACCAGTGACTGAATCGTATTGGTTTCCCTGCACTCTAATCGACGGATTCTATTTTTCCCTCTAGAATGTTTATCGACTAATTTGGTCTTTACTTAAAGATATAGATCAATGTTGTTACGTTGACCGATAGACTGAACTGACCAACCCACGTTGACCGATAGTCTGATCTAACCAATCCACGTGTTTAGCCCTAGTTGACTTGAATGTCTATGGGTCATGTGAAGAGCAATACCTATTAGTATAAGTATTTAATCGTCTTTATATAGCAGTCCTGATTAGGAATTTATCAATGAAATGGGTTTCTGGGACAACATCGGGACCTCATATTTACCGAGCCACCGCGACTCTCGCTCCGATTCTGATTCTTTCCTTTCCGTGAATTATCTCCTGTGATAATTTGTATTTGTCAAATGCTGGCGTACACATCAAAGAACCCTCAATAGTTAGAATTCGACAAAAAGTAGACGAAAACCTAGTTGCCCTGGCAAACTTTACCTTTATAAAACAGTGAGTGTGGCCTATGGCCTTAAACCCCATTTTACTGGATTCATTTCACCTACTTCGCTTTTGACACGTTTTCATGCAGCTCTACGGGCTTGCTCCCGGTGTTGTCGGAGAAAGTTCATCGGAATTTTTCGGCGTGGTTTCGCCTTGTCATTGGTGCAGGGCAGAGAGCCTTACAGGGACAGCTGTTGAGTCGTTCGTATGCATTTCATTTCATACAGCGAAATCATTCCTTTCAAGAATAGTAAATAAAAGTTAGACGTTGGGCCTTCTTCTGCGTTGACTTGACCGCTTTCTCCCACATGATGTTGTATTTTACCGTTGAATAGGGAGGAATGGGGTTGATATGTTTATCCCTTGGAGAATCGTGTTATAAATACAGATTTCGCGTTAATTAGAAACATATCCTTTGTAGTTTATACTGTTGGCCCTCTGCAGCATAAATCTGAACAGATAACGCATGTTTAAAAAAAAAACGAATCAAAACACTGTTGCAGTACATATCAGAAACAGCGTCCTGGAAAGTTTATCCAGGATACTTGATTTGTTATTCTTCACGACCCGGTTCCCAACAGAAACCCAGATGCGGAGATAGGGTTTCTGTCTTTCTACCTCAAGATAAGTGATCCACAATTTATTTATCTGTAAAGTTATTATTCCTCGGAGTGCCTGGTTTTATAGAGGTGTTAAAGGAGTCATGGTAAACACGACTTATTGGTCAATTTAAATCGACACTGATGTTGTTATCATACCATAAAAAGATGGGACTTCTCATATCCAGTATTTAAGGCAAAATAAACAAAAAAAGAAAGTAAAATTGGCACACGAATCGATGGACGAGGCTAAACATATTCCACAGAAGAATACAAATGACGCTCATGTAGTTGGAAAATACTACCGGTGTAAACTGGAATAACCGGACTGTCATTCAATTTGGACTCTTCATATTACGGATTACAAATTACAGTGAAAAAAGAAACTGTTATATACATATTCATACTATATTACATTTTCCTCAGCTCAGTTGGGATTTTACAATGCTGCAATATTATTAAATTACAAAAACAAAATAAGTGCAGTAAAAATGTAACAGATGCTACTAGTCTCCGGAGAAAAATATAAAACAGTTTTACATGAATCGCAACGAAGATATCGACATAAAGATTCCGATTTTTTAATGATAGAAACAATCCAAATAGAGCTAATCAAATATGACATGAGTGTCAAAAAACATTTGGTTTTTTTTATCTCTTTGGACTATAACTGCAGAGGGAGTGGCGGTATTTTTGTTTCGTGTTCATCTTTGTCATCAATAAGTAAGGACATTAAGCCCACTTTACAAATATTATAACTTGCCCGGTTGCAGCTTACTCTCATTTCGATCTCGAAAGCGCTGCCATTGGTTAACACGAACGGCAAGATTTCCTGCATTAAAATGCCCTTCGTTCTCTGCCAGATCCAAGAACATCGCTGGGAACTTCCTCGGTCAACATCAAAATCGTGTCCTGTCTTCTCTACCACTGTCACACCCACTCGATTATAAGTAACGCGGCGTCACGGTCTCATTTCGATTACGGAAATTTGGAATTTAAGTAAGTGATTTTGAAATAATACCATGGATTCCAAATCGGGAGAAGAAAATGTTTATATGGGATCTAATAACCCTGGAATTCTCAAGTTGTGTTTCGTCTAGAAAAGAATTGAAATGGGCAGCCCATTCATCAGTAACTGGCAGCTCGGAGATACGTAATTAACCAATCGTGAATTTATTCTCAATTAAACCCAATAGCCCGCAAACTTACTGGTCTGGGGCGCTGAAACACACAATTTGACAGCATTCATGCAAAGAGACAGCCGACATGTCGCGATAACAATCCTGTTAAGAAGGTATTAATTGAATTTTTTTAAATATACAGCTAGACGAGAGAAAAAATGGTCGACCTTTTATAAAAAGGGTGTAGCACCCGTTTCAATATTTTTGTCACTCAATTAAAATTATTAACTGGGGTTTCATATTTTCAGACGAGAAACATTGTTGATTATTATTAAAAAGAGGAATAATTTTGTCATTTGATTGATATTTTGCATAAACTGTTAACTGGTATGTTATATGTGAAATAAAACGGTTTATTTTATGATCAGTAGTGGAATATCATTTAAATAAAAGTGTTATTCCACTGGCTGAGTAGTCCATGTTGTTTTACCTAAAATGATTGTAAAATCATAAAATAAATAGAAGATTTGTCGTGAATAACCCATTTTATTTCATCTCTAAGCAAGAAAACGTTGCTACGCATTCGTGAAAATATAAGCTTTCTTGCTTCTCGATGAAATAAAATAGGTTATTCACTCTAAAACGACAAATATCCTCTGTACCTTAATTATTAACATGATTTAATGTCCAAGTGTTCTATCTGATTCAAACACAGTTCCAATTTCGTTTCGTTTTGTTTTGATTTTACTTGTCTTTACTTCACTAGGATCTGGAAAAGTTGTTATTAGTGACGTGTTTTGGTTGAAATGAGGGATTAGTCAATGAAACAGTCTGTTACTGTGAGTTCTTGGCCTGTCATGCACGAACATGTGGGTAAACCACTCGAAACTTCAACGCTGATTGAGTAATCGATGTCTTACTTCATATGGTCAAAAACTTGTCAGATTTTTATGTAATGTAGGCCATCGTAAAAAAAAAAATAACGAAATATAGATCAGCATTTGAATCAGATTGGCCTAGTTTTATATTTGCCATAGAATACTAAGAGAGAGAGAGAAGAGAGAGAGAGAGAGATGGGGTTTAACGTCCACTTGACACAAACTATGTCATTTTGGGACTAAAGAATGCTAAAAAGGGATGTACGATCTACTTTACTGTGTCGAAAGGGCTTATTAAGAAAACGGACACGCGCTGAACAGTTAGCTTTGAGGGGATTTTTTTCTTACGGCCTACTTTGATATCGAATTCCAACGTAAGAGGTTCGCGGCAACATATCTTCAAAAGATCGGATTTCCGTCACACCCCAACGACTAGGCCAGAAGGGGGGGGGGGCAAAATATGTACTGCTTCGGCACATAAAATTTCGCCTGTATACAACTAAGAAAAATTTTTGCAGAGAACAAGCTAAAATGTGATTTTCGTAAAATCAGTGGGCAATGGTCCAATATGCGCCAATATAAACAAAACAAAAATTTTTGGTTACTAAGCATACATTTTAAGTTTCGTAAAAACTGGATAAAAATTGTGATCTAAAGTGTCCACTAGGTAAGGACACGATCGATTTTTCGTACAATCAGGGGCGATAAGTCACGAGCAGACGGACACAGCCGACCACATAAAACAACTGTAATAATTTTGTTCCAAGTGATAAACTTATCTATTGATTTTTGTTCGTCTCAAACCAATAAACTGTATAGAATAAAATAATTATAGCTTAAAATCAGTTATTCTTAAAAACATCTTTAAAAATCTAACCGACAAAATGGTGAGAAGGAATCAATCCAAGGAAACAAGTAAATCGTCGAGTTCAGTAATAATGCAAATAGATTTCTTTAATACGGATATTGACCATGAATATTTATACAGAAAACATATTAACTCGCGACTAGTAAGTGTGAATACGTCCCCTAGCTACACACATTATATGTCTTTTTCTTGTAAATGTTGGGTTAATTTGACGAAAAGATTTATGTTATGTTTTTTCTTGTAAATAATTTGATGATCTGTTCTGGTAGAGAAGATACAGCATAATTTCTACATAGGGGATGGGGGTGTGTGTGATTTAACGTGTTAGAGATGACAACGTTTGTCAATGAGTTAAGTGGGGTGGTTTAAAATTGTGACAAGGAGTAGGATCGCCTGTCCGACCTCCGCCCCCCCCCCCCCACACTGCTAATGACCATACGCACAAGCGAATTATTGAAATATAGGTTAGTCCCAAAAATGACGTATCAGTAAACCGACTCACATCTTTGGCTACAGATTTATTGAATTAGTGGTTGGTAACTCGTGTGCGTTAGACCATACGGCCTGTAATTTTGAAAAGTGGTATAGTTTCCATACCCCCTTGTCCAAGCCTTGTTCGTTTTCTCCCCACAGCTAAAGACCTTTGCGCACAAGAGAATTATTTAAATAAGATGAAGCCTTTCTCTATCTCTCTCTCACGTCCACTTCCGCCAAGGAAGATATCGTAGAAAATTCTCTCTCTCTCTGAGCTAGAAGACACCATAAAATACATTAAGAGTTATAAATATTTGTTGATCACGTTGCATGTCAGGCCGACTTGAAGGAAATTTCTTCCCGACCAGGAAAGTCATAATTACCACGTACACCATATAGTTAAGCGTGGCCCTAGACAATGTAAATATGGTTATTAGACCCTTATAAATATAACTGGCGGTTAATAAAATGCGCGTCTTGAATATAAATATTAGAATTCCTGAGACAGGAGGTTTGCAAAAGGACAATCGAGTTACAGAGTTATTAAAAGAACGCGCCCCATTCATATACATCAATGTTATTGATAACCGCGACGAATTTTTCCGCGATTATTTAGTAAAATTAGATTAATAGTGAGAAGGATGAGACCTAAGAGACGTCAATGATGTGAATAAAAATTCATTGTCTTTTGTACAACAATATAATCTGGAATGCATGAAAGATTAAATTGATAAATGCAAAATGGACAATAGAATTCATGTAAGATAGTGGGTATGGAGTGTACGTGAAGGACATCTTCATTACTTACACGCGAACTATTATTTTGAATTTAAGTTATTAGGTATTAGATACAATAGATATTGACACATGTCTTGGTTTTCTCCTCTGATTCCTTAAATAAAATACATATTTTTAATACTATAGCAATAAACATCATTTCACACCACGAACATCATCAATATCACAAGAAAGGAAAGCATTGAAACCTTGACAATATGCATCACTGATACCTCAAACACTCTTAACACCACACGAAAAGATAACATTGATGCCTTGATCACCACTAGTACCACAAGAAACGGTAAACATTGATACCATGAACACAAGCAATAGCACAGGAAAAGTCATCATTGATATCATAAACACCATAAATACCACAAGGAAAGATAACATTGATACCATTATAACCCACCAAAAGAAAATGCATAATTGTTACATACTCCTTTTATACCATTGACATCATTTTTGCCACAAAAAGGATACGGTGATACCATGACAATAAACATCATTGATAAAATGTGAAACATAAATCCAGAGTCTTATGTTTTGCGAAAACAAAACTGAAATTCCCCCGCCAAGCTATAAAACTGAAAAAAGAATCTGTGTGGGTTGACGGCTGTGTGATATATAGCCATTTAATAATCCTTAATCAAATCCAGATAAACGATCGGTTTAAAATAATATACAATGTAAAGTGTATTTTGTATATAATAATAATAATAGAATGATGGGTTCGTAGTGAAAGAAAAAAGGAAAGTTGACTAGTTAACACCTTGGCATCAATGTTAGGGTTTTGAATTCTAATTTTTGCTAAACGTGCGAATTTTGATGCACACTGTTCTACAGCATGGTCGATGCTTTACGGAGACCGGTAAACCTTGTAATATTTGTCTGTACAAATTCAGCATTTTTCACGTATCCTGTGATGCAGAGGTTTTTTTTTGTAGGTCTATCCTGCAATTAACCCTTTTTAGCCGTAGGTGACAGCTATTAATCTAAGTAGAAAAAATTCTTGTAGAATACAAAAAGGAACCATTTCGTCACATTTACAGTGAACTGCTAAATTACCACAATCGGAAGTTTTTATGCATATGTAGTGGTCTATTATTATAAACCCGGAGGGCTTTAAAAGGGGTGAAGCAATCTAGTTCAAATGTTATACTATATTGAAAAATTACACAGTCCTAGAACACTTGGTAATTTTTTTCAATTCTTCCTGTTTCAATTTGTGGTGAAATCCTTTAGAAAATTAATCAAATTTCCTTTAAAAACTGGAAAAAATCCACCACTAAAAAAAAACAAATTTTTAATTAAAGAACTCTGTCTTTCAGTTAAAAAAAAGCGAACCATTTCAATCAATGTAATTAGAAGGCTTTTCACTCCCCGCTAGTATTCAATGTTTTTGACAAGAAAGATCGTGAAAGGATTGCCCTATTACCTAATTAGGCTACACTTTAGGTTTTTAGTATCTCTGTGTATGGATTGAGAGATCCGTTAAAAAGTTAAAGAGACTTAAAATGGATTTGGGTCACCGTACAATTTACCAGCAAATTTTATAAATGGACCGCTTTCTGGAGAATTCGGTTTCTATTAAGGATTCGAGATTAAGGTCTATCTCGTGTATGATAAACAAGCTGTGTCTGCTTTATGTTAGTAAAATATATGTTCAAGAATACTTAAAAACCAGCGAAACATAAAATATCTATATCAGAAAACTTACAATTCTGCAAAAAGAAACCATTAAAGTCTATTTTGGTTCAATATTAAAGGAAACCGAGCACAAATATAATCTTCTTATTGAAGTCTAATCGAAATAACTATTTAATCTCAGTGTTTTTACTGTTGACATTTTTTTTTAAACTCTCACAACCAAGTATTCATTGAAATACTATTTCAGTAAGATTTTGATATAAAGACATTCGGATACATTGACTCCAAGCATTAAACAACAATGTACCCCTATACCAACCGTTTCAAAGTCAATTTAAACTACACTTAAGAATTGTTTATTTAACTACATAAGAATTGTTTATTTAACTACAGATGGAGCGCGCTTGATTGAAGGGAAAGTTTGCTCTATTATAAATCTAAAATTATGTCACTTAGAAATTTGTACATGTAACATTGATGCCATGATTATGCCTCCTCACCGCCACGTTACTTACTTTTGTGGCACGAACAGACACGCCGACGCCAGCAATGCCACTGTTTTTGTTTGTGAAATATTAATGAAGGTTTGTTTTTACCTTTCATAAAAAGGCAACAACCTCGACGGAAATAATTTCAGTATAATATAATTTCATTTCAATTCATTTCCAAGATCAGAAAGTATAACCATATTACACAAGGCATTAATACACTAGGGCAGTTTACATTAGGCTTTTCTGAAGTTTGCATGACTAGAGCAAATTATCATTAGTTTCGTCATTCCCTCACCATGAGACTGTACAATAAGTTTTTTTTTCTATATTACCAATGTAATGATATTCAACCCAAATCCGTATAACACACCTGCAACAGCAAACAATACAGGATGCATAAATAATCATGTTTATAAGCTGAATATACATTTAAATAAAAACGATGCGATTGATTCAAATCAAGTGCGGAAATTTCGTAAAAAAGCTATCGGTAAAAAAACGACGCGATTGATTCAGTTCAGGTGCCCAAAATGCCATCCGTACAAAAAAATACAACCCAGAAAGGCGATATTATTGATTATAACATATGTTATTGTACGTGGCGAGAGAGAGAGGGTAATTAACAATTATATAAACCATGCTTAGCACACGATAATCCCATTACGACCACCATTTCAACGCAACTTACACTCACACTGATACTTCATTAGAAGGAATCCTCAGGGGACTCATACATAACAATTTCAATGTAAAACCTGTGTACAAAAAACCGCAAATGCCTATAAAAGTTACACAACTGCACCTGGTGGCTTGTGGGTTAAAGACAATGCGATACGATAGTGAAAGCCTCTTATTTATGGTTATAGTATAATTATTTCATTACGTGAAAAGTTGTTTTCGAAGTATCGACAGGGAGCTATATCTATTTCCAGATAAATGTGCCATGAGGAAACCTTTACCCTGACAGCGGCGCTACGGCCTACTTTAATGTCGAATTCCAACTGCCAAGGGATCTTTTACGTGTACCCTAATGTGTTTTTCGTCTCATCCGGACGACTAAACGTTTTCCTTTGCCAGGCCTCAACCACTGACAAGGTGGGGGTCACAACAGAAAATTCCGATCAACTTTCTCGGTCAATGCAGGGATCAAACACGGAACCTCCAGGTTATTCACTTGTCATACACTGAAATAAACAATGCCGTCGGTCAGACAAATGAAATGGGTTTAACTATTTTCACCTCTACTTCATCAAATGTCAAGTGTATACACGGAGAAATATAAATATGTCTGTATCTTACTGTCTTCATAAATGTCAGCAATATTTCACTATTTCATATTTTTAGAAATAACTAATTAATATAAGTTTTTGCGTGTTGTTTAAATTCCCCCTAGTTTATTGCATATAATAGTGATGGATTTCGTTCCTTTCCAAGACCTGATCTACTTGCTAGCTAACTAGTTAGTGCTACACTACATTCACTGAGCGCCTGTCCTTGCTAGCTAATCAGTGTTATTTTCACTGAGCACCTGACCTCCATGTTAGTTAACCAGTTTGACTGAGCACCTGACCACCTTGTTAGCGAACTAGTACTATGCTCAGTGTTACATTCACCGATGAACGTCGCTCGTTAGCGACCCAGTGCTGTACCCACGGAGCTGTATGACACAGTCCCGTTTACACTTGGCCGCGATAAGCCTGCGAGTACTATAGCCACTAATGACCTTCTCTCCTTGTTAGCGAACCAGTGCTATACTGGTGGAGCATCATGGCCCCTTGTTAGCGAGCCAGTGCTATGTTTACCGAGCACCACGGCTCTTGTTAGCGAACCAGTACTATACTCATTGAGGACCTTCGCTACTTGTTAGCCAACCAGTGCTATACTACACTAGCTGAGCACCTGCATGGTCTCCTTGTTAGCGAACCAGAGTCACTGGGAGGCCTTGACTCCTTGTTTACTAAGATGTTTAAATGAAGCATCTAAAACCATTCCTCGTCATTCCTTAATATTAAAAAATATGCGTGATTTACACACAAAGCCTTCTGAAAATCGACCCGATAAATTTAATACGATTATCGATAAACCAAATTTCTTCTTCAAAGGGAAAACTAAGATGAATTGGGAGCCTTGAAGATAGTGAAGAGAAGTGGACTATACTTGATTCAAATCTTCCCAATCTCCCAGCCATAAAGTGGTTTATCCTCTTATCAAACTGTATTTCCTTCCCCATTATCTTCCCTAATCTGACTTAAGTATCTTATGCGTTAACCATGGTATAATGGAGAATCCTGACCTTCTAGTCCCCACTGTTCTGTAATTCCAGGGATATTAACCATGAATACATACTCAAGGATGATATTTAAAGCGAGTAGGTTTTAAATCTAGCATACTTTGGCACGTTGATGGGCTTTCCGTCCTTATAAGTTTGTGTCTCGCATATATCACGAGAACACATTGACACGGCGACTTACTAATCTTTGAATAATATGTTCACGACGTTTAGCAGACTAAATTCGACATATATCCAGCGCAATACCCCATAGGTAAACAGAATATGTTGTGACGTTCTTTATTATTGCCTTCAGTCAAATAATTCGATCCTTTTATTCTTAATGTATCCATTGCCTGATATATGTTATCCCCGTTGCCAGCAGTCAGTAGTCCTAACACAGAAACCGAGTCACTTTCTAAAGGTATACCCTACGATATGGAAAGGGAACCGAACGTGTTTCACTTGTTTAAGAAAACCAAATGAAATAAAATGGAGTTTAGCTTTCTATTTTTCTGTACCGGCTAGGCCAATGAACACCGACATGCATACACCATGCAGCGTGATATGCTATCGGACACTTAAGCCTAGTGTTTTTCCAAATTGGAACTGTCAATGGTTCTTTTACGTGTACGCTGCTGTGTACACAGGACCTCTGATTTTCGTGCGACCCAAACGACTACACGTTACACCTTGTCAGATCCTCCCTTCTATACTACTGACAGGGGGTGGGGCGGGATATCAAAATAAAATAACTTTGCCAACATCAGGATCAAAAGTCAAAAGTCCTATTCACTGAAACACGGCGACCCCAGCGAGTTCAAGAAGTTTCGGTCAAAATTAGATTGACATTAGGAATTTAAAAGTAAATAAATTTTTGGGCAAATCATTATTCTATTTTTAAAAATATTTCTGGTAATATCAACGATCCAGTTGGGCGAAAAAAGACATTTATTTTTTTTACACAAACCGGGTTTTCTTATGTGTGACGGTAATTCGGTCGGAACAGCGGTGCAGCGACTTTCGATTTCCAACTGTCAGAGTTTCTTTAACGTGCTTTCAGTGGTATATATACACGGTACCTCGCCCCTCCCTCCCCGCCTTTTCCCTGACCAAGTTATCCCCATCCTGCATCATTGACAAGCAGTGACCGAATTAAATTTTCTATTCGATCCACGATTAGCGACAAAGAATATTCAAATAACACAAGAGTTTCCTTGTCTCGATAATAATCAGTTCAAATAAGTGTTCAGCCGATGGATAAAAGCTATTGAATCAAAAGCTTCTAATGCAAACGATGAAAGCCAACAGGAAGTCGAATGAATAGACGAAAGGTAACATAACGAGGGAAAAACAAACGGCTGTAATGTCTACAACTGTCGACATGTTGTAAACGGACTTGAGAAGAAGAAAGCAAGTTGTAAGCGGACCAAAGAAGAAGAAAGCAAGTCTATTCTGTATTACAATTATAACGAGATATTGATTCAATGTGAATCCTGTACTAATAGAAAGACGTCTTCCGACCAACAAGAATTGGACTCGTTTAGTGAAAGAATGGACCCCAATAAATTGAAGGGATAACGCTTTCCTGTTCTTAATGGGGTGGTTGCAGATAGATTGGTGACTATTTGCGATATGAATGGATGGTATCTTGTATATAACCATTAATGTATAACAGTGTATGGGGAAGTAGGCTTGGGGGAAGCTCGCCCAACGGTCATTGTCTGTAAGATGCAAATTATCAATATTTTGTTTTATCATTTCATTTGCAGTGTTCAGGTCTTAAATTTAGATGTTATTTTTAGTTGAAAAGAATTGTTATCCAGACTTATATTCTTTAAGTAAATTGTATGTTAATTTGAGTCTGGTTAAGCGAGTCTTCGTAGGTCGCCATTGGTGTAGCATGGCTGAGGCCATGCACTGCTTTTCTCATTGTTCATTTTCATTGTGGGATGACATAAAATACGATGAGCACACTAATTACTATGTAACTGATGAGTATAGTAAACGCAGAAAGTGTTTATAGAACTGTTATTAGTTGTCACATTCATAAATGCCAGTTTTTGAAGAGTTTAGAATTGTCATTTTGTAGCGTCTATTCGGCATGGTTGCTGGGTAAAGGCCCTCTCGTAAAGTAGGATGTTGCTTAAAATGTTGAGGCCTGTTTAAGCCAAAAACCTGTATTTATGGTTATTCCTAGTATTCTTATGTCCTTGGTATAATGAGTAGATAATTATGTATGTATGGTTGTACATTTTATTGTGGTAGAGAGTGATTTTATTTATTTTATGGGTATTTTAAATGGATCACAATACTAATTTAATCTTAGATAATATGTTACACATCACTGCTTCTTTAAACTATCCTGTCCTATACACTCTTCTTAAGGGGTTTCCAGTGAGTTCGAGTTCACTCAGCTCACTTGTAGTTTATTAAACTTTGACCTGAAGTTTTCTTAGTTTTGTATCATCATCACTATGGTCACTTCTTAGGAATGATTTCACGAAGGTCAGAGGATATTTTTCATTCTCTGTAATTCATGGTTAGTTTGTGTATAATTTTATAGAGTTTTGTAGTTGAATCTTCTTCAATTTAGTATAATATAGATTATTATTGAGAGCAGGTGTTTTAATAAAGTTCCAGTGATAGAATTTAAAGACTTCATAAGGTACTTCACCTTTGGTCAAGTCTGGTTAGCCAGGAAAACCCCTTTTCAGGGGTTTTTCTTATACCAGAATAAACAGTAATTTTGTTAAACTGAACCCCTGTGAGATCGTTTTTGTACAATAATTTGACCCCCTACACCATTTGGAGCCCGATAAGGGACTACAACAGTTAAACCTAATAAGAGGTACAACATTTGCAGTCTGGTAATGGTTTACAATGTGGTGCGAATTGATTAATCATCTCAACAAAAGTCTACAGTGAGCTCACACGCGTGTGCGTTCGCGAGATCAGCTTCAAGTTCAACAGCAATAGCAGTGGCATTAACTTTATTTGTGTATTCATTTCTGTTTTGTGTTCAATGTGGATTATTATAAGGATATCTATGTAAGGTTCGTTACAATTTATTTCATTTTCATATACATATATTAAGTATTGGTATGTGAATTATCGCCCTTTACAACAAGCTTTACTTATTATATATTTATTCACTTAAGTAAATTTAGATTTATTACATGTAGGTAATTTCTATATAAATTAGTTTATTAAAGATAATATTTTCTGATAGGTAGCCTATTTAGTAAACCTTTAGTATTTACATTTAAGTCCTATTTAGTGAAAATTGGAGCATTTGAAATTTTGGGTCCTAAAACTTCAGCCATTTTGTTTATTTTTTTTTCAACTTCCTGTTGGCATATATTTAGTTATTTACAGTGCTACTTCCTGTTAACCTACATTAGTTACTTCCTGTTCACCTACATTCATTAACAACTTCCTGTTTACCTATTGCATTCACTTCCTGTAAGTTTGCATATATTGAAAAAAAAACCATTATACATTTACATTAGGAAATAAACATTAGTACATTACAAATATTACATACATTTATACGGTACTTATAAATTGGTGTTTTAAAATCTAGTTAGGTGTTTGTTTTCAGAATTCAATTTTGTTTTTCAGAATTAGATTTTTTTTTTTCATTTTTCAGACTTTGTAAATTTAACTTTATTTTGGTCTTTACTTTCAATTTGTGGATTTTGATTTTCAAATATTTTTTTTTGATTTTTGAATTTCGGACTTTGAAAATTTTTCGTATTTGAACTTGTGTTTGAGTTGAAAGGGTTTGTTTATATTTGAGTTGATTGAGAATTGAAAGTTTTTGGTGTATTGAAGTTTGGACTTGAGTTTGTGGGAATTTATTTTCAGGATTCATTGTTCAGCATTCTTGTTTTGATACTTCTTCATTGTCTACATTGTTTCGACTTTTCATTTTGTTGTCATACATTTGAAAAGTATATTTTCTTGTATTTGTATGGAAGGATTTGTCTTTTGATCTTCGACGTATATATATTCTACTCTTATCTTTATTTTTCCGTCTTCATTTCCGTCTTATACCACTGCACTTAACCACTAACTAACAACCTGCACTTAAACATTTATTTGATTTATATTGAGGGTTGGGTTTGGATTTTGATGTCATTGTTGAATAGTTTCATGCATTGATTGTGGGATTATTTATTTATCAGTTTGGTATTTTCAGTTTATGCAGTGTAGATTTGATTGTGATTTTTGTTGGTCGTTTGATTATCAACTGATGTATTTTACTGTCTAAACAGATCCAGCATTAGTGTTTGTTGTTTTCCTGATTCCAGCGTTAGTGTACTTCATACTGACACCTTCAGGGAACAACGTGTTGTAGTTTTATTGTTGGATTGCTTGTATTTTTATATTTTTAGTTTTATATTTTGGTAATTTTGCGTTTCGTGTCAAGATGGCAACAGGTGGAGATCGCGATAATCCTGATAACTCCTTGTCAGAACAGGAAAACAGAATTTAATTGATGCATTTTCAGATATGGGTGTGAAGCCGAAAACAGATTCGCCAGAACACTTGATCGACTGGATGTTCGGTTATCTGAAATCACAGGGTAGGATTAAGGGAGATATACCTGAAGAAAGTGTTGAACATCAGCAAGAGCATTTGGCAACCAGTTCATCACCACCAACCGCAGACAGGTTCAAGTTTGTTCCGCAACTGCCAAGAGTATCAACTTTCTCGGGAGATCCAACGACGAAGGGTGATACATCATTTGATCTTTGGAGATTTGAAGTGATGAGCTTAATGAAAGACAGACAACATTCATCAGAATCCATCATGTTAGCTGTCATGAAATCTTTAAAAGGGGGAGCTGCTAGAGTGTCAATGCGACTCGGACACAGCGTTTCAACAAGAACTCTGTTAGACAAGCTACAAAGCAGATTTGGTGAAGTCGAGCAAGGCCAGTGTCTTCTTTCAGTTTTATTCTTCTACCCAAGCACCTGATGAGTCTGTTTCGAAGTGGGCCTGTAGAATCGAAGATCTATTGGATAAAGCTAAAGAGGAAGGTGAAGTTGACGTCGAGACATTCGATAGCAAGCTGAAATCAAAGTTCTGGAGTGGTTTACACCAAGACTTAAAGGACAGATCAGCTCACAAGTTTGATAGAATTATGGATTTTGACGATCTGCTAAAAGAAGTGCGCCGAATAGAAAGGGATACTGTCGTAGCCTCGTCGCCTATTCCAGCTAAACCTCCAACCAGGTCGCACATGAAGATGGTGCAGCAACCAGCAGAGGAAGATTTGAGAGCACTAGTGGCAAGTTTAACTGCGTCAGTGCAATCGTTACAGGAAGAGATGAAAAAGGAGAAGGAAAGATCACCAACATCGTCATTTTTACCATCTCAGATTTCAACACCCAAAACGCCATCACGTCATAATCCATCACCTAATCCTACGCAACGCCAACCTGTACTTGACAATTTCCGATGTTACAGATGTGGACAACGGGGTCATATTGCTTTGGGCTGCCGAATGATTTTGCCTGGTGATTTAAACTAGGAAATGTCTCTGCCGAGGGACAGCCAGATGACATTTGTAATTCTAGTCCCAAGAAAGTTATTGGACACAGCAACACGACAGTTATGGAGATAAATGATAGAGTGTGTTCCTCCTTATTGGATACAGGGTCTACCACCTCAACAGTGTGTCTGTCATTTTATGAGAATTACCTAAAGTCAGAAGATTGCGTAATGACTCCATTGGACCAGTTGCTTCTAATTGAAAGTGCTGGTGGCTATAGTTTACGCTACTTAGGATGTATTTCTGTTACAGTCAAGATTCCCAGTTTACAGTCAAAAGCCATTGACTGTTTGTTCCTTGTGGTTTCAGATACTTCGTTCCATGCTACAACACCAGCTCTTGTAGGAACAAATGTGCTGAAACCCATGTTGAATCAACTTTTAGCAGTTCATGGCCACAATTACCTTAACCAGTCAGTGTTGCCAGAAATTTGGAGTTTTACTTTTAGATGTATGCAAGTGCATACAACTAGATGGAAAGGTTGGAATTGTTAGGTGTTCTGAAGAATTGCCAATAAGACTTGGTTGTAATAGATCAGTGTGTCTTGTAGGGAAGATCAAGGATTTGAATTTAACCCATAGACAGCGTTTGATTTTCCAGAATTCACCCGATTCCCTGATATCGACTTCGATTGAAGTGACGCCTACCGTTTTGGAGGTATATCCAGGGGAAGAGAAGAAAGAAGTTATCGTTCGTTTGTCGAATCTATCCTTGTCACCAGTGAGAATTTATCCACACAGTATACTTTGTGAACTTCAAGTAGTAGACCTAGTTCGGAAGACGTCGGTGAATAGTGTTTTGCCATCATGTAATACAGACACCACACCTACCGGTACGTTCCTTGATCAGATGGACTTTGCTTCTTCAGCGTTGACTTCTGACCAACTCCATTCCTTCAAGAACTACCTACTTGAATGGTCGTCTATCTTTTCACCGAGTGATAACGATATAGGAAGCATAAGCCTGGTGAAACATGAGATTAACCTGACTGATAATGTTCCTTTCAAACAACCACATCGAAGAATACCACCCGGGATGTACGAAGAAGTGAAAGGCCACCTTCAAGATTTGATGGAAGCAGGAATAATCAGGAAGAGTCATAGCCCTTACGCATCACCAATAGTGTTGGCAAGAAAGAAAGATTCATCATTACGCATGTGTGTCGATTACAGAATGCCGAGTAAGAAGACCATACGTGATACCTATGCCTTACCCCGCATCGAAGAGATGTTAGACAACTTAGCCGGTTCCAAATACTTTAGTGTTGTTGATATGAAGAGTGGTTACCATCAGGTCGGCATTGAGGAAGCAGATATTCCTAAAACAGCTTTTACTGTCGGACCTCTAGGATTCTACGAGTACCAGAGACTTCCGTTTGGACTCACGAACACACCAGCCACATATCAACGATTGATGCAGGATTGCCTTGGAGACCTTGATTGGAAGATCTGTGCTATTTTCATCGACGATCTTATTATCTTCAGTAAGACGTATGAGGAGCACCTTGACAGGTTATCTAAAGTGTTTGGGAAGCTGAAAGAACATGGCATCAAGTTATCACCGAAGAAATGCGAGTTCTTTAGGGAGAAAGTTAAATATCTCGGCCATATTGTATCTGAAGATGGTGTTTGTACAGACCCAAAGAAGACTGATAAAGTTGAATCTTGGCCAGCTCCTACCAACGTTGATGAACTACGTAGATTCCTTTGATTTGTGGGATATTACCGAAGATTTATTAAGGACTTTTCGAAGATTGCCAAGCCACTTAATGATCTGTTAGTTGGAGGTCCAACTAAAAAGAAGAGGGGGGGAAGAGTGCAAGAGAAAGAAAGGAAAGAATGGGTGTGGGAGAAAGAACAACAAGCAGCATTTGAGAAGTTAAGAACATCATTAGTTGAGCCACCAGTTCTTGCGTATGCTGATTTTTCGAAACCATTTATTCTACATACAGATGTCAGTGGTTTAGGACTGGGTGCAGTACTATACCAGGAGCATAATGGCTTAGAGAAGGTGATTGCCTATGCCAGCCGAAGTCTGAACCGGTCTGAACGCAACTACCCAGCACACAAACTTGAATTTTTGGCATTGAAATGGTCTGTAACAGAAATTCCACCAATATCTATTTAACAACTACTTTACAGTCTACACTGATAACAACCCTCTCACATACATCCTTACAACAGCGAAGTTGGATGCCACAGGACATCGGTGGTTAGCTGCCCTCACCAACTATAACTTCTCCATATGATACCGAGCTGGAAAGAAGAACATGGATGCTGACGCTCTGAGCCGGAATGTGAAAGACGATTTCATCAAAGTCAACCAGGATGTGGTAGAAGCCATAAAGAACATCGACCTAGAGGATGGGTACATTCAGACAGTGAACATGTCTCATCAGGTGGTACCAGATATTCCAAACATCACCACACCTTTAGCAAGTGTCACAGAGTGGCAGAAGAACCAAAGTCAAGATCCCTTACTGTTTCAGTTGTGTCAACATATAGAGCATGGAAGACCAGCTAATCATACTCCTACATCTCCAGAAGAAGCCGCACTTTACCGCGATTTTGAACACTTCGTTCTCGAGTCTGGTATTTTATACAAGCGTGCCACTATAGCAGGAGAGGAAATATTTCAGCTGGTTTTACCCAACACCTATAGAAAGTTAGCAATGGAAGGGGTGCATGACGAACTAGGACACCAAGGCAGGGGTCGTACCATCAGTTTGGCAAGAGAACGGTTTTACTGGCCCAAGATGACAGCGATGAAAGAGAGCTACATTCAGAACTGTCCACGCTGCATCAGAAGAAAGAGTTTACCATCTACATGTCCCTTGATAAACATTACCTCCAGTCAGCCGCTTGAACTAGTCTGCATGGATTATATGTGCGTAGAAGAGTCGAAGGGAGGCTACGACAGTATCCTTGTCATCGCCGACCATTTTACGAAGTATACCCAGGCAGTCCCAGTTAGAAACACCACCGCCAAGACCACAGCTAAAGCATTCTTTGATTATTTCATTGTGCACTATGGGATTCCTCAACGAATACACAGTGACCAAGGTCAACAGTTTGAGGGAAAAGTGATCAAAGAATTGTGTCAGCTGACTGGGATGGAGAAATCTCGAACAACACCCTATCATCCACAAGGGAATGGCCAATGTGAGCGTTTCTATCGGACGCTGCTCAATATGTTAGGTACCCTACATCCTGAGCAAGAAGTCTGATTGGAAGTCTTACGTCGCGCCGCTGGTTCATGCCTACAATTGTACCAGACACTCTTCAACAGGGTATTCTCCGTATGAGCTAATGTTTGGTAGGAAAGAGAGACTGGAACATGCGTATTTAACTGCATCAGCCCTTGTGGATGATACGCACCAGAACCAAAGAGATAAGTACAACTTAAGAGCCAGAACAAACATCTTAGAGCCTGGCGATACAGTTTTGGTGCGGAGATTAGCTTTCAAGGAAGGAAGACACAAGTTAGCAGATAAATGGGAGGATAAACCATATAAGATCGGTAGACAACCCAACGAAGGAATTCCAGTGTATGAGTTGTTGGAAGTAGGAGGAAAAAGAAGAAGGATTTTACATCGAAATCATTTACTACCGATTAGCAGTCTTCCTGAAATAGAATCCTCCAGTAATACCAATAGACCTAGATCCTAAACCAGGGACAGTGCAACTACCACCGAAGGTGACAGAGGTTAGAGAACCGGAAGATACAGAAAGTGAAGAGGATGAGCCTGTTTATCTAATGGAGAGCGCAGATTTCCTGCACCCAGCTAGCCCAGCAGAGACACAGGATAGAGTATATGTAATTGAAGCTGAGCTTGATAGTATACATCAAGATGGTGCAGATAGGCCTCAAGCATCAGCCTCAGATTCGGAAACATCAGATGAACCACTTTTGTCGGAAAGCCCCGCTCCAAGAAGATCAGGGAGATTGAGGAACCACCAACCAGGTATATGGATTACGTCATGTCGCAGCAGCAGGAAGTAATTTTCTACTCCGCAGTTTCGAGCTGAGTTGGCGAAATCATTACTACCATCAGATTTTATGAGCCTGTCACCGGATCGATTACAGATTGTCCTGAGTTCGTTACCAGTTTTATGCAAGAGTTTGTTTCCAGATGTTTTTTATTAGTAGTTTTGGTTTTAAATGTAAGGGACAACATTTTCCCTAAGGGAGGGAGTATGTGGTAGAGAGTGGTTTTATTTATTTTATGGGTATTTTAAATGGATCACAATTCTAATTTAATCTTAGATAATGTTACACATCACTGCTTCTTTAAACTATCCTGTCCTATACACTCTTCTTAAGGGGTTTCCAGTGAGTTCGAGTTCACTCAGCTCACTTGTAGTCTATTTCAACTTTGACCTGAAGTTTTCTTAGTTTTGTATCATCATCACTATGGTCACTTCTAAGGAATGATTTCACGAAGGTCAGAGGATATTTTTCATTCTCTGTATTTCATGGTTAGTTTGTGTTTAATTTTATAGAGTTTTGTAGTTGAATCTTCTTCAATTTAGTATAATATAGATTATTATTGAGAACAGGTGTTAATAAAGTTCCAGTGATAGAATTTAAAGACTTCATAAGGTACTTCACCTTTGGTCAAGTCTGGTTAGCCAGGAAAACCCCGTTTCAGGGGTTTTTCTTATACCAGAATAAACAGTAATTTTGTTAAACTGTACCCTTGTGTGGTCGTTTTTGTACAATAATTTGACCCCCTACAACATTATCATGTAAATTTAAAGGTCGCATAAGATAGTTAGGTTTTAATTTGTAGCTTATGAAGGCTATCTTTGTATTTTCAGCCAATCACCATAGGAACACCATCACCACTATATCACCATATTATCATCATATATAACCTCTACACCACCATTAGTTACTCTAAGCACCATTGTTGGATGTCAGCACTGATGGTTTTTTGCTTTTGTTGTAACAACCTTGTCATGAATAAATGATGTATGTGGAAGAAATAAAATGGTGCATTGCCGTTCATTGTTCATCTGTCTGATTTTGCTGTATTTATTGTCATTGATTCGAACGTCGCGGTTTTGTCCATGGCTTGTACGTGGAAAAGAATATGATAGCCTGCCGAACCTTGTAGGTTTTCCTGGTGCTCCGGATTCGTCCTAATAATAGTTCAAGACCCATATTCTAGTTTGTTAACATAATATATAATATAGATGTACGTATTTCAATTGACGAATAGGGACACATGCCTAACCTTGTGGGTTTCCAGGGGCCCGGCGATTTCCCCCAACTTCTATTTAAGACTCCTATATGTTCACGAATTATTGAAACGAAGACATATCATATGTTAGTCTGGGGTGATCTTAGATGGACGTAAATGTACGTTTTGTGGGTTTCCAGGGCCCCGGCGATTTCCCCCAACTTCTATTTAAGACCCCTATATGTTCACGAATGATTGAAACGAAGACATACCATATGTTAGTCTGGGGTGATCTTAGATGGACGTAAATGTACGATTTCAATGTGCCCATAAGATTTTGCTACTTCTAAACCCCAGTTTAGGAGTGGCAATGAGGGTCGCCTGTCAAACCTCTTGGATATTCTTCGGGGTCTCCCGGTTTCCTCTCATTGTTAAATATGTTAGTCCGAATTGACCTAGTTTGTGTCGCGGAACGATAAATTCTCTCTCTCTCTCTCCCAAACCTAAGAAATGTACAGAAGAATTCAAAAAACATGTACTTAGTCCAGCAAGTGGGCTAGAGACTATTTACAAACGCTGTAACAACCATGAGACATTTTCCATATTAGTGGCTCTATTTTCGTATACTGTTCTTACTTGTTCTTCTTACACAAACTGATGGTACTGGTTCACTCGGTTCCATGTTGGCCGATATTTTTTTGTTAAAGATCCATCTGTTAGTGGTGCAGAGTGGAAGGTCCGAAAGTTGTCTAGCCCTGTGTTTGTTGCTACAAGCAGAGTTTCAGTGTATGCAATTGGTACTAACGACCCATCGACCACAGAACATCAAAATAAACGTAAAAGTTTGCGCCCTTGGTAGGGTAATATGTTCCCCAAAGCGCATAAAGAAACCCTTTTTTCTATTACAACCATCGTTTTGAATGACAATTTTATTTTTGTGCTCAATAGAAATTAGTGTCAATAATAATTAATGAATCATTCAGATAGTCGAAGAACCATCAGCCATACAAAAACTATATGCAATTGCTAAACGATAGCTTAATTATTTTATGATGAGTTCACAAGAGAATGAATATTGGCGGTGATGATTTCTTGCCTTGTAAAATATCCATAAAATCACAATTTTGAGCTTTATAATATAGAGGAAGTGGGTTTTCGATCAGCGAGTACTCTTTTGAGATCGACAAGGAATTTTCTCCTGATAATTCAATAACACCAAGATTGGAAGTACCAAATATCAAAAAAAAAAAGAACCATAGCAACAAATGCCTCTTAAGACATTTCCTTTCAGTAGGAATAGTCGTATCCTTTAGCGGAGAGAGGGTAAGAGAGTAATAAGACTATAAGATTCGGATTATCCAATATCTGTCATATTATAACTCTGTAAAGAACGATGGTATACTGTATAATATGTAGGTTGTGTCTACACTGATCAAGACTATCTAGGTCACGTAAGATTTATTGGTGTACCAATAAGAGACCGGATGTTCGTGATTACTGGTCAATGGGTGACCTGTGGCCACAGTGTAATGGAGTTTTAACGAGACGCTGGTTCGACTCAGTGCTCTGATTTATAATTTGATAAGACGAGTAGAGCTGCAATCATCATTAGTAAAATTAACATCGTCTAATGAATAACTTCTTACTAGACCAAGATGACCACTTTTTTGATTTACTGATATCGTTAGAGACAGGGATGAGAAACGGAGGTGAGGTGGGAGTAGCGGCTACTCAGTTATAAGTGTTACTAAGATTAGCCAAAATACCGTCTCGAGTTTTTCTGCGGGGGACCCGTGTCAAGTGGTGCTTTAGAACTTGGGACTTGATGGGCGAGATGGCTATGCGGTATATTACAGGTGCCAATGTATGCACAATGTATATACCTATATATAGTTAGCTTAAACAGTACCCTGTGAAAACAGACCATCTGGAAAGACCCCCCCCCCTTAGGATTTTGTCGAAATTTAGGTATTTAATATTCACCGCGAATATCACTTTAATATTTAACACAACTTGAATGATTTATTTGATTACCTTTCAGTACCACGTTGGGGATCCACAAACATTATTTATGAACATGGATGCGATGAAATAATACGCGGTTGTCAACTGTCCAATATCTTTGGACGAGGTCCATGTCAGACCGTACTAGCGAAAAGTCATCGTGATGCACCGCATTGTCAGCTCCAACACTAACAGCTATCACACTGGAAGGTTTTTCAGATTGAGTAATTTCTATTAACGGTGATATGATCATTTCTCTGAGCCATAAAGTGGAAATGTCTTGATTTTCATTATAAACACATCGTTAAAACCCTTATATTATCCTAATGATTAGCCACGGAACATGGAAAATGAATCAAATTCAACCAAGATCACGAATGGGTGTTTTTTGTTTGCTAAATGTACGAGATAGAAGACGTGCTATCTCCACTATTAAACTACCTAAGGGAATATCTAGAATGTGCATCGATGATTTTTATTACATTAAATAATTTATTTTACAGCTTGAGCGTGGTCTCGTATCAACCTAAACACTAACTTGATATCATTTTATTTAAAAAAAGCAACAACAAAACAACACCATTATGCATATCCACCATTTTAACGAGTGTTAAGGGCGTTGAGTAGTCTAAAATGCAAATTTGAAAGCTAGCACTGTAATTTTTGTTGATAAGATATGACATTTTTTGTTATTTGGGGTGATAAACTACATATTAATCACCAAATAAATACCAATTTTATTTACCAACTATGTTCCAAACTTGGCCCAAAAGCATGATAAAAAGGGGTATTGATGACAACAAAAGTAGAATTTTCTCAGTTATGCCTGCAGATATTTTCATCAAATTTCGCATGAACAATGCTAATAGCAAGTCCCAAAAATACACTGGTCAATTTTTGGCTATAGGTTGTGGTTTGTCTTGTATCCATGGAAACGCAAAAAAACGATGCGTTTTCTTGGAAATTCTATTAGTACAAGCTCAAAAGATTTATTGATAATCCCACCAGTAGATCGAAAGTGGAGGTTATAAGCTACATTTCGACACCAAAAACGTTAAAAAATACCAACTCAAAGTATTTTAAAATTGTTGTTCATTATTTACCTTCAAACGAGATTTTGCGATTTTGGGTTAATTCTTTGAATACGTCGACAACAAGTATTAAAATACAACAATTGGGATGTAAAAGTAAATAATTACTTCACTGCACTACTCCACCGCACTCTAAATCATGTTATGCATTCAAAAAATAGTAATCTTTGACCATAAAAAAAAAATCCGTCATGTTCCTTTCGTGATAGATAAATAGACCTGGATAATAGCGTCATACAGGGAATTCCTTCTGGTCACGTGACATCTTCCACTCCCGTTGAAGCCACGTCTGTGTTGATCACGTGACTGGCGTGCACGACGTCATAATTTATTCAACACCTGATCTAGGTCGGGGAATCAGTCTCGTTTGCTATAAATAGTTTTATTCCTCCGCCTCGTATCTCCATTGTTACACATAAAACGACGCGACTTTCGAGAGTTTTCTGAGTTATTTTATAAGTGGAACAAGTTTGCAAAGACTTAATAAGATTGGCGTTGAAAAGTTAGTGCGAATCTTAGACTGCTCAACGCCCTTAAAGTTTGATTTACAGTTTACGCCCTCTCAAAATGACAGTGACCGGGTAATGCTCGTTTATTTAAATCTCAAAGTCATGCTTAACCCGTGTGCTTTTCATTGGTTATTTGCTGTTTTTCAAATAAACGCATGTCCAAACTCTCGCTTGATGCATAACAATCAGTACATGCGGTCGTACTCCCGGTTCTTGTGCTTACTCGTTCTAGAAATGGTACAACACGACGCTGGTTTATCAGGACTTCCCACCAAGTTTCTCACGTCGGAGTGCAGCGTCTAGTCAATGGGATGGTACGACAAACCGAGCCCCACCGTTGACACTTGGAATTCACCAATATCACACTGTTTGGCATATTATGTCTGTCTTCATTAGCCCATTCAGAGAGAAAGGTGAAACGTTAAACTTCATTTAATTTATAAGGTTCGCTTATTCTACGTGCTAATTGAGATTTATATACAATAAATATAATAAAACCTTTTATCTATATCTTCAATACCTATTCAAATACAATAACACCCTAACTTATAAGTGACCTTGGGGAATTCCCAACAGACAAATTGTGAAGAAACAAAACCGCATTAGCTGAATTCACGTGAAAGCAGATTTGCCTGCTAATAAAACGTTACATATTTACACGACTGGAACCTTGACGTAATTAACTGAATAACCAAATTAAAAAGATGATTAAAATAGTAATCTATTTGAGTAGAACTAGGGAAATAAAATGAGTTTTTTTTGGCTAAGTAATTTTAAAAAATCCAAGGGGAGTTCGATTTATGAAATATAAAGCTGATGGCGCTGGTTATTGGGTTAAGATAGATATCGTCATGAGATACACAGCTGCGTTTGTCTGGTTCTGTGGGAATATCAGAATACGCGGAATTATATTTATTGTGAGAAATATAACCTAATTAGGTGTGATGTATATCATAAGGTATGTAATTCAGAGTCAAAGAGAGCGGCCGTGGGCCCGGTGACAAACAGCGAATGACAGATATAATGTAATTTTTGAGAATCAATATATAATTATTTTATTTATGGACCATGTCGTTGACCCTTTTGGAGCTCCTGGCGTGACATGTGTTCGACACTACACTTCGGACAGCCTACCCTGGTCGGTTTTCACGCGATTCTACGGTAAGATAACTTAATTCCAGCTCGCATGAAACAATCTATGGGCTCTAATAGAAAAAAATCAGATATATATTTTTTTTAAAAAGCAGCACAGTTTAATTAAAAGAGGGTATTGTCGAGGGTGAGGCAGACAATGCTTACCCTTGTTGGTCCATTATGGCCAGGACACCGGAGACTGCAAGTCTGATTAATATGGAAATCACTTGTCAATCCCAAATTTTTAAGCGACAAGTAGCAACCTCGCTTTCCTAACCTCGTGGGTTTTCATTGAACACTCTGGTGCCCCCTCCTCCATTTGATAAGACTCATACTCTTAAGTTATAAACAGTTTCTGATCTATGCGAGGGCAACAGTCGTTACACGAATTTGCCGAATTAAACCACGGGGGTTTGTATTGTAGCTGTTCTTTACTTCACATTAATTAACAATAATTCCACAACCTACTGCATGTTAAAAAAAAATATCATCTTCTGAGAGTGCCATAATATTACTGGAGATATTCTCGAAGGAAATTCTACAAGGCTGAGTCGACATACCGCTAAATTATTCAAGAGGCTGATCAATGGGTTTAAAATGAGACACAATTGTTCTCTATTCATTTTAAAAATGCAAGACATTCACAAGGCAAATTAACATATCGGCTCTTAAGGGTCTTAGTAAAACTCATTGAGATAAGGTTAGCTAAGAGGCAATGTCTACCCAAGTGTTCTACTTCATTCAGAAAGTCAATTGACATGTCTGGTTCCCATTTAAAATGGTGAATATTAATATATGTTTACTAATCTGAATTCTTTCAGCGAGTGATTCAAATTAACAAAAAGGACTTAAGTCTTCTTATGCCTTCAGACGGTTTTTATCTGAACAGAACGAGGCACATTACAAGTCGAATGGAAGATCTAAGACATCAACAACGCCATTCTACTTCCAAATTCTTGTTTCCTAATTAGCTGCATCCCCAGACATATAAAAATGGAAGCATGTAAAGCTGACCTTTCCGCGGAGCAGAATCAGAACTAGATCGGGTAATTAAATGACCGCAAATTAAATGACCGCAAAGTTCATAACCGGATCGTATTTCTCTGTTATTCACATGATTTCCACCACCCCCCCCCCCCCAAAAAAAAAGCCCAAATAGGACTTAAACGCCTACTTTACTGCACAAAACGTGTGCTATGTGAACGATTTATACTACTTTTCAATAATTCATTTACGTGCATTGCAACGAAAATGTGGGAGCCCCGTTTTTCGTCCCATCCGAATAGCTAGATGTCCCCCCTTACACCGTCTTGCACCACTAGTTGGCAAGTCTTAAATAAACGTAATGAACGATTTATACTACTTTTCAATAATTCATTTACGTGCATTGCAACGGAAATGTGGGAGCCCCGTTTTTCGTCCCATCCGAATAGCTAGATGTCCTACCCCCCTTACACCGTCCTTCACCACTGGCAAGTCTTAAATAAACGTAATGACCCTAAATCGGTGTGCGGACTGACAGTGTTTAGACAAGAATGAAACAAGGACAGGTGATTTATATTTTGTACCATCCGAACGACTAGACGCTACCCAGCCCCCTTCACTCATTTTGCCCTTCCTGCACCACTGGCAAGTCTAAAAATCGTAATGACCCTGAATCAGTGCATGGACTGGTTGTGTGTTAGACGAGGCTGGGACAGGTTATTTATACTGAGGAAAATTATTCCGGGTTTAATTATTGACCACGTTCTGTCCTGTACTCCTACATCTCACAAATAATTATACAGCTTTATCAAGGATAACGTATCATATAAACCACGTGTTTATTCCGTCCTGCATATCGAGTGTCTCTGTAATATCTGCAGAGGCGTAGCCGTGAAATATATATTGGTGGGTCCGTCATGAATTTGAATGAAATGTTGATAACCTGTAAGGCCGGAAGAGTGTGGTAGGGTCACCCCCACACTTTCAGTCTTCTGTAAGCACTGTTTTGGCATATTTTACGGGGTTAAACTAAAAAATCACACCAATACACCAATACAATGTCAAGGGGGAGGGGCGTATTCGCATTTTTTCATGACTTTTACATATCGAATGTTAGCTTGAGTTATGAACAGCACGACAAAGAGTTTAGAAGGGGAATTTTCATGAGGAGGATCCAAATGAAACAGAACTTGATATCACATAATATCTGTACGCTATAAGGCTTCGCAGTTGTAATGTTTCCAATCTGTCCTCCATAAAACATTTTATTATTTAATTAGCTATCCGTTTTCCCATACTGCTATCTTGATGTTTTTTTAAGACCCGACTCCAATCTTCGTAACGTCAGCAAAATCAACATTTCATTAATAGGTGAAATTGATTTTCACTATTTAATCTTGGTAAAAACCATCAGCTGTTGATTGTTGTGAATACAATGAATATATAAAGAGAATTGTTAAGAATAATATCCAACATAACTTGTATAATTGAAATCATATTCATACAAGATAATGCATCATGGTGTCTTTCTGGGCTATAATTTACAGATTTACAGATAGGAACCATTACAGTTTTACTTTATGTCTATTGTGGTAGCAGTTAGGTCGAACAATTAACCTCTTTCTCAATCATAATCTACGCTGTGGATTTTTGTTGTTGTATTCACAACGTCTGATAATTTGAATGTTTTCAGTTCTGATTAAAGAGAGAGAAATGGGGTTTAACGTCCACTTGACACAAACTAGGTCATTTCCGGACTGACATAAATGGTTAAATTCTATGTCAATAATTTGCTTGCGCGAAGATGTCCTTGCCACTGGAATAATAATGATGACCAAGAGAAACCCCCGAGAGGTTGGACATGCGATTATACTCCTTGTCACCTACAACCTCGGAATTGAAACCACGCCAGTTGACTCACTGACAGACCTTATCATCGAACGCGCATGAGTTAACCATTCGGCCACAATTCGTTTAATTACCACCTGTTATGTTTATATATTTGTTTATTATACTATTCTCCGATATGGTTTTAAGATGATGTCAATTTGGTCATTTTAAAGATGATGTCACGTTTGGCATGTTTTAAGAAAATGTCATGGATTAAGATGATGTCATGTTTTGCCGTGTTTTAAGATGTCATGTTTTAAGATTATGTCATGTTTTGGCATGTTTTAAGGTGATGTAATGTTTCGGCATGTTTTAAGATGATGTCATGTTTTAAGCTGAATGTTTTACGATGATATAATGTTTGTCATGTTTTGTCAGTCTATAAGACGATGCCATGTATCTGGTACGATCTTTAATGTGCCATTTTATTAGACAATGCCCTGTGTTGAAATGTTTTAAGATAGTGATTTATTTAAGATAATGTCGTGTTTAGTATGTTTTAAAATTGTTGTCATGTTTTTGATATTTTTAATATGATGTTATATTTTAAGATAGTGATGTTTAAGATAATGTCACGTTTGGCATGTTTTAAAATGTGGTCATATTTTTAATATGATGTTATGTTTTTGTCATGTTTAAGGTGATGTCATGTTTTTGACATCATTTAGTAGATGTTATGTTTTGTTATGTTATAAGATAAATAAGCGACTATATTTGTTTCATTTATGAACCCCGCCCTCTCTTTAATACAAAAATGCCCTACCTTAGATAAGTCAATAACAGCGACAGAATTGTTGCTGTCGTGGCCAACATTGTTGTTAGTAATATACTACAACTCACGGTGTCTTTTCAATATGCAAACAACTGGTTACTGAAAATAACAAAAACAAGTTTAGTTAAAGAACCGACAAAGAACAGAAAGAATCCGCAACAACACACCCCACTTTTTATTAATGTTCGTATCTCCAATCTGATTTCGTTTCGGTTTTTATACTTTGAGATTTGTTTGATTGAAAATTATAACAGTTGACTGACTATACCGGAGATGGTCGAAAATATCATAAAACAAAACGACTTTAGGCCTAAGCGGTTATAATTAATAACTGCTTCGTACATGAACTCAAAATAAAAATCAAGCAAGCACAATACACTCCAGCACCACAATATCATAAACTTATTTAGAAACAGCACCGGGAGTTCTGACACCGATAGGCGTACACTTACGTTGAGTCCTACATTTCGTTAAATACAGCTATAGTTTCGACTTCGAATTTGTTAGTCAGGAGTACTGGGTAGAAGTTTGAGCCCGAAGACACTAGCAGTCACCATCCCGGCGATATCAATAGATCATTTCATCTTTGAAAATCAAATTTTCGCATGATATAGATCATTTCAAATGATATAGGTCATTTCATGTTTGAAAATAAAATTTTCAAATGATATGCAAAAATATGTTTCGAGTTTTGTTGATCTCATCTGGGAAAATGGCATGGACTCATATACCAGTTTGAGGCGGACACAGATTTAATTCGGTGCATATAAAATATGTAATGATGGCAACCATGGAAAGGTCAAGCGATACATTAATACCATTATCTATCATCATTACAAAACTATTTGGGTTGATACGGTTTCCCACATCAATACATTCTTACGCATTATTCTGTCCGAATATTATCGACATCACATAAAAAGACCGTTGTTTTAAATCAAAATAGAGAATGAGATTTCCATCCAAAACGAGATTTTTTTATTAATGTCCATCTTTTTTTGGTATGTGTTGAAAGAATATTGACGTCCCATAGAAACACGTCCTATTTGTCGGTACCGACTTGTTTATAAAAGACGGACATACGACATATTCTGCCCGGACAGCAGCGCGACGGTCCCTTTTTGTTTGGAATTGCAACTGACTTAGTGTTCTTTTACGTACACGCCAAAGTTGTTCGGATGGTGTAAAAAAAAACAACAACCTTTATTTGGAATTGAAACTGACAAGTGTTCTTTTACGTACACGCCAAAGTTTTTAGGATGGTATGAAAAACCAATTGTCTTCACGATCAGCCCTCATTAGTCCAGTCGGAGTAAAACAATAGGACGTTAAACCCCATTTCATTTCATTAACCATGTTGGTACAGAATATTAAACTCCATTTACATCTTTTCACCCGAAGCCAGTCAAGCATATGGCAGAGAAGGTGGAAGGGGGCAAAACGGTAATTTACAGCTCCCACCCAATTGTAAATGGGGCAGAGTCTGGATAACGCATACCATAGGAGTATTCAGTGGCTTGAAACTATTCATAATTTAATCCCACGCATTGTGTTAAATTTATTCTCTGACCTTTCACAAAATCTGCACCATTATATAGATGCGTGTTGTGTAGTCTCGCTTTGTAATTTACTGAATTTAAAATCAAACTAATAAAAAATAAGTTGTGTAGTCGCGTTTTATAAGTACGCCTACTCTTATTAAAATCCAACAAATAAATAACTACTTGTGTAGTCTGGTTTTATAAGTAGACCTACTCTTATTAAAATCCAATGAATAAATAACTATAATTCATGCTATATTTAAAGTTCATCTCCTAATAATCTATGTATCTGCCAGACATACAAAAAACTCTTAAGTAAGTAATAGCTATGTAAGCACACTTGTTCAAAAATATAAACGTGATGAAGAAAGAGTGATCTAAGGTTTACTCATAGACATCTCTAATATTCCGCTTTCGCTTCATCTGAACCAATATCCGATGAAAATGTCAAATCACTCCAAAAACTCAGTTCATCAAGTTAGGCTAGACAATACTTTTTTTTTACTATAAAAAAGACTTTCGTAGAAAACTTATCAAAGAATAAATAAATTATTGACATTGTGTAATTTCATTGTGAAGTAGTTTTAGTGTCTGGGATACGGTGAAAAAAAAACCCCGGGTACACTTGTTGTCAAATGTTTGAGTGTTATTGCCACAAATGATAAAAGCAATTTTCAGTTGTTCAGATGTAGATTTGGAGATCACGATATCCTAACGTTGGTCGACAAAGTTCAACGGACGAGGGAGAGGACTGACAAGGAAAGTGTTTACTAGTTCGAATGAGACGAAAACCCATGGTTCATGTCATTTAATTCAAAGCTGGTGCTCAAAACCACAACTACATCAAATATATACAATGTACTTAGTGCTCACAGACAAAACCAATCTTAATAGTCCAGTTATATGTTAGAGATCATATTAAACATCGCCTCGGTTGAGCAAACCTAACATTCGTGAAATCTCGATCAACAGTGTATCGTTCATGGGCTGTGATTACTTGGTATCATTACTTCATTATTAATTAAAATGCAATCTGATCAAAACTCAGATCCTATTCCGTTTCGCATTATATAGTTCAAAATTTCGTTTTACTTGTCGTCACAACATTAGGATCAGGAAAAGTTTTAGTTATTGTAAGGAATTAGCTAATGAAACGGTCTGTTACGGCAAGTTCTTGTCATGTTCTGCATGGATCTGTGGGTAAACCCCGAGAAACGTCAATGCTGATTGATTAATCAGTGCTTAACTCATGGGTCCAAAACCGCTGGTATGACCCTCAACGCGACCTCCCACTGCAACTGGTCAGATCTTCATGAAGTGTAGGCCGTCGAAAGTATATATATAAAAAAACGAAACGCAATATAGATCTGTACGTTAATGAAGACACTGCCCCGCCCCCCTTCTAGCACAGATTGATTAAAATGGGGCTGATGTAATCAACATCTTAGCACTTTTGAAACGTGGACATTCGAAATAGGACATTCAAATCAATATACAATTCAAAAAATGTTTAGTGTACCATGTACTGTGCACGCCATTTACTATTACGGTTATAGAGTTGATTGGCACAGTCTTCAATGATTACCACAGAAACTGTGCAACGTAAATTTCAATCTGGTTGATAAACAATTTTATGCAAACTTATACCATTTGTTGGTCTATACTACACGAACGTTCAAAATTCTTTCTGATCAGTTATCTGTTTTGTTCCATGTCCTATTTATGCTTGTATTGATCACACTTCAAGGTTTACTTAAAAAGTAGAATTTAAAGCGAATTAATTCTCGATAAGTGATATTAACTTGGACTGTGTTAACGGCCTAACTGTTCTGCTTCGACTGGGCTAATAAAGACAGGCATACGCCATACAATGTGTGTAAGGAAAATTTTGCCCTACTCTTATTTCGAATTTCAACATCCAAGTTATCTTTTTACTTGCACTCCAATGTGTACACCAAATCTCGGTTTTCCGTTCTACCTGAACAACTATACTTTGTCCCTCACCAGGCCTTATGTCCTGCACCGCTAACAAGTCGAACCATGCCAGGGAATGACGATAACCTTTCACACCAACCAAACGGATGTATATCTCGAATAAAATGGTACATATAAAGCTACAATGATACATGTACATGTGAAACTACAAGTCGTTCTGTCAAACTTCAAATCAGTGCAGATTCAGTTGTATACGAGTTGGGATATCTGTCAAATGGTGTTATACATCTCGTTGACATTTTGTCGCATATAATCTACCCGATGGAAATCTTTTGCCATTACGTTACATAAAGCCGATCAGTATGACTGACTTTCTGGCGTATCCAAACATGAAGTCGACACCCACACATTTTATGTTTCATTGGCAAGATTTACAATTACATAATTGGATAGTTGGCAAGGCTATGGCGAGAGAACTCATCTGTGGTTCAGTTGATGGGAAATATATTCTCAAATGATTGTCATCACAAGTGTATTCTCATTGGTATATTATCAAGAGACACACAAATCGAGACATGGGCAATGTCTATATATGCGTTTGGGTGTTATAATCGGTGTGCAAGTAAGAGAACCCAAAACATAATTCGATTTAAGGGTAGGAAGCGGCGCTGCTGTCCGGACAAAATATCCGTCTAAGCACACTGTATGACGTAAGCCCGTCTTCACAGTCAATGTGTAACACCTCTATCGACTCGCCTTAGACCAGTAGTTCTCTCGCCATTGACTTAAATGTTGTAACGTCCCGGGGATCGAAAGTGTTAACGCAACATGTCACAATCTATACTAATATTTGTGACTGTGGTTTGTTTGCCCACCTGTCTGCTCGGACTGGGATGAACTACCACTTCCGGTTTCAGAGTTATGCCACCTCCCTTCCATGGCTATACCCGTTCTACGCAGAATCATCTGCTAGTTATTTGATAAACATACCGACTGAGTTGAAGTCATTCTAGAAGGTGATCGCGTTTGTCCATGTCGGTTTACTGTCGGATACATCCCTCATGAATATCCACCACAACCTGGCAGAAAATGAACATGCAAACAGTCTTTTTTGATCCACGCCCAAAAAAGTCAACAGTAGGCCGTTAAACCCGATTTCATTTCCAATGCGTAACATATATCAAGTGACACTGTGGTGGGCCACGTGATTAAACTGTTTGCAAACAGAAGGTGCATACCAAGTTCTATGTAATATTTTGGTGACACATTTTTTACATAAATCCGTTTTTTTACATAAATCTCTCATAGACCACTGTATGACAGTGATATTTAATAATAGAAATAGGACCAATGCGAACTGTGCTATTGAACAACAACATCAGGACCAATACAAACTGTGTTATTGATAATAAAATCAGCACAAATGCAAACTGTGCTATTGAGCAAAGAAAACGGTGACATTTAATAATAGAATCACGACCAAAACAAACGGGGTCATTTCCATTAAACTAAAACAACATATTATAAAGTGTAAAAACATTTGAACAGTTATAGTTACCTTGTGGAATCTAATATTACCCCAAATCAAAACGTATTATACAGTTTACCTTCAGAACTTTTCTCCCGTTTAGTTATATACTAACTAGAGAGATTCTGAAGTCTAAAGTTAACATCAGTCGGTAGTACTATGACTGTTCATTAATCTTATGAGTTTATAAGCTAGCTGAACTTACCATTAGAAGTCTGGCATTTCTACGCAGAGCCTAAAGACGAGATTAGGTCTTTCTTCTATCAAGCATTTTGTACTTCCATCAATACGCGTCCTCGAATCAGTCATTGAATATCGGGAGTTATTCCCCACACACGTGCTAACAACAGTAGGCTACATATATACATGTATATATGTAAAAAATATTAATGATTGGTTCCTGTGACTGGTATTCTCATCACGTGATATATACAGAAGTTAAATGGTGATATATATATATTGGAGAGTGAGAGTGTTATCCACAGTGACGTGATGGTGTCTTGATGAGCGGCCTCTTAGCCTCGACTTCCAGTATCGATATATGAATCTTAGTGATTATAGCAAATACCCACGGCTCAACTAACCGCTTCTTCTGTCTTCGTCCTGTTCTCGTCAATATACATGTATTCTGTCTTAGTTCTATCATGTTGATTAATAACAAACGGTCCGTCTCGTTCATAGCTATTATTACGGAAACTCCAACAAACGTATAACAAGTTCCCCCGAACACTGGCAAACACCATAAATATATATACACCATTGTTCTTCCATATTTGGAATCATTCAAATTAAATATAATACCCCTGATTTCTATATCAAGTCCGGTAGGGTGAACTACACGCAGAACACTTAAAATAATTACTTCAATTTTCCAACAAACTCGAATCAATTATAGTTGAGAACTTCTCCATTTCCTGTAGAATTTTTTGCCTTCTGATTGGGACTTTAAATATCTGCTATCGATATTTGTCACTGCATTGGGCTGTTAGCAGAATAAAATACGTTCCAATTACTGTTTATTAGCAACAGAAGTGTACTAAAAAATATGCCCGTGATGTTTTTTTTTTTTGAAAAAAACGACATGCTAACATAAAATTTAAATATAGAGACAGAATAAAACCCACACTCCATCACAATTATTTCAAAAATTGTATTTAAATTAATTTTTGTGGTTGCGGGATTGATCTAATCTTGCAATCTACAATATTGTGAAAGTTGAAAACTAAACGGATTATCGATTTGAAGAGAGGGAGAGAGAGACAGGGAGAGAGAGAGAGGGGGGGGGGTGTGTCTTCTCAACCAAAACTACATCACTCGGAATGTTCAGAGAGGGCTTTAACGTTCACCCGACTCAAACTACGCCATTTCAGGCCTAGCATTTGGTTCATTTTTATTTCTTTAGCAGTGGTAGCAAACCGAAGGTCCCGGGGACAAGCAACGTGGTTAGACAGGCGACCCTCCTCCTTGCTTGCGTTCATGTTTTCCATTCCTGGTGTGAGCATATCTAGCTTGATGATCGAGGCGTCTTTCAAACCTCGTGGGTTTACCCCAGCTATTCTAGTTTCCTCCCACAGGAAAGACCACTGAGTGAAATATGGCTGCTTGTCTGCGATATCACCCTTAGTGGAAGTGGATGTTAAACTCTAACAGAAGAAGAAAACAAGCGGCCGACACCACGTTTAATCTTTGGTACAATCTGTCGATGGATCTCGTATTAATCTGGTTAAAATCCCAGTAGGGAGGTGTTGATTTTTATCCGAACAACTAGACGCTGTCCTAGACATGTCCTCCGTCATCCACCACAGACAAGGCGAAATTCATACTAAACTTAGGCTGTCTGTCTACAGTTTGCTGTGTTTGAGAACAGAAAATAAACTAGTTGGCTGACATTTCAAGTCCTAAATCAATGACTTTTGTCGAAAACACGAACTGTTAAGCATTCATTCTGCTTCCATTTTATGAAATTGTTGAATTTTTTTTTGTCTTTGTGTGACAGGATGTAAAGCGGTGTAGAACCGCATTACAAAACAGTATACTCATTCTCGAATTACGAAGAAATGGATGTCTATACGCAGAAAGGGGAAAACTATATCCTGGAAATCCCAAGGAACCTTTTGGGCCAAGACCAGTATCGAACCCGTGACCTCCAGACTAGCGAGACAGTGTGTTGTTGGACTTACAGTTCTGACAATAATGAGGGGAAGATAACCGACATAAAAATGTCCTCATCAATTTACCAACAATAAAGGGTTATTAAATTTTATGGATCAAAGCATAAAACGTAGATAATGTCACGAATTAACTGAACATCAAAGATGTCGGTTGTTATTGGAATGTGATTTTCTTTCATGTACATTGACCGGAACTTGTATTAAAACAAAGGTTCAATGAACGCAGTTGTAAAATTAAAAATTATTGTCGCTTTGATGTATTCCTGTTCTATTCCTAGTCATACAATTGCCATCAAGACAACTACGCTACAGATACAATTTAATGACTCCGACTGCGGACCATTATCTTCTACTGTGCTATGCAGTCCTCGGCATTCAGTGATACAGGCTTCAATCAAAATAACACCAAGGGAGGTAACCAAAAGAATGAAAACCTCCACAAAACACAACAAATGGGGCGCTTCCCAAAGTTTTATTCTAGGGTGTATCATGATCGGTTTTATGTTGCAATAAATGTCATTTAAAAGTTACTTATACATCAATTACTAAGTTCCGGTCCCCGGGGGTTAGATAGGGTTATCCAATTACAATGATAGACAGGATTATAAAATCCTAGTTCAACGATTAGGTATGATTATAAAGTTATAGGATTATTAATCTCCGCGATTAGGTATACTTATAAAAATACAGGGTTAGACAGGATTATCAATTTCCACGATTGTATAGGATTATCAAGTAAGGCTGTAAGACAGGATTATCAAGAGTCACTATCAGATATGATCATCAAGTTCCAATATGGTTAGACAAGATTATCATGTTCCAGGACTAGGGTTAGTTAACATTATCAAATATTTACTAATAATGTTCGCACAACTCCAAGCACCATTTTGCGGTTTGATTTAACATTTAGACGACAAATCGATTGCGGTTTTTTTGCTTTTTCTTTTTAAGTGGCATGTTGATTTAGAATTCGTGTGGGTATCGCGTATACTATATTCTACTGATGTCAGTAAAGAAGACTGAGAAATCTAATCGTCAACAAGAGAATCTCAACAGAAGGAAACGTGTCAGACAGGATCGACAGGTTACTGTTAAATATTTAGTAAAAAATAAGCGAAATGATTGAAATATTCCGTACATAGTGTTGATCTTGATGACATCGTGTCACTCTCGTTCTATAACTGTGAAATCAAATAACTTGGGTTTATGTCACGTTAACTCCATTAGGCTATATTTGCAACTAAAACAGATGGTAATTTTCTTTCATTTTACCCAGTTGGGGAAATTAAATGGAATGGAATTCAATCAATCGAGATAATGAAGATGGACATATGTCATGCCGTGTAGGCTACTATCAGGGACATTTTGCTTGTACAGTGGCATTTCCGTTAACTCTTAACTGATTCTAACTGTCAAGGCTATTGTTACGTGTACGCCAATGAGTACTGTAGTATATTATTATATGTGACATTATTTCGCAAACTTTAATTATCCGTTGTTTTATTCTTTAATTATTCTTCTATTATTATAAGTGATTTGATTGGTTGTTGTGAAGTGAGGGAGATGACGGAAGTGCGTGATTTGTGGGCGCGAGGACAGCGGTGTAAAAGGTAGAATTAGTGGAATAAATAACTTTGTTTTTATGTTGATTTAGTGTTGATTCGGTGCAAAGTACAAGCTATTTCGGCATTATGGCAAACGTTAAACTATCGGACATTATTAGTAAATATGAGGACAGTGCTAAAAGTGGTGATTTTGCTGACTGGGTGGAAAAATTGGAGTTAGTAGCGAAGTTGCAGGAAATTGAACACACGGAATCTTTTCTGCCATTATTTCTTACTGGCCCAGCGTTTGCTGTTTATAAACAACTTTCTGACTCTGAGAGGAAGAATTACGATAGACTGAAAGCGGCACTCTTGTTAGCATTTGGAGTAAACAGTTATGTGGCATATGATCAATTACAACGAAGGGTGTTTCAAGAGGGAGAAACCGTAGATGTATATTTAGCCGATTTGCGCAGATTAGTGACATTGATCGGACAGACTAATCCGGAACCTTTATTGAAGTGTGCCTTCATGGCAGGGCTGCCCTCTGACACATCGATGCAGTTAAAGTCCATTGCTGCCGTGGAAAATTTAGATTTGTGTGGTTTAGTTACACGGGCTAGAATGATGTTGTCTTCAAGGACTGGAGATTTAGTTTGTGCTATGGGAGCTTCAAAACAAAATATTACCTGTTTTAAATGTGGTGTAAGAGGTCACTTCGCGCGCGAATGTTCCACTATAGGAAATGGTATTAAAGACAGTAGTACACCATATCAAAACAGACGAAAGGTAGGCCCATGTTATGCATGTGAAGAGCAGGGACATATAGCTAGAGATTGCCCAAAGAGATTTGCAAACTTTAAAGCGGGAAACAGCAGAGGGGGAGCGTCAGCACCGGATGTTTCCCCCGCACAATATTAAGTGGACAGGTGCTTCCTTTTATTCGTGTATTGGTAAACAATATTGAGTTAAAAGCTCTTGTTGACACCGGTTGTCAACAGTCTATATTTTTGAGTAAAGTATGTAGTAAATTGGGATGTGAAGCTAAAGGTACGGGGAGAATAGTGGAGATGTTGAATGGAGAAAGTACTAGGAGTAGTGGAGATATAGTTGTGTCTGTGGCACTTAATGGTAGGAATTTATGTGTGATATGCATGGTGGTTCCTCAGCTGGTATGGGATGCTGAGATGATAATTGGGATGGATATTATAAGCCAAATGGGTGGTGTATTTGTAAGTCCAGATAAAAAAGTGTGGTTTGGAAACCAATATTGTGCAACTGGTATTTTAAAGGATAGTGACCACATAGAAATAGATGACCAGGATTTTATTGCAGTGTTTGATGGGTCAAAGTGGATTGTGGAGTGGAAATGGGATAAAGGCGAACCAGAATTGACGAACACGTGTGAAGGGTATAATGTGCCTAACGATTGTAAACAGGACTTTGATCAGGAGTTATCTTTATGGATTTCTAATGGCTGGTTAAAAGAGTATGATCCAGATATTCATGGGGAAGCTAATGGAGTGATTCCATTGATGGCAGTAAAGCAACCGAACAAGTTGAAGAAGGTGCGTCCGGTTATGGATTATCGAGAACTTAATAATTATGTCAAAAGTAATCCAGGATTAAATACACCAATTTGCCAAGAGAAACTACGTGAATGGCGAATGAGGAGTCGCCAAGCAGCAATGTTAGACCTCAAGAAGGCATATTTGCAGGTTCATATATCAGAGCGTTTGCAACGATTTCAATTGGTGTCACATAAACAAAAACAATACGTTATGACCAGAATGGGGTTTGGTTTGAATGTTGCTCCCAAAATAATGTCCAAAATTTTAGATAAGGTTCTTTCTCTTGACGGAAAGATAGCCCAGGCAACAGATCATTATATTGATGATATTTGGGTTGATGAAGAAATGGTAGATGCGAATGATGTTAAAATGCATCTTTTAAAATATGGACTTGATAGTAAGGATCCAGTTCCATTGACAGATACGCGTGTTTTAGGTTTAAGAGTGATAAAGGGTGAGGACGGATTGTTTAGATGGTCACGAGATGGAGAGTTACCGGTTATTGATGGTCAAATAACCAAACGAGAGTTGTTTTCAGTTTGTGGAAAATTAGTTGGTCATTACCCTGTGGCTGGGTGGTTACGGATAGCTTGCAGTTATATAAAGAGGCTTTCAAATATTACGAAGTGGGATGAGGTTATATCGGACAAGGTATCGAGTTTAATAGGAGAAGTCTTGGTGCGAGTGCAAAAACAAGACCCGGTAAAAGGCCTTTGGAGTGTTGATAAGAATGGGGAAGTTGAAGTGTGGTGTGATGCTAGTAGCTTAGGAATTGGATGTTGTTTGAGAGTTGATAATAATGTGGTTGAAGATAATTCTTGGCTGAGGAAAGAAGACGACGGTGCCCATATCAATGTTGCTGAATTGGAGGCTGTCATCAAGGGTCTTAATCTTGCTTTAAAGTGGAAAATGACAACATTGAAAGTTTTGACCGATTCTTCCAGTGTATATAATTGGGTCAAATCAATCCTTGAAGACACTAAGAGGCCAAAAGTTAATGGACTTAGTGAAATGATTATAAAAAGAAGATTAGGAACAATTTCCCAGTTAATAGAGGAATATAACTTGAATGTAACTATTAGCTTGGTCTCGTCAGCTGCCAATATTGCGGACTGCCTCACACGAGTGCCCCAGAAGTGGTTGAAAAATGTTTGTTTGGTAGCTACTGTTCCTGATAATAATTTGCAGAAGGACATTGAAGAGATACATAATAAACATCATTTTGGAGTTGATAGAACTTTATATCTAGCAAACAAGATGCTTGGGGATACAGTTGAACGTAGTGTTGTTGAAAGGGTTGTAAATGTCTGCAATATGTGTAGGAAGGTCGATCCAAGTCCAGTTAAGTGGGAACATGGGCAATTATCGGTAGAGAATGTATGGCAACGAGTGGCAGTTGATCTAACCTATGTAAATGGTAAACCTTATCTTAGTATGATTGATTGTGGTCCAAGTCGTTTTGCGATATGGAATAGTTTAGTAAATGAGACGGCTGATCAGGTTATAAGACATTTACACCGTATATTTTGTGAGAGAGGCCCACCCAGTGAACTGTTATGTGATAATGGACCATGCTTTATCGGTTCTAAAACAACAGGGTTTTTGAAAGAATGGGATGTCAAGCAAGTGTTTAGTTGTGCCTATAAACACTCTGGTAATGGTATTGTGGAAAGAAATCATAGAACTATAAAAAGAATGATCGGTAGAACTGGTGGATCGGTACAGGAGATGGTATATTGGTATAATAATTCCCCAAATTTCAACAATGTTGTTCCTGTGGAAGCAATTTATCAGTACAAACATAGATTGCCAGGGGAGAAGATTGCGTTAGGGTGCCCATCAGAACATCGATTAATGAGTTTAAACCCCTATAAAGTTGGAGATATGGTATATCTTAAACCAACAAATGCACGGTGTAATACTGAATGGAAAACGGCTCGAATCACAAAAATAGTAGCTGATGCAGTTGTTGAGGTGGACGGAGTAAATCGACACATTTCGGACATTAGGCATGCAATCAGTATAGATCAGCCAGTTGTCGGCCCTTGTGATTCCACCGTAGACGTAGATGGAAATGTTGCCGTTACCGTAGCTGATACTTCGAGAAGTGATGAGAGCGAACTTCATGATAATGGTGATAGCAATGTGGATTCAGACAGTGATCGGAATGTGAGTGATGATGAACCAGAGGAAGAAAACGGTCCTCTACCAAATCGTTCACAGAGAGAAAGGAGACCACCAGCATGGATGAGAGACTATTCTTCCTTTTAGTAACTTATGATCTTGAGATCATGGGGGGTTGTAGTATATTATTATATGTGACATTATTTCGCAAACTTTAATTATCCGTTGTTTTATTCTTTAATTATTCTTCTATTATTATAAGTGATTTGATTGGTTGTTGTGAAGTGAGGGAGATGACGGAAGTGCGTGATTTGTGGGCGCGAGGACAGCGGTGTAAAAGGTAGAATTAGTGGAATAAATAACTTTGTTTTTATGTTGATTTAGTGTTGATTCGGTGCAAAGTACAAGTACAGATTGCAAAAATGACAAAAAATATCTTACAACGCTTCCGATACGAGGTCAGGTATTTGGCTCTACCATTGCCACTGGCAAGTGTAGGTTCTAACTCGTGACTTGCACGGATAACAGGCTTATGGTGGATTACAAATAAGAATCATGTAGAGAAGTTGGATGTTCAACCACTTTCATTTCACAAAAAGAACTACGTGGACCGGATAAAGCGAACGGATACACGCGTGTGCATATTTGAGAAAGATACCAGAACAATACTATCCCAAGTGGTAATACGAAAACCTTCTATTAACTCTTTTGAAGATGACTGGCCTTTACAGTCACATACATTATAGGTCTACGTTTGACGTCACATCATACGGTGCCAATAGCACGAGCGGGTGTAATAACAGAATGATCCAGTCAGAATTGGTGCCTTTTACTTATTACGTCTTCGCGTAATATTATATGTACCAATTTACACTGTCCAAATCATTTTCTTTTTCAATTTGTCGGAGAACAAAAACATATTTAATTGGAAGCTAATTAACTTACTCAAATGTGATCCCTCTCAGTTATAGTAGAGGTTAAACGGATATTTACTGCCGATCAGTTTGGTACATACCGATGTTCCATCGCACCCGGTATTTTGTATAAATATGTGTAATTATTACTCAATAACACATTCTAATGTGGATATCCCTTTTAACTTTCATAATCTACTCAACGATAACTCAAGGAAACATCGCTGTACATGAAATCAAACCCAAAAGAATTATAGTTTTGTCCATATAAGAAATGGTTGCGTGCTAAATAAATTTCTTGCTACTCGTCTTTTTTGATATCAAAAAATATTAGCACTAACTGATCAAGTAAAAAAAAAAAGAACAGAGCTTCGTTCTTTTTTACATTATCGACTTGTGTTGATATTTTTGATAAAAAAATCAGCTCGTAGGAGATTCTCTATTTATCCTTTTAATACTTAAATTGAAAACTAACTTAAAATAAATTTGAAATTTCAGCCTATTATCTCTTACCGACTTCATTTATAAGAGAAAGTAATTTGGAAAGACTAAAATTGTGTAGCGGTGTCCGTATTCTTTTTATATGATTAAAACGTAAAACTACGCATTTAGTATAAAGCCATCTGACAATAGGAACCATTCACTGATTTTAAATAACATTCGATTTTACGAAATTTAATTATTGGTGATTATTCCCCCCTGCGTATTGAACAGGGAGAATTCATTGTATCGGTTATTATACCCAATTATTTACAATATGTGCCGCCATTTCCATATACGATTTTAATTTTCTCGATTTATTCCAATTATATCTGGAAGAAAATTGGAACCATTGCCCTGAACGTAATTTCATTTCAATCTCGTGCATAATGGGTGATGTAATTTTATTTCCTTGGTAGTTTGATGGATGAATAATCTAACTGTCAAGACGTCCACGTGGTTAGCTCTCGGCCTTCACAACATAAGATCGGAATCACAGACCAACCGTGATGAGGAGTCTATATCACATAGTTTTGATGTAGCGTGGCATATTCTGACATATCATAAAGTCTAAATTGCTTCTTTAACTACATCACATGTCTGCGGTGATTTCTTCTGAAACTCAGCAATATGTCTGGCGTGACTTAAGGAACCGTCTCCCGGACACGGTTGCTATCCGACGAATATAATAAAGGAATTCACACTTCAGACGGTACAATGCTACCAGTCACCCTTTCGAGGATCTTGTCTACTTGAATTTTATTAAATTTAATCCTTTTCTAGACGGAAGAGACTTAATTTATTAGTCTGGGTTATTTTTTTGCTCACTCATCATCAAGGGGTGTTCTGGTTTTAAGCAACTGAAATTAGATTTTGATATTTATTTAACCCAGTGCGGAACACTTTAAATTGTCTACGAAAGCCTATGACTGCCTTGACCACCTTGGATCACTCGACAACACCACGCCCAACCATAACACCCACATAAAGTCAAAATAAAGTTCGACAGAAGCAGTATTAAATGATAGGGTCTGTCGTTGAGCCAAGAGGCGTGGTTTCGATTTCCGCCTGTTCCCACTATTAATCCCGAAATTACCTATTTTGTGTCAAGTTGACGTTACACTCGATTTTTCCCCCACCCCATCCTTCCATAGGTATCATTGACAGCTGCCCTTCTCTGAGTCTAGGGACTGAATACCGAGAGAAAAGGTGCAAGTTTTGGGTCAATTTTGCATTAAAATTTACTTAAACTCAAAGTTTTCTAGGGAATCAAAATATGTACCAGACTATGGTCAAAACAATTGCGGCGATTTCGACTCTGCAGCTACACATATAAAGCCAATAGACGTATTTAGCGCATTCGGAACACCTCACACGAAACAAATATTTCTCAATCTACATTTAGGCGACCAAGCCAATAAAATGATGATATAAAGGTCCCAGAACCCACCACGTCACTGCACAAACAATGGTATTTGAAAGTTTCTTTAATTGAAATTTAGTGATTGAGCTTATTGGCATAATGTACCATTTTATGGATAAGCAATGTCTTAATTCTTAGAATGCGACGTTATCAAATATGCGAGAGCGTGTTTCAGATTTTGTGAAACAGGAAGTTGGGAATACCAATGATTGGTAAAGAAATGAAACACTGCTGTAAGTAAAGCAGTAGATGTAACGGCTACCCCGTTGTCTTTATAATATGTCATGTCACATGAAGTATTAGACGTCACATCACATAAATAACAAAGACACACGGATATATTCTTAACGGTAATAAAATGACACTCGAATATTGATAGCTGTATTAAGCATCCCACTATATTACAGTAACTCGAGTGTATTCCGTGTTGTCTGAGTGATATTGTCATTACATTTCTAAGATTATGTTTCTAAATTCATTTTGATTTTAAAAGGGTCCCACCACCCTTTGTTTTGATAAGTCTATAAATAGAATCCCCAGCCAAAAAACTTGACATGATTGTATAAATTGATTCTACGATGCGTTTAGGCCATTTATATCAAATGTTATTTTCAATTTTCAATCAGTTTGTTAGTTTTATAGAGCGTGCACGACCGACACATGATGACTGTTATGAAAGCCATGCTGGCTCAGTGAGTAAGACTTTGGCTTGCTTACCTGTGGGGCTCCGTGTTTAGGCAACGTAAAGTCGGTTGGTGCGACAAAATCCGAGGTCGCTCGTGCACATGAAAAGACCCTTGGCAGTTGGAATTCGATAACGCAGTTGGATGAAAACAGTAGAACGTTAAACTATACGTCATTGCTACAGAGTGTTGTTAGTAACTGGACACGCTGGACTGCCGATATAAGTCCCAACAATCAGTCAATTTCAGAAATTAGACAAGTTAATTTTCATGTAAACCGGAATCGAGACAGAGTATAAACATTTCCATAAATAAAAATAATATCTTCCACTTTAAGATGTTGAACTACTCAGTTTGCCGTCATTATTGTTTTTCCTTCACTCTATCGTGTTCTATGACACGTCTAGTTCACATAAAAATAAATAATATTGAATTATTGCATGTTAAAGTTCAATAATATATATATAATTTTTTTATATAACCGAGGTTGATTTACACGCACCGAGTACTGTGCCTAGAGATGATTGACTATACATTGGCCTAGTTATTTGATTGTCTTCACAAATCGTATTATTTTGAACCGTAGACAAATACATTACATATAGTATACGATACTATACAATTACAGTGTAATAACTTGATTTACACAAAATATATTACATTAGTGTCGTGGTGGCAACTGCAGGCCAGAAATCATCGTGCTGAATCAATCCTACCCGGAGTGTTTATGGTACATAATAAATTTATTGAGCTCCTGCAATCAACAATCGACATGCTGGTAGTGATATTGCCCTATGAACACCCGCAACCACTTGTCATATATTTTTGAAATACACGTAACCAGAAAATTGCATTTTTTGTTGTACTTTTTCACTGTACTACATGTATGTTTGTCATTCTTTGCTGAATAAAGACGAGTGGGCTCTCGTCGAAAAGTCGCCAGAAATATATCCTTTATGTAAATTGTATTCCATATAAATTGTGTCATGTATTATTGTACTTGTTCACAATATCCCGTGTTTATCGTCTATCAAGTAACAAACCATACCCATGGTTTTCGTACATATTACCATGTGGTAATCGGCTATTAAATATCAAACATAACCCCATGGGTATCAAGTATCAAACGTGGTTTGCGTCTATCTGGTATCTAACAATACCCCGTGGGTATCGTCTATCAAGTATCAAACATTGCATACGTGGGTGTCGTCTATCAAGTATCAAACATTCCGTGGGTGTCGCCTATCAAACATTGCCACGTGGTCTCAATATCAAGCATTGCCATACGGTCACCGACTATCAAACATTACCACCTGGGTATCGTCTATTAAGTATCAAACATAACACCGTGGGTATCTTCTATCAAGTAACAAACGTGGTAATCGTGTAACAAATATCAAACTTTATCCAACGGGTATCAAACATTACCCCACGGGTATCATCTAACAGGTATCAAACATAACACCCGTTGTTATCGTCTATCAAGTACAAAACATTACCTCGTGGTTACTGTATATCAAACATTACCCCGTGGTTTTCGACTATCAAGCATCAAACATTGCCCCCACTATTAAAATTATGGATACTTGTGTCAAACATAAAGTGGGGTATGTTTAAAACATCAAGTACAACACACTTATTTTAGAGTTTCTGTAAGTTTCAGTTAGCACTATCTTTGTATGTAATACCACTGTATCTATAGTTTAAAATGGATAAAATAAAATAACATATTATACACCCAGTTAAAATAGCTTTTAAATTCGTCAAATCATAATCAAGCTTTCTTAGGGTCTTCAGATGTTATAATGTATATAAATAATTGTACATAAGCCATAGACAAATAGTTTACTATAAAATGGAAGGTAAATGAAATGGGGGTTAACTTCCTACTGGTCTGCTATCAAGGAAATTTTGCATGGACATCGGCGCTACCGCTTATTCTTATATCGAATTTCAATTGTCAAGGGGTCTTTACGTGCACCATATAGTTATGAATATCTATCCGCAGATTACACAGTGACTGTTACTTTAAATAATAAATTGTTCCTTCGCTAATTTCTTTCTTGACACAAAACGTGAGATAAATACCCAGACGAAAGGTTGACATTCCCAACTCTGTCTAGGCAAACATAAACTCCTTCATAACGAGTTGTTCCAAGACAATATTTTATAATAATTGAAAAGGGGAGAGAATGTGTTGTAGTTGTTTTCTCAAGCAGTAAATTACCTTCGTTGTGAAGAGCCTCGCCATAAAAACACTAGAATGAACTGTTGTGGACCTCGAGCATGAAGAGGTCGTCCTGTGTTCATCATTGACTCATCATTTGAATAATTGCCGACGTATAGCCGTTAGTTTCTCGGCCATCAAGTGATTGTAAGTGATGATAATGTAGATGGGGTGTTTGCATGGATAACCAGGCAATTAAAAGATCTTTCTATCACAAAATGGTTCTGACCATTCTGACGAGATGAAAGACAGTTTAATTTGAGTAAGAGTCTGGAGTTATTCGCCTTATAATCCCCCTCTGTCTATTTTATAACGGAAGCTCTGATCTCGTCGATGATTAGCTTCATCCATTTCTTTTGATCACGTGATTTAGAGAATTGTTTACAAATGAATTAACACCATAGAAAAGTGCGATGGCTTATACCTATTACGTAGGCCATGATAAGTTTGTCTAATGCATGTGAGACCTTGTAGTTATCAGACAACTGCCAACCCACTTTTATCTAGTGTATTGGGATAGGTTGGTGTCCGTTGGTCAGCACACAAGAAGCCACACGTCTGGTGAGCAGTTGAAATCAGATGAATTTCACGCATATGTTTCGTATAGATCATTATCCTTTGGGGGGCTCATCGTAGTGGCATTGCAAGGGTTTTTTTCACAACACGACACTGTATTACACTAAAAAAAAACAGTTATATAGTAATAAGGGCGAATGCTTTAAGGTCCGTCAATGGGGCAATTGTCACCACGGCGTTTCTCGGGCCAAGCCTTATTTATAGGATGTCGACCAAGTATTGGGATACCTTTTGTTGTTTTCTACCCATCAGAGCAAAGGCACTTCCGACAGCCAGTGGATAACTGTGTGTATTTAATAGAAGCAGAACCTACGAAAAACATTTATATAAAGGAAGTGGGGGCTAAGTTTCTTTTACGTGCATGTCGATGTCTACATAAAATTCGAGTTGTCGTCCCATCCAACGACTGTTGTCTCTTGACAGGCCCAATGTCCTGCACCAACGGCAAGTGGAACCACACAGCAAAGTCCAATAATGTCTATTTAGTTAAAATAAATGTATTCCTCCAACGTGGTTTATTGATATTTTAGTAGAAGATATGATTGGACCCGACACGTCTAGTCATAATCCAATGAATAATCAGAATAGCAATTTGAACTTCATGGCAATAAAAACAAAGATGTTATCACAGATGTCAAATTGATAACAAAATCCTCTCAAAGTGAGAGAATGTGTCATGCCATGGCAACCGGTCTCATTAACCTCCACGATCTACTGAGTTATATTGAGTCATGTAACTTAGATCCAATTCCCCGCATGTACGTGACAAGGAATGGGGTCGCCTGTCAAATCTCTGGGTCCTAAGATTTCTTCCCACTGCGTACTACACATACGCTCAAACAAAGTAATGAAACATTAATTGAACCGTGTTATGTTAGCCCCGAAACCCAATGTGTGTCGAGTGGACGTTATACCCCTACTCATAGTGGGACCAATCATAGCTATCGTTCCAAATGTGCTCTGTTGCATGTTCATAGGTAATAAACGCTTAAAAGAATATTTAAACCCGATCTGTTTTGGGCCGTGACAATCAAAGAGCATAGGTAGAAATGTTAACTAGCTAGAGATTTTATTGGACAGAATAAACACATTTCTTTATCTGTTTTAGCATTTATGATAACGCATTAACTTTATGTTTTGTTGTTCAGTTGTGGAACTGAGGTGTACACATTCTCGTAAACGTAAAAGTACCCTGACAGGAATTCGGTGTGGCTTATGCTCGTCTTCATTATATTCCCGCCGGTGCCAAAAATAAAACTTAGAACCCATTTTTTTCGTGGAAACATTTTACGCCGATCTCTTTGCTCTTTATGTTGAAATGGCATATACTGTTCCTAGTTAAAACCCGGAACCCGCTCTTCATAAACCAACCAGGGTCAGTTTTCGCTGGAAGAGTTCCCAATGGCTTACGTATTGTCATAGATATAAAGTACTTTAAAGGTGACTTTCCGTGTACAAACTGGGTGATTTGATGATATATTTGGGCTAGACACATATTCAAACTAATTAATATATGAAACAATACCCCAAGGTATAAACGTCCATTTAAGAAGCAATGTATGTCATGACACTTGATTGGGGGTGGGCTCAATTCAGTATGTGTTTGTCGTTACTTACTGTCCATGTGTATTGGAGCCTAAGTACATTATTGGATTATCTTCTGACAAAGTTTTTTTTCCCCCGAGGTTTAATTGCAGTCTTTTGTACGTTTAAAAATCGCCTAATAGTTCGATCAAGAAATAACGAAAGCTCCCGAAGTCAAGCTGACACACAATAAGCCGCCGGGTTGCCACTTTTCCCCATACTTTAACGCCCTACTGTTCTGCTTACTCAGGGCTAATGAAGGTGTGGGAAGGGGGTGGGGGTCTTTGCTGAATGCTATGGGGGACCACCACCTTCTTAGTATAAGCCCGCGCTCCTACCGACTGAGCCACACAATCGACACATAACTCAACAGCAGACACGACCATCCCGCCCCCGGTATATGTTAAAACATTTCGGTATTTTTGAGCCGAAGAGACTTGTAATTTCCGAGAACATATTCCTTGATAGATTTGTACTTGTAAATACTATGTGATGTATTGTTTATTCCCTCGTCGGCTTGTCAGATAACCCTCAACAGCCAACAGTACAGATCGTGATACAGATACTAGTAACACCAGTCGTCCCCAATATATAAATAGAAACAAGCAATCAAAAATATCATCAGAGAGCATCCGACTATATTACCTTCTCTCCATGACGAGGGATTCAACAATACCAGTGAAACAGCAGATGTCGGAAATCCGCCCGACTTGCGATTTGTGAGTCTTCCATAATGAGCTAATTATTCCATACGGTTGCTGCTAATTGTCTATTTAAATTGTGATTATCTACGGGACTAAGTAATACATAGACTTTAGAAAACTCGTCAATGTGAGTCGACATTGGTTTTATGAAACGGGAATGAGTTTTGATTTTTACTGATTGATTGAAACAAATGTTTATTCAGATAAGATTCATGTTAAATGCACACACTGTCAAAAAGTAAGGATTCCAAAATAATTTGAAAAAACACTTACATTAATTCCCTTTTCTTTTACTAATTGACAATTTATTCTTAATGGTAATTATTCGGTGCGCGTAGTTCTAGTATTTATCAATCTACTAGACTAAGTAAAATCTAGACTGGACCGATGTACATCGGGTATAGTTTTACATATAAGTTAGTTTACCCGGAGTTGTTTTGTGATGCACTAACACAAGTGTGTATAGAATCATGTGGATTTTTTCTTATATTTTAAAACACAAGTAATATGTGTGGTGTTTTAAAAAATAAACGCCTAAGGTGGCAAAGATTATAGAATCTTATGTTGATATATTACATATTCAACATATAGTTCATGATTTTGAAAACAATATCAAATTTAAAGTGACAAAGATGCGATGAAGATAGTGTAAAGATACCTAACTACTCCTCCCGTAATCTGGAAAAACCTAGCAAGTCAAATTTTGATAAAAAATTTAGTTAGACCCATATTTGGACTCAGTACACATGTATAGAATAATAGTTTTTTGTTCTCCTTCACCGAAAGGGCTTCTAATTATCTTCATTTAAAAAGACAAAATCAAATTGGTTATGTATTTAGTAGCTTAACAAAACAGTTTTACTTTGTTTACTCAAAACTACATTCAACAGAGTTACCAGGTTTTTCCAGATTACGGGAGACTTGGCGATAATTTCTCCTCGAGGAGGGAGATGGAAAGGGAAATGGGGTTTAACGTCCACTCGACACAAACTAGGTCAGCTTTAGACTAACACATGGTTCAATTTTATTTCAACAATGGGTCTTTAGCAGTGGGAGGACCCGGAAAATACAGACGGGGTTGGACAGGCGACCCTACTCCTTGTCACGTACAACCGGGGAATCAAAACAACGCCAATTGACGCAATAGCGGACCTTATAATACAGCGCTCACGTGCTAACAATTCGGCCATCCCCCCTTCCCCTCAAGTGTATTTCCTCCAGTTTCCTCCCACTTCTGACGACACTACGCATAAAAATTATTGAAATACAATTGTAGCATATAAATCCCGAAATGACCTAGTTTGTGTCGAGTATGTTACCTCTTCCCCTCTCTCTGTCTCTCTCATATTCGTTTAAAACAGCTCCTGTCCTTCGTTGACCTTGGTGACAATATATTGCTACCAATATTGACTCAATAACAAAATTAAGCGCTAATATGTTGAAAATAGACTCCATATAATAGAGAAATTTATACCCATTTAAAATAAAAAAAAAAATAACATTAAAACGGAAACGTCAATAACACCGTGTCAAGACGACTTGTGGTCTAATATTTCTAATTTCTATCTGTGTCCGGCTGATTCGAACACACGGCACGCAGACGTGCCAAATTAAAGAAACTGATTTTTAGTGTCAGGGGGTTCAGAAGAAGCTCGGAAGACTTCTAACGTTTGGTGATCTGGGTTGATTTGAAGATGAGAAGTTTTCTACGGGTTCCTGTTTAAATTACGCTGCTTGCTCTCAGTACGTAGGACAATTATGGAAATCCGAGCGAGTAAATTTGTTTAGACACCATAAATAACCAAATTCCCTGCTCTTTGAGTGGCTTCAAAGACTTGATTTACATGTGATTAGCGGGCAGGAAATAAAGGTCTGCGGGAAGGAGATAAGCTTTTCTTGTCTTCACAAATATACATCTTTACTCTCTATATAAGCTCTCAACAGCAAGTCGTTCACGACAGAAGTTAATAGAAGAGCAACTTTAATGTACACTATTAAAGGTACTTGTTATTCTGGACCTCAGTTTTTATTCGGAAGCGGAAGCCACAAGGTAAAACGAAAATGAAGTGAAAGGGGTTAACTAACGACCCATTTTTTTAGTACCTAACGAACCAATGAAGATTAGCACATGCCATTCAGTGTGCTATGAATAGAATTTTGCCCGAGCAAAAGTTTGTTTGGTAAGTGAAGACCAATTAAGGCATACACGGAGACATGCTAAGCGTAATTCTAAGGATAGTTTTGAAACACGAATTAATGGCTACATACAAATGGTATTCTTCTTTGTTCTTGCGGCCAGGATGTGTTTCAAACACAAGACTAAAATTCGAATAATTTATCATCGACAGCGCCTTTACCCCCAACTCAACATGTTACAACATCATTGGTTCATTCGCATAAATTACAGACATAAAACATGAATAGTGGCGTAAATCCCTTTAAGCTAAGGTGGTGTTAGTGACAGAAACCCCTTTAAGGTAAAATGGTGTTAGTGACAGAAACCCCTTTAAGGTAAAATGGTGTTAGTGACAGAAACCCCTTAAAGGTAAAATGGTGTTAGTGACAGAAATCCCTTAAAGATAAAATGATCGTGTAAGTGACAGAACCCATTTAAAATAAAATGGCGTAAGTGACAGAAACCCTTTAAGATAAAATCGTGTAAGTGAAAGAAATCACTTTATGATAAAATGGTGTGAGTGACATAATTCCCTTTACGGTAAAATGGTATGAGTGACAGAATTCCCATTCAGACAGAAACATCTTTAAAATAAGATGGTGTAAGTGACAGAAGCTCATTTAAGATAAAATCGTGTAAGTGACAGAATTCCCTTTAAGATAAAATTATATAAGTGACAAAATTCCCTTTAAGGTAAAATGGTGTGGGTGACAGAATTCCCTTTGGAAAAACGGGGGCTAAGTGGATAAGGCGCTGGCTAACTAGGCTGGAGGTCGGGTGTTCGATCCCTGCATTGGCCGAGAAAGTTCATCTCGATTTTTCGGGCGTGGTTTCCCCAAGTCAATGATGCAGAAGGAGGGCCTGACAAGGACAGCTGCTAGTCGTTCGGATGGGACGAAAAACCGAGGTCCCGTGTACACATTGGTGTGCACGTAAAAGATCCCATGGCAGATGGATTTCGATATAAGAGTAGGCCGTAGCGCCGCTGCCCGGGCAAAATTTTCGTCATAGCACACTGTATGGCGTATGCCCGTCTTGCATCAGCCCAGGTAAGGGGCAGAAGTGTAGGGCGTTAAACCCCATTTCATTTCATTTAGATAGAATGGAGTTAGTGACAGAATTCTCATTAACATAAAACGGAGTTAGTGACAGAAATCTCTTTAAGATAAGGTGATGTTAGTGACAGTAAAACTTTTAAGATAAAATCGTGAAAGTGACAGAATTCCCTTTAAAATAAAATGGTGTTAGTGAAAAAAAAAACATACTTGACGTGATGTCATGTTTATTTTTTTTTTTTATCTAAACATGAAACTTCCTGAAACTTACCACTCATGTTACGCTCGTCTTAATCTATAACCGTCGAACCCCGGATTTAGCACAATCACATCTACTTCATTAGATCTTTCTTTCTTAATGAACGGCAGTATAATTAACCGGTACGTCATTGACTCACGAATGGAACTGTGAGCGAGCAGTTATTCAGTTACAGGAATGGCGACATAAGCAAGGTTATATTTTTATGTGCCGTCCGAACCACGGTTAATTGTCCTTTCATGTGCACACCAATCTATATACAAGACCTCGTTTATTTTCATCCCATATACTACAGTATATGCCCAGTATCGACTTGAGTTTTCACCTTCTTTAAATTCTCTGAATGTCATTCGGAAGGTGTGTGTGGGTGGGTGTGTGTGAGAGAGCGAGAGAGAGAGAAAGAGAGAGCGAGATAATAGTCCACACTACACAAACTTGTCTAACAATCTATTCCAATAATTCTATTGCGTGTAAGTTTCTTTAGCAGTAGGAGGAATTTAGAGAAAGCCCTCGAGGTTGGGCAGGCGACCCTTCTCGTTTTCCCGTCCAAGCGGGGAATTTATATAATGGTTTGTACTACGTGATAAATTTATTATATTATAGTTTATATGACAAAATGACTACTAGGTGTTATATTTATTACATTATAGTTTGTATGTTAAAATGACTACTAGGTGTTATTATTACATTATAGCCTGTATGATAAAATGACTTCTAGGTGCATGGTATATTTATTACATTATAGTTTGTATGTTAAAATGACTACTAGGTGTTTTATTACATTATAGTTTGTATGATTAAATGACTACTAGGTGTTATATTTATTACATTATACTTTGTACGATTACATGACTACTAGGTGTTATATTTTTTATATTATAGTTTGTATGATAAAATGACTACTAGGTATTATATTTATTACATTATACTTTGTATGTTAAATGACTACTAGGTGTTATATTTATTACATTATAGTTTGTATGATAAAATGACTACTAGGTGTTAGATTTATTATATTGAAGTGTATATGATTAAATGACTACTAGGTGTTAGATTTATTGTTTTACATTATCTATCGCTTTATGCTACTAGTCATAGAGCTTTAAATATTTGCCAACTGGGTTACAAATTATCTGAAAATAAATGAATCGATGTCGAACTTAATTATTCTATAAGTTTCAAATTGTATATTCTTTGTTCAAAAAATAAAATTATCGCTCATAAACTGTAACACCTAAAAGTCAAAGAACAGTACCGCGGTACATATAGACCGAGTAGTCTTTCGAGTTTCAACTTATGGGCGCTGGTTGAAAAGCTCTAAGCCTGAAAAGGGTGGATCGATTGGATTGCAACAAAATTTTGCCATCAACAATTACAATCATTGAATAAATGGCAAACATAAGAATTACAACTATAAGGGCATTATTGTCTTCGTACCAGATCATTGTGTGATCCTAACCATTGAAATCACCAGAAATGGACAAATCCGGCTATAGGATGGTCAATCTGAAACTAAAAGGACTATTCCGAATGTAGACACATGTAGAAATGGTCTCCACTTTAAGAGATGATGCCCAGTAGAAATGTGGGCTGCGCAATTTAATGGTGACAAAGTAAGCCTTGACGAAGACCCACGCCCCAGAAAGTCATCAACAAACCGCTCAAGCAACCATTACCCGGGTGCATGATATGGTGATGGTTGATCGACAACTCAACAAATTACAGTGTTCTGGGTACGTATCTCTTATGAGAGGGTAGAGCACATTATCGCCAACAAGTTAAGATGAGTACCAAAGAAATTGACAACGGGTCAGAAAACTGCCAGATCCCTGACGTTCTGTGACGACGTCTTTGCCAGATTTGTAACCATGAGACCTGTATCTAAAAATGATAAAGGAACTAACCGGTCGCCGTTTTCCTGGTAATGATGACGTCATGTCAGCTGTGAACGATTTTATTTAGTGTGCAACATCGTTGGCAAAAGTTTGTACACAGTGAAAGGGATTATGTAGACATATAAATGAAAGACATCGACATTTGCACAGTTTTTTTTTTATCTGCAACCTAAGTACGGGCGATTTCACGGGTTGGGAACCTGCGAGGCAAGGTGGAAGCGTTTCGCGGGGAAGTCAGTTTGCTGTAATTTAAATAGAACTATTACAGCAGATAAGTATTTAAATATCAAAGATGTGAAATAAAATAAAATGGGGTTTAGGGTCCTACTAATCAAATAGTGTATGAACGTTGTAAATAACAAATATAACTTGTTACAGAGATTGTTACATAGAACATATTCACTCCCTATTTAATAAAGATGACAATAATAATAATAAAAATAAAACATAAAACTCTATAATTCGATTTGCCTGTTCTGTTATGCGGTTATTAGATTCTATTGTGTTTGAAATCGGCGCATATTATATTTGTTCCACGCCTCTGCTCAATCCAATAATACTACAAATGGTTGACCGATGAGGCAGAAAACGATGCAATGACTGTTATTAATCGAAAAATAATTGCAAGATAAAACACATAAAACGCATTACTAGATAAACAAATCAAATAATTCGCGCAAAAATCACAAAATAAATTGCGAAAAATCCTATTAACTTCGATCCCGTAAAAGCAGAAAAAAATCATTATTAGATGATCTTTGTGAACAATCTTTAATGCAGAAAGAGAAATACCGATTGTAAATCATATGCAATTGACAGAAAGAATTCCTGAAATATTAAAATGATATACCCAAGAGAAAACAAAACAAAACTTACCTTATTCGCAGCTGAAAAACTCCTCTAACTTGGCTATTCAAATTATCAGGAAGAAGCAAGCAAGCAAGGGGAGATAACTCGTACTAACTTGTCTAAGCGGTGAGAGTGTAAGTTCCAATTTACGGGATCACTATCGTTGATTTGATTGGTTCTGTTCTATTGAAATGATCTTAGCTCCTCCCCTCGCTGATCGACAAGTTGAATTAGAGAATACTGGGTATATACAGCACGCGTAAATGACATTACATATACCAAAAATAAAATCATCTATATTCACGATCCGGTGGCCTTTACTTTTATTTTAATCAACCTTCAAAAACTTTAACTCGATTTAATTTACTTATATTTAAACCACAAAGCTTGTAGTCCCACCAATGGTTATAAATAAATACAAGATGTAATTCAAGCCGAAACATGAAATTAATATCCACGATTTGAAAATAAACTCAATTTTCTACTGAAGAAATGAACTGAAGTAATGTTGAGCGTCTTACTGTGCGGCTAAAGATTTCCTTACGCTATGCATTATTGTGTTATGTGAGAAACTGTATTCTATCACGGGATCTTTGGCATGCTGTTAATTCCTGAGAGGTTTTAAAGTCATGAATTTTGAATCTAAACATTGTTGTGGCTTTGAAATTTGTATATAATGTAAAAAGCCATCAAATTTCAATTATCTTGTATATTTATTACTATTATTTTGCATTTTAATGTTTGTATTTGTATACTATGGATAGGGGGTCCATAGGCTAAGCCTGTTCCCCAATCCAAAATTTTCTGAATAAAATATTGTTTAAATAAAAAAAAATGGTATGAGCCACCAATGCTTAGCGGCCTAGGCACTGGCTCGCTAACCTGCAGTTCCCATGTTCGATTCCTGCTTTAGCCGAGAAAGTTCATCGGGATTGTTTCCGGCATAGTTCCTTCTTGTCAGCGCTGCAGGACAGAAAGCCTGACATGGGACAACGTATAGTTGGTCGGATGGGATAAAAAAAATCGAGGTATTATCATCTCATCCGAACAATTAGACTACGTTTTTTCTTCTCCGATATACTACTGATATGGGCACCGATTGGTAAGGAAACCAGGTCGGAAAATCCAAAGAGGAATGTTAACTGCAATATAGCAGGTCGGAAAATCCAAAGAGGAATGTTAACTGCAATATAGCACTTTTGGAAACCGACGTTAAACGACCAAAATACCGCGTTAGTGTGATATGGTAATACTTACTGACTTAATCCACCAATTTCAGCTAAATCGAAACCTAATTATTCCCTTAATATGAGGTTGATATAAGTAACAGTAATCCATGTTAAACTCACGATGCGCGAGTGGCATATATTTCTCTAAAATATAAAATTTCTCACGGCTTAATCCACGGTAATATGTACTCAGATTGATTACTTCATGTTTAATTAGACATACATTATGCAAGGGCAAAATCTGCTTATTACAAGTCTTTCTTTAGGCCTTAAATGTTATCTAAATTATCAATTAGACATTAATTAACTTATCCAGATCATAATAAAGTCACGATGTCAAGGCTAGCCTTCGATGTTGGCTGAATTAGATTACTATATAGTGCTTAACGGCTATTGATAATTAAATTACAAAAGTGGATAATCGAGACTATGCTGTTTATATCAATGATTTTAGTAATGATGACAGTGGCTAGAGGGAAATTTCAAGTGTTTATTTGCATAGCAAGCGGCACAGATGGATGACATTTCAGTTTCACATGTAAATATTAAGAAGAATTGTTGCACTGATATCCCTATTATAGATTCATCTTTCACAATCTTGTAGTAGGTAAGCGATTATATGGCATGATATTAAGCATGACGTATCGTGATTTTAAGCATGATGTACGAAATAAGACAACAATAAAGAACCCATGGTGAATGTAACATGAAGTTAGGGGTGGCGAAAACGTCCCCTAACGGTCAAAATGAAAATTCGTTGAATAAGGGCATGGTGTAGATATGTAATGTCAACATTTTTCTAAAATTAGAATAGAGAAAGAGAAATAAATGGGGTTTAACGTCCACTCGACAAAAAGTAGCTCATTTTCGGGACTGACATGTAGTTCATTTTTTTTTTCAACAATTTGCTTAAGCGTGGAATCTTTAGCAGTGGTATTAGTCGGGGGCCGGACAACTCAACCAGGTTGGCCAGGCGACCCTGCTGCTCGTTGTCAAGTTCAACCGTGAATCTCTATATAGCCCAACCGCCCAAAATTTAGAATAGATATATCGATGTCACGGTTCTGAAAGGTCTTAAGTGTCAAAAATTGTCGGATTTAGTTTTTGAGATGTGAGAGGAAAACCTATTCCAATCTTAATAACGCAATAAGGATATCAACATTTTAATAGCAATGTTTTTATGAAAGTTACGACCTTACAGTTCTGAAATTTTGCATAGAGAAGGCTCCAAATGTGATTAGTCATCAGGAGCAAAAAAGCTATTTGGGTCATAAGTGGCACTTACAACCTTCCAGAACTATGGCATCGATATGGGGAATTAGGAAACACGTTTCAATAAAAACGCAATTGACGACCTCCACATATTCTATATCTCCCACAAAATTATATACTTTACAAATATACATTTACGTAACAAAATTAATATAAACAATTACAAATTTTCAAAACAGACAATATAAACAATTACATATTTATAAAACAACTAATATAATCAATTACGAAATAAAAAAACTGTTACAAAATATATAAGACATAACGAAAGAACGCACTTTGCGTATTCCATGTTTTAGACAAGAAATATACAATTTAAAACTTATATAATAATTAAATATTTAATGTCTAATATTGATTTTACTATTTTCAATAAGTATCGTAGATCCCTGACACTAAATGAAACTATTAAATTGTAAAAAACACATGAAATATAAACAATGTAAGCAAGGGTTTATGTGTTCAATCACCAATATAAAATGTTTTATACAAGATGAACCCAGACGAAATCAATGATCAAACAAAGGGCTATCTTTTACATAGATGGATTCCATACTCAATAAAATAACTTTATATGAAACCAAATATTAAATGGCCAACCAAACCACTTAAAAAACGGGGAAGAATTATCTCCTTACTACACCCGAATATTGATAATAAAAGAGCTTCGGTTTATTACGTATTTCCTTCCGCTTAAGAATCGAATGAAGAGACCCCCAAAAAGTGAGATTATTTGGGACCCCCCGCTACATAGTAATTAAAGTTACTTTCCCAGGAAAAGTATGGCAAATTTGGTATATCTGGAAAGCATAGACCTCAATCTTACTAGAAAAATGCTGGATTACCCGAAAAACACCCAAACACTGGGCAAAATTGCCACGGTATCACTAACTGGCAAAACCGACGGCTTACTGTCTGCCATTTTGATTTAGGGGGCGTTTGTTATTTCTTGGTCAAACAGGTTAGCAGTTTTGTTAATACTGAGGGGTGTCAATGTACAAAAGACTCATTAATTAAACGTGGGAAAAATAAGTTGACGAAAATAATTAACAATTTACTTAGGTTTCGGTATGTATGGTAAAGTAATGATAAATACATTCTGAAAAATGGACCCTCCCACAATGAAGCTAACAACAGTTATGGGTATCCCCGGCGAATACAAAGTTTTGAGGGGGAATTGAAGCAAATTTTTGAAAGATTGGTTAATTGAATATGGCCTTCCATCCAAATATAACATCAAATCACGAAATTTGTACTCGGGAATGTAACTTTAACGTTCGAGGCATGTCAATGTGAGGCCTTGTGACCACCAAAATTTCAGTTCGTAAGATTTGTCACTGAGTCAAGTGGCATGGTAATTTATATTTCCCGCTTGTACGTGACAAGGAGTAGGTCGTCTATCCAACCTCGTGGGTTTTACCCTGGTCCTCTGGTTTCATGTTCACCACTGATTAGTATGACATTAAGTTCATACAATCTTGGGTACACAATAAAAATAATATTCCTGTTACAACTGAAGAAATCCATCAATCTCACCATAAAGTAAGATATCGGTGGCGTTTCATTTTGTTTTTGATGTTGGGGGGTTGGTATGGCCTAGTGATCTAGAGTGCCGCGGTTCGACCTCTAGCTGGCCGGCCCCCTCTGTCTTGCGGCTGTGGTTTCGAGCCCTGGTGTGAGCGTATGTGGCATGGAGATAGGGGCGCCTTTTCAACCTCGTGGGTTTCCTCCGGGCACTCCGGTTTCCTCCCACTGCTAAAGACCCCTTCGCGCAAGCGAATTATCGAAATAAAATTAAACCATATGTTAGTCCCGAAATGACCAAGTTTGTGTTGAGTGGACGTTAAACCCCATTTCTCTCTCTCTCTCTCTGTATTTGATGTTGCACTCCATCAATAATGCCGTTAAAACAGTTAGGAAAATAGTCGTAAGGAAATTGTTATCTAATTTCGAATAGACTGGCCCATCTAAGTAGGCTAGATTGTCACCCATGTTGCAAGTGATGAAGGTAAACCTGGCTGGAAAATCACGATAAAACATTTAGACAAACATTTACCCCATTACATTGATTTAATTATTTCTTTTGAACTATTGTGAGATGAAATGCAATTATCTCCCTTACGTGTACTTCAATATGGTACGAGCGACCTCGGTTTACCCTACCATCCGAACGACTAGACACTGTTAGTTGCCAGGCCCTCTGTCCTGCACCACTGATAGGAGGAAACCGTGGTGGAAATCCCGAGGAAACTTTCTCGACCAAGACATGAAGCGAACCCGAGACCTCCTGACTACCAAGCCAGCGTCTTACTCCATTTGAATTTGATCTCATCTTTTGATCAATATTTTATCTTATTCTTTTAAGTCAACCCTGTCGTAAACATCTATGTTTTTATATTATTTATTCGATAGAATTACAAGCTATTGTGTAATCAAAGAGAACACTCCAACAATTCTGTACGTTTTTCTTTTTATTATTTATCATGATTGAATCCATGACACGAATAATAATTCAATTATTTTTATTTTTCTAAAACCTACTCTAATAAATATAACTATTTTATTTTGAGTAAAGCACTCAGAGTTGTCATATCCTTTACTTAAAATGTATTGTCAAAGAAATAAACTTTAAAGGGGCTAAACCTCAAACTAATTCAAAAAGAGAATTAAGAATTCTTATTGGCCCAGTTTAATCAATAGTGATGCTTTTGTCTTTCCAAGAAAATATAGGATCTGAATATCCAATATTTAAGACAGAATTGTGAACATATTAAAATGATTACACTAGTCGTGTACTCTATGGTTTCGGGTGTTATTTATAATGAACAAAGAAAAACATATCCTATGAGGACAATGCTGAAGTAATTAGTAATGGCAGATTCACAAACGATAAAATAATTATTTAAAACCCGTGTAGTGTAAACGACTGTCGTTCAGTTTTTGCGGTTCGCATATTTCACCAAACATAATTGATAAGGAAATGGAATTAATTTCTTAAAACTTGAAAGAAAACAATTTATGTACATTCATATTACAGTAATATGTGCTATTAGGCCCACTTTCCTCTGTGTGAAGATTCCAAAGATACGTTTTATGTCGGTGTATTGGAATGGAGTTTGACTTCTTACTGTTCTGCTCCTAACCTGGACTAATGAAGACGGTCCACGTATAGAACATCTATCTAACAGTACGTTCACACAAGCACAAACTAATTTGTCACTGGAATAAACAAGTGATACAAGATGCAACACATACATGTATGTATAACCTATGAGTAGGTGTGGAAATAAAATAGACATGGAATTATGTTTAATGTTCCACTTTAGTCATCGATGGGGCGAATGAAGACGGACATACGCCACAGTTTTCCCCCATAGCACACCGTATGACCTATGTCCGTCTTCATTAACCCTCGGTGCATGTAAGTGGAACCCTAAATCTCATTGTCTTTTCCTTCACAAATGCAATAAATATAATAAAAATATATATTTCAATATATATAATCTACAAAAGGAAGGAAAACAAAACTTTTAATAATACCTCGTAACGTCACACACGTGAATATAAATTCTTGTGGTGTTACAACTCAATAAAACATTTATTTTTTCAGTAATTTAAATTGTTAATGGTTCCAGGGGCTAATAAAACTACCGGTGTTTTCTTGAAAGTTACGTTGCAGTTGAAATGATAATTTCGTGTTGAGGATGACATTTAGTAGTAAATCCCAAAACATGATGATTCTAATGCTGTTGACAATGCTCGCAATTATTAAATAATTTACAAAGGTAAATTAATAGCCTGAGTCGTTAACAAAATCCGAAATGACAAAATCGAGAGAAGAGAGTTAAAGTGAGTAACACAATATTTTTTTTCCAAAACTGTTCGTAGTAGAAACACCAGTTCACAAAGCATTCTCAGATTAAGTTAGGGATTTACTCAAAATTGTTAGCTTTATTTAAACTAAAATATAGCCCCATCGATAAGAAACTATATGCGAAGTTTTGTGTTTCGGGGTAAAATATATTTCTTATAAACAGTAATTGAAAGTTGAGTAAATTCTCAACTTAAGTCTGAGAATGCTTTGTGAACTCGGGGTCAGACTTTAGTTGTTGTGGTACTTATATTTCTAGCTGATATATTTAAGATTTAGCACAACAGTTTTCCGGTGCCAATGGGTGTTGTGCAGAAAATGTGTGGTGGTTCGTTGTCAATTCACGTAAACTATCCCTAAGCCTTCGGTGTATACTTCTTTTCATGCCTCGCTCAACCATGGGGTATATCGACCGTAAGAGATAACTATAGATGTTAAGGTAGTAGAAGGCAAGATCTTAGATGTTAAGGACGTAAAAGACAAGACCGTGGATGTTAAGACCGTAGAAGGAAAACCTGTAGGTGTTAAGAAAGTCGAGGGTAAGGCCTAGAGGAAAGTTTGCTTCGTGGCCAAAACGTCCAGGTTCCGAGGTGTTAAAGCGAGGGAAGCAACTTCCGGTCGCGAATCTTGGCGCGACACTGTCTGTAGTCGTTTGAATGAAAGAAAGCTAGACGCTATGTAAACAGTGAAATTGTCGGTTCCATAATCAAACACTATCCTGCATCGAACACATTACCTTTGAAACAGTTGGGTGTACGTGGCTTTGACCTAAATTCATCTAAGACTTTCTGAAGCGTGATAATATGCACAAAGAATTTCCGTAAGCAACACAGTGGTAGATGGGCGTAAAGATTTGACAAAATTTGTTTGAATCCTTGACTGAGAACGTTTAATGTCATCTTGGGTGGAGGAAGACGGGGATGGGGTGGGGTCAACAGCGTGTAAGTAACAAGTAGTAGGGTTACCTGTCTAACCTCGCGGGTTTACCCCCAACCATCTACAAAAGGCCTTCAATGAAACTTCTACTATATGCCAGTCCCGAAATGACATAGCTTGTGTTCTGCGGACGTTACCCCCCTCCCCCCTTCTCACTCCCTATCTCTGTCTTAGATCTGAATTAATGTCAAAAGCCGTTCCGTTTAACATTTTTATAAGGAGTCGAGACATTCTGTGGTTGCTTGAATAAATCAACTTTATAATGTAAATAATTATATATTATATAAAGCTAATCAAGTTGGTGATCATCTAGGGGTAACGAGTCTGGATAACCAACGAACGGGAGGACTGTCTGGGGTCGGGATTCGTAACAATTTGTATTATAAATAAACTTGATGATGGTCCTCCCCTGTCTGTGGGATAATGAGTCTGGACTATCAACAAAAGCATCATTATCCCTTCAATTCCCAATCAAACAACATGTTCTTTAATTTTAGGAAATAATTTCCAGTAACGATAAACTCCGATATTCACCCAAATTGACTTCAGCTATGGGTCAATGAAAAGGCTGTAATTTCCAAATGCTTTAGTTTAAGGGATTTTTGTATGAGTCCAATGAATATCTAGCCGCAAAGGGAGGGGGGGCTAAAAAAGACGCAGTCAAATTCAACAATAACAAATATAACGTGTGTTCGTTACGGGTCATTTAAAACGACACGGATTTTTTTCTTGTCTATAGACAATTCTGTGTTCACAGGCACACAATTCTGTGTTCACAGCCATATAATTCTGTGTTCTCGAGCAGACAATTCTGGGTTTCACAGACAATTTTGCTGTGTTTACAGTATAATCTGGGTAAATATAACGGGTTAATTCAAAGACCAATACCACAGCATGATACTTACACTCGAAAACATTCAGATCCATTCTCAGGGGTCTAATACGAAACGACAGAGCCAAAATCACAAACAGTCTTTGATAAAGCTTTTAATAATATCCAAACTTAAAAAAAACTAAAATCTTCGAGAAGAATCGTTTTAAAGCAGACAAAAAGTTGCAAGCCGATTTCGTGACTAATTTTCCTCTCGGTGGATATTTTGAGACCACTGATGTTAATTAAACCAACACCATGTGAATTGTGACGTGCCGTGCGTTAAGGGCACCTGCTACGATTTTAAATTTGCACAACATTGAAAGCCGCCATAGGAAATGTTTCTGACCATTGATTTCTTTGTTTTTTAAAAAGAAAAAAAAACTTTTATGGGTTTTTTTTATTTGCATTAAAGATGCATTATGTAATATTTCGATAAGGAGCTGACAGTTCTCACTTAAATACTTAAAAACTAGATAATGAAAAAGGAATATCTTGAAAATTTCAATCAAATTACATCAATCTGAGCGACGTAGGTCCTTTGGAGAATAGTCTCTATTATCCATTCGTAATTAAGATCATTAACCGCCAATCGTGTTTAAATCCCTTGAAAATCTAGAGCTTCTGATGCCATCGAGAGTTATTATAGTCTTGACAGCTTAATAATAAATGTCTATTCAATAATTTATATAACATTAAAGGCCTAAAGAAAGGCCTACAATGGGCGACAGAATTATCTCTTGCATAATGCATCTTTAATCCAACGATAATGCTATCCACTGTGTGACCGACGATAAATAGGTAACATAGAACATCATTTCCTATACTAATTTATAGATGTCCATTTCTTGTAGATCTTCGCTTGGTTTGTAAACGTGTAATTATTGTGAAGATATTAATAATGTGACGTGGGGTGAAATAAATTCAAATTAAAACATTTACAGCTGAATGTAATCCAAAATTCATCCTCTATGTATGAGTGTTTTGAAAGATGCATTATGTAAGATTTAGAAAGACTGACTATTCTTTTTATATTCATTCTAAAATAGATATTGTAAAATAAATATATTGAAAATATTTCACTCAAATACTTTAAGTTATCGATGTGTGAAGTTTCGATAAGATGTATAGCGCCCATTGTTTAATATCGTAGCAAAGATATATTTTCTATCGGTATTTTTTTTAAAATCTCGCGGATGTTCAAATCCATTTAGATAACGATCATCCGATGTTCTAGAGATTTGATTATATAGGCTTACAATAATAATGATGATCATTTTCTAGAGCGCCGAACATTCAGTCAATTTGACTGATCTGTGGCGCTTTACAAAGAAATATAACACAAACAACAAGCATATGTAAAACAAAATTGTGAATAAATAAAAGTTGAAGTCGAAATAAGGACTTGCAGTAGGCAGATTTAGCATTTAGTTAATGCATTTTAAGTGTATTTGAAAATGGTAACATTGAAATCGAGGACAATACTGAACACGTTAAGTATTGGTGGTATACATCCACATGCATAAATATTAGAGTTATCTCCCAACTTTGCGACTAGATAATTAAGTAGAATTATGTCAGCGATCTGGCAACATTACACCATTAACTTCCCCATTGACGTTTATGTTAATTTTCTCGTCTCTTTGACCGACTCTAACTTTATTTCTGAAACAGATCAGGGCATAATATGTGACAAACTCTTGCTCATCTTGCTCAAGCGAGTCCATGGGGTTCACCATGACACGTAAAAGAACCTGTTGCCGTTTGAAATAGGCGAATAATAGTCGCAAACGCCGTTGTCCGTCAAAATTTACATGTAAGCACACTGTCCTAATTGGAAAGAAAAATAGAGCGCTAAACCCCATTTCATTTCATTGCTTTGACAAAGCGATAATTTATGTTTAAGCCCAACAAATTATCTGAAGATTCATCGACTTCAATATAGGTTACTCTGATGATCTACGTGGACGATGCATCTTCTTAAATACACGTTAATCTAGTAGGCTATACTTAAATTAGATCGTCTTGAATATATGTTACTGATGGACTATATGTTATCGTGAAATAATAAGGTGCCTGAGCGATGGATATCTTCCGATCATTATAAACTATTATTATAACAATACTGACGATCATTGTGATAGATAATGATCATATGACCATACAGTCAATCATGGATGGGAAATGCAAATTAAATGCCATTACATATAATTTATTTGTTCGCTTAATAATATCTATTAATGTACATCATACTTTATTGGTACAACACCCCACAGATCCTCAACTTGTCCATACAATTCAGTTTTAAAAAGCGTCATTCGCGTGGAAAACACGCTAACGGTCTCTAGTCAATTTTCATCCCGTTACACATCTTATAGGGAGTAGGTATAGGGTCGATACGCCACCGTCCACTCGTGTGTATTGATCTTGGAGAATGGCTGGTTATTTCATGCAGCGATTCCAATACACTCACGACATCTAGTGGCGATAGAACGACAGTAGAAACAAGCGTTTGGACTTAGAGCATGCGCGTTCTCGTCAGCAAGTATATGGAGTATGGTCTGTCTATCAGGACTTTAGTGAGGTAGAGACAAGTTACACTTCGTTTCATATGTAAACACTACCAACATGTGGTATATTTGGAATGTGTATTGTTTTGTGTCAGTGGTTAATCTAGCGAGGTAAGTAGCTATCTCTTTTCCAACAGGCAATAGAAGTTTCATCGTAGGCATTGGTCTTTATAGCATTGGCAATCTTCGTGTATCTCATGTCCCTAATTAATTCATCGTTTTGTCAGCGATTTGTGTTAAAGAAATTAGGTTAAACAGATTAGCTCAGATATTTGTTGTTTTGGAAACCCCGATCTGCCCAATAATGTCGTAAGTCGATTATTATTATACAGTGATTGTTGCTTTTGACCACCACACGATTTAGAAGGAGAGGCAAAGGTCTGTTCTACTACACATAGATATTTATTTATTAAGGAAAGCAGGTTTTATATTCAAGCTCAGATATATGTTGTTTTGGAACCCCCGATCAGTCCATTAAAATCCAACGTGGTTTGAACACTGATCAGTATTATTCACCGATTGTTTTCTGTCATCACAAGATAAGAGGGAAACCTCGACTCTTCTAACATAGACATTGTTGTTATTTATTAAAGAAATCAGTCATCACAGATTAGCCGAGATATTTGCTGCTTTGGAACTCGCAATCTGTCCAGTAATAACCATAACTCGTACACTGATCGGTATTATACATTAATTGCTTCCGATTACAAGGCGCAGAAACAGGCCGTGCTGTCTTCATACAAACATTGTTATTGTTACAGTATTGGTCAGATTAATCTATCTGTCAGGACGATTCACCATCGAATAACACGTGTAACTCAAACAATAATCAGCAAGTCCCAAAACATCGTACGGAAGGGATATGCTGTAAGGTCAAAAATATATTTACTATCTTATTTGTCACTTACAAACTCTCTCTTTTCTTCCTCTTGTCCTTAATCCTAAATATATGTTGGCAACCTTGAGTGTGACTGCTGAGATCGTCCTTAATTGCGGTATATTTAAGGATTAATAAAAACGAAAGTCGTATCGCGTGTTTGTAATACAGTGGACGAGGCACTATAACTAGATTTTTGGTCGCCGACTTTACGTACCATAACTTAATATATCTACATGTCTCGGTTTTCCTTGCTAGAGATTTAAGAGTGGCCACCAACAAGTGGATTGGACATTAAAATTTTCTGGTACATATAATTTTAATCAAATGTACCTTTCTGGAACGCCACCAAATTGTTCAGTTACAAATTTATCATTTCTTGATTAACTTTGATTTTCCATCGTGGTCATTTTATTTGTTCATTCTACTTTCTGTTGCTTGATTTATTTATCAAATTCGTTCATTATAATTTGTATTTTGACAACTTGTCAGTATTGATTGTGCTCGAAATGTGGTTTAATACCTTAATTTTCTTCACAATATCGTGGAATAAAGACTGGCACACGACTCGAGCCTAGTTAGAGACGCTATGGCCTACTCCGGGGATTTTTAACGTGTCGTTTATGTTATCAAGGATCGCGGCTTTCACTCCCACCCGAACGATTAGAAGCTTGTTCTTGCAGGATCATTCGTCCAGCATCACCGACGATTGACAATCAGATTGTGTTTGTTGTTAAGCTATGTATATACATTTATCGTGTAATGTCGGCCATATAATATCGTGAATTATTTATAACATACCGACCATCAACTGTAAACGCGCGATATTTATTGCTTCCTAATAACGTCCCGGAAGGATTACACTATACTGTCTTATAGATCGTTATACCAAGGTTGGTCGCCATTGTTTTTGTAGCGATGGCTTTTTGGCATGTCACATAAGAAATCTGGAATATTAATATAGCTATAAATAGAAAAAGATTTAAAGTCCTGCCTTTCTGCAAATATCGGCCTAATGAAACATTATTCAGAAAGCAGTCAGCAATGGTTGACATCGTGCCTTTTCAATGTTCGTATAAATATAAATCTTGCTTTTACAGTTTGAGTTTTCACTTTACAAACAATTAAAGGATTTTTATTTTTGCTGTTCCAAAGTAATTATTCTTTAAATCATTTATTGTATTGTTTACTAAGTTTAATGAGAATTCAGGTCTTTTGATTGCTACTGATGACACCAGCCTTTTTGTGGTGTGAGTGGGGCCAGTGCTGGATTAACTATTGGGCAAATAAGACACGTACCTTAGAGCCAGTCAAAAATCCAGGGCACAAAAAAAAGTAAAATCTTATAGTAATTACATTACTGTCAAAATTGGGTATAAACTTTCTGTTGTTAAATTTAACTTTCTTTTCTTTTTATCGGCGAACACAAAATAACTGTATTTTCAGGAGACCTATCAAAATGTGCTCTAGTGTCAGCAATGCCTTAATCCGGCACTGAGTTGGGATAAATAAGTAGGTAGGGGGCCTACATGTAGATAATGTAGCAAACAAATTGCTTTTTGTGGTGATGGGAGAAGACGATCTTAGCGGGAGCGGTGGGAATGGGCGCGCAGATGTAATCTAATACAACCCATTACTACCACATATTACGCCATTATTGTGAAAAACTGAAAGAATACCTCAGTTAAATACAAAGAATAATTTATTTAATTTTTGCTGATTCCTTGGGGTAGTATATTATTGTAGTATTTGGTGGTACTGAGTAGTGTGTGAGGGTAATATTGTAGCATTTTGTGGTACCGGGTGGTATTGAGTAGTACTGGGTATTATAGGGTAAATCATCCTAGCGGGTTGGGATCAAGAGAACGTAGTATCAAACAAACTACATTGATAAGACCCTCATCAATTTAGAGTTATTGGTATTCAGTCCATGTAAATCAAATTAACCATGTCTTAATGTTGTATCGATGCGCTAGGACTAACCACACGAATAGCGGGAGATATTTGAATTGGATTAGCAGAGCTAGTAGCGGACACTTGTAATTGCTGAGGATCAGTATAGTATATAATTGATGTAATGTTATTGTCAATATCGCATCACGTGGACGATCCCCAGGTTGATATAAATATAATTAATTCAATATTAGATTCTCATACCACAGCAGTAAGTATATAGTATTATTAACGTTATTATCAGTAGCCTTGTCATCCTTCATGTTCAATCAAGTAGTTGCAACAGCCTCGGTCAACCACGTGTTCTATTCTTCCCATGCATAGCATGCATGCGGTTATTCATCGAGGTCTTTATTATATAATAATTCTGGCTGTGTGTCTGACTGTATGGGGGGGGGGGAATACGGTAAAAATCAATTTCGTTGTTCCCAACAACGGCTTCCAAAGGCGTTAAAGATGCATGTACATTCTCGCGAAAGTAATTACAAGGTAGTAATTTTCAATAAATGTATGACAAATGTATGGACAGTAACTAGCGACGAATACATTCTGTAAATGTCCCCACCTCAATCAAGTTAGGCGACAAACATGGCTTCTAGAAATTATAGATTGTTTTTATATCCTGGGGCTATGTCCTCGCGAATACAATGTTTTGAGAGGGATCTTGAGCACATTTTTGATACTTTATTTACTTTGTACATGGGAATGCATCTTTAATGATAGACATAAAAACTGTAATATATTCCAGATCAAATTGTTCGTTTTGCTTATTCTTGGACATGGAATTGGTGTCACAAGCCAGCCTTTCCCGGCTCCAACTAAAGCTCACGAATCCTGACTTATACTTGTGTCGTTACGGATTGCGGCAAAACATAATTATGTCTCAGTTTTAATTAACTTTACAAACAAAGTGTGAATGCCTAAATGATTAATGCATTGTGTATGTACATCTTTATCATCCCGGTTGGTGCAAGAAAAAATCGTATGTTGAAGGCATTTCGTTTCATTTCTAAAGAAAATCCTAATTGTTCAATGATTACAGCTTTAAATGCTCCTCACAACCGCTCTGTATGAAATTATGTTTCAATCACGTCCATGATTCCCAAGAAATATGCCAGACTGACGATAAACAGACGTGTATAAATCCATTACAATTTATCTATGAAATTGTATTCATCTAAATGATACTTTGATATTCACCAGATACCGCCCTAAGACCTATCCAGTGTAAGCAGTATACATACGCTCCTCCAAACCAGGGCCTTCGAGGGGAGGTATGGTAGCTTTGACACCTGTCCACGGACCCGGAGCCTAGAGGAGCTCGGAGGTATGCGGAGTAATGTTTTGTTTTGGTGGTGAAAATTAATAATAAAGAAAAAACACCCTCTGTCGCTTGATCGTAAAGTTGAAGAAACCGGTGACTTTTCTGAATGTGGGTACCTAGTGGCGTGGGTAGGATAAAAATCAAATTCTGTCAGTCCCATTTTTTGGAAAATTTGGTGAATTAAAAAATAAGTCACCTGACCGGAGTTCCGCTTAAGGTTATCGCCCATAGGGGATATTCAGTTCACCTGTCTTTTGAATATGTCTATTCGTGCGGATGGCAGGAGCCTCCCTGTCCGGGAGAAACACATTTCATATCACACTGTAGGGTGAATGCCCGTCTTCGTGCGCTCTGTTCACCAGCATGACCATAAACCAAATTTCATTTCATCATTAGTAAACATTTTGGTTTCAACAAACATATAGTTAAAGATTGACCACCGTTGTTCAGTTTGTCTGAGCACGGCTTTAGTAACGATATTGTATTTACTCTGTCTGTCTAATCGGTAATCGAAAACACTAACCCTTCTTCAGCTTGTTCTGTTCATTTAATAGGTTCTGGGTAGGGTATATTTACTCCCGGCGTCATAACTTTGTAACGTCTACACATATTACCGAGGTATTAAGCATGGATAAATACTAGCCATCTAAATTACCTGATCAACTTTACACACAGCCAATTGTATGATTTACTCTCCAAGAACATTTGATACCACTTCACATTTCCAGACTGGGCGAATAAAGACGATCATGCAATGTGCTATGAAGGAACTATGGCCTAATCTTAATTCGAATTCCAATTGTCAAGGTTTCCTATACATGCACACCCATATGTATATCCATATGACAACCTCGACCAAAAATATCGATAATATTTCTCGGCTATCACCCAGATCGAACATTGAACCTCCAGACTTGAACCCAAAACATCGTAGGTTTGTAATTCATAGCCTTACTTACTGAGCTACCACGGCCCTTTGGGTGACTTGAAAGACGACTAGTTCAGTGATTTGCGATGAAACAGTAAGAGAAGGTAATGAAATGAAATGGGGTTAAGCGTCCTACTGTTCTGGTACGGCTCTTGCAATATAAAAGGGAATTTCTTATAGCACTTCCCTAAGTTCCAATAGGCCACACAACTTCGTTGTATATTTTTGGGAGCCACAATCACAATTTAAGAGGTCCAGGGTTCGAGTCTGATATTAGTTAAGAAAGTTCCAGTGATGCGGCATAGCTGTCTGGTAAAGAACGGCGTCTAGTTGTCTATATGGGACGACAGAGGGGATCATATAGCAGTGGATCATATATCAGTGGAAACGCTGCTTTTCCCCATAACGTGCGTACAGTGCTGGGATATGTTGCTGTGATATACTGTCCATCCTCCTCGTCAACAAACCTCTGTAATCAAACGAGATTAAGTGAAGACTTTTATGCCCCCTTTCCTATGAAACATGTTTCATCTGCTTCTCGTATCATGCGTTATACACGGGATATGAACTCAATATAGTTTTTCAACTTTGCTTTTTCAAAATGTTTTGATGAACACTAAATAATGAATACTTTATGAATGGTTTTCCGAAGATGTGACGGGGGATGATTGGCGTAAATATTATTGTATTCGAGACAGAAGATCCACGGAAAATATATTAATATACATACAAAACGTTGTTTTGGACAGGGTACAAAATTCTTCAGCCAATTGCTTGGTTGATATAATCCTAAATAAAACTCTCTTATCCTATTGCAGTAAGCTAGTATTTCACAAACCTTAATTATCACCCCTTCAGCTCTATCAGGAGCACATGAACTAAGATAGCAGGTGTTATCTATTTTGTCCATGGCTTTGTAGTGTACTTGTTATTCCTGTTCGCAGCCGGACTGACTACATTGACGAGCATAGGTCCTCATCTAGTAGATGGGTGACAAAACTATGCTATAGCTATTAGGTTTTAACATTGTAATTGCAGCAGCTTTTTCATAGGGGATTTCATTTGATTGTCAGATAGGCACTTTTCTTTCAAAAGTACACACCATTAGAGTTGTATGATCTATATTTCTCAAGCTTTAATGTTCTATTATCATAAATAATAAATTGCCGATACTATACTGCCTGAAATATTTAGCCGGGATGTCGGCTCGGTAACTCGTTTTTTATGCCAAATTCATCCAATATATGTCTTCGGGATCGAAAACGGTAAATTGCAACTTGTTTTCTCTTTAAATATGTCAATATTGGTGTCGGTGACAGGATAATCGTCGTCTTGTATTCAGGGTTTATCATTTTAACAACTCGAAAGCTGTCACTGGATGATCCCTTAACTATCATTTTATCATATTATATCTTGACATATAACAAATCTTCGTCAAATCATATAATGAATAACATGAATAATTTTCAAACAGTTTGCAAGATGTTTTTTTTTAATGATGCTTTAGATGAGTTGAACATTTACTGTATCTCGTTAAGATCATGAATATGATCCGTTTATAATGGTTTATCAACTATCCATATTATGTTTGCCATAGTGGAAAAGATTTATTACACCGCCAGTGTTAGTTAGAAGTTCCTCTGGATTTTTCCGTCGTGATTTTTCGTTTCGCGTGTCAGTGGTGCAAGACGAGAGTCTGGTGAGGAATAACGTCTAGGCTTTTGGATGGGTATGTAAAAAAAACGGGCAGTTGGAATTCGACGAAGGGAGAGAGAGGGACAGAAATGGGGTTTAACGTCCACTCAACACAAACTAGGTCATTTCGGGACCAACATATGGTTTACTTTTATGTCAATAACTCGCTTGCGCGTAGGGGTCTTGAGCAGTGGGAGCAAACCGGAGTACCCGGAGGAAACCCACGAGGTTGAGAAGGCGCCCCTATCTCCATTTCGGGACCAACATATGGTTTACTTTTATGTCAATAACTCGCTTGCGCGTAGGGGTCTTTAGCAGTGGTTGCAAACCGGAGTGCCCGGAGGAAACCCACGAGGTTGAGAAGGCGCCTCTATCTCCATGCCACATACGCTCACACCAGGGCTCGAAACCACAGCCGCAAGCCAGAGGTGACCGGCCAGCTAGAGGTCGAAGCACGGCATTCTAGACCACTAGGCCATATGCAGTATCGCCGTTAACTGGGGACAGTTTTCCTCGTATGCTCATCATCATTAGCCATGTTGATACAGAAAAGGGAAAACCTTATTGCAGTATCTTAATATAATGTCCTTTGGTGAATGTATAATAATATGCAAAGCAGACTTTAACCTGCAAAACACGCCTATGGTTTCAATAAATTATAATACACGTCATTTGCAATGAATTAAAATGTACATGCCATTTGCAATGAATTAAAATGTACATTTGCAATGAATTACACTGCAACATAATGTCATTATTGTCATTTGCAATGAATTGCAATGCACACGATATCATTTGCCATTGAATGACAATGCTAATAGGTCAAGTTTAAATTTCTGGATGTTTTTTTTTCATTCGATATATATCCACGTTACTTCATTCTGACATACATTAAATCATATAAGCAGGCTGTCTGTCCTCTATAGGAGTCTTCAGATGTTAATAATGCATACAAAATATTGCAAATACGATAATAATATATACATTCTTAGAATAATAGATTTCCATGACAATGGATTATAAATAATGTTAGGTAACATACAACAAAAGGTTAATAGTATATACAACAAAACATGACATTAATCTACACAGTTTTCCTGGTATGGTTCTTTATATATATAGAGATGTTCTTTTAATATATCAGGCATCTATACAATCAGTGCAAGTTCTTTCAAGTTCTCATATTCATTGTCTTAGCTGCTATATCGGAAATTAGATTCCGAGTTAATTCAGGAAAGCACAAGGGTTTGACATTTTCTCGTGTAATGTTAACTTCTTTCTGGGTGATTAACTGGATTTCAAACAAAACCTGAACCTTGTAACAATCTATTGTAATTATCATTGTTTAAAAAGGTAACAACAGACACGTAACAATATATTTTACATCTTCTACTTCTTTTTTAAATCTTTATTTTATTCCCCATCTAAATTTAAATCAATTATCGTTTAAACCGGTTAAAATTGTCGTGTCAGAAGAATTTTTAAAAAAAACTATCGCTTCCCACATCCCCACACTGGTCACTGCCTTTAACTGAGTTTCTACCCATTCTTTAGGAACATCGGGGACCACTTTCAGTTATTTGAAATGCCGTAATGACGACTATACCTAGACTTAAGAATATACGATTTTAGTCGAAACACTCAGTATATTTTGAGAATTTGGAAAAGTATAAAATTGAAATGGTTTAATGCCAGTATACTAATTGATGCAGTTGATGGATATGGTGACCATCTAGAGTATTATCTCTCTGTGCAAAATGATCTACTCTACTAAGGCTTAAATACTTCTTAACAATAAATATGGTACCTTGTAAAGAATCTGTCCACCAATTTTTAATGTCACTATTCCTAATCTGGGATCACGTACGGCCTAAATTAAGCTTACGGCTTACATGGGGCTGATATTTATAGTATAACATTTTTAAAACCTACATTGGGACCCTAATGGCTGTTGGGCAGTCACCCCCCCACCCCAACTTAATCAAAGACGAATGTTTTCGAGTTTCACAGACAGAAATTTAAGTTCAGCATATTTCACCAAAATTTATTAAAAAAAATGTTATGGGTTCTATTTTTTATTTGGGGAAGGGGGGGGGGCAATCTGTTGTACATAAATTAAATAAGATTGCGTTTAACTTCCTACGTTTCTACACCGACCGAGCTAATGACGATCGGGTATTACACGAGTATTCTGAGTGGTGCACATCAGAATCTAAAGTCAGTCTATGAAATATATATTTACAATATGATATTATTATGAAGTTAAACTTATTATTAGCTACAATATGATTTTATTTATGGTTAATATCAAATGGAACTTATTCGATTATCTGAATATTTCATCAACTAGCCATCGAGACATGTCCACCCGCTCCCCAATCCAAATTGATGGGTCTGCTAGTCCTCTGCTGTTATTTCTAGCGACTAATGTAATCTTCTTAACCACGCATGTCATATACGTAAACCATCTTAAGTTAGATCACCTTCGTGTGACGTTATATCTATTTATAGTTACAGCACCAAGCAAAATGTCACTTGAAGCCGAATGGTAGTTAACATCATCAGACGATAGCTAAATATATTTACTGTTTCATCAATTATTCAGTTGATTGTACAGTTTGGGTAAAAGCTTTAAATATCCACTTATGGCCGTATAGTAGTCATTACTTCAACAGAAGTCTTGATTATTACGTATTCATAACACGTTATATTATTTTATTCTATTCAATGAAAGGGTTAATTAAAAAGTTCATATCTCTGATTTCTATTTGTTTTGGTCTTTGTATTGGAACAATTTATTTGGTTTTGGATTTTGCTTAAGGTTACAAGCTATCATAGAAAAAAGAATTGATCAGAAACTGAAAGGGTTATTTCTGTTTAACGTAGCAATATTTGTTTTTAATCTATAAAAAACAAACCACGAGAAGCCCTTGAGTGGAGTTAAAAGTATATTATGATCATCTACAAACTTAACGAACCTGAAAAACATTCTTATTTCTTAAATACATTTCAAAACTATAATTTTTAAAAAAATTGGCTGTTTGAAGTAAGTTGAGATTAAACGTCCTACTGTTTTGCTTCTAAACTGGGCTAATGACGACCATATTCCTGAAGCAATGGCCCGAGAAATCCCTCTCTGAAAATTGCTGGAATAGCGTCTGTTTCTTGAACTTATGCGGTAGTGTGTCTATTCTTTCCGTTCAATGAAAGCTATCACTTAAGTACAGCAACATGACAGTCCTTCGTTTAATCTGGGTCTTCCCTAAAACTTTGGACAGTGATTTAAGGTATTAAAAACGGTGAAAGTATGTTGGTTTCCAAACAGTATTGTTTACATTTCATTCGACTTGATAGCCTCGTTTGTCACGCAATTAGTTTTACTGTAGTGTACTGCAATGCATGGGTTAATTAGGCATAATAAAATCGTCAGTCATGACGTAACGTTATGTAAACATATTATTTGGTCCAATATTGGCAGCTAGTGATTGGTTGGTAGACGGACTACTTACAAATCAAAATTTAAAACAACAATATCCACTCATAATAGCAGTGTGTAGTTGGATTACCTCTAATCAAGCGCAACACTGCGCGGAGTATGAATGACGACGGGCATGTCATACAGTGTGCTATGCGAGGAATTGTGCCCGGGCAGCCACGCTACGGTCTACTCTTATATCAAATTCCAACTGCTAAGGAATCTTTACGTTCACGCCAATTTGTACACGGGACCTCGCTTGTTCGTCCCATCCGGTCGAATAGATAGCTGCCCTTGTCAGACCCTCAATCCCACATCACTGACAAAGGGAAACCACACCGTAAATCTGGATGAATTTTCTCGGCCAATGCAGGGATAACCTGAGTATTATTCAAGACTATTGCGTCTGTAATATCGTTAGTGTGGACGCGGACGTTAAAAGCACAACACTAGAATTTTGAAATTACCGGAGGTTAAACCCGATTTAATCTCATATTATCTGATCGGTAACCATCTTTTAAATAGAATTCAGGAACAAGTTCCAGATATTCTGTAAGAAAGATAGTTCTATCTTGAATGACAAGACATTTTTTATTCCCAACGCCTACTATTGGCTTAAACTGACATCAAGACAAATCCGTCTCAAGCACGTGCTCTGTACATGACACTCAATCTACAAGATCATTCCGTCGGTAAACAAAACTCCCTAGTTTAATATAGCTACAGTTTTAATAGACGGACACTTTGGCCATTAACCGAAGACTTTCAAGACGGAAATGGAACGAATTTACATTATTTCTCAATATTAGTCTTGACACATTGACCGTAATTTAGCCAAAAAACTCAGGATTCCCACAATAAACCTTTGTTTGATTGACGCGATGTTTCTTGGAACAAGAAGCAAAAAAAAAGTATTTGTATTTTTAAAAAAGTTTTTTCGACTGCTATAAAAACCGGAGCGAATTGGGCTGGGTATTTGTTGAAAGTGCAACACAAAGACTCTTAATGCCTATTTTTTCTGGTTACTTGCACGGCTCTTTCTACTAATGTCTCACAGAACTTGGAAGCAAACAAATAAAGATATTTGTCTATGTTGTTAAACCTAAGCGAAGTGGGTTGGACATTGTTTAAATGCGCAGCTCCAAAACTCTTAATGTCCATTGCGTCTTTCAATTTACATGACTCTTTCTACTAATTCCTCACAGAAACCTACAACTAGCAGTATACAAATACATAATGATAAACATTAAATTGGACGAAGTCTGCTCGATTTAAGAGAACTGCATTAAAATTGAAACCGTTTATAAGAAAGCTGATAACGCCATAAGCAATTAGTGGCCATCAAGGTGATACCACTATTTCTTAATGTGTGTTTATATCTCAATTAAAGAAAATGGCCGATCACTTTTTTACCAGTAATTTGCATGCATTAACCTTTAGAGCTAACGTCATTGGTTGAATCAATAAACAAAAACATAATACCAATACGAAACGATGCGATAAAAATGTCCAGTGGAAGACGTTAAACATGTCTTAAGAGACGCAGCAGAACGTTTCTGATTTGTGTAGTCAACAAAGACGGATCGTTGTTACGTAGGAAAAATTCAGACCATTAAATTTAAAGGACACACGACTCTAATCTTTGGAACCATGTTCTAAAATCAGATAATAATGTAAAATGAATATATATAAAGTTATTTATATTAGAAATAATTTTGTAATTTCTAATGAAATGTGTTCCGTGAAATACGTAAACAGTCTAAATTGAACGTCCGTCGGTTAGACTGGCTTTAGTCCATTACTCATTACTTTCGCATCGTCTTGTAGAATATGGTTTTATTTGTTTATTCATTACAGATGGAGCCCGAAACTATCAAAACTACGCAAATTCTGTACTGACTATAAAATGTTCAAAATTCTGTCTTAAATTTAGGTGTCAAGTATCCCATATTTTCAAGGCAAAATAACAATATCAACATTGATTGAAATGGACGAATATTGAATTGTACTTTTATTAGGCCAGGTATCTCCTGAAGTAGTGATATTACGTATTGTTTTAAGTACAATGAATGTAGGGTCGATGTTACATTTGTATGTGAGTTATCTTCATTAGCGTTGGAAATAGCAAGAAAACAAGCACCAACTCCAGAGTAAACCGTATGTTTCCATTTAAAGCACAACTGACAACCGACTGAAGGATTCAATGTATCATTTAACGCAGTTGGACTTTTTCTGAAAATCATCTCGCTAAATTATCGATTAACCGTCTCCAGTAATAATTTTATGTGCCAGAACACAGTATTATGTTATATATATTAATATTTCAGGTTATTCCACATAGCAAGGGTATCGCGGGACCCCGTCAGTAAGACGTTGACTTCCAAACCGTGGGGACCCGTGTTCGATCCCGGGGATAGCTAAGAAAGTTCATCGGTTTTCCGCCGTGGTTTCCATTGTAAGTGGTGTAGGGCGTTGGGGCTAGCAAAGAGGCAACGTATAGGCGTTCGGGCGATACGAAAAACCGAGGTCATCTGTACACATTGGCATGTACATTTAAAAGAACCCTTGACGCTAAGAATTCGTATAGTAGTAGGCCGTATCGCCATAATCCGGATAAAACCTATAGCACACTGTTTATGTCCGTCTTCATTAACCCAGTCGAGACACAACGGTAGGATGTTAAAGGAGCTAAATCGCTAATATTTGAGGCCTAAAAATTGACCCTAATAGGTCGCAACGCATATAATATAAGATATGGCGTCACCATTTAAAGGTGTTGTGGAATGTGCATAGCCTCGTTCTTTCTCGTCACATGTTATGAATGACGCTGAAACGGTAAAATGTTTATTTTGTCTTAAATATTGCATATCAGAAGCCTACCTTTTCCCCGTAGGATCACAACATCAATGTTGATTTGAATTGACAAATAATTCGTGTTTTCAATGTGGCAGACTTTAGATGATATTGAGTTAGAGACTTGGCTACTTTAAACTCCATTCATTTCGTTTCACTTCTAAATAATAGCTGAACAGGTTTGAGTCTATATATTATTACATCGATTCATGATTTTGTTTTATATACTTAAAACCTTTGATTCCTCTTTAGATTGAGACAATTTAATTAAAATGATTGTATGGTCGGTCACTCTTTTGGCATGTAACAGATATGTTTCAGAAAATCCTTTTATGATTCGGTAAACACGGCATCTATATAACATTGACGTTAATTAATCTTATGTCTCGGTTATCAAAACACATGAAAAGTGATCGTGGAATTTTCTGTGTCACAGGTTTTGATTGGTAGGGTGATATGGAGTCGATCAATCACAATATGTTACTGAACACACCATAAAAAATGGATGATGTTTAATGTCCCACTGTTTTGCTCTAAATTCTCTAATGAAGAAGGTAGACCAAGACCCAGTGGAGTATATGCCCGAAAGCTTTTATTTTCAACTTTCGGGAGATATTTAACGTACTTACACAACTATAACTTAGTTTTGTGTTCAATCCGAACGGTTACACGCCTTTCCGTGTTATACACCGTACGTACGTCCTGACATTGGGGACCCCCAAAGGCACCTGGTTAGTAAGTCATTGTTATAAGTTATAACCACCGTTCATACTTTCTTTCATCATCAATGATGCGAGACAAAGACCTGGGGCCGGTTGCTCAAAGCTCCGTTATCTTTTAAACAGATCGTTAACTTTAACAGAGAGAAAGACTGTTGCTGGAAGTCCCGTTAACTTTAATGTGTCGTTAACTTGGCGTTATATTTAACGGAGGTTTGGGGCTCCATTATCTGTTTAATGATGGCATTAGTTGGCTGTAGCAAAAAGTCATAGATCGCCAATGTAGTTTTCTATAGAACATTCTAGAGGGTTGGGCGATGCGGGCCTATTCCATTTTCTATAGGATGAAATTCTATACTATTCTACAGAATTTTGGTGGACTATAGGAAATAATAGCCCCATAATTCTGTAGTACAAATCCCATAATTTTTCCTACAGATTTACGCTAAAATTTTTAAAGGAAAAAATAAAGTATTCTATAGTTTTTTCTGTTGTAAATTCTACAGTCATCTTTTTGTCTTTAATCTAGTTTTGTGAACAGACTGCACAGTTGTCTCGCTGTCTCCAGTTTCTTCTTAATAGTAACTTCTATGAAGTTGTTATACATGTTCATTGAAATTAAAGATATTAAATTCAGCCAATGAACAAACAGTCTTCTCTTGGATTAACTTTAATGAATCCGTTAGCTAACGGATAATGAAATTGACTTTCCAGCAACCGAAATTTAACGGACCGTTAACAAACGACACGTTACAAAGATAACGATCCGTTAGAGTTTAACGGATCGTTAAAATAACTTAGTTTTGAGCAACCGGGCCCAGCAAGCTAGGTCCAGTGAATGCGTAAAAAGAACGCATGACAGTTACTTCCCGGCATAATTTCCTGATTTGCACATAACAAAGCGTAATTCCGTCTTCAGTGCCCAAGTTAAACCGAAAAGTATGACGTTAAACACCCATGTCATTTCAGTAAACATAATGTTTAGGCTAACATGATGAGACTGAATATCACTAGTGAGGAGATACCAGTTTTCATTATTTGTCCAGGGGCATGGCATCTGAGATCCCGTGTAAACATGGAATTGAAAAAAATTGGAATTTAATAAATCCGACTTGGCTAATGAAGACGAGCTTATGATGTATACAATTTGCAATGACGGAAAGTTAGTTCGCCACACACTCATATGGAATTCCAACTGTCAACGAGTACGGGGGAGCTGGGTTTTTCAGTACCATCCGAACGACTGGAGATATCCTCTTTGTAAACGTAAAAAGTGTCATGGACAATTGGGATTTGTCAAAAAGTGGATGGAACGTTGTTTTCCAGGAAAAATTTCCGTATGCGCCTTTACGTTAGCACAAAAACGTCGGACGTTAAACTCTCTTCATGCCAGTGAATATGGTCCGGGTCGCATTCTAAAGTGGGAAGCGCGTAAATGCACAGCTTTAGCCACGAGATGTCTAAGTGGAGTTGGTATCCAAGCGCTCAAAAAACATTCTCAGATCACCTTCTAGTAATAATCGTCAAAGATGAATTAATTACATATTATCTAGCTCTGGGCGAGAATCTTGGATGGGTTTAAACAAATATTGATTGAGCAACAGCACTGGTATTACATAAAAATACAGCTATTCAATTTAATTAGCAAATCAAAACGATGTAATAGAAGTAATATCATGATATGAAGCATCAGCGAATCTCATGTCGAAAGAAATTACAAGTGCTTCTCATCAAATTCGCTTGGTTCTGGAAACCATTAAAATCAAAATGAGATAGTTTTTGTGTGGAGTTTCTGATACAGATGGCGTTAATTCTTTATTACGCAATACGCTTCTAAATAAACGAGGAGTGTTGTGTTCGATATTCTGGGACATTTGATCAACTGTTCTTCCTGATAATTCATGTTAAAACTACTCTTAGGATTCGGGTTGATACTTCTATATATTATAATTTGTTAACAGTTAAAAATGCTCACTACCATTGTCTCTTTAAACATGTCAGGGTAAAGTAATAATATAAATGTGTATTGGTAGATAGTGTAGATTGAATGCTGGCATTGATAAATATACCAGTACTAATGTGTATTGGTAGATATGATAGTGATACTGGAAGACATTGTAGTATGATGATGTAGTATGGATGTGTATTGGTAGATAATATATTAAGAATGTGTATTGGTAGGTAATGTAGAATAAATGTGTATTGCTAGATAATGTAGAATGAATGAGTATATTTCTAGATAATGTAGTATGAATGTGTGTATTGGTAGATAACGTTGTATGGATGTGTATTGCTAGGTAATGTGGACGCAATATGTGTTGTGGTAGACAATGTAGAATGAATGTAGATACAATGTGTGCAGCGGTAGATAACGTAGTATGCATGTGTATATTAGTAGAAAATGAAGATCCAATGTGTATATACAGTGTGTATATCATATAGTAATAATGTAGATACAGTATGTAAATCATATAGTAAAAATGCCTGTATTGGTAGATAATGTAGTGTGCACGTAGATTATATAGTAATAGCGTGTGTAGTAATCATCTACTCGATCACACTTTAACAGTGATCTGCATCTTCCTGTTTTAACATTATCTAATTTATCACTCGACATGCTATTATGTCAAATCGTATTAACGTTAAACAAGTGATAAATGTTATATTTAATGACATATATTATATTATACAAGCTTCACACTGACCATCATGTTATATTAAACGACACAGATTATATCGCCATGTTAAATTTCGTAGTGTTATTAATTTTTCATTGGGAAAGATAATAGGTATAATGATAATAATAATAATGTCAGAGCAGCATTAGTCGTTCATGTAGGGCGAAACAGCGGAGATCAATTTAACCTTTGTATGTACGTAAAAGAACTGTTTTCTACTGATTAAATATAACTATATAAGATTTTAACACAAATACATCCTAGCAAATAGAACAATATATCTCAGTAGTACATAGACCGTTCATAGAAATCTATCTCAGTATATAGCGCTATATCTGGGAAAACATAAGTATATCTCAGTAAACAGAGCTATATGTCAATAAATAAAACCTTCTATCTCAGTAAATAGAACTGTATGTCACTAAACTTAGCCATCTCAGTAAATAGAATTATATCTCAGTTAATAGAACTATATTTCAGTAAATAGAACTATATCTCAGTAAATAGAACTATATCTCAATGTAGAACTATATCTCAGTAAATAGAACTATATCTCAGTAAACAGAACACTGTCACTTATTAAATAGAACTATATTTGATTGAATAGAACTATGGACTTTCTGATTATACAGAATTAAATATAACTGTTTCTGATTCAAAATTTCATTACGAGATCAATAGTAACAATTGACATGTAATATTGTAATTCATCTTTTAAACAATTTCTGTGTACAACTGGTAATCAGATTATCCCAGCTTGGTTTCAATCTGTAAATTATATTACTATGTTACATAATCAGTGAAGTGGAATATCATCAATACGTATATGTAAATCAGACAGTCAAACATCTAGACATGAAGTGAGCTGGGGGTACTTAACGGTGTGATTGATGAGAGATCATTGTTAACAATAAACAGATATTAGATAACCGATTGTATAATTCATATTGGCAACATGGCGGCTTTCATCTAAATTAAATTAACACATCCGATAATACATGAATTAAAAGGAAAAAGAGTGATAGGAGGTATTTATATTATTGAAATCACTTTTATTATTCATGAAGTCGATCATGGATTTCCTTTTCGATTAACGTTAAATAATTGTTCACAGCATATTTTGTTTAATGTATTTATTTTGGTTGTAAACATCTTGTTTTGTGCGGTTGTGGCGATGTTGTCATTAGTCTGGCCAGAAACTCGAAGAAAAGATGTGAAAAAAAGAAGAGTTTCCACACCGGAAGTTGATTCCAGAGCATAATGTAAGACGTGAACTATAAAGAGTGGCATATGACTTAGAAGTGATTTGATGATATGGCTCGTTATTGATTAATATACACGTCCATTAATGCCCAATCCGTCACCGGATATGACTGCTATGACCGAGCATACATCTTCACCTCAATTCTCCTTTCATTAAAATCGTATGAATAAACCGTCTTGACTTGGACAAGATAAACATTAGATTAATGTACAACGATCTTTTTGCCTTCTGAATTGAAAAAAAAAAATAAAGGGATTACTTTTGATTCATAGCACGCCATTTTCTATATTTAATTTCACGCTCCACGAGCTAATATTCCATTCTGTATACAAGATGTCGTTTTGGGTTAATAGTAAAATCTTCTTTAATTGACAATCATGTCATAAGAGAATGCAAAAACCTACCGAGTTTAAATTACTTCGTTAAAACAAATGAAAAAGTTTAGAGTTGTATTATATTATTATTTTAGTTATATCTCAGAAAAGCATGATGTCGGTCGAGATATTTTAATTGGCAAGTGCTTTTTTGTTTATCCTGGGGATTAATTTATAACATTACAACATAGAAGCTCCAAGGATGTGGTAAATCATCATACCAATCCATGGCCAGGTTAGAATACTGAAAACAGTCATTCATGATATACTTGTTTACAATGCAAATTTAAGGATACAGTTATTGTTCAAAATATCAAAATGAAATGGGGTTTAAAGTTTTACTTTGATGCACCAACTAGGATATATTGAATTCCATCTATCAAGGGGTATTGACAATATGTATGCAAACTTCTTCGACTAACTCTTAGGATCAAACTTGTTTGAGAGCCAGCGCCATATTGACAGAGTCAAACGAAATATCAGTGCACGTTGATAACCAGAAAAACTACATGTCAATTTTCGATTTATTGTTTCTCATTTTGCAAACTGAGATATTATGATGGTGAAATCTCTAAAGGGAATATCAGTCGAAATATGGTTTCGAAATTTACACAGACAGACAAAAATTCCTTTGCGAATGTTATAAACGTGATATGGCCATAACAAGCCAGCGCCACCTATAATAACGGAGAAAATATTTTGATGGGCCTATTTTGAATTCGATAGAACCCAAGCCAGCAGATTATCTGCGCTTGATTTTTGATATTTTCCTAAACTTACACTAATTCGGACCTCAATTCCACATGCTATCCTAACTTCCCCGACAATAGAATATTTTTTTGTTGTAAAGTAGTTATATGTAAGCGTGTTTTTATTTCCAGGGGTCAAGATACGGTAGAAAGGTTCAGAAATGTAACTGATACCATTGACGGATTATTAAAAGGATATGACATCAGATTGAGGCCAAGTTTTGGAGGTAAGATAAAGCCTTGTTAATACGTTTCCTTTATCCAGAGTCTAGCAAAACGATAAACATTGGATCACGCTTCAAACATAAAGTCCGATAAAACAACAAACACCGGCCCATATTCCACAGACAGTGTCCGATAAAACAATAAACACAGGTCCACGTTTTACAGAGTCAAATAAAACAGTCATTACTTGTTCCCATTTACATATGGGTTCCGATAAACAATAGCTGCTTCACACAAAGAGCCATTAGATAAAACAATAAACACTTGTCAAGGTTTCAGACAGTCAGATAAAACTATAAACAATGGTCAACAAGGTATCTTAGATGGAGCTCGATAAAACTTTAATTCAGACATCAATTCCCTTTAATAACCGTGATCCTCCGCCATTTAACAATTTGATTCGGGTGGAGTATTTGGGTGGTAACATTATCAAAATCGTTAATTCCATTAGTTTCTATTGATTTCATGACGTCAATCAAATCGTGACAATATAAGCAAAGGGGCGATGCAGTGTTAACAGAAGAAAACAAATAACGAAGATATCCGTTCAGACAATATACATAAGTTTGTATGACTGCTGATTTTAAACCTTTCAGAAGCACTAAAAATAAAAAAAAATAGCCCAAAAAGTATATAGTACCCCATGTCTGTAATTTGTCGAGATGGGACAAATAAAGAATATTGAAAGCTAGAATCTACTTGTATTTCAAACACTGAGTAAATTGCTCGTCATGCCTTTATTAAACCAAGTCGTGGCTAGCAGACAGTAAATTATTACGGAAACCTAATATTGTTGATAGGCAAGCTTCATTTGTCTGATAGAGTTAGAGACATGTTATGGGAGAGATGGTCTAGGGGTCAGGCAGGGTTAATGATTCTCCGTGGTTCGGTGCCGTTAAGAGTTTAAAACTCGAGGAAGGGAACGGAGAGTCTGGTAGATGGTCTGACCTGATAGACGTCTATCAAAACAGTTGCTGCGTCCGCTGCTTAATATATTGAGACGTAGAATGACTGAACTGATTTCATTATAAATATTAATTGTAAACCAAAATGGGAGGTTTGGGATATTTTAACCTGATGCACTCTTCGTTTTATTTAATGGCGATTTGTCAGTCACAACTTTTAATAGTAATAGTCAATTCAAATTATGGGCGGTTAATGTGTGACGATTGGTCCCTATCCAGGAGCTCCAAAGTTCCATCCTAGTGATGGGCGGGAAGGTTCCTTTGGATTATCTGGGTTTCACTATTAAGCCTAGAACGGAAAAACTTCCTTACATTCCCATGGGACAAAAATCGTTGAAATGCACCTAAAAGGAACTTTGGTAGCTGGAAAACGGTGATTGGCTTCGGATTGGAAATGTTACAGCCACTTGTTATAACGCTGTTTCTTGTCCTTTCAAATCCATCTGCCCAATTTTCATCATTAATCATTATTAAACACGAAATGCAACATTTACACCCCAAGATGCCTGTTGTCATACCATTGACGCAAATTGTACGTAACCTTAAAACCTATCCATAATCTGATTTAAATCTTATAAATCACAGTAATCGTCATGTATGGGTTCCTTGTTTATTATAAAAGCAAACACATCGAAACCCTATCACCAGTAGTCCACTGATTCAACACAAGACGACATTGGATATTTAGACCACGTCACTCACATACGCAGTTCAACTGTTCAACGTAAGCCACACTGGCGATCGAATGACACACCTGCATTAGGCGCATTTGTAGGCCTTTTGCTACGTCACATAACGAGATTCGTGGATCTTCTTATAATGGTAATACGACTACGTAAGCCAAACATGATCATTAATTACGTCACAGTTGAAATGTCCACACCCTGGGGTCGAATGACAATTGTACATTAGGCGCAGTTGTAAGCCTTTGACTACATCACATAACCAGATTCGTGGATCTACGTATAATGGTAATACCACTACGTAAGCCAGATTCGTGGATCTACGTATAATGGTAATACCACTACGTAAGCCAAATATGATCATTTTAGTTATCAGTCTTTTATCGTACCAAGTATATGCCTATTCCGAGTATTGTAGCAAGCCTAACAATTTTAGATATTATCAAAAATTGTGGTTACATCTCAAAATAATTTTTGAACACAATATCTAAACTTGAGATTTACTAAATTTGCATGTAACATTGGCGAGAAATTGCTTTGAAATGTTACAAACCGCCTTGACCTATGGTTCTTGATCAGATGGTACTTGCAATATTCCCGAGCAATGTTCATCTTTCGATAACGTAGCTTTCCACTCAATGTGTTCATTCAAACTCTGTGCTTCATCCTATCGGACCAACCTGAGCATACATCGTGCTTCGTAAAATCCCTCCGTCCTGTATTACTGACAAGGAGAAACCAGCGTGAAATCTCCCGCGGAAATTTCTTAGCCAATACCGCGGCCTCTCAGTTAGTGAGCAGCAATCTTATTGAACGATTCACCGCGGCACGCTACACCTTAGGTATTCAGATGTCTACTTACTGTCGTGTTATATAATTATAAAGTCCTATCCACATTTATGTATAATCAGTTTCTCGCCGATCAGCCGTGATCAGACTGAATAATAGAACATGGTTACCACTGAGATCTTGCTTAACAAGCCAATTACATTATTAGAGTTGATCTAGTCCTAAGAGACTCGTCTGTGAATTAACCAATTAAAACATGGTATTCGGATTTTAACAATAAACCCAATTTTAAGTGAAAGTGAAATTTCTACGTGGCTAATTGTAATGTTTGAACCACTTAGCAATTGGAAGATGTTATTGTCCTGATGTTCCTCGGGCATTAAATTAGATTGAAAAGTAATTTTAATCTTTATCGAGGCACTTTAAGAAACTGTTTTACGCCAAAAAACTGTATATCCAATATAGCACCACTGAATGTTATAGATTATGCTGTGCACATGGTTCTATAGACGTGGAAGAAAACAGAATAGACAGACAACCTTAATATTTTAGACAGTTTAGCATGGGATTAAAACCACGACACATGGCGACTCTATGACACATCTTACTTAGATCACTCGGCCTGTACATCGGTTTGTCTCGAATGGCCTAAAGATTGCGCGTTTGGTGCTAAAGTCTGACATTGAGTAAAGTTGCGTGGTTTCAATTCTCAGCATGTACATGGCAAGGAGTAGAGTCGCCAGTCCAAGCACACTGTGTGGTGTCTTGCCTGTCTTCACTAGCCCAGTCGGTGAATAAAGGTAAAAGTAGGTTATTAAATCACATTCATTTTATTACATTTTATTTCATATTCTGGAACATCTGCTAACCTTTATAGTAGGACAAGCGCTTGGCCCGGTCAAGCACTGGTATAGCCATGAACCGAAAGTAGCATAACTCAGAACTGGAAGTGGTAGGCCATTGGCACCAGGTCAGTGTTACTCCCCGGTCCGATCTACCCCCTTTACACCGAATTTCAGCCTTGGGAAAGCCCTACTGTAGCCACCAGCCCTGAACAGACAGACAAACAAACGACAGTCACAAATATTAAAGATACATTACGGGAGATTTTTTTTTTAAGAAATAGCCATTCTTGCTATAACAGTTAAAAAATAGATGGTGGAAGAAGAATATATTGAAAATTTCAGTCAAATTGCTTTATTCTTAAGATTGTTATCACCACCGTAATTTTTGACTAGAAATGGTAGTTAACTCCATCATCACCGTTTCCGACCATGGCCGTTTGATTTACGGACGTTAATTCCATCTACATAATTTAGATTATAAAGTAATGTTTTCAATGGCTGTGGTACTGTTAGCCTATTCGGTTTGAGACGGGGCTGCAATTCAATTCGATATTACATTTTGTATAATTTGCCATTATCTGTGTTTAGTTTATTTAGTTTTGATGTCATTTGTTGAGGCCTCGCTCAATAGCGGCCTCGCTTCGTACATTCTATCATTTATCCTCGATCTAAAATGTCCGGGAGTATTACGTCAACGTAACGGCTAATCTTCGCTCACGACGCCATTTAAACATTTAATCAATCAATGAAATCCTGTTTAAACCCAAGCCATCCGTGGGTATATAGAGTTGATTTTGTGCTTGTTGTGTAAATAAAGATCTAATTTGTAAGCCCAAATAAAGACTTGCAATAATAAGATTTAGCTCTTGCATAAGGTTCGTTGAGTGTAGATAAACCTGAAATTGAAACTGCGTCACAGTGATTCAATGGGTGGTGATCTCCTACACAGTTCCCGTGGATTTCCCGGTGTGATCTAGCTTAGGAGCGCCGAGTGGATGGAAAGCAAAAACACGGTTCTGTTTATACGTTAGACACTGCATGAAATATGCCCGTATTCTTTTTCCCGGTTGGTGTAGGCAGTAGGACTTTAAAGTATATTTCATTTGAAATATCACTTACGTAATCAACAGTTATTATTTCCAGATATCTCACAATTCTTTCATTATAGGTCAAGTACAAATTCAAATCGAGGCACAAACCTTGTTAATTTGAGATTGAATATATTATAACGGATGATTAGCAGTTAGCAATTAGTTTATGTAAATGAGGAAAAAATCGAATTGACGTGCGTCATGTAATCCTAATACCCGGGTTTTGTCAGTTCAATGAATCAAGAAAACAAAAGGACGTGGTTTTAGAATCTAGCCACCTAACTTTACAATTGAGCTAAAGCTAACCCCGACACTTGTTTACTACAGAGTGCAATTGAACGTTTTAGATAAAGCAATTTTATACCAGTAACTGCAAGAACAATATGGGGATCATTTTACTCAAGATATATTAGGACAATGGTTCTTAAAGCATACACGTCCTTACGTAATCTGTATTTATCTAAAGACCACGATACTTTCTACAGATCACATGACACCATTAGATAATCTAATCCATGGACAGCGAGCAGCGCCTTGTGGTATCAGACCACGGTGAATCTCGTACATACCTTTGATCTAAGCATTCCACATGTTGCTCCATACGTTACAATAGGTCAAGTGCGGTCGAATCATGGGAGGGACGCATGTCATGTTACCTAGTTTTTTGTTTTGCATTTATCGTGCGTATTACTACCTACAACAACACTTTCAACCCTCATAAATATTCTTATTTAATAGGAGTTGGAATTAATGGTCTTCGTGTGAATTATGTCTTTTAACATCTGCGGACATGAAATATTCTTTTTTATCCAATCTGATGTAACTCACATAATCTAGTTTCGTATTTCGTTTTAGTACATCTGCAAGATTCAAGTTTTTATATTCTACCAATTTTGAATCAGAAATGGAATAAAATGTAAGCTTAATTAGATTGTGTCTATCATCAACTTTTTTTTAGATCGAATCACAGTGTCAGATGTTTTCGCATTAAAAGAAAATAAAAACACAATAGAATTCATTTCTTAAAAGTAAATCTATTTCTGTTATAATTTCCTTTGTTAAATTTCTTTGGCGAATACTCGCGCCAGATGTTATCACATTTATAGAAAAAAAAGAAAGTACACAAAAGTCAGGACCAGGGACATTAAAACGAAATACATGCATTTATTGCATAGAATACATTGCATAGAGCTGTGATGACTCAGTGAATAAGATGCTGGTTCACTAACCTGAAGGTATCGGGTTTTGAAACAAAGTTCCTCTCTTATTCAGATGATACGAGAAACCTCATGTAGATATCGGCGTGCACGCAAATCAACCCTTGACAGTTGGAATGTAAAATAAAAGAAGACCGCTCCGCGGCTTTTTGGACACACTGCATGGCGTATGGCCGTCTTCATTAAAGTTACATTCCCGGGTACAAACTGAGTGATTTGATGATATATTAGGACTAAAAACATATTCAAACTAATTAATTTATCATAATTTTGCTTCAAGTCCTTCTCAAAACATAGTAATTGCCAAGTATAAAAATCGACCAAAAGAGATCATGTTTGCGTCAGTGGATTATCCCTCTCCGTACCTATAGCAACGGCATATATAAGACGATATTGTTTGTAATCGCTGGCGTTTTATTACGAATATCGAACCCAAATTAAATTCTCAGATTATCCACTCCCCGCGTATTTTCCGCGATTTTTATCTCAGAAAGTGCTGTACGTCTAACTTTCATAAAGTTTAGCAATATGTACACAAAGCGCTCAATGTACTCGAGCAGCCTTCGACGTCACGCGTGCGGATAGTCCTAATCGTCGGGCTGTTGATTAGGGGGAACCCTTACATTTTTGTCCCGTATACGCTCCATGAGTGTTTTTCGGGAATCCAGTATCTTTTTAGTAAGATTGGATATCTCTACTTTCCATATATATGCCAAAATTGCCATACTTTTATTATCAATTTCCACCCGATAAATACTTCACTGGGGACCCATCTTTAAAGTCCAGTCAATGCAGATAATTAGTACGTTAAACCCCATTTCAATTTAGACGCTTTTCTTTGACCATAAAAGTCCCTCCACACCGTTTCGATACGTGTTAAGGGCGTTGAGCAGTCTAAGATTCGCACTAACTTTTCAACGCCAATCTTATTAAGTCTTTGCAAACTTGTTCCACTTATAAAATAACTCAGAAAACTCTCGAAAGTCGCGTCGTTTTATGTGTAACAATGGAGATACGAGGCGGAGGAATAAAACTATTTATAGCAAACGAGACTGATTCCCCGACCTAGATCAGGTGTTGAATAAATTATGACGTCGTGCACGCCAGTCACGTGATCAACACAAACGTGGCTTCAACAGGAGTGGAAGATGTCACGTGACCAGAAGGAATTCCCTGTATGACGCGATTATCCAGGTCTATTTACTATATGACATGATTATCCAGGTCTACTTATCTATCACGAAAGGAACATGACGGATTTTTTTTTTATGGTCAAAGATTACTATTTTTTGAATGCATAACATGATTTAGAGTGCGGTGGAGTAGTGCAGTGAAGTAATTATTTACTTTTACATCCGAATTGTTGTATTTTAATACTTGTTGTCGACGTATTCAAAGAATTAACCCAAAATCGCAAAATCTCGTTTGAAGGTAAATAATGAACAACAATTTTAAAATACTTTGAGTTGGTATTTTTTAACGTTTTTGGTGTCGAAATGTAGCTTATAACCTCCTCTTTCGATCTACTGGTGGGATTATCAATAAATCTTTTGAGCTTGTACTAATAGAATTTCCAAGAAAACGCATCGTTTTTTTGCGTTTCCATGGATACAAGACAAACCACAACCTATAGCCAAAAATTGACCAGTGTATTTTTGGGACTTGCTATTAGCATTGTTCATGCGAAATTTGATGAAAATATCTGCAGGCATAACTGAGAAAATTCTACTTTTGTTGTCATCAATACCTCTTTTTATCATGCTTTTGGGCCAAGTTTGGAACATAGTTGGTAAATAAAATTGGTATTTATTTGGTGATTAATATGTAGTTTATCACCCCAAATAAAAAAAAATGTCATATCTTATCAACAAAAATTACAGTGCTAGCTTTAAAATTTGCATTTTAGACTACTCAACGCCCTTAAATGTTAAAAAGATACAAAGTATATTGTGTAACTAAACAATATAATATGTATCACTAATATAAACATTATTGTGGACCCGGTTGGCGAATACGTAAAACCGTTGAAATGGGGTTTAACGTCCTGCTGTTTGGCTTCGGCGGGGCATACACAATTCACTTTGCTGTAAGGAAATTTATACACAATACAGTGTGCTATAAGGAAATTTTGCCCGGACAGCGGCACGGTGGCATACTATTATATCGAATTCCAACTGCCAAAGGACATTTTGTGTGCACGGGACCTCGGTTTTTCCTACCATCCAAACGACAAGTTAGCTGTCTATGTCAGGCCTTCCGCCTTGCACCTCTGTACCATTGACAGGGGAATATCGCACTGGAATATTCCAACGATCTTTCTCAGCCAATACCGGGAGCAAACCAGCCTCTTACTCACTTAGCCTCCTCGCCTCATGCAATTAAAAGACCCCCTGACAGTTGGAATCCATTCTAGCACACTGTATAATATGCCCCAATTGGTCCGCTAAAGTAGGAAGTTAAACCCCATTTAAAAGTATGATTGGATCACAAGCCTAGACTCCCCCAGCTCACCCCGTTTGTTTTGGTTGTTGTTATATAGACTAAATAACGCAATTGTAGCTAACTCTATTGGGTTTCAATTCTAGACAGTGACCCAGTTTTACCACTACTATAGGATCGATAACTTATTACGCTGGAGGAGTCGACATAGCATGTAGTAAGCTGGACGCCGGTCAATATGGTCATTGGAAAAGCTCAGAAAAAGTCACTTCGCACTTTAGTCACGCAAAAAATAAACTCTGAAATGCCAATTGCCCATTAGTGTCAGCTGAGAGGTAATAGGCTCTACGGGAAATGACTAACAAGGTTTATCAACACTTCGGAACTCGATTTTTTTGCTTCAGATTACGGAAATTGGTTCGAAAATATCACCTGATACGATAATACGTCACCAATGCGTTTTGTTATCATGATAATGTCCCATTTATGAATGGTGTTAACTATTTACTCTATTTGGTCTTTATTTTCATGGACTTTATCTTTGGACACCTCTAAATATATTTTATATGTATCATTGTATTAACCCTTTGAGTTGACCCTTCTTATTAAGCCTAATCCCCCTTCACTTGTAGCAATATCAGAACATGTATTTAATGAGTGTGATTTTTCCGCGCTATCAACATGCAAAAATAACCAATAAAACATACGTCTCAGACTCTCTCGGATACATTTTGTAAGATTTGGATTAAGGGCTGACAGTTCTCGATGTAATGGTTTAAAATAGGAAATGAAAAAGGAATATATTGAAAATTTCAAGAACACAGTATTTCATTCTTAGGAAAATTATGAATGTAACAAGTATAGAGTAGTTTCGATTCTCATTGCTACGATTATCAATTTCGAAATTGAATTATTAAATGGCTATGACGTTTTTAATCCGTTCAAAATCACAACCATCCAATGGTCTATGGACCAAAACGGAGATCTGTATAATAATAGGCAGATTTAACGCTTACATGATAGTTATTCTACCAGAATAAGTTGTATACAGTTTTGATAAAATGGACTTTTCGCGAAGGTGGATCACGTATTAGTCCAATGGAGTTTAGGTATTTGCCAGCAGTTATATCAAATTGTATTTATGTATTATTCATGCAGGGTATATGATTGAGACGGTAATTGCCTGTTCTTATAATAAACTCGTTGGTGAAGATTGTGAAGACCTATGATTGAGTTCATCAGCCTGAAAGCTTCTTTTACTCTGACCGTCAAATCTTGACATTTCTAATACAGACGATTAGTGTACAGAATTTTGTATTGACTTGGCCGAATTGATCCATGATTCCACAGGACATGTTGACCGTCACTGCCTTGGACCTTAAAATCATATCGACCCATTATACATGTGAATATTATCCAATCCAAGTGTAGATTGCACTGGAATCATAAAGAATAACATATACAAAACAAAAAGTAAAAATATATAAAACAAAATACACAAATGTAACAAATACACTAATGTAAAATATAAACAACAAAATACACTAATGTAAAATATAAACAATAACACAGACAAAAGTAAAATATATACAATTGTAGGTACAATAAAGTAAAAATAAATAAAACAAAATTCACAAAAGCAAAATCAAAATACACACAGTAAAATTTATGTATAGCATATACAATATATACACAAACATTTCTAGCGAATTATATCTACACATGATAAAGCCAATACATGTTTATCCGCAAAATCCACGTATAACATATGCAACAGATACACAAACATTTCTAGCAAATTATATCTACATATGACAAAGCGAATCCATGTTTATCAGCTACGATAACCAAAAAGTTTCGATGGCAAGTTGTACCATGTGTTTTGGAAAGAGTAAGCTTGCCCTTCCTCGTAAACAACAGTGGTTAGTTGGCGTATATGGCACCAACAAATAGATAGATGAATTTACAGGGCCAGAGGTTGAACTATTTCTCAAAGTACATAATTTTGACTAGACGTTCGGGCAGGGCATAAGTCCGAGATCCTCCCGTATACACATTTGCTAGCACGTAAAACAACCCTCTACGACAATTAACAATTCAACACGGCCAAATCGTTTCCCTCATATACGCACGTAACCGTAGAAATAACATGAATTATGATATATATCTTTAAACCCAATTTCATAACATGAATTATGCCATAACGTACCGATGTCAAAAATCGGGCCGTTAATACTATTACCATCGGACTGTAACTGCAGCCGTCTATTCCCAAGGGAACAGGAAAAACGCCAAAGTAAGAGCAGACAGCTAGCTTATGATTTGATATATTATGTCAAAATGGAGAAGCAAGAGTGGTTCATTTTTTTAACTGGACGTATAATTTGATGTATTTACGGCAAATGTAGAAGTACTTGCACTTTATCTACTTCAATATATATACCCCCTCCTAAAGCAATCTCCTACACTGAACTCCTAGTTCATCCATACTTCATGCATGTAATTACACTGGAGGGGATTAGATAGCACATTTATCAGATGTCATCAAGTAAAATGTCAACACATATTGAAAATTTATGATGGTGCTTAATTAAACAAAGAGCTACCTGTAGAGTTAAAGGAGTCATTGTTCTGTTACAGGTTATTATATTTGTTTTTAAGCTGCCATTGCATGTTTGGTGTGGTAATATGATACCACGTGCGTGTAGTAATTAAACTTAAACAGTATGTTTTATATTATGTTATTATATCCATATACCATACATGTGTTTTTTAATGGAGGTAGGCACTATTAGTTAATACCGTTACGTTTAAAGAGAACAACACAGCCATACATCGAATGCAGTGGATTTGCCTTGAAAGTCCACCAGAGCAGTCAGACTGACTGCATGTTGAATGCTGATGCAAATTTGAGTACCACCATTCTGTATACAGTATTCCAATGTATCATCATTTTTTTATTATCGTTCATACTATGTAAATATATCATCCGATATATGCTTATCCTGTTTCGTGCACGGCCACGGCCACAGCCTGAGCCCCCCCTCCTTAATATGGAAGAAGCGAAGAAGGTTTATGTATCTTTCTCGGCATTAAGGCGGAAATAAAATCATTAAAAACTCCCATTAAAAAGGTTCAGTCGTTCTAAACTCGGTAACTTAAATCAATTCGAAAATGAATCTGGAACGGGAAAGACGTGTACGGAACCCGAGTTAATTGTAGCTCCATTGATTGTAAATAACTCTAATTAGTTTCTGTAAAAGTCTGGATTAAGTTAAGTAATCAGCCTGTGATTGGGAACTACACCGTGAACGTCTCTCCTGGAAGGAAGTCGGGTATTACCATGCAATTAGATGACATTCAGAATATGTTGAAAGTGTCAATAACAAAATTCCATAGAAAGAATCACTGACGTGCAATAATTTCTTCAGATATATCCTCTCTCGCATTAATGTAACCATAAGCTAGTCTCAAAATGACATTACGATATCCATAATAGGCGTACATTGCACAGGATGTAGCCTGTCAGAGAAAAGGAGAGATATAGAGAGTGTTGAACGTTCACTCGAACAAACTAAGTCATTTCGAGACTAACATTATGTTCAATTTTATTCAATAATTCGCTTACGCATAGGGGGCTTTAGCGTTGGGAGGAAACTGTAGAAAACGGGCGACCCCACACGTTTACAACCCTGACAGGCCACTCGGTCATTGTAATAGATGGATAGGGCAATCTATTGAAAATTAGATTACAATTTCCTTTCGATTATTTTCCGGATTTTTAAACGACATTATTGATTGAGTGCAGAATCAAAAACAAAATGAGATTGATTGAGTTTTCAGTTGTTACAGAAATATGATATTCTTATAGTCTGAACCTCAAGGGCGGATCCATGAATCTTTGCAGGAGAGGGTTTGTCAGGTTCGCGTAAAAGAAATTTGACAGTTGACAATGCATGATGTCATCATAGAATTTGACAGTTGACAATGCATGATGTCATCATAGTCTCCAAATTACGTAGGCATTCATGCACACTTACCTTTCCTTTCAAAAGAGAGAGAGATCTAACACACCGTCAATTTTTATTATGAATTAATAGGATCACAATATGATATCACGTATGTCTATATTTTTATCCCACGCTTTACATGCTCATCTCACCACACCATCTGATGATAAAAGATTAAGCACACGATGGTGACACTTTTCTTCAATGTATCTGAGCGGTGCTGGGGGCAAACTTTCTCTCAGGATCCGCCCCGAACCCTAATGTGGCAAGTCACTGATGACCATCGTATGTGAAGTTTGTGGAATGAAATTGGATTTAATGTCCTACTGTTTTTCACCGAGTGGGCTATAATGAAGGTGAACATACAGTGTAAGAAAATGGTGTTCAAGGGCTGTTTAACGTGCACGTCGATATGTTCAAGGAACCTTTGTTTTTCATTCCATCTTGGCGACTATATGTGGCCCCTTACCTGACTCTGTGGCTCGCACCGCGCCGGAAAACCCTGAAGAACTTTCTCGGCCAACACCGGGATCGATCACAAGACCTTCGGATTAGCGAGCCATTGTCTTGCTAACCGAGCCAACGTGTACCACATGTGACGTTTCCGGAATTTGACCTTAGGGAGTCCACGTGATAATTGGATGCCTAAGTGTACAATGGTAATAAATAACTGCAAGGTATATCTTCCGTGCATCACCAATCTTGATATTTTAGCTCCATTCGAACGACTATGTACGCTTTCGTGGTTAGTTCCACAGGAAATGAAAGTAGAAAAAGAAACTAGTGTATTCAGCCAAACACTTTGCAGGCATGTCGTACATGACTTACACTCGACCTAAATTCCGAATAATTTTATATGGAATTACCCCGTGGGATTTCCAGATCTAATTTCACCCGTATATCAAAGACGCGGAACCTTTCAAACTATTGGCTATTTGTTGTATAGTAAAATTGCAAGGATAATCACCTACTTGGGCGAGACGAACCCACACTTAAATTATATTTGGTCTGGGCTCTTCCAAAGACCACACAAGCTTTTAGCAAAGAATGGCCAATCGGTCTATTTGTTTGTCAACGTAATTACGTTAAGCTATATTAAGAAATTAGTCGATCCATGCCGAAGTTGGGAGTTTGATTTGGATGTAGAGTTTGTGTACCCAGACAGTGAAGCAATCTTTGAGAACGATTGACCACGCAATCCGTATGTAAGCTAACATGCTCAATAACCTTATCCCCTTCCTAACAAGCGACTCCGTACAAACGTAATGTATTGTTACATGTAACATTATTAAACTTAACTTAAATCTCGGGACTGAGTTCAAACGTATGTAGGACTAAACACGTTGATCTTGTGGATTAGGTTTAGGAAAACCATCATTTGTATTACGAGGAGATATGACACCACTTAAAAATTGAATAATCCGCACTGTGTATCTACCTTGCAAAGAATACAAACAGTTTCTTGTCAGATCATCCACTCTGCATCAATGATATGAAGAGTCACACTAAAACCCCCAGGGAGCCCGATACCTCCTGGGTTTTGAGCCAGTGCCTTACTCACTGGGTATCATCTTCCACACCCACCCCTTCTACTATATTAATAGTATAGGGTTATCAATGTATGGCTAGATTCACGGATATAGAGAACGAGTATCAGTTGTATTGTCATATGCAGTATCCACGTTTCACACGTAGCTAATTACCGTATGGAATACTGATACATCCAGTATTCCAAACGGTAATTTCACCATAGCTTATATGTATTGACATATTTCCTGTCAGTCACGGACAAACGATTTCCCGTCGTGTTTAACCTCACTAAAGTATTGTTTACGATACTAAAGCAATACAATCAAATACCGGTCTGCCTAGATAGTCAAGGCCAGTAGTTCTATGTTTTAAGCCGTTAAACTGCCTGGGCAGAAATCCGGCTACGTAGATGGGAATCTAATCAATGGTTGGACCAACTTATCGTATGCCCTAAACAACCAGAATGGTAGTTTTTAGCTTCCAGCGGTTAAGAGTATGGACAGTAGGTATGAAGAGCTTAGAAAACATCCGTTGATTACTTCTTCTAACGGCGAACGGTGTCATCAGAATCTGATCCCAAAAGGCGGTGATTGGAAAATAAAGGAGGGTAATAAATAAATGGTATTAACTAGGCTAGATCTAATAATAACTGATGAGGTCGTCACGGATTAACACTTTTTCTCGACTTGGTCAACACTTCCAATAATTTAAGTGATCCGTTGACAGGCCGTGGTCAGGGGTTGAGTTTATATCTGACTTTGTCCGCAATACCCACAAACCTACTGGGATAAATTCATCACATGATGTGTGGCTTTTAATCAACAGATTTATATACCGAGTTGTGATCTTGATGGACGTGGCTGTGTTTTCGCCTGGTCGGTTTCAATTTAAACATTGGTTCAGGAATCGATGGTGTATTTCAGTCGAATGCATATAATCACGTATTGTTCTATTTAAACTATTAGTAAATAAAATGGGGCCCTGTGCTGGTTAAGGATCCAAATTCCGATTGAACTGGTCTACCCAGTGTTGATCACAGTACCACTGGATAAAGTCAGCATCATGCCAAGAACTCATCACTTGGATATCAGAAGTCTTGTCTACACTGCTGGGTAGATGAATTGGTCCGGTAAAGGTCAACAAGACGTTATGCTTTTTATATACCTGTATCTGAATGAGATATAATTATGTTGGATTGGATTCAAATATTTCAAATTAGATTTTTAGGATGGCGAATGATCAGATAAGGAAACAATGTAACTTTTAAAGCCAGTCGAAATCCAGAATTTCCGTCCAATTGTCCTCGAACATAAATATGCACTTAACTAACAGTTTTCTTTTCAACTTGGCATTGGTGGTTAATTGGACTTTGTTTATTTCATACTTTGTTGTATAGTTTTGAAATAGCTTAATTACTTCGTCATTTGGTTGAGCTGTATATAGTGCTATAATATTTGTGCTGCACTCGCTATTAATATGTTTCGCATTTCAGGCGTGGGTTGAATTAACATCCCTTTCATCACATTCCTTCACGATGTGAGAAAATCGAACCCGTCTTTACTGTTGATTTATATGTCAGGTGTCAAACTCGAGACTTTGTCCTGATTTTAAAGTCAGTCTTCATGTTTTTATCAATGATATCTTTTATTATATTCTTGAATGAATTTTGAAAGTATATGTATAGCATTTTTAACAACACAAATAGACGGATTAAATTCTTTTTATTTTATTACATACCACGTTTCGATACTTTTACTAGTATGTCTATCTAGCAAATGCGTGTATGTATACGACAAATCTAGGTTACATTCGCACTCATGGTAACCAACCCCGGTGTCTTAGCCACAGCCAAATTATTTCTTAAAAAAATAATGGAGCCATACGCAAATATTCCTTGAGTTTAACTAGGGGAATGGCATTTATAATTTAAGATTGCATTTATTATGTTGTATGTCTATCTGCCATACTGACATACAAATTCCATTTGTGTGAGTGTGATGAACAATGTCCGGAATATTTAACATTGTCAGCCAGGGGCCCCATGAGAGCTTAATCCGACTGTGCTTAGTGCCACATTAAATTCAGTACAATCCATATAATATTATATTATATGACGAATAATTGTATATGACATCATGAGATATGGTATAATTTCATAATTTACAGTTGATTTTAACCTGGATTTTAGAATGCGTTACACGCGTCTCTCCAAACGCATGCCGACCCCCACTAGGGGTCTATTTGACCGTAACCATATGTTCCCAAATAACTTATAGTCACATATCTGGAGGGAATAAGGCAAGTAAATTGGGCATGAGATACACCGAACAGGGTACGAGGGAAAATGTGCGGCGCTGTGGCCTACCCCAACTGTCAATGGATATTTAAGGTGCACTCCAAAGTGTACACGAGACCTCGGTTTTTCGTAACATCTCTAAAACTAGACAACCGTCTGTTCTGCACCACTGACAAATAGAAACCACGCCGGGAAATCTCTAAGAACTTTCTCTGACATCACCGGGAGAAAACCCGCGGCCTCTAGGCAAGCGAAGCAGCGTCTTGCCCGCTTAGCCCCGTGGCTCCCAGTTAAAGTGATGAGTAATATGTAGGGACATCAAATAGAGTTACTTACCTACTTCTACAGTGTGTTGAATTAACGTCCGCTTCCCCCTTGACGTGATATCGCATTTGTTCACCTATCCATAGTTTTGTTGTTGATAGTAGAAATGTATGTATTTTCATCATTCAACCATATTGCCCTTTTGCATTCACAGTATTTCACAGTTTCGGTCATTCGACAGGAGGCAATAATTCTAAAGGTACCTGCTTCGTCGTCTAAAAGCAAGATGCAAACCATTGCCCGATGTCGTGTACGGGGCACTACATGCTTACCGTGTTCTACTTCTTATGCATTTGGCGAGTTCACAAATGTCACAAGAAGTTTAAATCTAAAGCTGGGTTTTATGAGGATAAGTAAGTGCCACTGATTGTGGATTGATTTACGTAGTTCATCAGTAGATCGTATATTTCTTTATCCCGATTAGAAAATATCCAACAATGGCAGTCGTTGTCTGTTAAACTATTAAAACTGTAGACATGACCTTTAGATAAATCAGTTTTAAAACGTCTGGCTCTAATTCCTTTAATCCAATAACACACAATCTCCTCCAACAAACCACTTTCTTTCCGCCTTTATCGCCAGATAACTGCAGTTTAATCGCCTCTCAAAGAGTATACAACGTCCACTGATTTCCAGTTACTTATTGCTAAACGTTTCCTCTATAGTCTTAAAATAATATTGTTAGGTTGGGAAGGTGGTGATGACGGAATCAAATGAAGAATTTAATTTGAGCCATGTTGTCTGTGAAGATCACCATACTAATATACCTGCTACTTGTCTTATTAGATTCAAGTTCATCCGACATATTGAGGTTGAATTTGACTTGTAATTGCGCTTCAACTAGGGTTAATTCCACCCGGGAAAGCAAGCAATTATTCTCAGTTACTGTATTAGCCCCAAACATTGTTTGTAACAATGACCTACAGAAACATTGTTTGGCTATAGTATCGTCTCTAAGAGGTGATGCGCATGCCATGCAGCGTGTACAACGCATGTTATTATTTAAATGTTCTAGCCTTGATTACACGACGTATTAGATGGGCACACGTACTTCACTAATGCGGAATTATGAGGAGACATATTTGAGCAAGTGCTTGGTATTCTTATGAGTACTAATTGTGCTCTTTCGTGTTTCGGACTTCATTCAAGAATTTATTAAAATTTCAATTGTAAAACCACAAAAAGGTTTAATTTCACTCAAAGATACATTACAGACGATGCAGCTTCGAGAGGTGCTCAACAGTTCGGTGATTATATAGGAGATCCAAGACGAAACTGAACATAAATTCTCGTTATCCTATTTATAATATATTACACAAACTCGTGAAGGGTGTTACTAGCAAGGAGATGATTACCATGGACCGTACTATTACTGACAACAAAGCTAAAAGCCACAATGAAAGAATTATATGGTCGTCATTGGGAAATTGTAGATCAATATAAAATATCCGTGTCTTGTTTATCATCACAGATCGATCCATTTCGATAAAATAACCTTTTATGCATTAACCCAATGATGGGATAGTAGTGACCGGTCGTCATCAGAAAATTATTGATGGATATTAAATATCCGTGCTCCTTTTATTGTTCAATCTATCTAAAGCACAGCAACATGGCAGCCCTTCGTTTAATATGGGGGGTCTTCCCTAAAACTTTGGACAGTGATATAAGGTATTAAAAACGGTTGAAGTACACTGTAATATCCTGATATGCACTGGTCGATCGTGTGTAAATATTTCGTTATTCATGACGTAACGTTATGTAAACAATGTAGAGCTCTGTTTAAAGTCGAATGACATTGTTACGCAGTTAGGCATTGGTTGTTAATCGGACTATTGAACAGTCATAATTCGGAACAGCAATTTGCTTTCCTTACGGCAGTGGTTGAGTGGGATTAGGTTTAATCAAATGAAACACTGCTAGTAGTATGCGGTTCATGGTCATACACTTGCTAATTCGTAACCGCTAGTTATCAATTACTCGCGGCAGTGGCCTAAAGTCAAACTGTTCAGTAAAACTGTAATCATGAATTGAAATATAAGGCCTACGTATCTCGTGTGCAGCTATGGGTTGGACGATTGGGCTCTCCATTCAACTTTAGTTGGATCACTTCAAATTGGACATTATTATGTTTTCGCTTATCGAAAGCTGCAGTCGATTTTAAAGATATTATTCCTGGACAACTGCCATCTTTAATACATAGCACACATTACACGCGTTACCCGGTAATATGTGGGTAATGCATACAGCGATACATCAGCACCAGACTAAGTTGTTTCCGGGCAATATGTGAATACTGCACGTTTAAGCCAGACTGATTGATTGTCACTCCGTAATGATAAATTTATTTAATATATAGTGGAAGCATTAGCCAATTGGAGTATATAATTTATAGTAGATGCTTATATCTGTCAGATATAGCTTGATATGGTCGAATAGAAATATCTCAATTATACTCGATAAAAAATGACATGAAATGAAATTAGAATTCACACCATACTTGTTTGGACAAGGGTGGTGGGGTCTTGTGGTTTAACGCGTACGTGTAAAGTGAAATCGTAAGGTCTGTCATTGGGATGGTGTGGTTTTGAGTCGGACCTTCTGTCCAACCCCATTGAGTTTCTCCGCTTTTCACGAACTGCTAAAGAGCACTACGTGCATTGAAATTGAAAAATATATGAGGGTCCCGAAATGTTACATTCTTCTCTTACATAACAGACTGTTTGTAAACTGTGACACAAATATAGAACCATTTGCTCTCTCTGTTTTCGATGAGTCGTTCATGGATTGTCAGGAGAAAACTCGAACGTAATTTTTCTTCGGACCACGAAACCATAGTAGATAAAATCATGGATGATCTGTCGGGCAATGTTTCTTTGAATTCTTCTAACCATGTCTCACGCGATAGACAACGCATTGTGTATGGAAATTGTCTCTAGGCTGCACCACATAGACTAAATAAGAAACGTTCCTTACGGAGATTATTGTCTTTCCTTTTAACAAGTCCGACTATCAAATCAGAAGTGACATGGCTTCAGGGAAATCTTATTATCGGAGTAGATCATAATAGCTCACGTGACGTAACCCTTCTTACGGGGAAGGTGGTGTTATTAATGTTTCATGGCTTGTTATGTGTTAACTTCCGTCTCAATTAACAGCCAATCATATATTGCCTTACATCAACTATCCTACTGAGCACGCAACAACCTTTGATTAGACATTCGACTGTTATTTATTTTGAAGAGAGGTAAACGAAATAATGATAATAATGATAGAAGATATATTGCTGTCTACAAATATAAAACTGATTGATTGATCGTCAAGAATTTCCAGACTCTTTATTTGTTCAAATATAACAGCCACAACGACAACAAAGAAATTTAGAGTCTTACTTTTCCGGGCTAATAAAGACGGACTTACACCTTGCTATGTGGAAAAATGTGCTGGGACAGCGGGATTGTGGCCAATTTCTCCATCGAATTCCAACCGTCAACTTGGGTTCTCTTGCATGCACAGTAATGTTCACAAGGGATCTCAAGTTTTCCTTCCAGGTTAGACGATGTTCAGGGACAGGTAATCCGCCGATTAACGAGCCAACGCCTTACTCATTGGCGAATGGGGGGAGGGAGGGGGGTCGGGCGCGAAGCTTCATAAGATCTGTCACTATGTCAGGTGCAACGTGGTTTCGATTACCAGCTTGCACATGACAGGGAGTATGGTTGCCTCTTGAACATCTTGGGTTTTCTTCGGGTCCACCGATTTCTCCTTGCAGCGAAAGACCCCAACGCACATGCGGATTATTGAAATAAAATTGAACATGTGTCAGTCCTGAAATCACCTAGTTTGTTCGAGTAAACGTTACCCCACTCCCTCTTTCTTAGTAAAAAGGAATACATAAAATTAGATTTCAATGACCGGTCTAAACACAATAAAATATCCTGTATTAGATGTATTTTGTTGAATTCACATTTCTCGAATTTACGTGTTAAGATGATCATTTCCAATTCCCCGGTCATAAAAATGGGTTATTTGATATTTTTCTGCACTGCTTGAACTTAAACTTCAATTCAGATATTTAGCAAAAGTATTTTAAGTTTTGCTTCAAACATTGCAATTACGCGAATCATTCATCTTCCCTCCAATTATAAATAACTGCAATTATAGTATTAAAGGACAGTGTTGGTGTCAGTCAAAATTGCATATTTGATAGACCTGGTTGTTTATATATATATATATATATAAATTAAAATATAATTTTAACACAGGAATCCATGCAACGATTGCTCTGACAAAAAGCTAAAATTGAGGCATCCTTACTATGGAAGTAGAGAACGATAACAGATAAACCATCGATTTTCAGCTCACTGATGTTAAGTTTGTCCTTTAACGTGTTTGTTAACGTATATTTGTTTCATTCCGGTTGAAAGTCGGAAGTTTGCACAATGGTATGGTTCGTAAAAACATAAGATGCTGCTACTTCACATCCATTCTAAAAGCCTGTTTCTGCCTATTACAGTCATTTTCTTCCGTTATCACTCGAATCAGCATCTCAAGGACGATGCATATAGATTTTATTTTCTATTCATGTCGATATCATTGCTCGTTGTGTGCCCAATCAGCATTGTAAATAATAAGCATGTTCCTTTAATCGAATAGAACTTTGAAATTAAAGATATGATGATGTTGTGTGGAAGATTAGTTGCCATTCATGCCCAAATAACTGTCTGTTTTAACGATATTTCATGCGATTCAAATGCAATGAACATATCGATCGAAACATTGGTAAGCCAGAAGAAGGGCAAATGTATAGTCGGTGTGTTTTGTAACAGTTGATTTGATAGCCCAATGCATCAAGATACGAAAAGAGAATCTACACTGAATTGAGGTAAAATCGATGAATTAGAGAAACGTGACCTACGCTAGAATAATAATGATAAGTCATGTAAGACTAAACTTGTCACGGTACATTTATATTTTCTTTCAAGGTTATAGATGTATAATAGACCATTAACAAGGCGTACGATATAGAGTAGGTTTCTGTAGCAAGTATTTGTTGTTCATCGTTTGTACGTTTTTACACTGTAGATGAGTAATTTATACACGGAGGAGGGGAGTGTGGGGGTTACTGTATGATGTTTCGGTGGCATATAATAAATGATACTGATGAGCACACTGTCAATAAATAGACTGATTATGACTAGTGACGTCATAGTTAAAACACAGACTGGATGTGACTAGTGACTTCACATGGTCAATAAATAGACCGAAAGTAACTGGTGACGTCACAGTTAAAGCACAAATCGAATGAATGCCATAGAAATATATAGACTAGAATGACCGTCACGTGTCCATACGTCCGCCTTCTTTTTACATTGATTCGGTTGACGTCGCGGACGGTCAACTGAATGAATCGAGCTTGGTTTTAGGTTATGCTTCAAATGCTGGGTGCGAATAGTGACTTCACGAAAGTCAATAAAAAGACTAAAAGTGACTAGTCATATAAGAATCAATTCATATGTGACTAATGGCTTCACAGCCAATAAACAGAATGAAAGTGACTAATGGCGCCACCGTCAATAAACAGAATGAAGGTGACTGCTGGCGTCACAGTCAATAAACAGAATAAAAGTGACTAATGGCGCCACAGTCAATAAACAGAATGAAAATGACTGATGGCGTCACAGTCAATAAACAGAGTGAAAGTTGTTAATGGCGCCACAGTCAATAAACAGAATGAAAATGACTGATGGCGTCACAGTCAATAAACAGAATGAAAGTTGTTAATGGCTCCACAGTCAATAAACAGAATGAAAGCAAAGCCGTATATAGATAAAGTTGCGACAACTGTGAAGCCAGAAATTTCATATGACGTCATGAAAATATGACGTCAAGTGTAAAAAGACGCCATGTTGGGTCCCAAGTCATTGCTTACTAACTATCTATTTTATGCCCAATTATATTGCTGTGTCGAAGTTGCCTGCGCCGACAGGGATATGAAATGTTGATAGATATGCTATATAATTCCGCGAAAAAGAGTCTATAGGCGACAAATCATACATGTTTAAAACGAAAAGTATAGATGAACATACTATCATTATTAATTATTATACAACACAAAGAGTACATTATTGTTATATAGCCGAATTCATAAAAAAAATGAAGTAAAAGATTTCTCAGATAAAAGCGCTATCAAATATATTTAACTTGCATATGCTTTTACAAATCAGATTTTTTTGTGCAGACGGTTAAATTGAAAAACCAAAATATATATAATAATTTGGGAGATAAACCATTTTTCCTTCTAGCCGGCAAAATAAGCGCCTGAAATTGCGCGATTTTTTGGTCTGGAGCCATTCCTGTGTGTCAGTTTTCGGTCATCGATCATTAATTGTATCATCAATATTTCAAAAATCGAAATTTGTTTATGTCTATGCGCGACATGTGTTTGTCTAATATATAAACGACACAAATTTAACAGATACAAATACATGTTATTCCACAGGCCGGCCTAGACAATGAAGGGGACGCAGTTAGTTTTGAGTTTGTCCGACTCCTTTGGGTATTTGCCCCCCCCCACATTTCCAATGAAAAGAATGATGTTGTTCTGGTTCTCAACCAGTAGGCCCTATCAAAGACATATCAGATTTGTTACAAATTGTCTCGAGTTTGTTCCACATATCCCAACATTTATCGGCTTTTTGTTCCATCAATAAAATCATACATCCCTACTAAATGTGAAACAAGAAAATTCAAAGGCTAAATGAACAATAGAACAGGTAGGCCTAAACCTTAATGTCGACAAATACGTAAGACTTTATGAGTAAGATATTTTTATGATATGATTCAACCGAAAGGTACATACATTATGTATATGCAACGTAGATTATTTATATCTACATTCAAGTTTAACCAACTGTGTATAACCGAAAGGTACATACATTATGTATATGCAACGTAGATTATTTATATCTACATTCAAGTTTAACCAACTGTGTATAATTTTTTTGATTTTCGTCGAGCTGAATAAAGTATGAATTATTGACATAAGACGTCTATGTGTGGTTTACAGTGTGTAACTAGAACTTTCTAGAACAAATCTATTCAGGCCCGTAGCTATCGGGGGGCAAAGGGGGCAGCTGCCCCCCTCCCTGGAAAATTTCGGCGCCCCCTGTGGGGGCCCTTTGGCCGTTGTGGAAAAATCAATGGGCGCCAAAGCGCGCAACACAAGGTCAACGACCAAAGTTTCCATATTTGTATGGGCGACACATAAAGCCGAGTGACATTGGTTGGGCGCCCACGACGAGATTGGCGCCCAACCAATGTCACTTGGTTTTATGGGCGCCTCGCCATTCATGTCGCTATATATGAGCCGTCTCATAAGAACCCACACGATTAACACGACAACTGATGTGGTGTCCAAAACGGCCTGATTTGTGGGGTGCCTTATCTCGGAGAGGCGCCCATAATAACAATCATGATTGGTGCGGTACCTTATAATAATGGGCTGCACATAGTGTATAATGCCGAATTGAACTGGTTGGGCGCCAACGACTTGATCATGGGCGCCCATAATATAATGCTAGTGAGATTAGTTAGGTGCCCACGAATGAATTGGGAGCCCAAAACGGCTTGATCTGTGGATTGCCTTATCCCGGAGAGGCGGCCATAATGGTTGGTGAGGCGCCGTATAATGTCGGGCCGCACATAGTGCATAATGTCGAATCAGATTGGTTGGGCGCCCACAACTTGATCAACGGGACGCCCAAAACGGCATGATTTGTCGGGGCCTCATCCGGAGGGGCGTCCATAATACCGAGATCGTGGACACCAATAATATGATAATCTTAAAAATTCAAACGGCATGATTTGTGGGGTGCCTCATCCCGTAAGGGCGCCCATAATGACGAGATCACTGGTGCCCACAATATAATGCTAATGAGATAAGTTAGGCGCCTACAAATGAATTGGGCACCCGAAATGGCTTGATAATCTTCAAAATTCAAACAGGTCGCTCTCATGTGGGTGGCAAAAAAAAGTACCTGAAATGTAATAAAACACTAATTCTAAATTTACTTTTCTTATAATAGAATATTGCGAATTAGTACTAAATTGACAATGGATTAAAACATTTTGTCTGAAGCCACACTACTTTGTGCCACATATTTCGGGCATCGGTTATTATTTGTGGATGCAGCTGCCACACTCCGATCGGATGGTTGGAATTCAGGTCGGAATAGAGTGGGATTTCGGTTACAAAAAGATTGGAAAATTGGAAGTTGCTTTACTCTTTGTTTAGAATAGCCAAAAAAAACCCCCAAAAACGCATAATAATGCGGCGGTTGTATTGGGTTAAGGTAAGCCACCATATTCCTGAACAATAACCTATGAAATCCATCCTCGGCCATTGCTGGCCAGCAACATGACAGCCTTTCGTTTAATCTGGGGTCTTCCCTAAAGCTTTGGACAGTGATTTAAGGTATTGTACCCGTTTAGATAGCCTTGTTTGTCACGCAATTATTTTTTCTGTAACATTCTGCTATGCACTGGTTAATGATAAAATCGTCCAATTTAGAGCTCTGTTGAACGCGTAATGACATTGTTACGTAGTTAGCTATTGACCAGTTATTATTTGGAGCAGAAATTTTCTTCCAATACAGCAGTGTTAAGAGGGATTAACTCTAATCAAACGAAACACTGCAAGGAGTATGGTACGCCACCCAAGGTAGACTATATTGGACCACATTTCAGTTGCTGTATTCATAGGCTCAAAATTTGCTCACGACCTCCCCATCTCCGTGGAATATAAACAATTGATTGGAATTCGACCCAGCCACCATAGTAAGGTTATATCAGACGACCCACTGAATTCAGGGACTGGAATAGCAAGAAAACGCGTTTGAGGTCGTCAAATTTTCTCAATTTTCCTGGGGGAGGTGAGCGTAGGGTCCCTAGACGTCTGTAGGCCTAACCCAAAATTGGTGCGGGCATTCCAAATTCTGCCCCCTAACATACGCCTATGGAGAGCACCCTATAGATCCTTCCACGGTAGGTACATCGGCGCCCACAGAAGCTCCATCGGCGCCCCCAGAAGTCTTTGCCCCTCTAACAATTTTGGGCTAGCTACGGGCCTGCTATAGCATCCATATATTTTAAGCGAGTTAACAATATATTCATTAAAATAGCATTATGCAAGAGCAAAATCTGCTTATTACAGGTCTTTCTTTAGGCCTGAGATGTTATCTAAATAATCAATTAGACATTAATTAACATATCCAGACCATAATAAACTCTTAAAGTCAAGGCTAGCCTTCGATGTTGGCGGATTGAATTCCTATATGCCGCTTAATGGCCGTTGATAATTAAATCAATCAAGTGGATAATCGAGACTATGCTGTTTATATTAATGATTTGACTAATGATGACCGAGGCTATGTGAATATTTCAAACGCTTTTTTCTCGGCTAATAGTGGACCAATTTGACTGAAATTTTCAGCAAATTACCTTTACACTATCTAGTTTTTAACTATTATAGTGAGAAGTGCCATCTCTTTATCTTATCTCCCATAATGTAACTTTAAGAGAAACTATGTCATTTCAGGATATCGTAAAATTCATATTCATTTGACGACCGATCTATGGTTTACAAAACTATGGTTTATCCCAGTGTAAACATGGTTTAGACTCTATCTGAACTACAGGGTACATCATGTTTTAGGGACTACAGTGTAGATTATGGATTGGAGGCTATCTGAACTACAGGATAATACTAACTAAGAGGGGTACACCATGGTTTGGAGACTATCCGAACTATTCTTTTGCAATTTGTGTAGGATAAATTATATTCCGTAAAACGATATACCAAGAAAAAAAACACATTTTGTTGAGTAAAGCTATATGACGCCATGACGTCATAGTTTTTATGGCGTCATAGTTGGGACCCAAAATGGCGCCTGTAAATGAGTTGTCGTAACTTTCCCTATACAGGGCTTTGAATGAAAGTGGCTGGTGACGTCACAGTCAATAGACATACTGAAAGTAACTTGCAATGGCGTCACAACCAGCAAATAATATACTGAAAGTAAATAATCGCGTCAGAGTAAATTTACGTACTTAATGTGACAGATTAACGCAAAGAATCAATAAACTAAATGATGTACATCTTGATTTTCATGCACGTCAACGTGTATACGGGGCCTCGGATTTACGTCTCGTCCGAACGACTAGACAGCTATCCTTGTCAGGCCCTCCTTCCTGCGCCACTGACAAAGAGAAACCACACCATAAATTATTGTTTTAGATAATCTTAAGACATAGGTTGTGTAATATAAATACAAAATCTCGAAACAGTTTATCTTTAGTTCACTATTAATATATTATATTGTATACAATTCATATAAATTATCGAGACTTTCTATATCTTCTGGAATAGATTATCCAGTCCTTCTAGTCACTATAAATAAAGACACTATCTTTTAGCCTGTGATATTCTGGAATAAATTAACACAGGCCCTAAGTTCACAAAGCATTCTCAGATTTTATATAAGAATCTACTGAAAATTGTTAAACCTCATTTTATAGCATTTTGTTGTTTTAATGTATCAAATACACCAATGAGGAACTGTACGCAAAGTTTTGTTTTTCTGGACCAAAGATATTTCTCGCAATCAGTTATTAAAAGTTGGGTAAATTCTTAGCTTAAGTTTGACATTGCTTTGTGAACTTGGGGCAAGATTAACTTGCCTTTCTACTCACATGTCTTTAAGTCAGTTATCTATTAAAATAAACTGATGTGGATTATCCAGACTTTTTCATCACTATAAATACAGTGGTATCCAAGTACAAATTTAGATATAATATTGAAACAACACTTGTCATTTCTCGTGGCTTATTTTTTTCCAAGCAGTGTATTATGAATATGATGTATATCACCCCACACCACATTCCAATCTTTCTCCCAGTCTCACGATTTTATCTGATTTTTTCTTTCAGAGGAACCTTTAAATATCGGTATAGAGGTAATACTAGCCAGTTTTGACAGTATATCTGAAGTCAATATGGTGAGTATATGATACATAATAATCTAAACTTCATGGTTGTTCTTGATAACAATCGTTGCAGAGAGGGGGTGAGAAATGGGGTTTAACGTCCGCCCATTCGACACAATCTAGGTTATATCGGGACTAACACGAAAACGGTTAAAATCACTCAGTTTTTCAGTGAGATTGAGGTTAATTTACCTTAAACTCTTGCGAAATAGAAAGTATACAAGGAATCCAGGTTTCTCTCCCCATCACGACGACTAGACAGTCGTCCTTACCAGCCCCCCCCCCCTCCCGAACACCACTGAGATGTGGAAACCACCCCGGAAAATCCCGAGCGAATCCGAGACCCCTGGTTATTGAGCCAGCCTTTTATCCACTGAACCACCGGAGCCTTATGTGCAACGTCTCGTAATGGAACCGTTTGGGGCTTTAATCTGAGAAACTTACAAAAATGATCCCCCATAATTATGAACGATTGTCTTTATAGATACAGTTGCGTGTTATCAAATGAAGGTCTCGCCATCCAACTCTTGGGAAATGATACGTCATCGAGTGAACAAAGGGTCTGATACAATGCTGCTTCAATATCAGTCAGATTTTAGACAGTTCCCAGATTAAAACGATAAATAACCTAGTCTACACACTTTCACGTGACCAGAAATTATTCAATAATTACAATGCATTGGCGGGTCCCTGGAGTTGTAGGTGTTACGGGTCGGGTAGGCTTATTTCAATATAAGAATGTCAGTGTGCTTTGAGAGGAATTTTGCCCGATCACCAGCACTGCGGTCTACTTTTACAGAGTTCCAACTGTCAAGGGATCTTTTACAGATTGCGAAACTGCTTGTTGGAGGATACGACAATGAAAACGTAAGCGAACATATTTATGGTCGTTTTGGTGTTGGTTTTCGTACTGATGCGAAAGGTCCCTATTGTATTATAACGTGCACCGATTAACAACGATTAGTGGATTGCCAGAGTACATGTCAATAATTAGACGTGGGTATGGACTACGCTATGCCTCTTGAATAGAATGCAACTGGAACCTTTTGTGCCAAGAATTACTGGGATAATTGCATGTCTGCTATTTTTCAAATTCCAACTGCCAAGTGATCGTGCACGTATGCTGGTAGGACGCGGATATAAGCTAATATTCCCCACAGATCAAATAGAAACATGCCGATGATTATTCTCCAACCCAGACCGATCGCGACATTCTAATGGCGAATCCACCGCCTTCAACATCTTAGTTAAATGTCACCCCAGATTGACGACTTGGGATTTTGAAATATCTATAAATTAACGGTGGGTGGTTCTGAGACACGGAAACCGGAAACATTACCCTGTAAGTTATTAGAAAACTATATGATTCGTTAAAAGATATCACCATGGACGAGATTCGAAATACCAGTCGAGCGATTTTATCACGTCACAGATCGACAAGGAAAGTATGACATCAATGATAATAATAATAATTTTCAATTTACAAAGAAAAAATACAAGGAAAGTATGCAGGGGCGGATCCAGGAGAGGGGGGCGTTGTATAGGAATCCCGGGTCCTACAAGCTTCCACCGGGACATCCACGCATGGTCGTGTATATATTATACAGCATACGGTACGCAGCTTATCAGACACACAATCAGCATCTATGTTACTGGCGGCAGAAATTAGCTTCGTAAACCGCGGTCGGCGAGACAAAACATGGGGTTGTCACCTCCCTCAAAAGAATACTGGATCCGCCACTGGTATGACATCAATGATAATAATAATAATTTTCAATTTATAAAGAAAACATACTTTATGGTCATTTTTATTGCGTTTATCAAGTTTGAACAAATTCATTCCCTGCTGGAGAGATGAATTTTAAGTTGAGATTTGAAACTTGGTCAGCCTAATGGACAAGAGTATCAAATTCCATAGAAAAGGGACCGAGTATGCAAATGAACGGCGGGCCATCTAAAGTTTGTCAGCTGGGACCGTCAATTGATCGTAGGTCTTAAGTTTCTAGAAGGACTGATCATAATGAGAAGATCGATTATGTATTCTTATGCTTTGTCGTTTAAAGCTTTGAAGGTTATGAATAGGATTTTGAATTTTATTCGTTTAGTAACTGGAAACCAGTAGTTATCCACTTATGAAATAACATGGTAAGCATTCGCTGAAGGGGACCTAAGGTGTGACGTATACCGTGTATGAGGCTGTAATGGTTTCTCGTGGCAATTGTTTGCTGTATTGTTTTTGATCATAAACGTGAAGTATATAATATTAAACTTATGAGATGTTTGATGGGTTTTGATATGAATCTTGGTTAAATCTAAACTACTTGGATTCGTCTAGCGAGTCGTCGATATCGTTTTTACTCTGCGTTAAAGGAGCTAAGTCTCTAAGTCAATATTTTACATAATATTTGAAATTACAAACACGAATTAAAATTCAAAATGGATTCATTTGAATCAATATTGATGTTGTTATTTTGCCGCGGAACTATATGATGCTAAAATCAAATATATAAGACGCAATTAACATTTTATAATCAGTACTCGAGTCGTGTACTCTATGATTTCGGGTGGTATGTTGTAATGGACAATACGACATGGAAGGAAATAGTAAAGACTGATTCACTAACGACAAAATAATAATTTACAAAACGTGTAGAATGCATTAATGATTCACGTATTTCACTGAACATAATTGATTAAAAATAACAATATTTTTTCAAAAATTGAATATAAATCGCTTTACATACATTATGCGTTTTTAGAACCATTTTTATCTTTTTCAAGGTTCCAAATACAGAGCCATATGCCATTTAAGCTATTTACTGGTATACAGGAGATAGTTGATATACCCCTAGAACATTTTCAATATGTGTCGACTTTCACTTTGCAATATAAAAAATATCTTACGTAATTTAACATTTCCTGTTATTTCACATTAACGAACTGCTATATATTGATGTTGTGGGCGATAGCAACGAGAATCGAGATACACAGAATTCTTTCCATCTTCACATGACGTAACATAAATCCATTAATGGTCTTCGTTACTCGAAAATAACGTAGAAGTAGGCATAAATGTGAGAAAACAATTACTGCTTGACGAGTTGTCAGAGAAATGTGCCTTGATCTGATTTGATTGCTACACGATGTCTTGAGTGACTACCTCCTCATCTGTTATCGAACTCAGATTTAAGTTAAAGAATTTACCAAACCTTTAAATTGTGGTTATGAGAAATATATAATTTGATCCATGAAGACAAAAATTTGCTCATGTATTTGATAGGTTAAAACAATAAAAGTTTTATAAAGGGCTAGATTTTAGTTAAAAAAAGGCGAACAATTTTGAGTATATTTATAACTCGATGTAAGGTCTTCTATATTTGTAACAATTAATAGTAGTTATTATAAAGTCACCGTGCATCATTTGCTTTCCAGAAAAATATTCAAATTATTCCGAAATGTACTCAAATATGGAAACAAAATCCAATTCAAAATCGCCCATGTCCTGACGTGGTGATTTTATGAGATACATGCATATGAATTAAGTAAAAGGGAAATTAAATTATAACGTCGAAAATAAATCAAGATTGCAACAGCTTAATTCGCGCTAAAATGAACTCAAATTAATTATCGAAGCTTTAATTAGGAAAACAAAATCTAATTCGAAACCCCACACATTGCGTTCAAAGATTTTAAATACTGGTTTTATGAAATGAAATGAAACAGGGTTTAACGTCCAATTCTTCTGCTCCGATTGGGATAGTGAAGACAAACAAACGCCATACATACAGTGTGTTACGACGAAGTTATGCTCGAACAGCGGTTCAACGGCCTACGCTTATATCGAATTTCAACTCATTAAGCAAGGTGCTGACTAGCTATAGCTTGGAAGTTTCGGATACGTTCCCGATTTTCCTGCATGATTTCTCCTATATAAGCGTAGGCTGTAGCGCCTCTATCCGGGCAAAATATCCCGCCTAGAACATTGAATTATCCCAGTCGATGCAGAAAAGTAGTACGTTTAACCCCATTTCATTTCCTTTCGATATTACGAAATTTACACTTTGTTTACTCTCAAAACAAGCACAACTCCTTTAGTTTTCTTTTTAAAATGTTGAAATGTTGAGAGAAGTCCCTCTAAAATAACACAGGCGATATTATCAAACCAACAAAAACACAGAAGCCAAAGAAATACCGGCTCTTTAAGAGGTTTTGCTCCATTCATCACTGTCTACTCTTAACCCTGATATGCAGCCGTGTGACAGCCCAAGCGATGCACTTCACAGAAATAGTTTAACGAAAAAGGCAGCCAAGAAAGATTAAAAAGTTGAATTTCAATTGAAGAAGATAAAGATTCAGAGAAAAGTTATTTCCTTGCGATAATTGAATTCGTGTTTGTCTGAAGACTTTATGTTGTGAAAAGGAAGCGATTGAGCAATTAAATCGATGGTGAGAAATTGGTATAGATTTGACCCAATATGTTGCTAGAAGTATTTACTAACACTTTTATCTAACGTTTCATTTAACCCTCAATTTATTTGTATGTGCAACTTTTATTGAAACGGACTATGATTAAAAAGATATTACGTATGAATAATTTCTTTATTAAATTTTATTTGGTAGAGGGCTGGGTAGGTGTTCTGAAACTGGGTGGTGGTCGTACGGATAGTGGCGTTTTGAAATTTGGTATGAAGGGTAGGGACAGTTTAGTGTGGTCGGGGGGGGGATGCTTTGTGAAGTGAAGTGGGTGCGAGGGGGGGGGGTGATTTTGTAATGGTGGGTATTGTAAAAGTGGGTGTCGTACAAGTAAGTGCAATTTATGAAAGTGGGTCAATGATGTGGTGTGACAGGGGCTTGGGGAGGGGCAGTTTGCAAGTGGGGTGGGTGGGTGTTATAAAAATCGGTTGAAGATTTATAGGTTGTGAAAGTGAATGGGGGGAATAAAAAATTAATTGAGATATATTTCATTGGGCTGATTATTCATTCTTGTGAATACCATAACATCAACCAAACCTATGCCGTGAACACGGAACTCAACCAAAAGGATGTAAATGTTGATAATTATAATACATGAATAGCCAATCTTCAGTATTCACCGATGAAGTGAGTTTAACAATCTAATAATAATTCTTCACATGTCTTAGATCTTTAACATTTGCATTTGAATAGCATTAGCTCCTTCACGTCCACTTCTCTCGTCGGCGGATTGTAGCACATATTTTATTCTTGACCAAAGCAGTGGAAGGGACGGGAAGTTAAAGTGTTTTCAACCAGGAACCATGGCCGTTTAAAACCACTTTACGATTATGTTTGTTTACCATGGTCATATGATCAATGAAATGTTCGGCCCTTTGTTCTTTGGGGTAAAACTGTATGGCTCTTGCACCGTGGGTTTTTAGCTTTTCACGACTCATTGGTCTGACTATTATCTTTTTAAATTCATCGTTAAATTTAGCTATAAGAAATGAATAATGTGTCTCTGCACCTAAAATATGAGAAGTTTATAAGCTTGCAATATATGTATTGTCCTCCGTGGTGACATTTCTTATTCCTCCGTACTCTTGTTATTCCTAATTGACAAGGCAGGGCCCCCCTAATACTCCTTATCCACAAGGCCAGGTCCGTACTACTCCTAATCTACAAAGGTAGCGTCCCTATTACGGCTTATCTTGTTATTCTTTGTCGACAAGGTAGAATTCTTATTACTCCTTATCTACAAGGTAGTGTCCCTGTGACTCCTTACCTACATGGTAGGGTCCCTATTACCCCTTATCTACTAAGCAGGATCCTAATCACTTTTAAGACAGCCTCAACAATTAAGGTAGCCTCCCTATAAATCCTTATCTACAAGGGTAGATTCTCTGTAGCGTCATTATTTCTCCACAGACCCGGATCCAGGATTTTGTGGAGGAGGGGGGGGGGCTACATTGGTGCAAAGGGTAATAATCTGGTTCGGTGTAGCCCCCAGCGGAGACAATGCGAAAATCATGTTTATACCATCTATTAAAGAGCAGATATGTGAACTACAACAACAGTAACAAAGCCAACGAAAATGAAAATCAACTATATATGCCCCCCCCCCGCGAATCCGCGCCTGCTCCATGACAACTAGGTATATGTCTTCTTACTACTTATTGACAATACAAATACCTTGTTATAGATAGAGTTCCCCATTACACCCACAAAATAGATTCTTTATTAGGTGACACCGATAAAATAGATGCCTTATTAGGCCATTAACCACACCATCAAAGAACATCAAATTGATTTGTATTTTAAATAATATTTCAAAACTTTGTTGACTTTGAATTCAAATTGAACTTAAAGAGAAGAGCCATAATTGGTTATAAATTGGTTATTCCTTTGTAGTGATAATTTTGTGCAAGAAACTCATCTGTAATTATGTTATTATATTTACATGTACAATTATTAAATTCAGTTCAAATCAGTACAGCTTGGTATTATTTTAATATCTTCGGATCAATATTTCTTCAAAGAAAAGAAAAGAAATAAGTTGTGTCAGCTACCATTTATTATCCGAGGTAACCGTTGACATTTGTGTACATAAATAGCACAGGACGTGGTATTATTGACTTTATGTTTCACAGACAGCTGAAAGCATGGTAAATAATCATATCTAAATGGTGGAAATATCTTTCCAGCCAATTCATCTTTTACCGTTTAAAGACTGCTGTGATATCAGATAGAAACATCATGGGATTAGATTATAAATCCCTATATTTGATTCATTTATTTAAAGGGAGATATCTCTGTGATATGTAATATTTTAATGGGGTTTTTGCGTACAATATTTTATGCAATTATGTATTACATGTAAATTGTCAAAGATGTATAATATGTGTATTTAATATGAAATGTTGTATATCAATATAATATGTAATGGGTGGGGTATTAAATAATAATATGTAATATTTAAATGGGGATATAAATGTATAATATGTAATATTTTAAAGAGGTGTTTCTATTTATTTATTTTTTTATAAGCAATATTTTTATTCAGATTTCTATCTGAATATGGATTGGGGAACAGGCATAGCCTATATTAAACCCTTCTCCCTATTTCTATATACTATGTAATATTTTAAAGGGGTATATTTATATAAGATGTAATACTTTAATGGGGTATATTTATATAAAATGTAACGAGGTATCTGCGGATAATATGTAATAGTTTAAAGAGGTATCTTATAATTCTTGTATAAAATTCAGCATTTGAATAGAGTATATTTGTATAAAATATACTATTTAACGAACTGTAAGGGAGTATATGTGTTTAATATGTAATGGGGTATATGTGTATAGTATGTAATATTTATTGTGGTAAAATATTTAATATTTAATGGAGTGCTCGTAGAAGACCCCTGGACAGTTGGAATTTGATTAAGGGTAGGCACACGGTCCCTCATTAGTCTTTGCCTATCTTCATTAGTCCGACTGGTAAGGAATACTAGGACGTTGAGCTAAATCTTATTTTATTTTATTTGATTTCAAGGATTTACGGACATGTTTATTTTGATTTCAACTGTCTGGCTAAATGAAATGTTTACTATATAACACTATTGAATATATTATATTTCTAGGACTACACTATTACCATGTACTTAAACCAATACTGGCGGGACGATCGCTTAGAGTTCTCAAAAAATAGCAACGAAAGTATGACCTTGACCGGAGAGTTCGCCGAGAGAATATGGGTTCCTGATACTTTCTTGGCCAATGACAAAAACTCTTATCTTCATGACGTCACAGAGAAAAATCAGATGATTCGGATCTATGGTAATGGGTCCATAGTTTATGGAATGAGGTAAGTTTTAGCGATATTTGCAAGATATGGTAAGCTGGAGACACCTAACTCTAATATAGACTCAAATTTTTGTGGCCAGCAGTAAAATACAGGAGCGACGGTGGCACTTGCTCGCTGGATTTGATGCTTGTGTTGGCCGCGAATGGTCCTCGGGATTTTCCAGACTGCAGGTATCCTAATGTGCTAATTTTGTACAGACAGCGTAAGTTTTGTATGATGCTACACGTATCCATAGCAACATATATGTAACAATGTTTATTGTTTGTTTTTAGGTTTACGACAACGTTAGCGTGTATGATGGATCTTCATAATTACCCTCTAGATGAACAGGAATGTACAGTAGAAATAGAAAGTTGTAAGTCTTGAATTTTATGTTAAAATACACCTTGGTTAACTGAAAATTAGTGCTTAGTTAACATTCCGAGCTGAAATTCTTAACATACCAGTAGTAGAGTTATATGTTATAGAAATTCGCAATGATTGGTTGCCCTTTTGGGCTGTCATTTAGTAGCTCATAGCGTCGGGAGCAGTTCTTTGATTTGCATGACAATTAAGACTGCTGATTTACTAGTGTTTATTAGTCCATCAGCCAATAAGCTTAATTGGCTCATGCTTGCCAAAACTGTTTTTCCTTTATCTATCCAGCGAAAACACCAGAATATAATTAAAGTTGTATGGGTAAACCGATTTAAAACTAATAGTAAGTACACATAGTTTCCACAAAAACAAATACATGGACAAGACACAATACGCAGAAATTACAACGAACAATTCAAATTAAGTGAATGTATCCGGTGGATAGCCGTATAGGTAAGTAGCCACTGTGGATAAACTGACTTTCAATTAAGTAACCACTGTGGATAAACTGACTTAAGACTAAGTAACCATTGTGAATAAACTGACTTAGACTGTGGATTAACTGACTTAACACCAAGTAACCACTGTGAATAAAAGGACTTAAAACTAATTAACCACTGTAGACAAACTGACATTTAAGTAAGTAACTGACTTAAACTAAGTAACTGGACAAACTGACTTTTAACTAAGTAACCACTTTCGAAAAACTGACTTAAACTAAGTAACCTCTGTGAACAAACTGAATTTTAAGTAAGTAACCACTGGATAAACTGACGAATAACTAAGTAACCACTCAAATAAACTGACGTAAAACTACGTAAAGACTGTGGATACACTAACTTAACGCTAAGTAACCAATATGAATAAATTGACTTAACACTAAGTAACCACTGTACATAAACTGACTTAACACTATGTAACCACTGTGCACAAACTGGCTTAAAACTTAAGAACCACGGATTGAAGTTATGATGTATTTGTAATTACATCCTAGTAGAATTATTTAGATGTGTTTATGGAAAACGATTGTATGCTCTAGAACTTGTTGGTTCTTTATGAAAGGGTTAGAATCTTTGAGGTAGGAACTATTTGGTTCTTTAAGTGGTCGTTACGGTATTCGATTTAACGAGTAATTTTGAAACATTTGTTAACATTGAATATATAACTATATTTTATTGCATGACGTATGTTTGTAATCACTAGAGCCGTAAGCACTTGTTTCTAAATGGAATGCAGGAGTCTAATAAAATAGCCCAGTAGCAAAAAGAAATGTAATGATATAGGGTTTAACGCCCTACTGTTCTTCTCCGAACTGATGCATTGAAGACAGATACACAGTGCGTCATGACGGAAGTTTTGCCGGGACAGCGGCCCTGTGACCTACTCTTATATCGATTTTCAGCTATCACAGGATCTTTCACGTGCACGGGACCTCTGTTTATCGTACCACCCTAACAACTGGTCAGCTGTCCTTGTCAGACACTCCGTTCTGCATTACAGAAAAGGGGGAATCACGCTGGAAAATCTGGATGAATGCAGGGATCGAATATCTGTCCTCTAGGCTACCGAGCCAGTGCCTTACCAACTTTCCATTATGGCCCCCCATCCCCAATAGCTAAAAAGACTACATTTCCTTGGACTATCAAAGTTGCTTGTCCTATCAAAGGCTTCCTGGTTGTTGAGGGAGGTACATCAGTACTTTCCCTACTCACTCCTTACGAGATGTGGTGGTTTCCTTTATTCAGTCGGACGACTGTCGAAAAAACCAAAGAATTACTTCAATATATTCCAGGGTTGACCTTATTTGGTAATTCTGTGGATTCTGTGTTATTAATGTGTCTGATTTCACAAGCTGAGACAAATTCCCACATAAAAAAATCCTATTAAAGACCTCATAAAGAATGGATTTCATTGTCTTTTGTCGCTGAAAAGTGACCAAACTTAATCGATACTTCAATGAAAGGTTTCTAAAAAGTAATTCTACATAAAGCATGTAAAAGACCTGTGATATAAATAGATTAAAAGGCCGATAGAACGTCCTTAAATTGATGAACAAAACTCCTTCAAATAAACCAAGTTGTAGGCGGTTACACACTCGATAGGAAACTAAATAGTGTATTACAGCGTTTCATGTTGGGTTTTTTTTCGTTTGTTTTTGTTTGTTGGTGGTAATTTGAAGGGGGGGGGGGGGCTGTATAAACAATGTTTTTTTTTTGGAAATAACCGTGTTTGCTCCATATGCACTTGGGGTTTAACATCTTGCTTTAATGGAAATTGGCATTTTTATTGGCGTTGAGCTCAAACTTGTGATATGAATTTAGTGCACAGCCGGTGAACAATTGGTATTCTTGGAATATCTTAGGGCCCCTTTCCTTTGTCTTAAATAACAAAGAAGAAAGAAAGAGAGACAGAGACAGAGACATAGAGAGACAGACAGACAGAGAGAGCACCCCCTCCCCCGCACTTACTATTAGCGTTACAAAAATGACAAGCCCCACATAAAGTTAATAGATTGACAAGACATATCTAATAGAAGGTAATAGAATGACAAGACCTATCTAGATTTAATAGAATGGGAATTCTGTTCTAGAGTGAATAGGATGACAAGATCTATCTAGAGTTAATAGAATGAAAAGACTGTTCTGGAGTGAATAGACTGGCAAGAGTTACCTAAAGTGTTTAGAATATAATGGCAAGACCTATCTAGAATTAATACAATGACAATACCGATCTAATAAAATGGCAAGACTATTCTAGCGTCAAGATAATTCTAGAGTGAATAGTATGACCGATCTAGAATTAATAAAATGGCAAGACTGTTCTAGTGTCAAGATAATTCTAGAGTAAATAGTATGACCAATCCAGATTTAATAAAATGGCAAGACTGTTCTAGAGTAAATACAATTCTAGAGTGAATAAAATGACAAGACTGATATAAAAGACAAGCGCGATTAAAGTGAATAGAATGCCGGTAAAAATACTGGCATCTAAAGATTGGTGATCAATAACTAAGAATGAGATTCAGCTCCGTTCACCAAACTACAATAAATACGAGAGTCAATATCAACTTCAAAGGCCAACTAAAACGGATCACATTTTCATTGAAGAAAGAAATGTTTAATCCGACACAATAATTGAATCATGATTTAGCTGATCACGACTAGAAGATTGTAGATCGAATACATCTCTGTTACCACAACGATACAGGCATACTACTGTATATAGCCACATTTGGTTCTACGATAACCATTGCCATACATTTCTTTGATTTTCAATAATGTCGTATGGTAATGATACATGAATTGCATTTTGTGGGAAAATATCAAATTTGTTACTTCTTAATCAGCGCTAATATTTACTCAAATTGAGTATTTAACATTTAATTAAACATAATCAAATTACCAACGCTAGATAATCTCTCAGATTGGACTTAAAACAGACCCATCAATTTGGTTTTCGGCAAATGAAGATGACAGCCGTCTTGTTAAGGAGCATAGAACGACGAAATTGTCAGTTCGCCATATCTTTGTAAATAATGAATCGAATTGAAACATTTTTTTATTCTAATTTTGAATTTGACTTTTGCCTAAGAGGAAGTCGAACTTTAAATAATTTTAATCCGAAAAAAAGGCTTCAGAGCTGTGTCTAAAACTTAAGAAATCCACCATTATTTTCTAAATAATTTCTATTTTTCTAACTCTCGCGTTTTTATTCACCCTGTGAAATGAGAGAGGGAGAAATGTGGTTTAACGGCCACTCGACACAAACTAGGTCATTTCTGGGCTAACATGTGGTTTAATTTTATTTCAATAATTCGCTTGCGCGTAGGGGTCTTTAGCAGTGGGAGGAAACCGGAGTGTCCGGGGGAATCCCACGAGGTTGAGAAGGCGCCCCTATCTTCATGCCACATACGCTCACACCGGGGATCGAAACCACAACCACAAGCCAGAGGTGACCGGCCAGCTAGAGGTCGAAGCGCGGCACTCTAGACCACTAGGCCATCCCAACCCCACCTCTGTGAAATCAATGACATGAGAGTTAAAATCGCCCGTAAAACTTTTTCTGGGGTATGCATTTGTGACAAACAAAGCATTTGACCTAACGCTGTAGTTGTACACAGATTGATGTAGTTGTACACAGATTGATGTAGTTGTACACAGATTGATGTAGTTGTACACAGATAGCGAGATATGAACTTTCTATGAATGTCGGTCTATGGCCAGAATTCGAGACCCAAGCAGGTGTCTTTGACTTGCATTCATCGTCAATTATTCAGTATTTATCAATCTATAATACATCTATAGAATTGAATCAAGTTACTCTGATACTTCTAGAAACGCTTTAATTTCCGCTAATCAACTTACAAATTAATTTTATTCTATAGATTCGTAGTAGGATAATGTAGATATTTTTTCGTTTTGTCTGTTGAGACGGGAAAGGAAGTCGAAACCCAGAATACGTTAGATGTAGAATACAAGATCGTATCATATGACGATATAAGAATGGGGGTTAACGGCCTACTGTTCTGCTCCAACTTGGCTGATTTAAACCGGATATAACGCTATACAATCAAATTCTACTAGAAAATATCGTATTATACCAACTTCCCGATTTGGTGTTATAATATACATGCCATATTAAAAGGCCAAACTAATATTATTAGATTAAGTAA